>CM053792.1:782159243-783359243 GCA_028749045.1 Cupressus sempervirens
GAACATTTCCTTACCTCTAGACCTACCTTTGTCTTCTAAACACACATACACATATCCTTTCTCAACAAAAGTTTTGTTAACTTATATTTAATATATCTTATGTATTACCTCAAACTACTTTATTATACCCAAATAGGAAATATTATTCTTGTAGTGAAATGTTCTATAACGCATTGGAAAGGAATTCTATAACTAGAATGGGCAAAATTATTGTGCCTACCAAGGTCCCATTCATACTCCAGTCAGTGACAGACAAAGTGCTTAAACTGTAAGGCCGAAGAAAACTACATGGCTAATATTTAGTTTCCATTTTATTGGTATTTAACATCTTCTTACATTAATACATGCGTTTTGAACATTTAGTTACCTTTCTGTTCATGAATTCACAATTCCATGTCAGAAAGAATGAAAAACCTTCACGTGACTTTTGTTGCTAACTTCTGAGCACGAATAATAAAGCACGTATTGAAAATCTAATCAACTTACCTCACTGTCTAAATGGATGTATGGATGTAGACAAAAGTAATCTGCTATCTTTGAAAATCATGTTCTCGTCGATTAATGCAGTCTTACTTTACCAATAAAACCAAGACAGAGAACACTAGCAAACAACGAAAATAAATGATGGCCATGAAAGGTTCAGACAATGGCATTCAGTTTCATGGATCAATAGATGCATTCATCTCCATAATAATCATTGTACTATGTACTTGAGCAATAATAGCCAAGAGGTCCATGAGGATTCACATTATTTCCTGCAAACAAAAGCAAGTAAACGTGTATATACAGTTGGGTAAAGAAAACTTACATCAGTGACTACACTTCTCTTAAAGTAAATATATTACATTCTGCATTTCACAAATTGATGGAAATGCCTAAAAAATAAACACCCAAACTTTCAATCGTATTGGCTGAACATGATACTATATTGTGCCAGGAAGCCAAATTTCTTGGATTTCTTGTACAATGTTTAATAACTGTACACTTTTCTCCCTTCCTGTTGCAAAAAAAGCCTCACCTTACTAACCCATTTGGCCAAGCTGGTCCTTACAGGTTGTTTCCTGCCTTTCTATACCAGATAGAGTCTTCCTGTAGAATTCATAACTAAAAAGTGAAAGTCAAATAACACAATAACTCATGTGAAATCCCAAAGAGATACAAACTGGTGATCTTCTTCCTCCTCTCCAGAGATTTGACTGTCAAAGAGAAGAGAAGCTCCAACTGGCACTCCATCTGCCATGTTCATCAGCAAGTTTGGCCAATCCACCCATGACTCAACAACCTCGCTGTTGTTATTAGGCTTTGCAATATGAGAGATTTCTCTCTCACTACTTGGTTTGTCTAAAAGAAGCTCCAAGCCTAGGAGATCGTTGCTAACATCATCATTATTACTGGTGGAGCTCAAATGCGGTACTTTTTCCACTTCTGGCTGTTGAAAAGAATATGCAGCTTCGAGTGCAGCCGACTTAATCTCTGTTTCAGAGGATGTTGGAGGGTGAGGAAGGGAGTGAATCGATTCAGGGAAATTGAAATTGGCAGAAACCCCTCTTACTGCCAATGCAGCTGCATCATGCGCACGAGCTGCCATTTCTGGTGTGGGAAATGACCCCAGCCATATCCTCTTCTCCTTCCTTGGCTCTCTTATTTCTGATACCCACATTCCCCACTTCCTCTTTCTCACACCAATGTAGGTGGGATGCTTTGTTCCTTTCCTATCTGATTTCCCACCACCTCTTACCATTGCTTTTATATCACGGCTCAACTGCAAGCACAAATCCTTTTGGAATTCAAATTAAAGTATAGGAGAAGCACGAATCCTTTTAGAATTCATATCTAAAGAATAGGAGATGACACTATGAAGAAAAACTATAGGTATTTAGAAAATAATTCAGATTTGAATCCAAACCTCCCACCAAAATTCTCAGCCTCTTGATTTGTGAAAGAATTTCATTAAAAAAACTGTAACCTACTATTATGAATTCATACAAATGCATGAAAAAATATAACCCACTATTATGAAAGCATTAATTAGAACCGGATTTATCATAAACTTAACATCATTCTATAGCCAGACCAAAGCCCTAACGTCTTAGTATAACCATGCAAAAATGAAATCAATAGCATATTCTAATCTACTCCTTTAATTGATTCTCAATATGAAAAATTATAACCCACTATTATGAGTTCATTAATCAGAACTGAATCTATGATAACAGCATTCTATAACCCTGTTAATATAACCATGCAAAAATGAAATCGCTAGCATAGTCTAGGTTGACTCTTTTAATTGAGTAGGATCTCTAGTCTCTATAACTGGTAACAGACTCTATATAGAGATGCTGTACTATAGCTTATGAAACTTGATAATCCATAAACTGATTTTTCTTTTGAGCTCTGTACCTCGCCATCTCAACATCAGAATCAAACAACCTCGTCAGTTAAAGTGGCCCGGTGGCCCCCATAACGTTGAGAGCCGAATCTTCTTTAAGAAAGACCAAAACTTCCCCCAGAGCCGATCAAATTGGACAATGTACGCTTAATATTTTAAAGCATTCTTTGCCGGCCCATGTCTGGTGAAATGGGACAATCTAAAAACTTTTAAAACATATTTTGATGGCCCCTCTTGACGTCATACTGAGCTTGATTTCACCACGCGTTGAATTGCATGCAGTTGTCCATCCTTCGTGTTTTAGACATACCGCAATTTTTAATCAATTTTTTTATAGTTTTAATCATTTTTTATAGCTTTGTCCAATGGATTGTCCTTGTTTTCGAATAATTTATATCAAGGGAAAGAACTAGCGGCCGCCATGTCAACCGAAATTTCGGCCGTTCTTTTATAACGTTTAAGGAGGCGCCAACTAATAAAAGATTAGTTTATTTTTTTGACAGCAACATTCCATCTTCCAGTTAATTACACAATAATTTATGTGAAATCCCAAAGAGATACAAACAGGTGAAATTCCATTTAATTATTCGGTTTCAGTGGAAAGGGTATTGCTCGCAGAATCACATGTAATTTTAATTAGTTTTTGGAAGAAAAATGTTAGTGAACCTGTTCTTGATTCACTTAAATAGACGTAGGTGTCTCCATCTGTAAATATTCAGTTCTGAGTCAGCATACAATCTATGCCTATTATCCATGTCTTATTTGTTGGTTGAAAAGTACAATATACCAAATGGAAAAGTCCATTCTTGATAGAAAAGCACAATGTCGTAAATGAAGAATCACGTAATATGATCGTGGATGAATGTTTACTGCGATGGAAAATAGTTTGATTGAACTTCAAGTAATTCGGAATATAAGATAAATATTTTTATGCCATGATTTATTGGTAAATATTTATGAAGACATTCTATTGTTTATTGTTATCAGATTTTGTCAAGATTTTGTCAATTTATGTTAATTTTTTTTACTATCTTCTAAATTAGATTCTGTATATTTATTATTTATATATGTTTTCAATTCTAAAATCTTTATTCAACTTTAATATCTTAGTTCAGATTATGACATTATTATCATATGATTTATCTTCTAAATTAGATTGTGTATATTTATTATTTATATATGTTTTCAATTCTAAAATCTTTATTCAATTTTAATATCTTAGTTCAGATTATGACATTATTATCATATGATTTATCAATCACTATGAATAGGATATATCAATCACTATGGACATATAAAAGTATCTAATTATTTGTTTATTGAAGCATCTTCAATTAACATAATATATAAACTAACCATTAGAAATAAGAAATGTATTTGATAATTTTATGTTATTAATCTAAAATACTTAAATGCTATCACACTCAAAAAAGTAATCTAGTTTCTTTCATTATTAATATGTAATATTTATTTAATTTGGTAAAAATAGATTGATCATAAATAACATTTTGAAATACAAATTATATATGGATTATTTTAAATATTATCGTATTATCTTTCTAAGTACATTATATTATTTTATAAAATACTTTATGATACTAAAATTATATAATTCATAGAAAAAATTATTAGCTATTTTACGACAAGTACATGCCACTATGTGACACTTATTTATATATGTTTTCAATTCTGAAATCTTTATTCAACTTTATTATCTTAGTTCAGATTATGACATTACTATCATACGATTACAAAATCAAAACTATTTCAAATGAAATACTTAGATTGTAATGTTTGAAATATGGTGGCATTGTCTTCCACTTTTCAAACATTACAAATATAAATATTAATAAAAATCTATATATAATCTAATTAAATAACGATAAAATATAAACTAAATATATAATTTATTTATTTTAAATTAATCACTAACTTTAATAAAATACAAATTTTATTGATTAGGTGACCTTCTTCTCCACATCAATGATTAAATTTAATTATGAAACATTAAAAATATAATATTTTGAAACATGCAAATATTAAACTATTATGAAACATACAAATCTCAAACATGGAAACCAAAAGTATTTTGAAATATGAAAATCTAAAACTAATGTAAAACATGGAAATGTAAAACTAAATTGAAACATGCACATTAAAAACCTGCAAAAGAAATGTATTATCAAATATCTAAATCAAATAGTTTTTGAATCCTAAATCTAAATCAAACATACAAGGCTAACTATATGGAACTTTAATCTACTCCTATTCAAAAACTCTAATTGCTCTAATAATCTCCATCTCTTCCTCCCTACAAAAACACAAAAATGAAAATGAAGTGAGGAGCATTTGTTTTATAATTTATGAGAGAACCCTCATATCCCCCAATAGATGTCTTTTGACATTCCATGAATTTGTTTTAAATTTCCCCACTCCTCACAAAAAATAAGCATGAATGTGCATGCAAAAATATATTTAACAAAAATAAAATGTGATGTGAATATCAGGATTTAACTGTGTGATTTTGAGTCAAACTCGATGACCCATGTTTCATGAGTAGTGATTCAACATGAATCCATCTCTCATGAGAATAAATGGAACACTTAGCACTCATTGGATCTAGGTGATGCTCACAGGGGTGAAGCACCGGGACTTCCCGGGAGGTCACCCATCCCAGTACTACTCCAGCCTGAGCGCGCTTAACTACGGAGTTTCCTCCACAGTTAAACCCAAAGCTTGCAACCCCATTTGCAAGCTTTAAAATGTTTTATATTTAAAATCTTAATTAAATTATTTCAGCCCTATTTTCTTAGGTTCTATTCTTTTGGCCTTATTTTTTTAGGTCCTATTATTTCGGCATCCATTTGATTTAATATTATTTTGGCTAGCTATTATTTCAAAAAAATTATTTATTTTATAATTCAACAATGATAAAATATATACTAAATATATGATTTATCTACTTTAAATAAATCATTGACTTTAATAAAATATAAATTGTATTGATATGGTGGCATTCTCATCCAAATTAATGATAAAATTATGCTTTGAAACATGAAAATATAAATACTTAGAATATGCAAATGTAAAACTATTGTGAAACATTCAAATCCAAAACATGCAAACCAAAACTATTTTGAAATATGCAAATCTAAAACTAGTATGAAACATGCAAATATAAAACTAATTTGAAACATGCAATTTTAAAATATGTAAATGAAAAGTATTATAAAATATATAAATCAAATAGATTTTGAATACAAATCTAAATCTAAATCAAACATGTAAGAGACTAAACTATTAAATGTAAGCCTAAATAGTTATGAAAAGAATTCTAAATCTAAATGAAATTAATTAAAATTGAAATCTAAATCAAAATAGAATATTATAACTAATTTTGAATTTCAATTTACATCTACATCTAAATCTAAATGAAAATGTAAATGAAAAATAGAAATCTCACCTGTAAAAATGTTACTCCAAAACTTCAATCTACTCAATATTCAAAAACTCCAATCTAATCCTCCAATAACCTCCACTTCTTCCTTCCTGCAAAAACATAAAATGAAAATGAAGTGAGGAGAGGTGGTTTTATAACTTCTGAGAGGCTCCTCATATCTGTTAGAATCTGAAAAGATTAATAACCCAGAAAACTAGTGCAAAGAGTAAATATCTAAACTATGAATGCAAATGATACAAAATCAAAATAGCATCATAGAGTTAGTCTCCAAGAGAGTAATGCAAATGCTGGAAGCAAAATAGCATTAAGAGGATGCAAAAAACAAGAGATGCAAATACAAGCCAGGTAGCATTCTTATATAGGCTAGGAAGAGGGAGGAGGTGGCAACACCAACCAATGAGGAGCAACCATCTATTGGACTAAAGATAGCAAAGTATCTTCCCAAGATAGCTAATGGATGCTCACATGTAGGAAGGTGACACCTCACAACCATTCACCTAATAAGACATGCTTTATTAACCTAAGCAAGATTATTAAAAGTGTAGGAAAAACCTAGCAAAATAGGAAAAATAAAAAACTACACTAACAATATCCCCCAACAGACGTCTCTTCACATTCCACAAATTTGTTTCAAATTCCCCCACTACCCACAAAAAAAAAGCATGAATGTGCATGAAAAATTATATTTAACAAAAAAAAATCATATTGAAATTATTTCGCCCCTATTTTTTCGAGCCCTATTTTTTGGTCCCTACTTTTTCGAGTCCTACTTTTGTGGGCCCTACTTTTTCAGGACCTATTATTTCGAGCCTATTATTTCGGCCTCCATTTGGCTTCCTATTATTTTGGCCAGCTATTATTTTGGGAATTCTTTTTTAATATTTAATTTGGAAGTTTGTAACTGTTCCCAATTCTTTTTTATTGACGGAGAATTTTTTTTGGCATATTCTCGTGCTGGTTATTTGTGTTGTGATTATATAGAATGCCTCTCGGTGTAAAGATCATGAGGTTGGGTAAAAAAAAAATTATATATATGTGCCGCTTTGATTTTTAACATATTGTCTATTGGAAAACATAAAGAGTTGTTACTACTTTTAAATGGTTTAGATTCTTAATTTGGAAAAAGTAAGGCTTATGATATTTTACAATTTTACATTGATTTTATCGATCCAACCTTATTAAATATTTCATGTATAAAAATAATCCATAAAATTTGATATTATTATGAATGTGAAAATCTTGTATTTTTGTGTAAATATGGTGATATAAGTCTAGTTAGAAACTCCAATTTCTAGAATTGATCTATTCAAAACTAGCTAAAATTTAGATAGGGATTTAATTTTACCCTATTTATAGTATTATGACATGTATTTCCACTATTTTATAATATTATTTACATACATAATGTCCTCTTGAACCTATAATTATCAAGTGAACTCTTACCTATTATACCTTTATAAGAGTCATATCATCTATATTAATATGTTTAATCATTTTACCTTTAGAATATAAATTTATTTATCTCCTCTCTATTTATTACTTTACCTATATATTATTATTATATATATTTAAGATTGATGGCTTAGTATAACATTGTATCAAATCCTTTAAAACACATTCCATTTTACATTAAGGTGAGTTACATGTAGCTCACTTATCAAAGCATGATTAAGGAATATAATTATCTCAAATATATCTAAAGATCTCAAGAAATGAAGAAATAACATTCAATTTTATTTATAATTACATTTTTTCATTTTTAAAATTTATTTAGATAGTACCATAAAAACTTGATGAGATAGAATATTTTGTTGAAATATGACTTTGTTTTAGTAGAGGAATGGATTTTCCTTCTACTCAACTTCCCATATATTATTTTTGAAAGCATTTTTTATTACAAATATTTATTTAGATGAGTTCTAATTGCTCAGATTTAGTAATATTCAATGGTTTTTAAATCCATGGTATTGGTTTGTAGTTGTATCTTTGTAACATATAGCATATTATTTTAATATAAAGTATAGAGATATGAAACTAGAAACATAAAATAGATCACAATGGAAGACTAAACTAGCCAACCAACCTAAGATCCTCAAGCGTTCATTACTTAAAAAATAACCATTACTTACAAAAATAACCATAACCATTTAAAAGAATTACTCATATAAGGTTCATCCCAAGTTATAATCAAACATCATAATGAGGTTTTTTTTTAAATCCCAAATCCAAATTTTGAAGTGATTAATCCATAGAAGTTCAATATACCATTAACCATGTTAAGAGGATAACCAAAGCTACATCTAAATACTATACATTCCATAGAAAAATTACAAACATCTAGCAATCAAGAACTCCTAAAAAGGTGTCCAAATCACCTCCAAATATTCACCAAAAAAGTTGGGAAGTTCCCATTGTTTGACCAAGGGTGTCTTCCAAGTGAACCAGGCGATATTTCATAATACTCCCAGTTGATACTTTATGCTATGGCAATATGATATGTTACCAGTATTATATGAATTTTCTCCAAAATAGAGGCTATAACTCACCATCATCGTATAATATTTTCCCGAATTGGAGGTGATAATTCACCTGTATCATATGATATTTCTCCAAACTAGAGGCAATACTTCACTAGTGTCATACAATTTTGTCCCATTGTCACTCTTGGTCAAAAATCAAGAAGACAAAGCTAACATAGGAAGAAAATAGAGTTAGAATCTCCACACTAGCGAGTACCAAAACTACCAAACTTGAGGAGAAAATACTCAAGAGAATCAAAAAGAAGAAAGAGAGTCAACATAACTTGCATGATAACATACATTGATCACAATAAAATCTATATGTATAAACAACATCATCATAGTAAAGTATGCACATAAGAAACATCAAAATGAAGGGAATGTACAAGAATAAGATGCTACCAATCTAAATCAACTTTGATCTCATTTTCAAATGAGATCATGAAATCTTATAAATCCTAACTATACCGTCGAGTATGAAAGCTAAATCACCAAAAGGATCATTGGTGTCACCTAGACAAATGCATGTTATGAATAACCATAAATAAAGATTACATGATCATGTACATTTAACATGGTAGTATACAAATAACATCACTAACCCATAGTAGTGATTACAACATCATCTAAGCAATAATATCCAACATCATGATAAGGGAGTGAAATAAGTAAATATACTAAACATCATCTAAAATATGATATCAAAGAATCCAAGGTAAAACATAAATTATAAGCAACCATACTTCTGATATACTAAAGTATTAAGTGAACATCCACCACTAGCCTAAATACTCGAATACGACTATCTCTATGTACGTGTCCACAAAACTAGTATAGGTAGCTACACCTCCCAACCACATTGTGCCAATAGGACCACACCTATCATACTGATGGAGATAATGACCTAACCAAAATCACATAAAACAATAACCATACAATAATACACATGAAAAACAAGTATGATACCAACATCTATATTCTTATGAACACAATGAAGTATATCAGGTCACTGGTCAGACCCACTATAGGATAACTATGTAGGGACTCTAGTGGAGTATAGGTTGCCTGGCATCCAAAGACTAAGCTATATATAGCATGGTAACATTCCCCCCCTACGAGATCCAATACCTGGTGTGGTAACACACTCCCATAGGAGGTCCAACACCTAGTGCAGTAATATGCTCCCATAGGACGCCCAATACTACACCCTCACACTAGATCCCTCTAGATGCTAAGAGAACATGTAGGTGTTCACTTATCTTATCATTAAGTTTTATTTTCCAATTAATTAGTTTGGATGTCTCTTATTAGAACCTCTTCATGTTACTTGGTCAACCACTTCTAGGATAGGGTACACAAGAGAAACCAATGCACATCTACCCTACATATACATGTTCATCACATGACGAATTCCAAAAGGTAGTGGAAGTTCCCAACCCAACCACAAAATGAAAAATTACTCTATCAAACTACAACTAGGAGTTTTTGTCTTGTAAGATCTCATCATATGCACAAGCACATGCTCATGTATGGGCAAAGCCAACTTCATGAATGTAATCACATAATACAAATGCAAGGTTTAGATATGAGAAAAGGAAAAAATGATTAAAGTATAATAAGATCACCCCATCATCCCATATCTAGGAGCATGAATTTTGCACAGATCCCAATAATGTAATAAGCCACTATGTAACATGAACTCACTCAACTGACCTAGATCTAGGACTACAGTTTCTACGTGAATCCATATTTCCATAAAGTAGAAGCATAAAATGAAAGAAAATATGGAATATAATAAGTCATTTCCACAATCCAAGAAGACACTACTAAAAGCCTAACCAAATATGGGTGGCACACAAAATAAGGCAATAATAAAAACCAAAAATTCAAACTTCTCATATACCAATGAAAATGAAACCCCAAGTCAAGAATATGTTTTCAAGACCAAGAGTCCTATAAAATTCACCAAATAGAATCAAATCCACAATATAGGAAATTCAAAAAAAAGGGACATTTCCACAAAATCCAATATGGAAATAGGAGTTCAGATTGGGAAATAAAATACTCTCCAATGTCCTATAACGATTCAAATTCCATAATCCTAATAGATAAGGAAAGGGATACAAGATCCAATCTCTAACTGAGTAAAATAAAGATATGGGCAAAAGCTAGATGACACCCAAAACAAGATAGTGCCAAAAAAATCCAAAATTAAAACATCTTCGAATTCGCCGAAATGAAAAATCCATTGACAAAACATGCCTAAACTAAGTAAAATGAAATAAAATTTTAGTTCAATGAAACCACATAAAAAGTAATAGCATAATAGTGAAAACACTTACATTTATAAAAATCATACAAAATAGAAATGCTCACCCTCATCAAATCGAGTGGTAGAATTTCATAAAAATAGAGTTGAACACTAGTTAGGTAACATTTAGCAATAAAAAATAGGATGTAAAAAATACTAAAAAAAATTGAACCAAAAGGCCCCACCTCATAGCCAAAAGGGAAAAATGAGAATAATCATCATAAAATAATGGGGTTGTCAAATCTAATGATTCTATTGACATTGAATCATGATGATCTGCCAAGACAAACTCCCACAAGGAGTGAAACACTATTTTCTCACAAGAGTGTTTTGAGGAATTTCCTCCAAAATCATGAGAAGTCAAAATAAACTCAATTTTAAGCTGATATATTTATTTTAACAAATTTAAATATAAATTAGATTATCAAAATCAAATAATTTAACTGCTCCCTTAATACCAAATAAATCAAACAATCCCAATTGCTTGGGATCTAAGTACAATAAATTAGCTAACAATAAAATAAAGATTAAATCAAATAAATAAAAACACTCTATACCATTAAAATAAAATAAAATTTATTCTATAACAATAGTGGAATCCTAAATGCATAGACATAATCACATGTCTAATCACATAATGCATTATGAATTCAGATTTACCAATTACTAGAGGGTTAAAATAACATAATAAAGATACATCTCCTTTATAGGGATGATATTATCTCAATGTGAAATGTCTGATCACTAAGTCCATGTGCCACTTTAGGGGATATAAGTCTTGTACAATCAATGAACAAAATAAAGTTTAGATGCCAAATATATAATAGTTGAAGTAACAATTACACAAAATCACAAAATTAAAGAGTCTCATTAAACCCTTTTAAATAACCATTAAATGATTATTAGTTAATCCATTTACATAAATTTATTGAAAGAAATAAGATGAATATTCATAGAAAAAAATTAAATGAATCTAATGTGGATAATTCATATTCTAATTATTTTAATCATTTAATAAAGGAAAGAATAAAATTAATCAACAAGATAAATAACACTATAAATATATAAGTCAACATGGCTAAACATATGAGTAAACATTGCTATAGAAACCTAGTAAAGTGCACCTAGACAAATAACACATATTGTAATAATTGTTTTCATCTTAGGGATCACGAAACAACACCATTATACCATATGAATCTATGTATTCACTAGCACAAAACTTAGTGAAACCATCAAATATAACATATTCTCACAAAATAGGCATAAGCATAATCAACTAGCTAATGCAACAATGTAAATCGAATAACACCAATGGTGTAGACCACTCACAGGCCCCACTTATGACCAATCACAATACAATATCATCAATGTTGCATCCATTAGGGAAGCTTACAAAATTTCCTTGTTTGTATTCAATGTAACCCAAAAGACCTTATAGCTGGGCATGTTGGACGTAAATATTATGATTCTATTATGAGAATTGGTGTTGTTTTGGATCTAAATCTCTATATTATTGTTTATATTATTCTGTGTGGTTACTTATTAGGGGCTAGGGTGTCTCCTCTTGAGGTACACTTAGTCTTATGCTACATCAAGTGGACTATATTGAGCACAAAGTAGCTACGAGCATCTTGAGTGATGACAGCTAGGAGGTGGATCTTCACAAATGAAGATTGTTTTTTTTTCCTTGTTGTGTGGTTGTAACCTAGAAGGCCTTACATTTGGAAATGTTGGTTGTAAATCTTATGATTTTATTATGAGAATTGGTATTATTTTCTATTTAAATCTCTATGTTATTATTTATATTTTATTATTTTTTAGGGGATTGGTCATCTCCTTTAGAGATATGCCCATCCTTGCATTGCATCAAGTGGTATCAGAGTAAATATTTGACATATTTGGTGATAGTTAATGCATGGGTTGTGGAGATTCTTTGTCATTCTTATTATAGATCTGTGTTCACAAGGTGCATGGATAAGATTTATTGTAGAGGATTTTTCAATATCTTAGAAGATGCCTCCAAGAATATTCAAACCTAGAGTAATTGAAAATATCCATGATGTGGTGGAGATGAAGATAATCGATAAGTTTTCTCAGTTGAAACTTGACATAGCCAATCAAATCATGAAAAGGATAGTTTAGTTTTACAGGTATTACTGCAGTTGGAGTCTACTAGTGTAGAAGAAAATTGAATGGTTGGTCAAGAGGCTTGTTTGAGAAGGAAGAGCACATGAAAAGTTTTAGGTGGAGGTAAAATAGGTATATGTAGTTGGTTTTTTTATCAGTTTGTGGACTCTAATAGTAAACTTGCAAAGAAACTTGTGGCTTTTGTTAAGATACCTAAGCTTGTCAAAGAGGTTCCTAATCTTGTTGAGACTTGAAGGACATATGTTTCCATCATCAATTAGTTTTTTCCAAGGAAAACTTTAGTGGCTAATATTTGCCAGTGGCTTATCTCACTCATCAGGGACCTCAAATTTGTCTTTTTTTTTTGCACTTTTGGGGTGTCCATGGTACCTCCACTATACAAAAATTAGGTCCCATGCTTAGGCCAATAGCCAATAATAATATAGAATTATTTTTATTTTAGTGATGACTTTGCCAATGCAATCTATTTTTTCCATGCGGTAAATTATATATATTCACCTCAAATTTCCAATTCTCATCTTAATTAATGTCATAATAGCCAATATTTGGTGAAAATTTAAGTTAGGTTATAGGTTATGTATGTAGATTTGACATATATCTCTAGTCTAGAGATTCTCCATGAAACTTCTTATCCTTTCTCACTTTGGTCCAAAATAGATTTAATGTGGAACATGTGTCTTTACTTTTGAGAATTTCTTTAAAACTTAGTATCCTTTTAAAATTTTGGCCCAAAATAGGATTTAGACCATTGATTTAGGATCCTTCAATTATTATAAACAATAGGGACGTTTCCTCCATACCACCATTGAATAATTTTGAGGGAAAATATAATGATATAAGTGGTATAAACTTAACCTTCAAGTTTGATAATCAATTAGGATCCATATAATAATAATAATAAAATCATGGTTTCTAGGTATGTGTACTTATGTCCATGAATTTATTAATAATGAAAGACTCACTAGAATTTTATAGGATTTTCATACAGTTGAAAAGACATTGCCATTAAATTTATTTATTTTTTCCTACTCAAATTTTTTTTTTCTCAAGTAGAAATTAATTGTTTTCCCCTAAACTAATGTTTGATTTGCCAAGATTTTATATGTTTTTCCAAAGGGGGTTTCTTAAAGTTATCCTTGGTTGTTTCTGACATGGAAATGTTAGAGAATCTTATTGGGAAAGATGAGATACTGATTATGATGTTTGTATTTGTGGTGATGAGGATTTATTTATGGATGAGGATTTGCATTTGTTTGTTGATATAGATCTCAATTGATATTTTATTTCTTGTATGGTTGATGTATTATATTGTTATTATATGGATGTTTCTACTAATGTGGAATTTTATTTACATGTGGTTGATGTAGATTCACTTATTGCTGACAAGTTGTAGGGATTGTGGAGTGAGCATATTGATTGCATTATTGAGATTTATATGATTCTAATATTTGAATAGATGAAGAAGACATGGTTGATGTGCAATTTTTTTTCTTTCATATGAAAGGAAGCGTAATCCTTTGGTGAGGATGAAGATGAGTGCATATATTTCTCTTGGCATCAAACTTTGGGACACACTTTTCTATTTACTCCGAGAGTCTTATGTAGGAGCATCAAGCTTGGAATTTTTGAACCTTGTCTTTCATGCATTTAGGATTATGTTCAAGGAATATTGATGGACCTTGTCCAATGTGCACATAATGATTCAATGGATTGTATTGTATTGGAGTTAGAGCTCTTTTGGTGGTTTCTAGTAACATGTTCCTTATTTCTAGGGTGGGGTTTGGAGATGATTTCTATGAGATTTGATCTATGAGAGTTGGCTTGTGTGATCTTAGATAAGCATCATTTGATGGAATATGGTTGAATGTCAAAGTTTACATTATGATATTCAATGTTGTGAGTTAGTTATGGTTGTAAACTTGGGGCTTTTCCTAATATTATTTATTCTTCTAGGATAACTTGTGTCTTGAGTGTTTATTTAATGTACGAGTTTTTATTTAATGCAACTCTCTAGGATGACCAATGGCTTAGTTTAATATAAGAAGAGGGTCTTGTGATGTCTAGAGTCATTCAAGCTATTAGTGATGAACAAGTTGAACATGAAGTAGCTAGGAAAATCTTTAGGGATGATAGATAGTAGGTTTATCTTTTCATATGAGGATTGAGTTGTTTCCTTGTTTGTATCAGTCATAATCATGGATACCTTACACTAGGGAATGTTGGATGTAAACCTTATGATTCTATTATGGGAATTGGTGATATTTTGGATCTAAATCTCTATGTTATTATTTATATTCAATTGTGTGGTTACTTGCTAGTGGCTAGGTCATCACTTTTGGTGGTACAACTAGCATTGCACTACATCAATTATGAATATTGGAATGAGTTGTAGTTGACTTAATCAAGACTAGTTCTAGGCTACTGTATAGGAAATAATTCACTTATAAATTAAGTGGATCTATTAAGTCATTTAGAATGAGGACAAGAAAGATTAGATCATGATTGAAGACATCTTCATGATGTTTTTTCCATGATAGCATATGTTGGAGATCTCTCTATGGAGGTCACTAAAGTGTAACATGTAATATGTTTATTGGTAGCTGACTCTTATTATGGGATTTTCTTTGGTAGTTGTAAAGTATATTATAGTGTGTAGACCTTTACTGTAATATCATAGTGAATTCCTCTACAACTCTTTGTATATTGGGAAACCTCCCAACGATGACTTGATTTAGCTTTAGAAAAAGGTATAATGAAAAGGTTGTTTCTTTGATTGTATGTGTGTAATTATGGAATTCATTAACATTGATGTCAAGGATGTGAATATCATCAGAGATAATAATAAGATGATGATGACATTGGATTCAGAACTTCAAAGGAACTATATTAGAAAATGAGTTGATATATTGGCTAGTTCACTACTTGGAATATCTTATCCTATAAATCCTTTTTGTGTGACAATTTTAAAGAAGTTTGGACAATGGGTTCAATTGTCTTTCTTTTGCTACTAATTGTATACACTTAAAAATTGTCAAGTCAATTAATTGAATACTTTAAAATTTAATTAATATTTTTCATCTATTAAATTTAATAAATTATTTAATTACTTAATCTAATTCTTTTTCTATTAATTAATTAACTATTACTATATTTAATTTATATTATTCTTCTATTAGTATTCATCTAAGTTAATTACACTATTATATGCCTTCTAAATAATCCTATTAAGCGATTTATTTAAGTTGCTTAACTATCCACTAACTAAATGATAAAGACTATTACTCCACCTAGTTATTTAATGTCATGTGATACCTCATATTTTTTACAATAATTAATTATAATTAATTATTAAATAATCCTATTTTTCCTCATCCATGTGTCCTATTTTATGGGGCTAGAGAAGGGTATGTGACCTTCTGTGATTAAGTCTTTGGGACACATGTCTGGGTGACAAAGTCCTCTTCCACTTCTTAATCTAAGTAGGATTCCATCAATCCACCTCATGCAGTTAGTAGTGACTCATGAGAAACTTGTCCATGGCTTCCTCATTAAAGCTAGAGTTTTCTCAAGAAGTCTCAATGAGATGTTTGGCATGTGTCTTTCCTCTTCGTATTTTTTCTCTCACATCTCAACAATTATAATTTCTCTCAACTTCTCCAATTGAGTCAATCTCATACATCCATGTGTCCTAAATTATCTCTCTAGTGTAGGATGTTTCCACCTAGGCTAGGGTCCTCCAAGAGTCTATAAGAACCCTAATTCCCTCACAAAATACTTAGACTTAGACCTATAGATTTGAATACTTACGATTAGAGTAATTAAAATTCACAAAAAATTGTCCAGCAAGTCCATAGTTTTTCATTCAATCTCCATTAGAATCTCAATTCTTGCATCTATTCATCTTCATTATTTACTTTTAGCATTCTAGGATCATTTGATAGAATCTTGCATTGAAGTTTACAATCTCCAAAACCTTAGAGCATCTTGAAGAAGGTAGTTGATCACTATCTAAGGGCTCACAAATAAGGAAACTCAAGCTTAGGAGGAAAATGGAGGAACATTAGATTTGGTAGGAAAAGGTAAAGATTCCATTTTTTATTTTTAATCCTTCATTATGTATGTAGTTGGTAGGTTAGATTGATTGTTTAGACATTGTCACTAATTTCGACATATATTTTTAGCACCCACCATGGGACCTATCCCCCAAAATTTGATCTTTGTTTACAATTTTCACGTGTGTAGCTGACTTGCAAGTCATTTTAGTGCATCCATTTTATAGACCTCTGCATCCATTCATTACAACCATGCTTCCATACATTTTTATGCATCTATCACACCTTCCCAAGCTTCTTTTCTTTTTTGACATGCATCTCTTATTTCTACTCATCCATTCACCAAAAGATTACATTTGTTCAACATAAACCCACATTTGTTTGTTTTGCACTTCTCTTTAATTTTTTTGTACTTGTCTCTCTTTCTACTATGCCAATCCCATGTATGTTCTTCTATTCACTATAACTACACATCTGTATTATAGAACTCCACATTCATTATTAGTAGCTAGATTTTGATTTAAAAAATTTAGTTTTAGTTTTTATTTCTGACATCTTATAAAGTTGTTGTTTGTTTAGGTAATTTTTTAGGCTTATTTTTCAAGACATTGTGTAGAAGGCCCCTAAAAAAAAATTTGATTGTTCATTTATTTGCAAGTTCCTAAAAGGGGTTGTTAAATGAAAACTATAACCTTGAGTTGGCCTTAAAATATGACATGCTTTTCAATTTTGTATGTGTTCTAGATCATCATGTCTATTGTGTCTTGTTGAATATTCAAGTTTTGTATTTTTCCTAATTTTAGTAAAAAAAGTATCCTTTACCCTTGCCATTCATGGATCTTGGGTGTAAGAGAACTCTGTACTAATCTTTAAAGGGCCTTTCTCTTGAGATCTTCTTTAGTAGAGCTGATGAGAGGTAATGACCCAAGTAGTAATGGGCTAATTCCAAGCTCTTCCAATCCACTATATAAATAAAATTGCATTAGTATGAAAGTTTCGTGGAGTAGTTATAATATTGCTATGTTGAGATGACAAAAGAGACCGAAAGCATAACCTTAAAAATGGATACACTTACTAAATACTTTGTTGCAGATTGACAAAACCCTTCTATCTATTGGTGCTAATGTTCCCTAAAGGCATCCCACACCTCTCATGGCTTTGTTGTTGGATAGTAGTTCCTTGGAATTTGTAGCTTGGTGGTCCCGAGAAGCAAGTGCACTATAAGTGGGAGCTTGTGCCTCTAGACTACCATTCTATCCATACTAAGTTAGCACTATTGGACCTAGTCCAAGTGAGAATTTAGATGATATTGTCCTCTCTAACCTAGGATTGTGGTGTGTCTGTGCAATGCATTTTAGAAACTCTTTTAGGGAATCATTCACACTATTTTTCATATGTGAATATCTTCTTGCCAAAAATCAGAGAAAACAACCAAAATATTAGAAAAAACTTAAAAATTAAAAAATCCCAAATTCCATTAGAGTTTTGCATTTGTTATAAATTTATGCACTTCTATTCTATATCTCTGCATTTCTCATTTACTCCTATGCTTCTAGTTGTATATTTTTTATTTTGTCTCTGGTTGTGTGCTTCTATGTATTTTTTTACTATATTTGTGCATCTATAATACTCAATATCCTAAATCTCTCACATTTATCTATGCATTTTTTTAGTCTATTAGTGCACATATGTGATAGAGAGCATTAGGGATCTCTTCAAAAAAACATGAAACACTTATGGATAACAATTTGGTTTTTCGTTTTAGTTCTAACAATAGTGAAAATATTTAGATCTCTAGAATGGGTATGTGCAGGATCATGGTCTGCCAAAAAGTGGCGATCTGAAAAATATGTAGTTCTGAAATGCCTCAAAGAATTTCAAAATCTATTCCCACTTTTTTCCCACCCATCCTGATACTAAATGAAAACAATTAATACCTTTATAATTCCTACTATATCTTTCAATACCAACCTTATATGGTCATCTTTAATACATCCCGAAAATGTGTGTTTGGCATGTTCTTATGTGTTTTTTACTTCAAGCATGTAGCTGACGACTTTTTTTAAACCAAAATTTGATGTAATGAAAAGGGTTTCTTAAGAATGTTCTTAGCTTTTCATAAATGTATTTTTTGTCAAATTATGAGTTCAATAAGTAATTATTACTTATTTTCTAATGGAGTTAGCCACAAAGTGTTGATTGACATACTGGTTGAAAAATAGCTATAACTTTCAAACCGTATAAGATTTTTGAAATCCAAAAGATGTGTCACATTCTATGCTTTGACTAGTATAAGAAAAAAAAAAGAAAAACTTAATTTTGATTTTTTTTGAACTAGTTAAGGTGGTCAGACACGGGAGTTTTTTAATTCTGAAAATAGTATAGTAGAAAATTCATAATTAATTATTTATTTGGAATAAAAATTTCCAAAAATATGCGTCACATCCAGGCATGAGTCTACTTTTTATATCTAAAATTATATTTAAAAATATTATCATTTGATTATGATTAAGATGGTCAAACATACACCTACTTTTTATTTTTGCCCTGAAATTTTGGTAGTACTACATTAAAATCCAAACTTTTGACCAATCAAATAATTTTTTCTCCAGATAAGGCCTTGTAGTTTAGAAACTAGATTCAATTTTCTACAGATTATTTTCTTACAACTTTTTGATATAAAGTCCAGAACCACTTTAAAATTATGTGTCAAGTTGACATAACCCTGATTTGCTGGTTTTTCACTACCACTTAAGGCCATAGTTTGGTAAACCATGATCCTGCACATACCCGAATACTAGTTTGAATGCCATTTTATTTTTCCATCCTTCTAGTCTACCATACCAAAATCATAAAAACATCCACCATTAATCTCTAGTGTTGAAAAAGTTTAATCTTAGTGAATTTCCTTGTTAGGATTTCTCACCCTTTTCTAGAAACTTAATTAGATTGACATTTTGAATCATCTTTGTCAAAATCATAGCGAGTACCTATCTCCTATAGAATTATTGTTTCATTATCTACATCCAAAATTTGAACACTTAATAAAATATTTCAACCAACATTTACACTTTGGCATTTTACTATAGTTTAAACAAGATCTCGAAAGATGAAAGCCCTACAATAACAACACGACATGAAATAAACAAATGCACATGAGAATCCTTGGCCCAAAGAAACTTTTAGGTCCTCTAGATACTCAGTGGAGTCTGAACCAACTGAGGATGAAATTAAGGAATTTATGACAGATCCTAGATTTTAAAAGACCATGGAAAAGGTATTATACCTACTTAAAGAATGATACTACATGATGCTTGCATGATAAGGTGTCAAACTTCCTATGATTTTTGCTCTCAATCAACTTAGGAGCACTTCTAGAGATCAGGGATATTCTCAACAAAGGTTAACCCCACAAGATATTTTATGACAAGGTTCAACCTCACAAGGTCCTTTACCATCAATAGATCCTTCACAAAAAAATTATATACGTTCACAAGGACCCATTCAATAAAGTCCATCTTGTTAAGGTCATTTACTAGGTTCAACATCCCAAAGGTTAATCCATTAGGATGCTACTCAACAAGAATTTCCCATACAAGGACCTCCTCAACAAGGTTATACCCAAAAAGTGTCTCCTCAACAAGGTGTAACTATTAGCATTAACCTCAAATAGAAATAATAGTTACATGCAAATATAACCAATATGAAAAAATAACAGATCACATAGAAGAGAACACAAGACATAAAAATCTAATGTGTTACACCCAATCCCTAGGCTATATCCACCAACAAAATATCCAATGGTATTATCAGTTATTACAATCTGGAATTCCTTATACCTTAATACCATAACAAGAATCTACAATCTCATCATACATTATGAAATCCCTAACCCTAAGCCATTTTATACTAGATTTTTCTACTTACAAAATAAGGGTTAGAATAAGTCATCCAGTAGAAAAATTGCAGGTGATACCATTTACAATAGTGAGTCAATTTTATTTTCTTCAAGCACACTACCCCACAAAAACTCTCATAGGGGCATTGCCACTCAACCCCACTATCTACTACAATAGGAAGCATACTTATGGTGCTGCCCCAAGACCACACAATAGGTACTAACCCTTGACCCCATCTTTTGCATGTTGCCCCCAAACTCACATAGAACTAATATGGGGGGAACCTCCAATGAATAAACCTCTAAGTCAAATTAGGATCCACATCACAATAATCTCCCACTTGAATACTAGTAAAAATCCAAAAAAATAACCTCCCACTTGGATACTAATCATAACACTGCTAAATCTATAGTGCCCTCTAAAATATCAAACTACCCTAGACTCTACTATTTTTTTATTATGTTCAATCTAGAAGACCAATAGAAGTTGAAGAGGAGTTCAACTTCTCCCTTGTTACAGCCATGGTAAACATATCTTCTAGATTATCATTTTTATGTAACTTCTTTGGTTTTAACTATCCATCATCCAAAACTAATTAAATGAAATGGTACTACAATTGTATGTGTTTTGTCTTTGAATGTACAACATAACTTTTTGCAAGATGAATGGCACTCTAGCTATCTATGAATGAATAATTATCCCTCTCTAGGTGTCCCAATTCTTCCATGAAGAATAGGAAGCCATATCATATCTTTGGTTTCCTTTTTAGTAGCAACATACTCTACTTCTATAGTGGATAAAGTATTCACCTTTTGGAACCAAGAAACCCAGCTCAGTAGTTGCCCCACCAATTGTAAATACATAACCTATAGTACTCCACCTGGTATCAATATCCCCTACCAAATATGAGTCAACATATCCATATAAATTAGTAGTAGAGTTCCTAAAATGTAAAAAATTACTAGATGTTCCTCTCAAATATCTGAGAGTCCATTTGACTACAATCCAATGCTCAATCTTGAAATGACTCATATACTTGCTAATAACTCCCACTACATGTGCAATATCTCACCTTATACATACTATAGCATACAACAAAATTTCTACAATAGAAGAATAAGGTGCCTTTGACATATTATCCTCCTCTTCTTTAGTCTTTGGACACATTTCCTTATCAACTTCAAATGACCTGCCAAAGGTGTGCTGACGGCTTTAACATTTGCCATAGAGAAATGTTGCAACAACTTTGCAATATAATCAGTCTAAGATAATGTCAATTTTGTATTTTTCCTATCTCTAGAAATCTTCATACAAAGGATTTTTTTTTCTACCCTCAAATGCTTCATATAAAATTAATGTGCTAACTATTGTTTCAATTCCTTAATGTGATCCATGTTACACCTAGCTACAAGCATATCATCAACATATAAAAATAAAATAATGTGGCTATCATCATCTAACCTATTAAAGGGAAAACAATCATTAGAATAACAAAAAGTATAACCATGATCATTCATTAAACTACCAAATTTAATATACCACTGTGGAGGTGCTTGCTTCAAAACTTATCAATTTTTTTTAAATCTGCATACTAGATTCAAGGATCCTTACCTTTGACCTCATATCCTTGTAGCTATACCATATATATTTCTTCATCCAAATCACCATGAAAAAAATTTATTCTAACATCAAGTTTCTCTAAATTAAAATATTTAGTAGCCACAATACTTGAAACAATACAAATAGAAGTCTTTTTAACAACAGGAGAAAATATCTCACTAAAATCAAGGCCCTTTTTCTATGTAAATCCTTTTACCACTAACTTGACTTCAAATATTTTCTTACCTGCATCCTCTTCTTTCAACCTATAAACCCATTTTTTCTATAAAGCCCTTTTACCTATAGGAAACTTGCATAAGTCTCATGTTTGATGTTTTAGCAACGAGTCTATTTCTTCTGTTATCGTAGACTCCCACTCAATCTTAGTATCCACCTACACATCTTCATCATGACATTAAGGTTTACCAACATCAATTAATAAAATAGAATAAAACAAGGAAGAAAACAATTTTAGAAGTCCTATTATACTTTTTGACTATCTAACATTCACTAGGGTATGAGGTATTTGTTGTTGTGGTTGTTGCAGAACATGATGAACTATTGGAACATCATCTATTGTAGTATCATCTAGAATTACATAATCATTTTGCTTCTTCTCATGTTGCTGCAAAAGATATTTTTATAACACTTATTGAATATGAAATCCCCACTCTTTAAAAATTTACAACTTTAAAATCCCTAAGCATATAACCAAATTCATCAATTCCATATCCAAAAAATACACATTTCTTGGCCTTAGCTTCCAGCTTGGTTCTATTTCTAGAATTTATATGTGAAAATATTTCACAATAAAAAGTTTTGAGAAAAAAAATAGCTCATCTTTTCATGTCCCCTTTTCAAATAATTAAAAAATAATAATCTTTGCTAAGGCAGGCAGGCCCAAGAAAGTGAAGTTTCGAGAAAAGGGGGTTTAATCTTTGGAAACCGTTGGACTAATAAATGAAAATTATTATTAAAATATGTTTCATTAACCTCTCTTGGACGTGAGTTATGGTTATGCCCTCTTTTAAGGGGTTTGGAGGCATTTTTGGGCTGATGCTAGAACTTGTTTTTTGCTCATTCTTTGTTATTCTTCAGAGGCTGCCAAACCTGTGGAGAAGGAGACCCAAGAACGAGAGTTTGTAGGTTTCCAGGGAGACCCAAGAATGGGATTTTTCAGGTTTATAGGAAGGCTAAGGATGGGAGTTTGAAGCCATTCCATGTGCATGCTCATATAGAGTTTGCCTTTGTGCTGAACAGTGCAGATTTGTGGGTTTTCGGGTGTGTTTTTTTGTATGAGTTTGTTGTTTTCAGTTGAGTATTTCATATCAGTTTGGGTTGCTGCTGTATTTTAGACTTTAAGGTGTTAAAATAGAGCTGAATATATGTATTGGGACGTGATTAAACTTCTGAGATAGATTATTAGTGTTTTTGTGGTGTTTTCGGGCATTTTTTGTGTTAATTTTGGGAGCCCGATGAGCATAGTTTTTGTCCTACATTTGTGAACTGTTGTGTAAAGGCTATATAGATCTGGAAATGTCATTTTTTAGGCCGTTATGCTGCTGATTTTTTTTTAAAAATGTCCATTTTTAGATTTATTAATAATAGGTGAAGCTGTGAAGCTTTTGGCACCATTTCTGGCATACCCGATTTGGGGTTTCTTGAGAAATTTGGAGGATCTTTGTGATATTAGTTGTTTGATCTTAAAGATCTGATTAAAGGTTTGAAATATCATGTAAAATCAGAAAAGGGACATTTCAGTGGTATCAGAGCCATGATCTTGCCAGCCTGAGGGTTTGTAGAAGTTGCATGTCAGTTTTGACAACTACCCAGATCTTGCATTTCAGTTTTGAGAACTACCCAAATCTTGCATGTCATAATTTATGGTTGCATATTTCTTCTAATTAGCTGCATGTCAAAATTTATGGTTGCATGCTACTTCTAATAATTTTCATGTTAGTTCTTGGTGAATTTGGTGGTTGTATAAGTTTGCATGTGAGTTTTGACAACTACCTAGATCTTGCATGTCAGTTTTGACAACTACCCAGATCTTGCATGTTAGTTTTGACAACTACCCAGATCTTGCATGTCATAATTTGGTGGTTGCATGTTGCTTCTAATCAGTTGCATGTCAAAATCTATGGTTGCATGCTACTTCTAATCATTTGCATGTTAGTTCTTGGTGAATTTGGTGGTTGTAGAAGTTTGCATGTCAGTTTTGACAACTACCCAGATCTTGCATGTCAGTTTTGACAACTACTTAGATCTTACATGTCATAATTTGGTGGTTCCATGTTGCTTCTAATTAGTTGCATGTCAAAATCTATGGTTGCATGCTACTTCTAATCATTTGCATGTTATTTCTTGATGTTTGAAGAAGTTATATCCTATTGGGGTTACACTCTACTTTATCCAGAATGGACAGGTATAGTATAGAGTCTCAGAGGACATGATCTTGGACAATTGATATCCAGAGTCAAAATAGTAGAAAGGATGGTTATTTAGACATTCGAGATAATATTATGAAAATAAGCCATGACATGTCTAAACAGTTGGTTGAGCACCACCATATAATGAATGACATGTTGTCCGACCCAGCTAAGGTGGATAAGTTGACTGAATTTCTATTAGGTAGATTTTCTCACATGGCAGATGACACAATTACCAAGAACTTGCATGAGGAGTTTGAGAAGCCAGCTAATAGCCAGGTAGAGGTCTCAGATTCTACTCTGCCATAGGAGGTGGTGGGAAAGGATATTACATAGATTGATAGTAATGGTCAACTTGATACTCAAATTGAGACAATTGTTTACAGGTCATCAAAGGGTGATGCCATAAGTATTCAGGATGGTATAGTTACAATAGGCAGTGACTATAGTGTAGTGGGTTCAGAAGATGATTATGAGGATGTTGTTGTGCAGGATGGTGAGATACCTGGTAGAGATGACCAGACATTGAGAATTTATGATTTTGCTGAGAAAGAGTACCAAGCACAGTTAGATGCTTCACCACATGAGGTTGAGGCTGGTAGTACTTCACATGATTTTTCCAGCTAGCTGAAGGTGAACAAAGATAGTATTGTGACTTCATTATCTCATCATGACAGGTATGTGGAGTTAGTTGGTATTGGTCATATTACTCAGCTGAGGAGTTTGTTTGAGTTACCAGTTGATTCTAGTTTATGGATATGGACTCAAGATTGTTATATTGGCATTTGGGATTCAATTGACTGGAGATCTTTAACACTTTTTTGTAGCAGTGTTTGTTTGGGTGCTATCATGGATTTGATTACCAGATTACATGGTGTTGGTTTTTCTTGTGCCAGTATCTTGTCTGATGTTGGTATTAGTTTTTATACACCAATGTTGGGCTTTGTTCATATATCCAGTTGACCATACTTGCTGGAATGTGTTGATGATCTTTCATATTTGGCAGTGTGTACAGATGAGTCCCAGGATCATATTGGCATTGATGACATCCAGGAGGATGTAGTGGGTAGTTTTGAAAACTTAGTTTCCTTGGGTACAGAGGAGTTGGACAGTAGTGCTAATGTTTTTGATACTCCGTATGTTGATATGAGCTTTAGATTTGATTCACAGGATATGGATTGTAATACTCTAGAGACTAGTGACTTTGATTATACTCCTTTAGATAGTGCATCAAAGGAGGTTTGTAGGAGACAGTCAAGCCAGTGCCATCATGTGTCTAATCAGTTGAGAGTTAGTGACCGAGACATTGCTATCACTTGCCAACATTTTGATGCTGCTCGTCAGTTGTTAGCATTTTATGGATGGGGTTCTCCTACTAGTGATGAGCAGGAAGGAAGTTATCTTTCCTTGATAGAGATCCACTCTTTATGGGAGGCTATTCAGATTTTGAGACAAAATTATATGCAATTGGTAGCTGACAGATATTATCTTATGGAGTGGGGCAGTACAGCATATGATGCATTGTTGGCGAAGGAAGATGAGGCGAGTGAGCTTACTGAGCAGCTTGAGGTGACTTCTGAGATTCTTGAGAGTACACAGTTGGCTTTCAAGGAGTCACAGTTTCATTTGGCTAAGGTGACCATGGAGTTAGAGTGACTACAGTCTTTACCTGATTCTATACAGTCACAAGCTATGGTGTTTGGTGATCCGAGGATGTCCATGGCTGAGACTGTCAGAGATAATGGAGATGGGGATGCATCCATCCTTGATACTAACATTGGCATATCAGGTTCATTCCCACTAGAGTCAGGTTTAGTTGAGTTGGGTGTTGTAGCAAATTTTTGTATGCCTGACAGGGTGGTGGCCTCTAGTACTAAAGGCATGGAGACTAGAGATGTATCAAAGATCATGTGTGATGTTGGTGAGTTGGCAATTGGCATGGTTCCTGCTAGTAATACTACTCCCTTGGTGATATCTTCGGAGGTAGTAGTTAGTTCCAACATGGTTAATGATCAATTGCAGTTAGTTTCATCTGGATTACAGTCTGAGCCACTAACTAAGATTGGCGCATTCTATCGGCATTACACTATGAGGTACACTCATCAATTTACCTTTGATGACCATGTTGATGAGATGATGATACAAAGATGTACTTTGCTTCCTAGTGCTTGTCATCAGTTATGGGATAGTTTGACACCTCAGGATGAGGGTTGTGATGGGCATGACATGGTGATAGGTTATACAGTTGACAGCTTGATAATACATGACTTAGAGCCAGAGTTTCAGAGTGATGCTTCAGCAGGTGTTGTTATTGATTCTACTCCTTTGGCTATGACATCTCCTGACTTAGCTGGTGATCAGTCACAGTGGGTTGTATCACTTGTTCATGGTGAGTTGTTGACTAAGGTTGGTTTTTTTTATCAACATTATATTGCAAGGTATGTACATTAGTTAGCATTTGATCCTTGTGTTGAGGAGTTGATGGTAGGAAAATTTGGTTTGGGTTCCAATTCTTGCTATTTATCTTGTGATGGCTTTTCACCATCAGGGGTGCATGGTAGTTATGGTTATGAGATAGTGGTCAGTGATCTACAGAGTTTTGTTGACTGCAGGCATTGTATAGTGTGTGGATTCTCCATACTTGGTACAGTTTCATTTGGGAGCATTCACTATTCTTGTAGAGTTGGATTGTACATTCCGTATAGGCTAGTGGAATGCATTAATGGTATTTACTATGTTGGTAGTCCACTTTACTTGAGTTTTGATGTTCTAAGAGTTTGTGTCTCATGGGTTTCTAACTATGGAAGTTGTGATTTTGGAGTTTGGTGGAGCTATAATTGTCTGTTTGATTATGGATTCCTCTTGGTCATATTGCAAAGGATATTGCAGGAGCCTGTGTTAATTGGTAGTAGTATAGTTCATGAGTACATTTGGGATCCAGGTGGATTGATTGGTTTATTGTTCAACCATTGCTTGAGGACAAGCAATGTTTGGGAGGGAAGGACTTTTCATGTCCCCTTTTCAAATAATTAAAAAATAATAATCTTTGCTAAGGCAGGCAAGCCCAAGAAAGTGAAGTTTCAAGAAAAGGGGGTTAATCTTTGGAAACCGTTGGACTAATAAATGAAAATTATTATTAAAATATGTTTCATTAACCTCTCTTGGATGTGAGTTATGGTTATTCCCTCTTTCAAGGGGTTTGGAGGCATTTTGGGCTGATGCTAGAACTTGTTTTTTGCTCATTCTTTGTTATTCTTTAGAGGCTGCCAAACCTGTGGAGAAGGAGACCCAAGAACGGGAGTTTGTAGGTTTCCAGGGAGACCCAAGAATGGGAGTTTGTAGGTTTCTAGGAAGTCTAAGGATAGGATTTTGAAGCCATTCCATGTGCATGCTCATACAGAGTTTGCCTTTGTGCTGAACAGTGCAGATTTGTGGGTTTTCAGGTGTGTTTTTTGTATGAGTTTGGTGTTTTTAGTTGAGTATTTCATATCAGTTTGGGTTGCTGCTGTATTTTAGACTTTAAGGTGTTAAAATAGAGCTGAATATATGTATTGGGATGTGATTAAACTTCTGAGATAGATTATTAGTGTTTTTTTGGTGTTTCCGGGCATTTTTTGTGTTAATTTCAGGAGCCCGATGAGCATAGTTTTTGTCCTACATTTGTGAACTGTTGTGTAAAGGCTATACAGATCTGGAAATTTCATTTTTTAGGCTGTTATGCTGTTGAAATTTCTGTAAAAATGTCCATTTTTAGATTTATTAATAATAGGTGAAGCTGTGAAGCTTTTGGCACCATTTCTGGCATACCCGATTTGGGGTTTCTTGAGAAATTTGGAGGATCTTTGTGATATTAGTTGTTTGATCTTAAATATCTGGTTAAAGATTAGAAATATCATTTAAAATCAGAAAAGGGACATTTCACATCTTCTTACTAGTATGTACTTCCTCTAGAATACCACATCCCAAAGGAGTAGAAGGACCTCTAATAATCATGTATTGAACAATATTGATAGCCTCCTCCCACATGTTTAAGGGAAGCCTAGCATGCAACCTCATGCTCCTTGCAGGCCCCATTATTGTCCTATTCATGCATTCAACATCTCCATTTTCTAGTGGAGTCCTTGAAATAGTTTTTTGTCTATGAATACTATTAGTGGAGCAATAATCTTCAAGCTCATAACTTGAATACTCGTCACCATTATCATATCTAAGACATTTTAATCTTTTACCAATCTTATTTTTATTCAAGCATTTACATTTCCTAAAAATTTGAAATAAATCAGATTTATGTCTAAGGAAATTAAAACCATAATTGTCTAGTTGCATCATCAATAAATATAACATAATAATGAGAGCTACCAAGGGAAGATACATGAGTTGGTCCCCATACATCTGTATGCATAAGCTTTGATTTCTTATTTCTGTTTTCCTTCTCACTCTTCACAAAACTCACTCTCTTTTCTTTTCTATACACAGCTTTCATAGAAATTCATATCGACACATTTCAAACTTGGTAAAAGTTTCTTTGAATGAACTAATTTCTTACCTTTCTCACTCATGTACCCAAGTTTATTGTGCCATAGCGGTGTATTAGAATCTATAGCAATTGTTTGTTCTCTATGCTCAACTATAGTAACTATTCCTAAACATTCATTTTCTCTAAAAAAATTAAAGCAGAAGGAACAATATAACCTATACAGAGATATAAGATGCCTACTTTCACACCTTTTCTAGTACAAGGGAAACTTTTGAAACCTTCAAATTTTTATCATTTAATTAACTAAGAAACCCTCATCACATAATTTCCCTAGTAAAATTAAATTATTTCTCAACCTTGGAAAATGTCTTATCTCATGTAGTAGCTAATGATTTCCATTCTGTAGCTTAATCTTAACTTTTCCCTTTCCAAAAATGTAATAGGGTTCATTATCCCCCCCAGAAAAAGCCCTTTTGACATAATAGATAAAATAACCTCTATAGTGTGTAGCATGAAATCAAGCCCCAAAATCTAAAACCCAAGAA
Source organism: Cupressus sempervirens (assembly GCA_028749045.1). Lineage (NCBI taxonomy): Eukaryota > Viridiplantae > Streptophyta > Pinopsida > Cupressales > Cupressaceae > Cupressus > Cupressus sempervirens. The sequence continues at coordinate 782,189,075 of CM053792.1, forward strand.
TCATCTACATTTTCTATAGAAAGAACCAAAGCATCCTTTTTGGATTTTTTACTTATTGCATTTTCCTCCTTGTTCCCTTCTAGATTATCTCCATCATTCTTCCTTCAAGTCCAACAATCTTTCTTCTTATGACTTGGTTTCCCATAGTACCATCAAAATATTGGTCCTCTAGATTGAGACCTCTTCCCCTTTGATTTTTCTCTTAATTGCTCACAATTTTTAGATTTATTTCCTCATTCAGTCATTTTTGTTCTGCTTTATGTGTTCAAAGAACTTACTGATGTAGATCCACCTGAGGTTTTCCTATAAGTTTCCTGACTCAAAATAACACCAATCACATCATCAAATTTTAGGGTATTAGATCAACAAAACAAATTACTCACAACCATTACCAATTCTTTCTATCTTTCAGGCAAAGAACACAAAATCAAGAGAGCCCTAATTTCTTCAAGAAAATTAATATTCACAGATGATGTATTGAAATAATTTAAATTATTTTCAAGAGAACCATCTTCTTCTATCTTCATATTAAATAAACACTTCACGGGAATTACCTTGTTGCAAGTGGAGGGATTTTCATACAATTTCTCTAGGTTTTGTATCAAATCTACCATCATTTTCACTTTTGTAATATTAAATGTCATTGATGGTGCTAGGCATAATTAAATACTTCTAAGTTCCTTTCTATGCAAAATTTACCATTCCTCATCTATCAAAGTTCCATCTTTCTTGGTTTTTCCTTCCAATGGCTGCCATAAATTCTTCTAATAAAGATAGTCATCCATTAGCTTATTCTTTTCATCCATCACTCTCACTCAACCATGAGACTCCCAATCAGCTATAAGACCTTCTTGCAAAGGATAACTAAAAATAATAATTGATGATAATCAGGGATGAAAATAAAAATGAGGATAGTTTGACTCTGATACCACTTATTAGGATTAACCTTAAACATAAATAATAGTTACATACAACTATAACCAATTTATCAAAAAATAATAGATTGCATAGAAGAAAATGCAAGACATAAGGATTTAACATGGTTCACCCAATCCTTCGGCTAAGTCCACCAATAACAAGTCCAATATTATTATTAGCCAATGATTATAATTTGTAATCCCTAACAACTCAATACTACCTCCAGAAGCTACAATCTCATTATACATTATGAAATGCCTAACCATAAGCCATTCTGTTCAAGCTTTTTTTGCTTACAAAATTAGGGTTAGAACAGTTCATCAAATAGAAAACTAGTGGCAAATGCCTTTTAATATAGTGAGTCATTTTTGGGTTTGGGGGAGCTACCCCAGAACACCCACATAGGGGTGTTTCCACTCAACCCCACCTTGTACTATGACAAGGAGTTCACCTATGTTGCTACCACTTGACCCCAACTTTGGGGCACTGCCCCCAAACCCCGATAGAAATAATTTAGTGGAAAACTATACAGAATAGACCTTCAAGTCTAATTAGGCTCCATGTCACTAAAACAACCCAACAAGGTCCTAGTTCACCAATGGTAGCCTTACAAGGACATCTTCAACAAGGTATACCAAACAAGGACCTCCTCAAAAAGGTTATTCCCAACAACCATCCCCTAGACAAGGTGTAACCCAGCAAGGTCCTAGTCCATAAAATGTAACCTTACAAGGTCCTTCCCAGTAATGAATTTCAAAATATCAAGGATATTATAAAATAGGAGTAACCCAAAAAGGTAATCCTCAATATGTTTCTTCTCAAGGTTATGTCCAACAAATAGCTACGCAATATGTTGAATCAAGTCATTTCTAACAATACAATTCAACATTCCAAGGGTCTCATCAACAAGGTTATAATCTTCTTGGTATAAAGACCTATAGTCTAAATCCTCAAGGAGTCAATACTTGAGGAAATAATTTATATGGACATACATTATCATTATATCGTCTGGTACAATAGATCCAGATTCTTCAATGACAAATCCAAGATATTCAAATTGGATATTCAGCCAATGCTAGTTGATATGTTCATAACACATTATTCCTACAACATTAGACATGAAGTGATAATGTTAGACCTTTGCAATAAAAAAAATTAGGATGGGGAACTATTCCTTGCCTTCTTATAAAGATGGCATCAACTTTTATCAAAATATGTGAGAATCATTCCTCAATGTGAAAAAATTAAAATCCTTATATAAAGTCTTACACTAGACATTAGCTATAGAGTACAACTATACTGCCCATCAAACTTCAAAAATATCTTTGAAAATGGTGTAAAGATTGAAGAAGGTATGGTCCAAAAAGGACAACTAAAACTTTACACAAATAAATATGGTAGCTCTTAAAATCTCAACAAAAAAAACTCCAATACTAACAATAAAAATTCCAAATATAAGAATAAAATCAAGAAAATTGTGAGTGATGGAGTAGTAGATAATTAAAATGTCAAGAAATCACAACCAGTACTGAATCTCGAAAACAAATCTACTACTCCTTAAACAAATAAAAATACTCAAGATGTCCCAAACAATCAATGAAATAATAAGTTTTTCACAAGAACATATTATATACCTAGTAAAATGACATTTTTTCATATGGGTGAATCTATCAAATCATCTTTGAGGAAGTTAATCACCTAATCATTTACAACCCTTCTAGAAGTGAAAGATTATGAACCAAAACTATAACCATTATGGCGGAATGATGATGGCTATTGTGAATTCCATAGAGGAAATGGACATAAAATGAATGGATGCCAAATACTAAAGAATGTGATACAAGACTTGGTTGAGAGTGGTGATATAAATTTTGATGGACATAGCTCAAATGAGACACATACCGCATTCAAAGATCCACTTCTAGATCATGACAAAAGAAATGCCTCCAACAACAAAATTGATAATCAAACTAGTTACAATGCTACATCCTACATGTACATTGGCAACATATATTAATGTTTTCCTTCTAAAAACTATGCCAACATCATTACCTTTAATTAGAAGGATCAGTCCAAACATGTTAATGCTACCACTTTAAATAAAGATAAGGTCACACTCCAAGGTGTCTCATCCACACCATCCACATCTCAAACATTATCTATCTATCTACCAAAGTCTACACCCAGGAAGTCAAAACACCAGCCCAAATATCCATATTAAAGCTTTTGTAGTTGTCAAAATCAGAGAAAGAAATTCTTGAAATAGATCTTTTAGAAACCACAGTCCCCATGAATATAGATCATGATCAATTCTAATATATGGTAGGATATTTTACAATGCAACATTTCATATCCTCTACTAGACATGATGATCTTTCCATGCACCAACCTCATAATGCTCCACTCCACATTGAAGTCCTTGTACAAAATCACAAAATTTAAAGAGTTCTTATAGATGTAGGAGTTTTCTTGACTGTCTCCCTACTTTCTCTTACCATCAACCTCCTTCTCTCTATGTTTGGGCCCAATATCCACACTCTCTCCATCTTTGATGTAGGAGCATCTTGATCAGAAAATAAAGGGGGAAATATTTTTTAATTTCTTTTTAGAAAAGAAAAGAAAAAAATTATTAAAAAAAACAATTGGAGGAGAGATAAAGTGACTAAAATTAGAAGAAAAACAAATTAAAATAAATAAAAATGGAGAAAAGAGGGAAAAAGCATTTAATAGGTGGCATTATTAAATGTAACTTGTGACTAGAGGGTTTATTTAATGTAACTTGCTAAGCTGACTTGTGGCTGAGGATTTATTTAATGTAACTTTCTAGTGGCTGACTTGTTGCTTGGATTGGTATAAGTAGAGGAATTTGTCTTCTCATTATTCCTCAATTCATTTGGAGGAGGAGGAGGAGTGAGTGTGGAGAGTAGCTAAAGAGAGAGGTTTTCTTGAGTCTATGGACAAAGCATGGAATGTGAGGTAGTTTACAATAGGATTGTGATTATCATCAAGCTTGGAGAAGAGCATGGAAGATGGAGTAGCTGAGTGAGCAAATCTATCTAGAATGTATGGATAGAGTCTCAAGTGTGAGGTAATTTACACTTGGATCTTTGATAAATTTTGAGAAGAGCTAGTAGCTATAGCTTGGAAATCAAGGAGAATACTTGGTGGGCTTACGAGTACTAGTTGGATCTTCCTTGGAGGTTTCTACCATAGTGTGGATCTAGACTAGCTAGGGTTTGGATTGGATCTTGAGGGATATTGCAGAATTACTATTTTAATTGCTTATGTATTTGTCTATAACCCAGAATGCTTTATAGTTGGGAATGCTCGATGTAAATCTTATGATTATATTATGATCTAATTGGCATTATTTGGGATCTAATTATCTATGTTATTATTTATTCTTCCATTATGTGGCTATTTTTTGGGGGCTAGGACATCTCCTTTGGGGATTCTCCTACCTTATACTGCATCAAGTGGTATCAGAGAGAAGGTTTTTCATGATTGTGTTGAGAGATTGCCAAAGTTGAGGCAATTTACACTAGGACCGTAGGAGGACATGCAGATAGATCTGTGGTTGTGAGGATGGGAGATTGATCTTGTTTGGGAAGACTGATTTGTTGATGATTTTTTGCAGAGGGTTTGCAAAGATCTTGGAAGATGGCTCTGAGAAGATTGGACCCTAAGATGATTCTGAATCTATATGATATAGTGGAGAGGAGGATTAATGAAACAATAGCTCAAGTGGATGTTGTTCTGGATGCTACTTTTTCTAAAAGAGTTATGAAACAGAAGAAGGAAGTTCTATGTTATTGGATTTGGAGTCTACTAATTCGATTGAGAGTTGTTTGGCTGGTTAGAAGATGTGTTCAAGAGAGAAGATGGCATAGCAAGGTTGAGGAGGAAGAGGTTGGTATTGTTAATCAGTTTGTGGAGTTTGATACAAAACTTGAAGAGGAGCTAGAGGTTGTTGCTAAGGATATTCCTAACCTTGTTGATGTTGGGATGGAGTTTGGCTTTCATGATCAATTGATTGAGTCTGACATGGAGATTGAAGAGCACTCAATTGTTGATGATCTAGTTGTTATTGGTGGCGACTTGTATGTTGCAGAGCATCTTGTTGTGAGCAATGAGATCACTTGTATTATGAGTTTGGAATTTCTTGATGGAGACCTACATATTTTTTTTGGTATGGAGCTTGTTGCAATTGATGTGTATTCACTAGCTGTTGATGTGGATGAGGGTTTTCTTATGAAGCATTATGTTCAGTTTGTCCCTGGGAGTGAGCATGTTAATTGGATGGTTGAGATTCTAGTGTTTGACAAAGTGATATAGATTTGGATGATTTGCAAGTTGGTTTTCTTGGTTTTTTTGGAGTGGAAGCCTTTGGTGAAGATGAAGATGGTTGCAGATGTTTCTTTTGGCATCAAAGTGTGGGACACACTTTTCTATCTACCTAGGGAGTTTGATGTAGGAGCATCTTGCATCAGAAAATAAAGAGGGAAATATTTTATTTATTTATTTTCAATAAAAAGGGGGAAAAAATTAGTTAAAAATTTTTTGAGGAGAGAGAAAGTGATGAAATTAGAAGCAAAATAAATTAAAATAAATTAAAATGGAGAAAAGAGGGAAAAGGCATGTAATAGGTGGCATTATTAAATGTAACTTGTGGCTAGAGGGTTTATTTATTGTAACTTGCTAAGCCAACTTGTGGCTTGAGGGTTTATATAATGTAACTTGCTAGTGGCCAACTTGTGGCTTGAATTGGTATAAGTAGAGAGCTTTGTCTTGTCATATTCATTAATTTATTTGTAGGAGGAGTAGTGAATGTGGAAAGTACCTAAAGAGCAAGTTTTCCTTGAGTCTATGGATAGAGCACTGAATGTGAGGCAATTTATAGTAGGATGGTGATTATCATCAAGCTTGGAGAAGAGCATGGAAGATGGAGTAGCTGAGTGAGAAAATTTTTCCAAAGAGCGTGCACAAAGCACCAAATGTGAGGGAGTTTACACTTGGATCTTGGATAAAGTTTGAGAAGAGCTAGTAGCTATGGCTTGGAAAACAAGGAGATTACTTGATGGGCTTGTGAGTACTATTTGGATCTTCCTTGGAGGTTTCTACCAGAATGTGGATCTAGACTACCTAGCGTTTGGATTGGATCTTGAGGGATCTTCCAAAATTACTATTGTAATTGCTTGCGTATTTGGTCGTAACCTGGAAGGCCTTATAGCTGGGCATGTTGGATTTAAATCTTATGATTATATTATTAGAATTGTCATTATTTTAGATCTAATTATTTGTATTATTATTTATTCTTCCACTGTGTGGTTATTTGCTGGGGGCTAGGACAACTCCTTTGGGGATTCTCCTACCTTGTATTGCTTCAAACTTCTCTAGTATAGTCTCTACTACACCTAGTCTCTCTAGTGCACATCTTACTCCCTAAGAATCATGATGAGTTGTTCCTCTGACCACTCTATCTAGTTCTCTCACTAAGGCACCCTAGCCACTTTCCTCTCCATTGTGAAAAACTCCTCTACTTCAAACTCCATCTTATCCTTCTCATCCTACAACTAAACATATGGGTTCTCCTATCTCATCTCCAAATCCTCTAACATGCCCTCTATGAGATCATCCAATATTGGCCTCTCCATCCCCTTCTTCTCTTGGCATCCATGTAAGCACTAGTCTCTGCATTGTAGGTTAAGGAACTAGTCTTAGTCCTTGAACCATACTGCCACCCTATGTCTATGCTCTCTTTTAACATCCATCATCATCACCATCACCATTTTCATCATTACGTCCCTCACATCTATCTCTACCACCACCTCTCCTACTCTACCCCATCCTCTGTCCTCTCTTATCAGCTCTAAATGCTAGAGGTGGCTCATCTAGTGTAGCTATCTATGGAAATAAATGCCTCTATAGGTATCTCTCATACCCTCCATTCAACCCGTGGTCCACTACATCCTTCCTTGGTGTCCATTTCTAGAATGTCATTTTTTTGAACTCTTATAAAGCTACCTCATATAAAGTCATCAAACCCTAATCCCTCTACTCCTAATGGGTGCGAGAAAACTCTATAACAACTTAAGACATCTCCTAATTCCATCCAAAATATCTTAACATGTGATCTACCAACTATTTGTCTAAGATATATGAGGCCTACTTAATCAACCATCTTATCTCAAAATAATATCTAGGCTCTCTCTCATCGTCCCAGCCCGTGCAATCTAAATATGGTCTTTAGGTCATGGATTCTAGTGTGTCTAATGCATATCTCAAATAATCCTCTTATCCCAACTTAGGTTGGCACTAAATCATAAACTATAGATGATCATGTATGGGTTTCTTGCACATCTAAACCTCATGTGAATTGATTGTGTAATCTCTTTGTTCTTTCAAGCCCAATCATGTTATAAAGCCACACCTTCCAATAATAATGCATGACTATGATACACCACTTGGTGAAGATCATGATCTATGTGTGATAACAAACACTCTCTCCAAGAAAACCAAGTCTCCTCCTCCATCATCCTCTATAGTGTCCATCACCATCCAAGTGCGAATAACCTCATTCTCCTATCTAGATAAATAGAAGTATATATCATACAATCCAATACAATAGTCAATGGATCATAAGCCTCTACCGTAAAATCCTAGCTGATTTCATAATCATTCTGGTCTACATCCTTGAATACATCATGACAATCCTCCAAATTACCATGTTGATCAAATTATACAAGCTTGCCACTAATAGGAAGTCTCAGTTTCCTATAGATATCCTTTAGTATTAGACTTGTCTCACCTATGGCAAGATGAAATGTACTCATCTCTCATTTCCATCACTCTACTAGTGTTGTTAGCCAATATAATGCATGATGTAGTCCACATGTGGGAATCAAAATTTTATCACTCTTAGTGAATAAAGGCCCCAGTGACCATGTGTCAAGAAATCTCTCCCTCGACATAGAGATATATGATAAATCCTCCTACATACAATAACAAAGCATGGAATTATCTATCCTAAACATCTATCATCTAAAATTGTGTTCTAATTATTTTATCTTATAACTAATTTTATCACATGTTTATCACATGTTTATGAACAAATCTATCATTTCTCTATTTGTAATTGGGTTTCTAGCTCATGTTTCTATGATTAGACCTACATTAGTCTTATTAGTTATTCTCATTAAGTAGAATAATCATCATTCTACCCTATTATTTATCTATGTTCGTCATTTTCCTATCCAAATTTCATCACTAAGAAAAATGCCTAGTTTTTTTAATCACAAATGCACACAATCCTACCATACTTGTGCATATTCCACTTCTACATATACACAAAAAATGTGGTTAATCCCTTGACAAAAGTGCATTTATAACAAATGCATATAATCCCTAAACAACTATGCACAATCCCTTAACCAGTGCACATCAATCATAAATAAAAGTACCTTAATAACAAAATTGAAGCCTTATTCTACATATGCATTACTGCATTTCACACATGCATAGATACATCGAAAGAAATTTTTTATTTTATCTTCAACTACTATGCATTCAAGTAGTATACCTACACATTTGTGCATTGTAATTGTTCATCTATTTGTGCAAATTGAAAATAAAAAAATAAAAATCTACCTACTCTATCATCTTATCAAAAATCTATTAGTAACCTATGAAATATATTAAAATTTCATGCTAAACCTATCAATTGACTAAGACAAGTCAATCAAATACTTACTCTCCATAGTCAGCTAGTAACTTGTACCTCAGGACTTACCCAAAAAGGTACTCTACAAAAGAAATGGCATCCTCTCTATCCTTGTTCCACTCCAATCTCAAAATGACATGTTAAAAAAATAATGGCTTACTTTGGAGTGTTACTATACAATATTATTTTGATCCATTTTTTATCACCTTCACCATTTCTCCTTATTCCTATATCAAATTATTTCTCAAATTAACTTTAAATTAATATAAAAAAGACAAAAACAAACAAACAAACCTCATAAAAATTTGATCAATTTTTCGAGGGGTCATCCCATACAGTCTATGTCATTCCAATTCTTGGGGCAGGGGCAAAAAGGTCAACTACTTATTATCTTTCAAACCATGTGCTATCCACACATTATTTGAAAGAGATCAAAATGTATACACTTAAAAATTGTCTAATCAATTAATTAAATATTTTAATATTTAATGATTAATTTTCCTCTATTAACTTCAAATTATTTAATTTATTAAGCTAATTTATTCTTTATTAATTAATTAAATATCATTATATTAATTACTATTATTCTTCTATTAGTGTTACTAAATTATTTAATTTATTAGGCTAATTCACCTAAGTCAACTACACTATCCTAAGTCTTCTAAATAATCCTATTAGGTGATTGTTGTTTAATTATACACTGACTTAAATGACTAAGCCTATTTGTCTACCTAGTAAGTCCATGCCATGTGCTACCTCATATTTATAATAATAATTAATTTTAATTAAAAATTAAATCATCATATTTATCCTCACTCATGTTTCGTATTTTATGGGGCTAGAGAAAGTTATGTGGCCTTGTCTAATTAAGTTTATGAGACACATGTCTCTAGGTGATAAAGTAATCTTCCACTTCTTCTACTAACTTGGAGTTAGTCAATCCACCTCATCAATCAATAGAGACTTGTGAGACACTTGTCCATGGAGTCCTCCTTAAGATAGAGTCCTCCCAAGAAGTCTTAATGGGATGTCTCCATGTGTATTTCTTCTTCCTAGTTTTTCTCTCACATGTTGAGTAAATCCTAATTTCTCTCAACTCGTCCAATTGACTCAATCTCATCCCTCCATGTGTCCTAAATTATCTATCCATTGTAGGATGTTGCTACCTAGGCTAGGGTTCTAGAGTCCATAAACGGAACCCCAATTCCCTTGCAAAAGACTTAGACTTAGACCCACATTTTTAAATAAATACAATTAGAGAAATTAGAATTCAAAAGAAATTAGCCATTAAATACATAGTTGTTCATCAAATATCTATTAGAAACTCAATTCTCTCATCCATCCATCTTAATCATTTGTATTTAGAATTTTAGGATCAATTCATAAAATCCACAATCTCTGAAACCTTGAAACATCTTCAAGAAGGAAAGTGATCATGATCTAAGGGCTCACAAATCAAAAAATCCAAGCTGAGGAGAACAATGGAGGTATGCTATAGCTAGTAAGGAAAGGTAAATATTTTATTTTATATTCATAATACTTCATTGGTTATGCATTTTTTAAAGCTTAGATTGATTATTTAGGCATTACTACTAATTTTTGCATACACCAACAAGGCTAGATTCTTCTAACAAGGATTTAAACTTTCCTAATATGGACTTATATTTACCTATTATTTTTAATTTTCAATTAACTAGATCATATCCTCTTCTAAGGAACTTTTCTAGTATTACATCATTTTATGGGTGTTATCCCAATGAAGTTTTCCCTACGATAAAAAATGTTTTCCAATTTTAGAGAATTAGTGTCTCATTGTGTATGTTCCATCAATTAGAATTGTTCTTATTAGTGATCATTGAAGTTCAATTTGATAAGTTAAGTTTTAGTTGGATTAGGAATTCAACTAATTTATCCCCTCCCTCCCTCCCTTCAATTATTTTGGTGGATGTTAATTTTTAACAATTGGTTTTTGAGTGTCAAGGCCTTGATCAAGAAGTCTAAGAACTTAGGGAGGTTAGTGGAATTTTAGAATGAATGTCTAAAGCTTTAAGGAGAGGAATATGATAGTTTAAAGGAGAAAATAAATACACACTTTCTACGCATCATAATTGAGTACTCGATAACCAAAAGGGATAAAAAGACTATGGTAGATGAAAAAGATGTATATTATTGCTCTATTCAACAGATGGAACATTTTTGTCTACACTGTGTATTCTAGAGAGGCATTAATTTATGTACTTCTAGAATCAAAATTTGTTGAGGTAAAAGGTCTACATCTTTCTCATTAAATTTACAAAAGGTTAGAAAAACTATATGAAGGGAATGAACATGTGAAGAATTAGAAACTTATGCTTGAGAATGCATGAATCTAGGATGATGCACTGATTAGAACATTTATAAAATGAGTATCTAATATTTTTGTAGGCATTAAAAGGTGTGGAGGATCTATGAATCATATTGAGGAATGTTATAAATTTTTGAGATCTTTGACTCTTGTATATGACAATAAGACATTAAATATTGAATAGATTATATCGATTATGTTGAACATTAAAAGATGAACATTCATCGGGAAATTATAATAGTTTGAATTAGTATTGAAACAAAGCATTCCTAGATCTAAGATTTCTTTTAGAGTTGGTGTGGAAATGGATAAGAGAGTACTAGCTAGAAGTGTAAGGACTAGTTGAGATTTTGAAAAGATGATGTCAGACATAGATGCAAAAGATAAGTAGATTAAGAAATCTTTTTTACTATCTAAAAGGATGTAACCCTATGGTAGTTATGATTTTTCTTGTTGTACTTGTAAAGAATTTGGTTGCTTTCATAGCAATGTCCTAGAAGAGAAAAGAAGGTGAAAGCTAAAAAGCCTTATAAATAAAAGATAATAAAAGATTCCATCTTTATTCATATGAAGATCATGAATTTGATTTATAATAGATAAAATTTATACTAACTAATGATGAAGATGAAATAGAATTTATTTCTATAAAGGAAGAAATTCCTGTGAAGGAAGGAAAAACAACTGTATTGAATACATGTATAAAATAAGAAGTCTTATTGGATAATAGATAGTAGCTGTTGATATTACATGATAATAAATAGAGATAAGTTTGTTGAATTCAAAATCTATGATGGTGGACTAGTTAGAGCTAGAAGCAATGATCCATGTACAATTAATATAAAGGGATCCATTACACTTGATGGTAAAACTAGCACACTAAAGATGTCTATTTTGTTGATGGATTAAAACATATCCTTTTAAGTGTTGGATAACTTGTAATTAGGGGATATCTTTTACAAATGACTATGAATACATTTATTATCAAACATTAGGATAGAACGCTAATTGGAATAGGTATAAGAATTAGAGGTAATTTATTTCTACTGAATAACATAGAATGATGACATGTTTGATTGCTAATATTAATGATATTTGGTTATAGAACAAGCAATTTTTTCATATAAATTTTCATAACATTGTGAACATTAGTGACAGTAATCCAATAAGGTCCATTTGGTTTGTGGAAGATGACAAGAATTGGCTTTTTCAAAAATTGGATTTGAAAAATTTGGGTTTGTTTCAGAATTGACAAAATGAAATTAGAATACTGGACTTCTAGTTTTATCTCAAAACCAAGTTTTTTGACTTCCTAATAGTAAGTAGGAATCAAAAATCAAAATGTGGTTATATATTTTGAAGAGTTTAGAAGATATAGATTGGACTACTTTTTATAGTTTGCCTTCAGCTACAAGCTTACACATAAAAATTTGTCTTGACACTCATCTTCTGAGTGAAGCAAATGGTTCAAGTAAAATCTCAAAAATATGAATCAAGATTTGCAAAACCTTGATTTGGCTAAATTGAGATTTGTAGAAATCTCAATTTCTACAATTCCATTAATGAAATAGATGTTAGGAGACTTACCAAGGATTATGAAACATCCTAACATGGTTTATGAAGAATCTCTGATGGCCTAGACAAAAAAGAATTCATTTCAAAGATTTTTTTTCACTATATTAGAGAAATTAGAAACTATGCATATAAATATATGTGGTCCTATAAGAAATAAGGTATTCTATGGTGAAATGTACTTTATTATATGCTTTATTGTTTACAAGAATTATATGGGTAGCATTTCTTAGAGAGAAATACCAGGCATTCAAGAAGTGTCATATTTTAACACCTAAAGTTGAGAATGAATCAAGATTAAAAATTCAATGTGTAAGATCAGATAAAGTGGGAGAATTGACATCAAATTAAGATAACATCTTTTGTGAGGATAAAGAAATCAAGAGATAGCTTTTAGCTCCTAAGACACCACAATATAATGGGATAGTGTATAGAAATAATAGGTCAATAAGTGAAATAGATAGACATATAGCACTTGAAGGAAACATGTCACATATCTACTAGAAATAAGAAGTTACACAATAGTATACACTATTCAAACAAAGTTCAAATCTGACAAGGCACTAGTAAGAAACTTTATTAACATTTTTTAAGGTATACACCTACTATGAAATACTTTAGAGTCTTTGGAAGAAAATGTTATAACAAGAAAGAAGATGACATAGGAAAATTTAATCCTAAATATGATGAAGGTGTGTTCCTTGGTTATCCATTGAAAATTAAGGAATATAAATTTTATAATAAGAGATTGAGAATAATGATTGAGAGAGAAAATGTAAGAGTTGAAGGATTGTTCATAATACTTGAATATGACTTAGATAAGGAAGAAAATCTAGTCAAAGCTCTAATAATTGTATGAACAAGAACTGCTATAGGAGATACATAGGGATTTGTAGGCTAGATTAATGAACCTAGAAATGAACCTACATAAGAAGTTAGAGAAAATCAAAGAACACCAAATTAGAGAACAACTAGATATATTATAAGAAATCACCCTACAAAATAAATCATTTGAAGTATAGATAAATGAATGATGAAAAGGAACAAGGTAAATGAATAGATATGTTTCATTTTACATGTTGAGTGCAAGAAAAATGGTGAATCTAACTTGTTGAATACTAGATGAAGGCTATAAGAGAAGATCTTTGTTATGTTGAAAAGAACAAGACTTTGGAGCTACTTCCTAAACCTAAACATAAGAATGTTATTGGTACTATATGGGTATTCACTAATAAGGTCAAAGAAAAAATTTAGTAGTAAGAAAAAAATCAAGTTTTGTATGTAAATAATATTCACAAGAGGAAGGAGCTGATTTTGAACATTCTTTTCCCCATGTTGCAAGACTTGAAGCATCCAAAATGTTTATGACTTATTTACATCTAACAAGAAATTCAAGGTATATAAGATGGATGTTAACTCAAAAATTTTCAATGATGAACTTAAGGAAGAGGTTTATATTGAACAACTTGATGGATTTTATCTTATTGAAGAACAAGACATGTGTTGAAGACTAAAATGGCATTATATGAAGTGAGACAAGCTCCTAGAGCATAATATACAAGATTGGATAAGCATTTTATAAGATTTAGATTCAAGAAAGGTAATGAAGATAACAACATGTGAAAGTAAGGAAGAATTCATATGCTTTGTTAATAATTGTAGGATTTGCAACTGATATTATCATTGGTGACAGTGATGAGGGTAGTGATAAATTTCTTGAGGAGACAAAGAATGAATTTGAGATAAGTGTGATCACATAGATGAAATATTTTTTGGGATTGAAACTAAATCAGAGTGAGGATGAAATTTTCATATCATATGCTAAGTATCTAAAAAAAATATTAACAAGATTTGGATTGGACAACTATAATCTAGTGGGTACAATCATCTAGAATGGAAAGGGTTATTGTTGTACCAAAGTATAAGCTTGTTAATGCCTAACACAACCAATATTCTTATTCAACTATAGGAGGAGGTTAATCCATGTCATGTGTTAGTAAACTATTTTTCCCAATATTTTAAGACTTTTGATTAGTGAAATGTTTGTAAACTTATAAACTGAATTCCTGATTATAGATAAGGAATTATTTTCTTGAAATTTGCTTTATGTTATATAAGGTACAGCTAAACTTTTATGAAAAGATAATCATTAAGTCCTCTTTTGAGGGAAAATCTTCCCAATGAGCATTTTACTAAAAATATTGAAATTCTTAAGTTATTTCATGAATATAAGATGAATGGGAATACTAAAAAACCACTTAATTTTAGCAATCAATATCATCCACATGATTGAATGTTAAAAATGGATAAATAGACGAATACTATGAATTTCACCTCCCACAACCTTCAAACTTCAAAGCAAATAATTTCAAAATACATAGTAAACATAACTTAACTTTCACACATAACTGACATCCTTAAGAACAAAAAATAATGTAAAGAAGATAATAGTATCTACTTTACAAAAGATTCAACACATAAAACTATAAAATTTTATTTATGTTTGTTGATAATTCAAAAAAGACTATCTTCAAAATCCAAAATACAGAACTTTAAAACAAAAGTATTTCTATATTATGTCTACAAAGAGATGAACCCTATTAGATATTAGCTATTACATATTTATATAACATAGGGTTGGATAACTATCCAAAATTACCTCACCAGTAGTAGATTGTCTTTTAGTTAACACAACTATATTACCTAAAATACATAAAAGCAAATAAATAGGAGAAAACAAAATGCAACTGTCCAATGACCACATGCCATATTAGAAAGAATTATCCACACTAGTTGCAATTCTTGTAGCCTTCCATGTCTCTTAAGTAGTGTTGAATGTAGAAATATCTTACTTATGTGGTAAACTGATGTAGGCAATTCTCTATTTCCAAACTTACTTTTCCCTCTTCAGCTCTATTACTTTTTCTTCATGTATTTCCAAATGCTTCAGGTTTATTATCAATGTAGTCTTAGTATGAGATACATTTGAAGAATCATGTTTAGATGACATTTTTTCTCCTAAATCTCTTGAAACTTCTTCTATTCTTCTCTTATTATTTCCTCCGCCTAGGCTACAGATTCATTTTCCTTACTTGCACAATGCTTGTTGAACCACTTTAGATCCCCTTTAATTATCTCATCCACAAGTTTGAGACCATCCAAAATTTCTTTGACCTTAGTTACCCCTTGAACCAGTGCCTCATTTTTCCATTCAATACAATCTTTAATCACATACATAGTCTTATCATCAAGGCTAGCCATAGGGCATTTGGCTTGAAACCTTTGCAACCCGAATCCTTGAATTTCTTCTATCTAAAGAACCATTTTTTCCCAATTGTTCTTTTTATACTCATACCCTTCATTATTTGACTCCACCTTTTTGATGATGGTAGTAGTTTCCTTTGAAGAATTATCTAAAAGATAATTCTAGTTCACGGTTTCATTCAAGATAGAGTACAACCATTCTTCATATGTCCTTGTTAAAACTTTACATTTCTATTTATTATCAAGGAACTGTTGATTGGTCAAAGATGTTACATCCATAATTGTAAACATCTCACTCAAAGGTTTAGGTTCCTAGTGTAGGATAGTGTTGATATATTGCTCCATGCTCCTCATTGCTTCTTTCATATCTTGTTTATCCTGAGCATCTTTCTAGACTCTATTCGTAATCTTTTTATTTGAAGCTTCAAAGATCTTCATATCCACTGTATGGCTTCCCTTCCCAAGGTCAATCCTTGACACTTGATAATCTTGAGGAGTGAGTTCCTCATGTGAGGTGCCTTTTGGTGGCTTGGCAATCTTGTTTGACCAATGTCATGAACATTTATCTAGATTTAGTTCTAGCCTTTTTGGTTTTTGAAGATTTTCCTAGACATTTTCTAACCAAGTCATCAATAGGCATAGGCAGGGGCACCATACTTCTTTTTGTTCAGATTAAACCATGGACATAAATAAAAATTACATGCAAATAGAAACAATATCAAAAAATAATAGATCACACAGAAAAGAACACAAGACACCAAGATTAAATGTGTTTCATCCAATCCCTAGGCTATGTCCACTAAACAACAAGTCTGATATTATTACAATCTAGTGATTACAACCTGATTACAACTCATAATCCCTTATAGCTCAATACTACTGCAAGAACCAATTTTCATATCAACACCATAAAACAATCCCTAACCCTAAGCCCTTTTATACAAGTATTTTAATGTCACTTTAGGGTTACAACATGTTGACCATATGTTGGCCATACGTCAGCCATGACCCAAATTTTTTTGTGAAGTATGTATAGTACTTCCATGATTAGTCACCAAAAACTAATAATCTCCCACTTGGGGATTGATCAGACTCCACACTAGACAATAATATCCCACTTGGAGACTAATCTTGTAGCAATACTACTACCACATGGGGCTCCCACTAGATCAAACCACCCTAGACTCTGTTGTTCTTTTATTCATGTTCAGTCTAGAAGACCAACTAAAGCTAAAGAGGAATTCAGCTTCTCCCTTGTCACTACCTTTGTAAACATATCTATTGGATTGTCATCTGCATGGATCTTGTTTAGCTTTAACTATCCATCATCCAAAATAGATCGAATTAAATGGTACTGCAACTAAATGTGTTTTGTCTTTGAATGTAGAGCTAAATTCTTTGTAAGATGAATAGCACTCTGACTATCTATAAACAAAAAATTATCCTTCTGAGGGTGTCCCAATTCTTCCAATAAGAATTGAAGCCATATCATCTTCTTGGTTGCCTTTGTAGTAGCAACATACTCTGTCTCTATAGTGTATAAAGAATTAACCTTCTGTAACCTAGAAACTTGGCTCACAGCTGCCCCACCAACAATAAAGACATAACCTATAGTACTTTGCCTGGTATCAATATACCCTACAAAATCTGAGTCAACATAGCCCTAAAGTGAAAACACTTAGCGAATGTACCTCTCAAATATCTAAGAATCCATTTGATTGCATTTCAATGCTCAATTTTGGGATGATTCATATACCTACTAACAACTTCCACTTCATGTGCAATATCTAGCCTTGTGCATACCATAGCATACATCAAGCTTCCTAAAGCTGAAGCATAGGGTACCTTTTAAATCTTCTCCTCCTCTTCTAGTGTCTTGGGACACATCTCCTTAGTTAGCTTCAAATGACTAGGTAAAGGTGTGTTGAAAAATTTAGCATTCTCCATAGAGAAACATTGCAACACCTTCTCAACACAATCGGCCTGAGATATCATCAATTTCTTGTTCTTCCTATCTCTACAAATCTTCATACCAAGGATTTGTTTTGTTGCCCCCAAATACTTCAAAGCAAATGCATGTGCTAACTAGTGTTTCAACCCCTTAATGTAATCCATGTTAGACCCAACTACAAGCATATCATCAACATATAAACATAAAATAATGTAGCTATATAAACTTTTCTTCAATTTGCACACTAAGTTCTCCTTACCTTTGACCTCAAATAACTATGGCTAAGCCATATATATCTCTTCATCCAAATCACCATGAAGCAATTTTTTTTTAACATCAAGCTTCTCTAAATGAAAATCTTTTGTAGCCACAATACTTAAAACAATACGGATAGAAGTCATTTTAACAATAGGAGAAAATATCTCATCAAAATCATTGCCTTTTTCTGTGCAAAACCTTTTACAACTAACTTGGCTTTAAATGTTTTTGTACCTCCATCCTCTTCTTTTAACTTGTAAACCCACTTATTCTGTAAAGCCCTTTTACTTGCAAGCAACTTGCATAAATCCCATGTCTTATTTTTTAGCAGAGTCCATTTCATCTTTCATTGTAGACTCCCATTGAATCCTAGTATCCACCTACACAACTTCATCATAACATTCAAGTTCACCAGCATCAATAAGTGAAATAGAATACAAAGAGGGATAAAATCTTTCTGGAGGTCTAATTTGCATTGTTGACCATCTAACATTAACTAGTGTGTGTGGTATTTGTTATTTTGGTTGTTGCATATCATGAGGAATGGCTGGAATATCATCTTTTGGAGTACCATCCAACACTACATAATCATCTTCTTTCTTCTCATGTTGCTGCAATAGATTTTTATACAACAATTTCTCATTGAATATGACATCCTTGCTTCTTACAATTTTATGATTTTAAAAATCCCAAAGCCCATAACCAAATTCATCAATGCCCTATCCAAAAAATACACATTTCTTTGACTTAGCTTCTAGCTTGGTTCTATTTTTAGAATCTATATGAGCAAATCCTTCACAACCAAAGGTTTTGAGAAAAGAATAACTCACCTTCTTACCAATCCATGCTTGCTTTGGAGTAACATAACCCAAAGGAGTACAGGGACCTCTATTAATCAAATATATAGTAGTATTGATAGCTACCATCCACATGTGTAAGGGAAACCTAGCATGCAACATCATGCTCCTTGCATGCTTCATTATAGTCCTATTCATGCGTTTAGCCTCTCCATTTTCCTATGGAGTCCTTGGAACAATTTTTTTTCTATGAATACCATTAATGGATTAATAATCTTCAAATTCATCACTGCAATATTCACCACCATTATTAGATCTGAAACATTTTAATTTATTACTAGTCTCATTTTCAACCAAGCATTTCCATATCTTAAAAGTTTGAAATACATTAGATTTCTGTCTCAAGAAATAAACCCATACTTTTTTTAGTAGCATCATCAATGAATGTAACATAATAATGAGATCCACCAAGGGAAGATACCTGAGCCAGTCCCCATACATCTGTATGCACAAGCTCTAATTTCTTCTTTTTATTTTCCTTCGCAGTCTTCACAAAATTCACTCTCTTTTGTTTTCCATATACACAACTTTCATAGAAATCCATATTAACACATTTTAGACCTGGTAGAACTTTCTTTAAATGAAGTACTTTCATACCTTTCTCACTTGTGTGTCTAATTCTATTGTGCCACAATGTTGTATTAGAATTTATAGTAGCTATTTGTTCTCCCTACTCAATTGCAACAATTGTTCCTGAACATTCATTTTTCTCTGAAACAATTAAAGTAGAAGGAACAAATGTGACTACTTTCACACCTTTTCTACTACATAGAAACCTTTTGAAGCCTTCCAATTTTTATAATTAAACGTAACTAGACAACCCTCATTACCAAGTTGTCCTACTGAAATTCCCATTCTACAACTTAATCTTAACTTTTTCCTTTCCAAAAATCTAATAGGGTTCATTATCCCCTAGATAAACAAGCCCAAAATCCCCTTGGACATAATCAATAAAATAACCTATATGAGGTGTAGCATGAAATGAAGCACCAAAATCTAAAACTCATGAATCATCAACACTTTCTAAAGATAGAAGCAAAGCATCCTCTTTAGATTTGTTACTTGCCACATTTGCCTCCTTGTCTACATCTGGTTTATCTCCTTCATTTTTCTTTTGAGTCCAACAATCTTTCTTTTTATGCCCTAATTTCCCATAGTACTAGTAGTAATTTGGTCCTCTTGATTGAGACTTGGTCCCTTTTGACTTTCCTATTCATTTCCCATGATTTCCAAAATTACTTCCTCTCTTAGTCGTCCTACCTTTGCTTTGCATACTCAAAGAACTTCTTGATGTAGATCCACCTAAGGATTTTCTATGAGTTTCCTCACTCAAAATAACATCGATCAAATCATCATATTTTAGGGTACTAGATCCAAGAACAAAATTACTCACAACCATTACCAAACCATTCTAGCTTTTAGGCAAAGAACAAAAAATTGAGAGAGCCCTAATTTCTTCATTAAAATTAATACCCACAAAAGATAACTAACTAGTAGTAGTATTAAACTTATTTAAATGATTTTCAATAGATCCACCTTCTATCATTTTCATATTAAATAAATGCTTCATGAGAAATACCTTGTTGGAAGCAGAGTGCTTTTCATATAGTTTTGCCAGGGTTTGCATCAACTCCTTTGTTGTCTTTGCTTTTGCAATATTAAATGCTACCGATGGTGGCAGGCATAATCGAATGCTTCCAAGTGCCTTTCTATCCAAAAGATCCTACTTTTCATTTGACATAGATCCCTAATTCTTGGTTTTTACACCAACGACGTCCATAAATCCTATTTATAAAGATAGTCTTCCGTTTGCATCTTCCATAGCTGGAAGTTTTTCCCATTAAACCTATCAACCCTCAGCTTACCCTTGTCTGTCATTGCTCCCACTAAACTGTGAGACTCCCACTCAACTGTAAGACTTTCCTATGGAGGATAATTGAAAAATAACCTCGCTCTAATACCACTTGTTAGGATTAAACCACAAATAGAAATAACAGTTACATGCAAATATAAACAAAATAAAAAATAATAGATCACATAGAGAAGAACACTAGACACCAAGATTTAACATGGTTCTCCCAATCCCTAGGCCATGTCCACCAAATAGCAAGTTTGGTATTATTATGATCTAGTGATTACAACCTAATTACAACTCATAATACCTTACAATTTAATACCGCTGCAAGAACCAATTTTTGTATCACCACCATAAAAAGATTCCTAACCCTAAGCCCTTTTATAAAAGTATTTTTATGCCACTTTAGTGTTACAACATGTCAACCATATGTTGGCCATACATCGACCATAACCTAATATTTTTTATCAGGTTACTGCCCTGAACCCCAAAGAATTTATGAAGTATGTATAGTACTTCCCTAATTAGTCACCACAAACTAACACTTTTCTTCTCAATGGAAATATCCAGCCACCTAGGTATGATAGCATCTATGCCAGTCATGGGAGAAACTTTAGTTAAAGCAAGGGTACCCGATTGGGTATCAACACATTCAGGAAACTTTTGAGGATCCGATACACTATCTACCATGTGAGAACAAGGGAGTTTCTCTATATTTGACTTTGTCTACATAGGATCTAGATCAACATTCATTATATCTTTTACTTCCTTGGTGTTGCTTTCCTAGTACTTTAGTGGGTTATCCTTTTGACCTTTGGCACCTCTTTATGAACTTGAAGTTGAAGTTGCTGTGAAGTTACTTTAGTTTCAACTTTAGGTGAGCCTACAAGAGGATCATTACTACTAGGGTTAGTGATGGCCTTTGGCTTTGGGTTCATCTTTTTATGCTTGGCTCTTGAGTATTTCTCTAGGGCACTAGGGGTATCTGATTTAACAGTCTTTAATTTCAACAATTTTTTAGTTCTCAAAAATTCTAAGGTATGGGAAAGAAAATCATCTTCTTCCCTTCTACTCCATTTAGTTTTAGGAATTAACATACATTCAATTTGATTGTGGGTCAATCAATTCTTCAGCTTCATCTTCATTTATCCCATTGGTGCTGAGGTTAACTTCAAACATTTTAATTTGGCTAACTATCAACCTTGACCACAACCTTTCTCTAACATCAAATTCATCTGAACAATTAGCCCAATAATCTTTCAAATATGGTACATGGACTATTGAAACTACATATTTGAAATTATCTCTAGCAAAACCCATGTAATCAAAATCTTCTCTGGGAGAGGAGTAGGGTTTGAGGCATAAGTGTGATAATGACATTTTTGTTAATACAACTTGCTTGAAATTTGAGCATTTTTAATGGCCAATTTCTATGGGAAATATGAAAGAGGATGACTTTTTGGTGTTTTTATGAGATTCTATCATACAAACAAATTGTCCGCATATCTCAAAAAAGATAATGTTGTCTAAATAATACTGCAGTAACCTGAGAGGTTCACTAGAAAAACCTCCAACTTTGAGATATGTGAATCTGGGAAATTGGATGTGGAAACAACCATAAATCTTGATGGCTTGCATTGATTCTTTGAATAACCAATGATTTTCATGCCCTTGGAGTTCAAACATCAACTTTCTGAGGAATAAATCATTCACCCTCCTGAATTCTTTGCAAAATTTAGTTGCCTAGAGATCTTTGTAGTACTAATAAATAGCCATTTCATTAGTCCAAGGCAAGTGTGGAAGATCTTCCCACCCCTTAGACACTGGTGAAATTTAGATTAAGAAAGAAGACAAAAAGAATGAGTTGAAACTACTCACAACTATCTAACCCTCATGTAAATTTTCAGCGATCAAATCAGCCCAATCAATGAATTTTTCACCTTTGACAATCTTTTGGATAAAGAAGTACATCAAGCTCTCCCAGTGAAAGGTGTGGTCATTACCCTTAACTCTATTTAGGAGTAGCACAATGTCTACAATTTCTCTAATGAAAAGCTCAATAGTCAAGGGGTTGGGCAATCTAGTGCCTCCTTCGGCTAGTTTTAAAAGCCAAGTTTGAGCTACAATAGAATCATAGTCTTTCTTTCTATCCCCATATAGATGTTGTACTTCCTCAAATTTCCAGGGCTCATAAGGTTCTTTGTCAAGAATTTTTAGAGCCAAACCAATATTAGCACTGTTTATCCTAACCAACACTTGTCTAGAAACTTTCTTGATGCACCTAGTGTTGTCGTCATAATGATTTTCACTTTTGAAAACTAGTTCTAGAAACCCAATGGCTAATGGAAAGGTGGTAGCTTCGAGCAATCTACTATAGGCCATCTTCTGGTATATGGGTCCAGAATGAGCATTTTTTGCCTTCTCTACTATATCGGCTATGTTTTTATTTACCAAAAATGTATTTCAAATTTTTTGTAGGGAGCTTAAGAGACATAGTCTTTTTAGTGTAGGCATCCTAGGATGGAAAAGAATCATGGTTTGGTTTGGAAAAAGAGGATTTATAGAGATAAAGCAAAACACCTTAGACCAAAACTAGGCATAATAAAAATTATAGAGGAAAATAGTATAATGCATTTATAGTTCTTAACAGAGCTTAACCTTCTGCCTCTTTTGCTTACCAATTTACATTGAGAGCCTAAAATGATCAAATGAGCAATTATACTAGCCAGAAAGTTAATTTTAAGGAATGATTTCTTGGAGATCTCAGGAAATATATGAGGGAGCAAAAGCATTTATAACAAGAATATTGCATGTACTTGGCAAGATTTGCAAGGTCATTTGTAGTTAATACCCATCAAATTTGCACATAGATCTACACCTCATGATATCATGAAATCCTGACTCCAGCTTTTGCCATAAAACCAACTATACTTTGCCACAAATTTTCTTAGCTGTCACATTTATTGCCTTTCATGATTTCAAGATCACCACTGGGTAGGACTCATTTTCTTTTTTGAGAACTATATTAATCATTTCTAGTACATCACCTATGAGAAAATAAGAAATCATTCGAGAATCACGAAGTCAAGGTTGAAGTTGAAGTTTCTTTGAATCAACTCTAACTTCAACTTCAACTTTATGGGTATTGACTCAAGTTGAGCGATAAAGACTTTGCTAGGTGATGAAGAGCAGGTGGATCTGAACTTGAAGTTGAAGTATGTTAAGAGTTCAATTTTGACTTCAAGTTTCAAAAAGGACTCTTGTTGAACAACACTACATATTGCATGAAAAGTGGGGTAATAGTTGGCTTTGATTAGGGAATGAGACTAAAAAGGATTATTTATAAACTTAAGATCTTTGGTTCAACACATCAACTTTTAATAGACCTAAACTAAAGAGACACAAAATAGAAAAGACACAAAAAAGTGACCAGAAAGGAAAAAAAGTAGGGGGAAATAGGTATTTACAATGAAGGTGACAAGAAGAATTAAAACTTAAAAAGTTTGAGATCTTGTCCATTATAAGAAAGGGGAAAATCATCACCATTAAGATACTTGAGTTTGAATGCATTGGAGCCCAATGCTTCTGATATGACAAATGGTCCCTTCCACAAGCTTTCAAATTTGTTGTGTACTCCCTTAGGCTCTCTTCTCTTATCCCATAGTAGCACTTGATCCCCTTCCATAAATTTTTGAGGCCTTATTCTCCAATCAAAAACCTTTTTCACCCTCGCCTGATGATTTGTGATGCGATCTACCAATTCTCTTCTCTCCTCTTAGATATTTTGAAGGTACAACATTTTTTTTTCAATAGAAGTAGAAAACACATCATCTTCAATTACTTTTTGCAAGCTTAAAGCAGCTAGCTCTAAAGGTAAAGACAATTGTGCTTCAACTTCATCTACCATCTCAAAAGGAGTTATACCAATAGCCCTCTTGGGAGAAGTTCTATATGCCCAAAGTGCTTCATACAGTTGTTTATGCCAGTCTCTCCTTTTTCCATCCACCAATTTTTTCGTGATGTTAAATAGGTTTTTTCTTTCGATTTTTCCTGCCCATTGCCTTGGGGAAAGTAATCAGAGGCATGCGATAGCCAAACACCATGATCATAACAGAATAACTAAATTTCTTGGGATGATAAATTTTGTGCATTATCAGGTACTAGCCTGTTTGGTACCAAAAAGTGAGTCAGAATAATTTCTATTAAGAATTTGCATACTACCTATGATGTTGTGGCTTATAGAGGAATCACTTTGACCCATGTGGTAAAATAGTCTATGGCAGTGAGAATATGAGTATGACTAGCACTAGAGTTTGGGTTGATTGGGCCTATAAAGTCTAGTCCCCACTACTGAAAGGGTTATTCTATCACCACTCGCTTCAAGGGGAGGGCAGATAGTTTTGGTTTCCCTGTAAACAATTTACATTTTTCCCAATTACCTAACCATTTATAAGTAGACTTGAACATACCTGGCCAATAATATCCACTTCTTCTAATTTTAAAGGTAGTTATTGTGGATGAAAAATGTCATCCACAAGCTTCATTGTGAAAGGTTTTGAGTAGCTTCTCTTGTTGATCAGTATCAACACATCTCAAGAACATACCATCTAGACCTCTTTTATACAAGACATAATTGAAAATCACAAATTTTACTGCCTTGAGCTAAAGACTTCTCTGATCCTTTCCTTTTAGATGATTTGGGTATTCCCCATATGTTTGAAAGTATGCCATGTCTGAAAAACATTCATCCTTCAAACTGGCTAACAAGCAATTAGGACATGTTCCTTATTCTTTATTTTTTGATATAAGCTTGTAGAGACCTTGACCACAAACTAGCTTGGATGGCTTGATATCTAGATCGAACTCTTGCACCTTTGACACTCAGATAGCCCAATTTTTTACTACTACATCCTACTATGTAAGAATGTTTTTAACGATTGTAGATGGTACATAGACTACAAAAAGTGAGTGAAGAATGTAGTATCAAAATTTCTTCACAACTTTAACAATAGAAAAGTCTTGCTTCTTAGCCAGAGAATAACGTAGCTCATGTTTCTTTATAGGAACACTCATAAAAGAAATAGGTACTTCCTCTCCCTTTTCATCTTTCTAAAGCAAGATACTGGACATAGTATGATTTGATGCATAGAATTACATTATAAAGTCCATAAAATTGAGATGAAAAAGAGTAGGCACCTTTTCAATATCTTCTTTCACCTCTTCAAATGCTCTGATTGCCAAGTCATCCCACTTGAAATTTTGTTTCTCACTTAAAATCTTTGCCATAGGTTGTATGGTTTTAGTAAAGTTAGGTACAAAATTTATGAGAAAGTTGATCTATCTAAACAAAGATCTGACACTGTTACTAATAGGGAGACATAAGTACTAAATTTCTTTCACTCTCCTAGGGTTGATCTTGATCCCTTCCTTGGAAACTATTTTCCCTAGCAATTTTTCTTCTGTTACAACAAAGATTGACTTCTTGGGATTTAATGAGATCCCATGTTCTCTACACTTTTTGAGCACTTTCCTCAAATATTTATGATGCTTTTTCCATCTCCTGGAGAATATAGTCATATCATCAAGATAAACTATTATGGTTTTATCTAGAAGGTGCCTAAAATTTGAACTCATTATAGATTGGAAAGTTGTGCCCACATTTATCAAGCCAAATGGCATCATCTTATAAGTGAAGGTACCCCATAGAGTTCTGAACATTATTTTATGTTGATCTTCTTTAGCAACACTTGTCTAATTACAACGTAAAAACCCATCAAGGAATGACATCATCTCTGAGCTAGCTACCATTTGGAGAATCTTGTACCTTATGGACAAAGTAAAGTTATCCTTTAGGCTGGCCTAATTTAGTTTCCTAAAGTCTACATAGATCCTTATCTCCCCACTCTTTTTCCATATTGACACTATGTTTTCCACCCATGTGGAGTGGTGTATTGGGAAGATTATATGAACTTTGAGCATTTTATCAATTTCCTTGAATATTGCATCTAAAACTTTAGGGTTATAGGGTCTTAACTTCTGTCTAAAAGGAGAAGTACCTAGTTTTAGGGTAATATGGTTCTTAAATTTCCCTCTCCTAAAGGTCTTCAAATCCTCATATGACTAGGCAAATACATCAATATATTCTTTAAGTAGTTTAACAAATCTTGCCTTCTCATATGCCTCACAACAAGTCCCTAGATTCATCATCTTAGGATTGTGTTTATTTCCTAAGTTGACCTTCTCATACTCACCATTCTTAACCTCTTTAGGAAATAAAATTTGAGCTAAGAAAGCATCTTGCTTGTCAAAAAGTTTCTCAAGTTCAACTAAGCCTTTAGGTATCAAATTTCTTTTTAATTGCATTACACCTTCTATCTCTTCATCTACTAAGTCAGGACAAAAGTTCCTACATTTTGACTTAGAGCCTTCAAAATAATTAGTGAAAAATTTCTCCATACTTTGTAAGAAAGCACTAATATGTGCATCATCTTTGAATACCTACCATGAGTTATTGTTGTTAGGAACACTTGGTATATGAATGATCTCCATAGAATACTTATTAGTTACAAAATTAGGGTGAGGAATTAGCAAGGAAGTTGATACTGCCAAGGAATTTGATACTGCCAAGGAATTTGCTCTTGCATTTAGCTCTCTAGGAATTTATTCTATTGAAGAAGCTTCAAAATCTTCACTTTCATCCCATACCCAATTTCTATAGTACATTGATCTTTTATTTTTCAACAAAAAAAAATTCCTAACTTGTATTGCTATCAATTTCGCATCTTCATTTTCCTTTGACAACTTGATATTTTTCTTCTTCACCTCTTCTAGTCCTAGGAGAAAAGCTTCATACTCCATTGTATTATTTGTATTTTCAAAAGATAACTTGAAAGAAGAGGGAAGAGTTTGACCTGGAGGGGATACCAATACTACACCAACCCCAGACCCACTTGAGCAATAGCTTCCATCAAACTTGAATATCTATGGTAAATCTACATCTTTTGACTACATACCTATTTCCTCATTTTTACACATAATCAAGTAATTAGAAAAATGAGTTTCTTGATAGAGGATTTGAGATTTCGAGTCATTAGATGGGAAAAATCTATATTTAGACTTCGCTTCAAGTAGTAGGGTTACTTTCTTTTTCCCTATGGGTATGATGGCTTGGGACCAATCCATTTTGACTTCTCCTCCCAAATCTCAATAGAAAGTTTAGCTAAGGAGCATGCCATAGCTTGTTGGAATGTCTACTACTAGAATAGTAAGCTTTATTCTTTTTTGTGGGAAGGCTGCTAAAGAAACTTAGGCATCCTTGATTTAACCTATTAAGGGTACTTTCTTGAAATCCATTGAATAAAACTTTCCAAAAGTCTTGGTCAAAGGGAGATCAAGAGCTTTTGCTACTGCAATTGGTATTATATTATCAGATGCACCAGAGTCTATAATATAATTGCTTAATTTAAAGCCATGAAGGAAAAGCAATACATAAAAGGGGTCAGGTTTTTCATGACAGGATAACTCTGGGCTAACTTTATCAAGCTAGATCAGGTCTTTATGGTGGTCAGGCTTTTGATTTTTGGTTTCTTCATTGGCAGGGACTTTGTTTGTCTATTTAGAAGATACCTCTTCACTGACAAAGACCTTATTTGTCTATTTCGTAGATACATTAGGTGAAGATTGATGAGCATATTTAATTAGCTTATTGAACTCACCAAGATTCATTCTCAAGTACTCAGTAGGGGATATTTTAATTCTAGATGCTTTACAGAACTCAACTATATCAAATGCAGAGTTAGGATCAGACCTTTTCAGAATTTGAGAAATTAAAGCTTGCATATGTGATGACTTACTCTCACCTTCTCCTCTAGCTTTGCAATCCTTTACTTGAGTAGGACATGCACTATTTTTGGACTAAGAATTAGCTTTGGCAACCTTTTTTTCCTCTAGCTAGTGTTGGGTGTTCATTTTGCATGAGGTCAATGGTAGGAATCCATAGTGTAATTCCTTTCTTGAAAAGCAAATCTTTTAAGGATCCACTCCAAGGTTCAGTGTTTGTCTTTAAACGTACCAAAATCTGCTTAGTAGAAGATAAATGTGAATATACACGAGGAGGCCTTTGCTAGTTCTAAAAGAACTCTTTGTCTTGGAATCAAAGTAAAATCTATTTACTATCTCAAAATATCACACCCAAAAGAACAATATTTTTGTATTTTTTATTTTTTTTAATGATTGCAATTCTAATGATGCAACTACTATGAGGTCCTATTCTAACAAGGGGTTAGGAAAGAAAGTTACGAAACTAAAAGCAAATAACATGAAATCAAATAACTTGAAATTGAAATTCCTAAATGGACATAAGCTACAGAACACAACACACTGCGAGTTAAACCTTTGAAGAAATTGGTAAGAAACCAATGAAAATAGGAGCAGCGCTTCCTAGAATCCACTGATGCAATCGTTGGTGAGAATATTTAACAAATTGAATGATGTTTCACTCTTTAGCAAATCGCAAGGCCATGAAAAGTGTGCTCATGTGAGACAAAAAGCTATGTAAACAAAATTAGGTGATCTCTTCTCAAGCTCGTTACGTCAACAAAATTCATATATTTGTAGCAAACACCATAACTAAAAGATCACAAAACTAGAAACAACACAATAAACCTTTGGCTCAATCACAATCTCATGAATAAAATCCACAAAACAATGACACATTCATGCAAGAATAACTACACTCCAAATGCTAGCACCAAAAGTATAACTTTATTACATAATAACGATGACCTTTCTTACATTTTACAATGGGGTATTTATAAGAAATCATCTCCTCAATTTCAGTTGAGAGTGAGAGATACCTTGATGCAATAAAATGATTTTGAAACATTTAAACAAACTAAATATATACAAACTGACAATCTAACTAGTGCTTAGAGGGACTCCATCCGTGTTTTATTCATTAATTGGATGCATGAGCCCTTTACATGTCAAAAACAATGAAAGCATGAGAGAGAAAGTAGGAGGAAGACATCAGTCAAAGTAGAACTGCATAGAGACACCAAAAATAGAAGCTAGCCCTTCACTTGATGTGTGTCGGAGTTAACTTGCCATTAGAATGCACTCTCGATGCATGGAAATTGTTATTTTTGGAACTAGCGATTAACTATTGGTGCACCTTTGAATTGTGGACATGCATGAAAATGTGGAGCTGCAGACCTGCGTAGCTGCGAACTTGCAGACTTGCATAGCTATAGACCTATGGAACTATAGACCTATGTAGCTACAAAACTACAAAGCTGCGGACCTGGGGATCTGCAGACCTAGAGAGCTCAATTCACCAAAAAATCAAAGTTCTCAATTTTGAAAATGATTTTTGAATTTTGCTCAAATGAAGTTTTAGATCACTTTTTGTATACACTCCATGCCCCTTTTTGATGATTTACACCCTATTTATAGCTAATTACTTTCATAAACTTGCACTCCCTCTACTTTTTCAATTGAAAATCTCAAGGCACCTGCATTGGATCTTGTCTCGAATAGCTACATAAGATGAGAAACCTGATTTTCTTTATGTGTGCAACCTCTGTATCTTTGACCTTTGTCTTCTCTCGACCTATCCAATCCTTCCTGGCAAGAAACCAAGTGCTTCAAATTATCCAAGATGATCAAATGTTTGCAACTTTTTCATATTTTTTCACAAAATTTCTAGGCATTTTTAAATGACATTTTTGGAGGTCTTTTGCTCAAAATTTCAAGTCGAAACCTTTGCCAGTGCCTAAAATTGAATAGTCGAAGGCTCACTATTTTAGGGACTGAAATTAGATCTTCAGTTCTTCTTTCCAACAGTGTAAGTGGTTTTGAATTCTAAGGCTCAAGTCAAAAGTTATGACCTCGACAAGTTGAGGATGTCATTTTTACCTACAAAAGAAGAAAACATTAGTTCGTAGAGTTAACAATGCATAGTAAAGACACTAGCTACTCAAACAAAACTAGGGGGTGAATCCTGAAATTTGGCTAAGTTTGAAATCCTGAAGCCCTAAAATTTGGCTAAGTCTGGATTCCTAAAGCCCTAAAATTTGGCTAAGTCTAGATTTCTGAAGCCCTGAAATTTCCAAAAATCATTACCTTATCTCGGGGAGGTCTTAAACCTATCTCAAAAGATTCATCGCATACATTAAAATATATTTTAAGTATAAGAAACTTATACTTAAATGATATATTTTAAACCCCCTTTTATGGCTACTCGAACAAAACTAGAGGTGAAAGGGCAGCTTGGCAAAGACAAATGGTGCCTTGGGAGTGAAGCGGCGTGAATGCGCACAAGGCACTTTGATTGTGTGCGCACACACTTGGGCGTGTGCGCACTTGGGCATGAGCGCACTACCCTTGAAGGTGCGCACACGGTCTTTGAACGGCGGCACATGCGTGCTACCCTTGAAGGCATGCATGCATAGCCTTTGAAGGATGGCACATGCACGCTACCGTTGAAAGTGCATGTGCGTGTGGCCACAGCCTTTAAAAGGCCATGTGCACGCTACCCTTAAAGGTATGTGCATGGCATTTGAAGGGTGATGTGTGCACTACCCTTGAAGGCATGCGCATGCAGCCTTTGAAGGGCAACGTGTGCAGCTTTTGGGTGGCGGTGCATTTTTTTTCTTTGAGATTTTTTTTAAATTTTTTTTTTTTTTGAATTTTTTGTGTTTTTGGTGTTTTTGAATTTATTTTTTTTTGTTTTTTTTTTTTTGATTTTTTGAATATTTGACTCTAAAATTTTATGGTCTAATAAAACTCTTCTTCTCTTGACTCTTGCACTATGAGTCTGAGAGTCAAAAAATGTAGGGGGTCCCCATTCCTAGTGAGGAATGAGGCGTGTGTTGTGGACACCACAAAAAATAGCCCCGAAAAAAGGAAGAAATGAACAAGGTATTTCTTCATCAGAAAACATTCCTTCGACATGTGTCAAAGACCAACCAAACTTTGAACACCTTCAACATATTTCAGATGACTTTGCACTCAAAATCTCTGAAGTCGAAACCTTCAAACTCAGTGTGTGCATTGTGTATTCATTCCCTTTGATGTGTTAGGATGCAATCAATCAAATTTTTCTAATAACTCGAAACAATCTTCCACTCCTCCCAGCTCATTCTTTTGGAATCTCCACGAAGGCTCTTTATCAATCAATTGTTTGACCAGATGAGAGAATCAGTTCAAGGGCTCTTAATGGAATGCCACGTTCTTTTAATTTTTTGGCCTTTTGCATAATTGCTCCATGTCATTTGTTACTTTTGAATACAAGACACTTTTCTTTGCAACGTATCATTAGCCATTTCAGATCTTTAGAATCCTTCAGACTTAACATTGTCTTTTCTTTCTTTCTTTCTTCTTCTTCTTCTTCTTCTTCTTCTTCTTCTTTTTGGAATTATGTATCCTAACTATGCTTAGACTATGTAGTCAAAACATCAGTTTCATTTCTTGGATTCGATCTCTTATGAACATCCCTTGCATTCCTCTTTTAGAAATTTTTAGGAAACTTTCATGCCAAACAAAGATCTTAGCAACCTTTCGAGGAGACCCCTCTTGTTTGAACTACTTAGAGTTTGGATCATGTCTCATTATCTTTGACTTGAATTCAACAGCACCCAAAACAATCAAATCTTAAAATTTTCAAAGTGTTGAGAGCTTGTTGGTCTAGGCTTCTAATTTCGAGACTGAAGGTCCCCTAGTTCCACAAGAAATTTTTGTTGCTTGGTTGGTATCAAACACATAATCATCCAAATGTTTTGACAAAGAAATACCTCTTCCTAAAATTGAGACCAAAGAGTGGTTAGTAAAATCTTGAGAAAAATCACAAGTACACCTTACCCCCTAGGACTGACACAACTTTTTTAAAAAATGAACACATGAGTAAAAGCAAACACACAACACCTAACTAGAAAGACTAAAAGAACAAAAAATTAAAAAAATAAACTTATTTACAGAAAAACTTGAATAATAACAATGTGGGCTAGTTATTAGTAGATTTCTCATCATGTGCAATAGTAATGAACCACCCCATGTAGTTCTCAAAAATGTTGACTTGTCTTTGTACTCAAAAAAATAAAGTCTAGACAATCTTGGTTCAAATTTGAGGCACCAATTACACAAAATTACAAGTTGTGGTAACTCTTTATGGCCATGATTAATCCACAAACAAGTTCTCTTACCTTTAGCATCATATTCAAATTGAAAATCATCAAACAGAGAGGGATAATGGAAAGATATCACCTGATTCAGCAAGTCCCCCACCATAGGGGTACACTCACACATTGTAATTTCTCCTTCTAGTGGTCTCATCTCATGGTACACCACTTCGCGTGCATATGGAAACACTTTAGGTTTCGCTCTAGGCTCCCTTAGACTAGGAAACTCAATTCCCAACCTCCCTTTCGAATTACAGGATTCATTACTATCATCGACCAAGATGTTTTCTGCCTCATATCCCAAAGAAGCTTGTTCAAAATCATATTTTCCCTCCATTGTAATCTCCCAAGCTAACAAGAAATCTAGACAACTTTCTTCTGAATGGAACCAAAATGGATGGATCCTACATGACTCAGTTATTGCATGGTTTGATATGTGTGTGGAATACCTACAAATAGACATTTCCTCAGTCAAGCTTGAGACCAAATTGAACACTCTATCCATCTCTTCTAATGACAAATCTTGTTTTGAGGGAGATATCTTATATTTATCCAATGGGGAATCAATATCATAGTATGAAAAATTGGTATCTTCTTCTTGATGACTTTCTGATTCAAAAATTGCACCAACCTCGGGACCTGATGGAACTATAAAATTTTGGCAAATTTTAGAGTCCCAAACACCATATCAAGAAAATAATGAAGGTGGTCAAAGGATTGTATTTAACAGAAATAAATAACAATCATATAATTAGGTGATAGAGATGATATTGAACATTAACAAATGTATGCAGCAACACATATTTGGGCAAAATTACCTTAGCAGTATTAATTCTGAAGTTTGATGAAGAAAAAAACTAGTACAAAGACTGTGACAGACATATATCTTTGCCATGAATAAAAATCTGAAATAACTTTGACATAAGCTATAGATATGAATATTAGTTAGAGATCTCAAGAAGGCTTCAGATTTGAAGAACTTGAAACAACAAATAAACTGTGTAAATTAAGAAAGACCTTGAACCATCACACCAGTATACAGAACAATATGAGTACTCCTAGATCTATAGGGGTAAACCATATGTGCAACAATCAAAACCATTGTCAGGTGTCTCTAAGGATTAAAATTTGAATATTAGCATAGAATCAATTCATGAGTTTATAAAGGTGTAATAGGGACCTTCGCATTAGACTTCGACAGCTCCTAAAGTCTGCAAATGAAGATATAAAACAATAACAATGATTAGAGATAATAAATCATGATGCTGGAAGGAAGTAACAAAGTCAAAAACAAAATATTGTTTTTATTTACAGTAGTGTGGAATGCCTGTTTTGGTAGCAGATAATTTGTTTCACCACTTATCCTATAAGGGTACAGTGGATTTGGAAAGGATAGATGATCCTATTGAACATGATGGGCTTGAAGATCAAATTCATGATTTTGAAATGTGATGGAGATGGAGAAACTTAGTTTTCGGACCAATAGGAAGATCCTTTGTATTATCAGACATCCACACAATCTGCTCGAAGAAGGGCCCCAAACTAGTCATCAGAGGACTTAAAAGTTTCTACAATTGGTAGTGGTTTTCTTGAGTTAGATATTGAATAGGCAGACTTCGATCCAGATATCAATTGTTGGCTAAGGTCATCATGAGTTCAGTGGTACCCAGGTCTTATTGCAAAAGTGGAGAGAGAATTAAAGCAATAGCTGGAGTGGACGGATGTTTTCATCAAAGTACATGATGCGAGGATACTTGTGGCAACTGGACATCTAGAGATTGACTTATGGATTGGTGATAAGAAGAAAATTATAGTTTTGAATCAGAGTTAGCAAGAGTCACAAAGTCATTATCTAATAACTTTAATACAAAGAGAATGGACCTGAAAGTTTCACAAATGGTAATAATAAGGAGCCGTTTGGAATAGTGCGACTAAGGTTCGTATGATGGCAAGGGCAGAAAAGACTCTACATCCTGATCATTTCAAATACCATTTCCAAGTCGCATCAAGAATGGACCTTCTTTATATTATATGGACCTTTCAGAAATACATTGCCAGGGTTATACACGCAGAGATTCTAGTTCAATGATATGCATCCACCACATCCATTCTCAATCAGTCGATACATACCTAAGTTTCAAACTATTAAATCGGTAGAGATTATCATCAATTCGTATCATATTAAGGAAATGATATTGAAGTTGCATTGATAACGTCTAATAATCATTGATACTTATAAAGATGCAATTATATTATAAGAAAATGAGCCCAATAAATTGCAAGATTGAAGAAATAAATACATTAAAGGATAATAAACAAGATGTATAAAGGGAAAGTATCAATTAGTTATTAATAATGAAGTGGTGTGGTTTTAATAGAAGAAGGTGATAATATATTTTATTAAATAAATGACTTTTTGAAGAGTCACATTCCTATTTGCATAAAAATATAAATAGGGAGATATTCAAATGAAAATAGGAAAATTCATATCCAAACATTCATATTGAGAGGAGGCATTTTATATTTATATTTTATTGTATGGAGAGATAAGCACAATATTATGATTTTGTAATAAAGTTCATTATTTTATTTTTTAAATAAAATAAAATGCCTTTTGTTTACCTTTGATGGCATGGAGATTTAAAACTATAGGTGAATCATCCTTCATGATTATATTTTAAAATTCTATATATGATTTTGTTATCAGATATGTGGACATGCTCAGTTAGCATTTTAAATTTGATCATCATAGGTGTTGTGAAATATTTAATTGTTTCCACAACTGTGTCCAGTTTGTCTCAGTGGAGTTAAAATTCAATCTAGACTAATTTAAAGATTGCATTATAATTGATCTGTCACATCTAGATTATCAAAATTATTGGCAGTACAACTGCACTGAACATTATGAAGTTGTATGTAAAAGTTCACCAAGTTGACTCTATCACCTGGATGAGCAAAGGCACTAGTCTTTTTTGAAGTTCAAAAATATATATAATCCTCCTGCAAGCATAAAATTTATTATTATTCAATTGTTCAAAACATTTAATCATTATCCAACATTTCAATTTCATTCTGATCGAGTTCAAGGACCTTGCCAGCCAAGGAACTTGCAAAGTTTAAATTCGCTATAGAAAACCCTTGAATTGAGTAGTCAGTGTTCAAGGTGAAGGTTTACCTACCTAGGTGCAGCGAAGCTTGAAGTGTAGGGGAATCTAAGTGATTTCTGGTCGTTGGCCAAAATTTGATTGAGAGATCCTACCGGAGAAGTGGCAGGCTCTTAGATTTCCAATCTAGGGTTTTGGAAACCAACAGACCCTCCACATTTTCATCACCTTTTGAAACTTCATGGAGTTTTGGAACTTCAAAATTTCTCATGTCCTCAAAACTTCTTGGCATATCCACACTTATTGTGACATCAACACTTGGAAGAATTTCTTCATTGAATGGGAATGCAACCTCCTCTTGATTATCTTCATCAATTTTTCCTCCTAGGGACTTATCACGTAATTCAAACACCATTGCACTAAATTGCAAGGGTTGTTCCTCTATGGTTTGGTGAGGGTGATCCAAAAAATCATTGTGCCCATACCCATTTTTACTTGGACTCATTCTTGTAATACGATTATTCTCATTGTTGACATTGTTGTAAAAGCCAAAATTTCCACTCTGACCCTGAGAATAATTGTTTTGGGTAGCAAGTTGTCTTGGAGGATTGCCTTGGTCTCTTAAAGAATTCAACTTTATTTTCATGAGTTTATTGGATAAAAGAGACATCGTCTCCCTCATGGCCTTAAGCTCTCTAGCCACATCATTTTCTACTTCAATGGATGCAACTGCCTTTTGCTCAAAGAAAGCAGTCTTTTGAGACCCATATTTGAAATATGTAATTGTTGGCATTGGAGCAGTAGTAACCTGATTTGTGAATGTAACAGGCCCTTTGAAAATCTTTTCAATGGTATCAATGTCTCTAGGTGGAAGCCTTCTTAGAAAAATAGAAGTTAATGCATCCATTATTCCAAAGTAGACCTAGATGGCAACCTCCTATGGTATAGTGTATGAAAACTCCATTCTTTGATACATCCTATAGAAGCGATGATTAAACTATGAAATAGTCTCATGGAGATCCCTCTTAATTGAGATGAACTGATGATATAGAAGAGCTAGATCAACATAGATCTTGAATTATTCCAGAAAATTGCTCTCAAAGGAGTTCCAATCCATTATTGATGCTGGTGGTAGATTGAGGTACCAATTGAATGCCATTTCTCCCAAAGTGTAAGGAAAAAGGTGGCATACCACATCCATATGCTGAATCTGGTTTTGATTACAGATCTCCTTAAAGATTTTGATATGATCTTCTATTATTCATGATTCTCCATAGATGAATTGTGGGTAAAACTTTTCAAAGAATTTAGGAAAGTCATGTAATGATCCAGTTAGGTTCAAAGGTGAACTTTGGACATTGAAGAAAGACATGGTGCATAATGACGAAAATGTATGAAGTGGAATGTAAAGCGAATGATGATGATGAAATATGTAATGTGAATGGGTGGAGTTCTTAGAATCCCTTTACCACTGTGATGCTTATGAAAGTGTGCTCACCTCTAGAGAAGCACACTTTCTCGAAATAGTGCACCACAAAATTTTGCAGACTTGCAGATCTGCGGACCTATGGACCTACATACCTACGGACCTAAGGACCTGCATTTCTAAAAATTTCAAAAGTGATTTTCTAAACTTTTATGGAGTGAAACATCATTTTATTTGTTAAAGATTCTCACCGACGATTCCATTAGTGGATTCTTGGAAGCACTGCTCCTATTTTCATTCAAGGTGCCTCGTGCGCGTTTGTGCCGTTGTGCTCCTAAGGCACCATGTGCCCTTGCCAAGCTACCCTTTCACCTCCAATTTTGTCTGAATAGCCATTGAAGGGGTTTAAAATATATCATTTAAGTATAAGTTCACATATATTTAATTTCTTAAGATATATTTTAATATACGCAATGAATCTTTTGAGATAGGTTCAAGACCTCCCTGAGATAAGGTAAAGATTCTAGGAAATTTCAGGGCTTTAGAAATTCAGACTTAGCAAAATTTTAGGGCTTCAAGAATTCAAACTTAGCCAAATTTCAAGGCTTTAGGATTTTAGACTTAGCCAAATTTCAGAATTTACCTCCAGTTTTATTTGAGTAGTTAGTGTGTCTTTACTATCCATTGTTAACTCTACAAACTAATGTTTACTTCTTTTGTAGGTAAAAATGACATCCTCAACTTGTCAAGGTCATAACTTTTGACTTGAGCCTCAGAATTCAAAACCACTTACACTGTTGGAAAGAAGAACTAAAGATCTAATTTCAGCCCCTAAAACAATGAGGGTTCAACTGTTCAATTTTAGGGTCCGACGAAGGTTTCAACTTGAAATTTTGAGCAAATGACCTCCAAAAAGGTCATTTAAAAATGCCTAGAAAATTTGTGAAAAAATATGAAAAAGTTTCAAACATTTGATTGTCTTGGATAATCTGGATCACTTGGTTTCTCACCGAGAAGGATTGGACAGGTGGAGAGAAGAAAAAGGTCAAAGATACAAAGGTTGGACACATAAAGCAAATCAGGTTTCTCATCTTATGTAGCTATTGGGGACAAGATTCAACGCAGGTTCCTTAAGATTTTCGATTGAAGAAGTGGAGGGAGTGTAAGTTTATGAAATTAATTGGCTATAAAGAGGGTGTAAATCATCAGAAAGGGGCATGGAGCATATACAAAAAGTGACCTAAAACTTCATTTGAGCAAAACCTAAAAAATGTTTTCAAAAATGAGAACTTTGATTTTTTGGCGAATTGAGCTCCACAGGTTTGCGGGTCTATAGCTATGCAGGTCCGTAGCTATGCAGGTCCATATGCTGCATTTTCATGTAGGTCTACAATTCAAAGGTGCCTCAATAGTTGATTGTTAGTTCAAAAAATAACACTTTCCATGCAATGTGAGTGCATTTTGACGAAAAGTTAACTCCGACACACATCAAGTCAAGGGCCAACTTCTATTTTTGGTGTCTCCATGCACTTCTACTTCGACTGATGGATTCCTTCTACTTTCTCTCTCATGCTTTCATTATTTTTGACATGTAAAGGGCTCATGCATCTAATTAATGAATAAAATATGGATGGAGTCCCTCTAAGCACCAGTTAGATTGTCTGTTTTTATATATTTAGTTTGTTTAAATGTTTTAAAGCATTTTATTACATCAAGATATATCTCACTCTCAACACAAATTGAGGAGATGATTTCTTATAAATACCACATTGTAAAATGTAAAAAGGGCTGCTATTATTATGCAATAAAGTTATGCTTTTGGTGCTAGCATTTGGAGTGTAGTTATTCTTGCCTGAATGTGTCATTGTTTTGTGGATTTTATTCATGAGATTTTGATTGAGCCAAAGGTTTATTGTGTTTTTTTTGGTTGTGCGATCTTTTAGTTCTAGTGTTTGCTACAGATATATGAATTCTATTGACGTAATGAGCTTGAGAAGAGATCACCTGATTGTGTCTACATAGCTTTTTATCTCGCATGAGCACACTTTTTGTGGCCTTCTGATTTGATGAAGAGTGAAACATCATTCGATTTGTTAAAGATTCTCACTGACGATTGCATCAGTGGATTCTAGGAAGCATTGCTCCTATTTTCATTGGTTTTCGGCCGATTTCTTCAAAGGTTTAACTCGCAGCGTGTTGTGTTCTATAGCTTATGTCCATTTAGGAATTTCAATTTCAAGTTATTTGATTTCATGTTATTTTCTTTCAGTTTCATTATTTTCTTTGCTAACCCCCTATTAGAATAGGACCTCATAGCAGTTGCATCATTAGAATTGCATTCACTAAAAAAAATTGAAAATACAAAAATATTGTTCTTTTAGGTGTGATATTTTGAGACAGCAAATAGATTTTACTTCGATTCCAAGACAAAGAGTTCTTTTAGAACCAGCAAAGGCCTCCTCATGAACATTCACATTTATCTTCTACAGAGAAAATTTTGGTATGTCGCAAAACAAACACTGAACCTTGGAGTGGATCATTAAAAAAATTTCTTTTCAAGAGAGGAATTACACTATGGATTCCTACCGTTGACCTCGTGCAAATTTTTTTGGGATTTTTGGGTAAGTCATGTAATGGTCCAGTTAGGTTCAAAGGTGAACTTTGGGTGTTCAAGAAAGACATGGTACATAATGACAGAAATGTATGAAGTGGAATGTAAAGCAAATGATGACGATGAAATATGTAATGTGAATGGGTGGAGTTCTCAGAATCCCTTTATCACTATGATGCTTATGAAAGTGACTGAGTTGTGGGAACTTGTGTTTATTTTGGAAAAGCTCACCTCTAGAGAAGCACACTTTCTCAAAATAGTGCACCACAAAATTTTGCAGATCAGTGGAGCTACAGATCTGGGGACCTGTGGACCTACAGATCTGCAGACTTGCGGAGCTACGTACCTACAGATCTGTTGAGCTACAAACCTGTGTACCTGCGGACTTGCATTTGTAGAAATGGAAAAAATTTCAAAACTTTATCAAATCTTTCTTGTTTCCAATAGTAGGTTCTTTGTTCAGGGCCCTCCTTCTAGCGCCACTTCTGTTGGGTGTTCATTTTGCACGAGGTCAACGACAGGAATCCATAGTGTAATTCCTCTCTTGAAAAGAAAATCTTTTAAGGATCTGCTCCAAGGTTCAATGTTTGTCTTACAATGTACCAAAATTTTCTCAGTAGAAGATAAATGTGAATGTTCATGAGGAGGCTTTTACTGGTTCTAAAAGAACTCTTTGTCTTGGAATTGAAGTAAAATCTATTTGCTATCTCAAAATATCACACCCAAAAGAACAATATTTTTGTATTTTCCATTTTTTTTAATGAATGCAATTCTAATGATACAACTACTATGAGGTCCTATTCTAAAAGGGAATTAGCAAAGAAAATAACAAAACTAAAAGCAAATAAAATGAAATCAAATAACTTGAAATTGAAATTCCTAAACGGACATAAGCTATAGAACACAACACGCTACGAGTTAAACCTTTGAAGAAATCGGTAGGAAACCAATGAAAATAGGAGCAGCGCTTCCTAGAATCCACTGATGGAATCGTCGGTGAGAATCTTTAACAAATCGAATGATTTTTCACTCTTCATCAAATTGCAAGGCCATGGAAAGTGCGCTCATGTGAGACAAAAAGCTATGTAGACACAATTGGGTGATCTCTTCTCAATCTCATTACGTCAATGAAATTCATATATTTGTACCAAACACCAAAACTAAAAGATCGCACACCCAAAAATAATGCAATAAAGCTTTGGCTCGATCACAATATTATGAATAAAATCCACAAAACAATGACACATTCAGGAAAGAATAACTACAATCCAAATGCTAGCACCAAAAGCATAACTTTATTGCATAATAACGACGGCATTTCTTACATTTTACAATGGGGTATTTATAAGAAATCATCTCTTGAATTTGTGTTGAGAGTGAGAGATATCTTGATCCAATAAAATACTTTTAAAACATTTAAACAAACTAAATATATACAAACTGACATTCTAACTAGTGCTTAGAGGGACTCCATCCATATTTTATTCATTAATTGGATGCATGAGCCCTTTACATGTCAAAAACAATGAAAGCATGAGAGAGAAAGTAGGAGGAAGACATCAGTCAAAGTAGAACTACATAGAGACACCAAAAATAGAAGCTGTCCCTTCACTTGATGTGTGTTGGAGTTAACTTGCCATCAAATTGTGCTCTCGATGCATGGAAAGTGCTATTTTTGGAACTAGTAGTTAACTGTCGGTGCACCTTTGAAATGTAGACCTGCATGAAAATGTGGAGCTATAGACCTGCATAGCTGTGGACCTATAGATTTGCATAGATATGGACCTGCGGACTTGTAGACATACGTAGTTGTGGAGCTATGGACCTGGGGATCTGCGGACCTATAGCGCTCAATTTGCCAAAAAATTAAAGTTCTCAATTTTGAAAGCAATTTTTGGGTTTTTCTCAAATGAAGTTTTAGATCACTTTTTGTATATGCTCCATGCCCCTTTTTGATGATTTATACTCTCTTTATAGGGAATTACTTTCATAAACTTGCACTCCCTCTGCTTTTTCAATCGAAAATCTCTAGGCACCTGCGTTGAATCTTGTCCCCAATAGCTACATAAGCTGAGAAACCTGATTTTCTTTATGTGTCCAACCTCTATATCTTTGACCTTTGTCTTCTCTCCACCTATCCAATCCTTCCTGGCAAGAAACCAAGTGATCCAGATTATCCAAGACGATCAAATGTTTGCAACGTTTTCATATTTTTTCACAAATTTTCTAGGCATTTTTAAATGACCTTTTTGGAGGCCTTTTGCTCAAAATTTCAAGTTG
Organism: Cupressus sempervirens; assembly: GCA_028749045.1. Lineage (NCBI taxonomy): Eukaryota > Viridiplantae > Streptophyta > Pinopsida > Cupressales > Cupressaceae > Cupressus > Cupressus sempervirens. The sequence continues at coordinate 782,231,408 of CM053792.1, forward strand.
AAACCTTTGTCGGTCCCTAAAATTGAACAGTTGAAGGCTCGCTCTTTTAGGGACTAAAATTAGATCTTCAGTTCTTCCTTCCAACAGTGTAAGTGGTTTTGAATTCTAAGGCTCGAGTCAAAAGTTATGACCACGACAAGTTGAGGATGTCATTTTACCTACAAAAGAAGCAAACATTAGTCCATAGAGTTAACAATGCATAGTAAAGACACTAGTTACTCAAACAAAACTGGCGGGCGAATCTTGAAATCTAGCTAAGTCTGAAATCCTAAAGCCTTGAAATTTGGTTAAGCCTGGATTTTTGAAGCCCTTAAATTTGGCTAAGTCTAGATTTCTGAAGCCCTAAAATTTCCTAAAATCTTTACCTATCTCGGGGAGGTCTGAAACCTATCTCAAAAGATTCGTCGCATATATTAAAATATATCTTAAATATATGTCAACTTATACTTAAACGATTTATTTTAAAGCCCCTTTTATGGCTACTCAGACAAAACTAGAGGTGAAAGGGCAGCTTGGCAAGGACACATGATGCCTTGGGAGTGGAGCAGCGTGAATGCACACAAGGTGCTTTGATTGTGCCTGCGCACACTTGGGTGTGTGCAGACTTGGGCATGAGCACACTACCCTTAAAGGTGTGCACACAACCTTTAAAGGGCGACGCATGCATGCTACCCTAGAAGGTGTGTGCGTGACCTTTGAAGGGTGGTGCGCGCATGCTACCCTTGAAGGGTGGTGCACGTGTGCTACACTCTAAGCCATGCACGCATAGCCTTTGAAAGGCGGTGCACACACACTACCCTTGAAGGTATGCACGCTGCCCTTGAAGGCGCACGCACATGCTACCTTTGGGGGGTGGCCCATTTATTTATTTATTTATTTTTAATTTTTGTTTTTTTTTTTTTTTTGATTTTTTTTTATTGAATTTTTGTGTTTTTCAATTTTTGTTTTTGTTTTTTTCTTTTTTCTTTTTTTTGAATATTTGACTCTAAAATTTTACGGTCTAATAAGACTCTTCTTCTCCGAACTCCCAAACTATGAGTTTGGGAGTCAAAAAAAGTAGGGGGTCCCCATTCCTAGTGAGGAATGGGGCGTGTGTTGTGGACACCACAACAGTTAGTACAAAACATGAATCTTCTTCCAAAGTTAAAAGAATATCATCACCTCTATCAGAGTCAGATTTGTACTCAAGGTAGTAACTTATAGAGTTTCCAGGTCCTTCAGAAGGCTCTTGGTCTATTATTATGTTCATCATGGCTACTTTCTCAACTTCAAGTTGCTCATGTCTAACATTCTCATGACATGTGGCCCCTTCTTGATCATTAGTGTGGTGAAAAATACACATGTTTGTTTTGTTGGGAGGAGGCTCAATTCGGAATGTTTGTTGGCTAGGAGGTAAGGTAAATTGTTTCCCTTGACCTTTAGGAGGAGTATTCTGATTGCGATATTTACTTAGAATATCTTGATAGGGAAATGAGGCCTTAGGGTGTTGTTTCATTACTTCTAAAAGATCATTAGCCATCTTTTGAACAAGTGCATCATTAGAAGAAGATGATGTTGAGGCTTGAGAATTTGGTATTTTTACATCTTTCTTCCACTTGCCAGATATAATAAGATCATCTTCCAACTCTATGTAAAGAGTTTGAGATGTTGTAAGTGTTTAAGGATTAGCTCTTTTCATTAGAAAAGGAACATCTGGGGGCATTGCATTTAAAAAAAACCTTTATGGTTCTCACCATTTGGCATACTAGCTACAAGTATTTGATGTAAAGCTTTATTGAATCAAGCTAAAAACTCATGCATGGGTACATGTATTTCCTTTTTCATCTAGCTTAGTTGTGGGAGTAAAGAATTGGCATCCTCAGATGCTTTAAATCTAGCCTCAAAAGCATTTTGTATAGTACTCCAAGAGGTTATAGATGCATTTGGTAAATGGTGAAACCAATCAGCCGCTAAGTTTGTCAAGGTCTAAATGAACAACCTTATGGCAACATCCTCTATTGCTACAACCAAAAATCCATATGCTATATTAAAAGCATTTAAATGTTCTTCAGGTGACTATGTTCCATCTCCACTCAATTTAGGGAGGATTTATCGTGCCCCTTTAGGTATTCTTCCTAGATTTTGTACAAGTTGAAAAGGTCCTATTATGGCACCCCAAGGTTGGTTTCTAGTGACTCCTGGTAATCTAAAACTGAAAGGGAGGATTGTAATAGTAGAAGGGATCAAGGTTCTAGGGATGATTAGGGATTGCATAGAAAGCAAAGGAATACCACCTTTAGTAGGAGGTGATGGTCTATTAATAGTTTTAGCTTTGTTCCTTTTGAAAGAAAGGTCAGCCTTGAAGTCAATTCTAGTTAAGTCTTCAAAATCTTCATCCACTAAGCCTAAAAATTTGTTAGTTTGTGTAGTGAAAGTTCAATTTTATCTAATTAATTGTTTACATGGGAAACCCTTTCCACCAATGGTCTTTCTTGTACTATTAGAATCCCTCTAATCCTCTTAGCTATTTCTTCTTCTCTTTCTAGTACCAATTGTACTCTAAGTTACTATTGATTACTGACTTGATTAACCCAGGCACAAGCATTGGGGTTCAAAACAATATCTTCTTGTGTATCTCAAAATCCTAGGTTTGTTTGTGGAACAAGAAAATACCTGTGATTAGGAAGTACCATTTCCCAAACCCATGTAATTTATTAGGAACCTCAAAGAAAAGAAACTATATTTTTTAAGATCCCCAATAGAGTCACCAAAAATTGTTAGTAAATAGTTTTTCCCAAGATTTTAACACTTTTGATTAGGAAAATGTTTGTAAACTAACATATTGATTTCCTAATTACAGATAAGGAATTCTCTGCTTGAAATTTGTTTTACGTTATATAAGGTGCAACTAACCTTTTATGAAAAGATAATCATTAAGTGCTTTATTGAGTGAAAATCTTCCCAATGAGCATTTTACTGAAAATATTGAAAAGCTTAAGTTATCTCATGAATATAAGATGAATGTGAATACTAAAAAACCACTTAATTTTAACAATCAATATCATCCACATGATTGAATGTTAAAAATAGATAAGTAGACAAATAGGATGAGTTTAACCTCCCACAACCTTCAAACTTCAAAGAAAATAATTCTAGAGTACACAATAAACATAACTTAACTTTCACACATAACTGACATCCTCAAGAATGCAAATTACTATAAAGCAGATAATAGTATCTACTTTACAAAATTTTCAACACATAAAACTATAAAAAAACATTTATGTTTGTTGATAATTTAAAAAAGACTGTCATCAAAATCTAAAATGCAGAACTTTAAAACAAAGGTATTTTTGTCTTAGTGATTACGGAGAGATGAACCCTATTAGATATTAGCTATTATGTATTTATATAGCATAGGGAGAGATAACTATCAAAAATTACACCACCAGGAGTAAATTATCTTTTAGTTAACACAAGTGTGTTAACTAAAATGCATAAAAGGAAATAAACAGGAGAAAACAAAATGTAGTTGTCCAACAACCACATGCCATATCAAGAAGAACTATCCACACCAATCACAATTCTTGTGGCCTTCCATGTCTCATTAGTAGTGGTAACTACATAAATAACTAATTGATGGGGTGAACCAATGCACGCAATTCTCTATTTCCAGACTTCCTTTTCCCTCTTCAACTCTATTACTTTTTCTTCATGCATTTCCAAATGCTTTAGGTTTATTATCAACATAGCCTCAATATGAGTGATGTTTGAAAAATTATGTTTGGACGATGTTTTCTTCTCTTGAATTTCTTGAAACTTCTTCTATACTTCACTTATTATTTCTGCTACGTAGGCTATGGAGTCATTTTCCTTACCCACATAATGCTTGTTGAACCACTTTAGATTCCCTTTAATTATCTCATCCATAGGTTTGAGACCATTCCTAATTTCTTTGATGTCAGTTACCCCTTGAACTAGTGCCTCATTCTATCATTTGATACAATCTTTAATTAGATATAAAGTATTATCATCAAGGCTAGCTATAGGACATTCAGCTTGAAACTATTGCAACCCGAATCCTTGAATTTCTTCTATCTAGATCACTACTTTTACCCAAATTTTCTTTTCTTTCTCATAGCCTTCATTATTTGACTCCAATTTTTTGATGATGGGAGCAATTTCCTTTGAACCTTGTCTAAAAGACTTATCTATTTCACAATTTCATTTAGGACATACTGCAACCACTCTTCAGATGTCCTTACAACAACTTTAAAATTCTATAAATTATCAAGGAAGTGCTAATTGGTCAATGATGTTACATCCATAATTGCAAACATCTCACTCAAAGGTTTAGGTTTTGGGTGTAGGATAGAATTGATATATTGTGTCGTGATCCTCATTACTTCTTTCATATCTTGTTTATCCTGAGCATCTTTCTAGACTCTATCCACAATCTTTTTGTTTGAAGCTTCAAAGATCTTCATATCCAATACACAAGTTCCCTTCCCAAGGTCAATCCTTGACACTTGATAATCTTGAGGAGCGAGGTTCTCATGTGATCTACCTTTAGGTGGCTTGACAATTTCAACTGACCAATGCCTTGACCTTTTATCAAACTTTATTCTAGATTTAGTTCACAACTTCTTGGTTTTCAAAGATTTTCCTAGACATTTTCTAACCAAGTTATCAATAGGCATAGACAGGGGCACCATACTTCATTTCTTCTCTTTGGAAGTCTCTAGCCACTTAGGCAAGATGGGATCTTTACCAATCATGGGAGAAACCTTAGTTAAAGCAAGGGTACTCAATTGGGTATCAATGCTTTCAAGAAAATTTTGAGGATCCGATACACTATGTGCCATGAGAGAACTCAAGAATTTCTCTAAATTTTACTTTACCTCCACAGGTTCTAGATCAATAATCACTGTATCTTTTCCTTTTGCTAGTTTTACTTTCCTATTACTTGAGTGGGTTATCCTTCTGACCTTTGATACCTCTTATGAACTTGAAGTTGAAGTGGCTGTGAAGTTACTTTAGCTTCAACTTTAGGTGAACCTACAATAGGATCATTAACATTGGGGTTAGTCATGACCTTTGGCTTTGGGTGTGTCTTTTTGTGTTTGGCTCTTGAGTATTTCTTTGGGGCACTAAGGGTATCTGATTTGACAGTCTTTAATTTCAACCAATTTTTAGTTCTTCTCAAAACTTCTGAGGTATAGGAAAGAAAATCGTCTTCTTCCCTTCCACTCCAATCAATTCCAAGAATTTGCATATATTCAATTTGATTGACATAAAATGGGTCAATCACTTCTTCAGCTTCATCTTCTTTTATCCCATTGGTGTTGAGGTTAACTTCAAACATATTAATTTGGCTAACTATCAACCTTTACCACAACCTTTTTCTTACCTCAAATTCATCTGAACAATTAGCCTAGTAATCTTCCAAATGTGGAACATGGACTAGTGAAAATGCATGTTTGAAATTATGTCTAGCAAAACCCATGTAATCAAAATCTTCTCTGGGAGAGTAAGGTTTGAGGCATAAGTATGACAATAATGTTTTGTTAATACAACTTTCTCGAAATTTGAGCATTCATAATGGCTAATCTCTATGGGAAATATGAAAGAGGATGACTTTTCGGTGTTTTAAGGAGATTCTATCACATAAACAAACTATCTACATATCTTAGATAAGATAATGTTGTCTAAACAATAACACAATAACTCGAGAGGTTCACCAAAAAATTTCCAACTCTGAGATACCTGAATTTAGGAAAGTGGATGTAGAAACAACCATAAATCTTCATGTTTTTTATTGATTATTTGGATAACCTATGATTTTCATGCCCTTGGAGTTCAAACACCAACTATCTGAGGAATGCATGATTCACCCTCCTGAATTCTTTGCAAAATTCAGTTGCCTAGAGATCTTTTTAGTACTAATAAATGGTCAATTCATCGGTCCATGGCAAGTGTGGAAGACGTTCCCACTCCTTAGATGTTTCTAAAAGGTAGATTAAGAAAGAAGATAGGAAGAATGAGGTAAAACTACTCACAACTATCATATCCTCATGTAAATTTTCATTGATCAAATCAGCCCAATCAATAAATTTTTCACCTTAGACAATCTTCTGGATAAAGAAGTACACCTAGCTCTCTGAGTGAAAGGTGTGGTTATTACACTTAACTCTATTTAGGAGTAGCATAATGTCTAAAATTTCTCTAATGAAATGCTCAATAGTCAAGGGTTTGGACAATCTACAGCCTGCTTTTGCTAGTTTTAAAAGCCAAGTTTGAGCTCCAATAAAATCATAGTCTCTCTTTCTATCACCATACAGACATTTTGCTTCCTCAAACATCCCAGGCTCATAAGGTTCTTTGTGAGGAATTATTAGATCCAAACTGATACTAGCCCTATTTATCCTAACGACACCTAGTGTTGGTGTCATAATTATTTGCACAATCAATAACTAGTTCGAAACACTTAATGTATAATGGAAAGGTGGTGGCTTTGAGCGATCCATTACTAGCCAAGTTTTTGTATATGGGTCTAGACTGAGCATTTTTTTCCCACTCTACTATATTGGCTAGGTTTTTATTTACCAAAAAAGTATCTCAGATTTCTAGAAGCAAGCTTAAGAGGCATGGCTTTTCTAGTTTAGGCATCTTAGGATGGAAAAGCATCATTGTTTTGTTTGAAAAGGGAGGATTTAGAGAGATAAACCAAAACACCTTAAACAAAAACTAAGCACAATTAAAATTATAGATGAAAATAGTATAATGCACTTACAGTTCTTAATAGAGCTTAACCTTCCAACTCTTTTGCTTACCAATTGATGTGGAGAGCTAAAAATGATCAAATGAGCAATTATACTAGCCAAAAAGGTAATTTTAAGGAATGATTTCTTGGAAATCTTAGGATAGATATGAGTAGGTAAAAGAATTTATAACAATCATGTCACATGTACCTAAAGACTTGCAAGGTTATTTGCAATTAATACCCATCAAATCTGCACGTAGATCTACACCTCATGATATCATAAAATCTCGTCTCAACCTTTTCGCATAAAACCAACTATACTGTGGCACAAATTTACTTAGCTATCAAATTTATTTCTTTTCATGTCTTCAAGATCACCACCAAGTAGGACCCATTTTCTACTTCAGGAATTATATTCATCATTTCTAGTGCATCACCTGCAAGAAAACAAGAAATTATTAGAGAATCAAGAAGTCAAGGTTGAAGTTGAAGTGTCTTTGAATCAACTCCAACTTCAACTTCAACTTCAACTTTGCAAGTGTTGACTCAAGCCAATGAGTATAGACTTTGCTAGGTGATGGAGAGTAGGTGGACCCAAACTTGAAGTTGAAGTATGTTAAGAGTTCAAGTTTGACATCAAGTTTTGACATGGACTCTTGGCTAACAACACTGCATATTGCATGAAAAGTGGGGTAAAATCATGAACCCTATAATGGACACTAGCCCACTACCAAAAATCTCCCTCCCAACATCACTCTTTGTGGTTTGTAAGATTTGAATAGATGACCAAGCTCTGATACCAATTGTTAGATAGGAAAGGGTTATCGTTGCACCAAAAAATTGACATGTTAATGCTCGATACAAACAATATTCTTGTAGAACAATAGGAGGTAGTTAAGCCATGTCGTAAACCTTGCAAGGGTTTCTAGCCCACTACCAACACACCTATAATTAAAAATTTCAAATTGTCAAGTATGAATGAGTCTTCTAGTGTAATACATACAAGGTATAAATACATTATAGGAGAACTAGAATATCTAACTCATAAAATACCAATAATAAAAAAGTGAGATGGTATTATTGTAAGATGTTAGGAAGAATCTAAATATATTCGATGAGCAATAGTAAAAACAATATCTAGATATTTGAAGAGTATATCAAATTATGGATTATGGTACGATAGACCATGTGATTTCATTTGTTTTCATATAAATATGTATATTGGTTAGATAATGTATATGATAGGAAGACTACTAGTGTTTGTGCATTCTTTATGGGATGAATATTTGTTTCATGAATAAGAATTAAACAACATTGGACTTCACATTATACATGGTAGAAGTAGAGTATGTAGTAGAAGAAAATAGTTATAATAAGATCATTTGGATGAAGCACATGTTGAAGAAAATAGGTATTGAGTTTCCATAACCTATTATCATTTATTGTGTGAACACAAGTACACTAAGTATGTCAAAGAATATAGTTTAACATTTAAAGAAAAAATGCATTGCTATAAAGTATCATTTTGTTAGAGAGAATTTAACTAAAAAATAAATCAGATTGGATTATGTCAATAAAAGGAAAAAATAATAGATATTTTTACTACAACTTGGGATAAGGATAACTTTTAGTATCTTAGAGGTATACTTGAGGCAACACCTGAAACCTTTTGGAGCAATTGATGAAAGAATTGCATAATTGTTGTGTTACTGGAGAACTATTTATTTTGGAATGAATGTTTGATGCTACTCGTATGGGGGATTAATATTTTTTTTGAAAATTATAATTTAATAACTCTTATCTAATTATTGTGGTACAATAGTTTATCTTAGAACTTGGCCTTTTGCATGTTTTTCTAGATGATTAAAATAATGATAGCTCTTGAGATTCTTATATTGGCACAATGATACCTCTTTCATTGATGTCAATAGGGCAAAGTAATACATGAAAAAATAATTTATCGATGGTATAAGAATGTGGGACAGTAATAAAAGGAGTGAAATATATGGGGACAATTATTTAGTTGAAAATTTGTATTTGTATGGTGGAGCTAATTGTTAGCACAAAGAATTATGAGAAGATAGTTTGGGTTTATAGTTTTTCATTATATATTTCCATTGATGCGAAAGGGGGAGATCAGTAGCATGAATGTTGAAGGAAGTAATTTTTGAGAGATGGTAGGGTAGTTAGGACATGGAATAATTTCTTATGTCTTGCATTCATGACATGGTTTGTCATTGATTCCAACATCTATGTATTCTTGCATATGAAAGACATATTTGTAGTACATTACAAAGGAAAAATTGGCTGATGAGGTTAGGGTATAGAAAGTTAATATTCTTGTGATTAGATTTGTATTGATGGATGTGTTTAGATGCTAAATTTTTGTTTTCTAAAGTTATTCTGAAAATTGGAATGAGTTATATTTGATTTAGTAAAGACTGGTTGTAGGAAAATGTTTAAGGAATCGCTTACTAGCAATTTTAGTGTATGTATTAAGAAATTTGAAATGAGGATAAGTGAGTTTAAATAATAGTTTAAGACATTTTTCTGATTTTATTTCCATGATAGAGGATGATATTGATCACTCTATAGAGGTCACTAAACTATAACATGTGAAATGTTCTCTGGCAACTGACTCTTGTTATAGAATTTATTTTTGTAATTGTAAAGTGCAATGTATCATGTGAAACTATAGTTTCATATCATAGTGAGGTCCTATAATACTTATTTTATATTGTAAAATGTCTCAACAAAAAATCGATTCACTTTTAGGATTCCTATAAAGGAAAGATTGTTTCCTTGGTTGTAAGTGTTTAACTATGAAATTGATTGGTATTAAAGCCAACACTACAAATTTGATCAGATATAAGAAGAAGATGATGATGAGATAAGATTGAGTATGTTAAAGGAGTTTTATTAGAAATGGATTTGATGTATTGGTCAGTTCATTTCTTGAGATATGTTATCCTAGAGATCTATTCTTCCATTTTCTCCTTATAAGGCTTGAATCTTCTAATATGGATTGAGAGTATCTTAATAGGGACTCATATGAACTAATTGTATGTAATTCTCTTTTAATTTTTTCTTAGCCTCTTATATGGAGATTTAATATAAGTACATCATTTTTTAGGTACCATCACCACTGAGGTTTTCTCTATGATCAAGTGTTTACCTAGTTAAAGAATATTCGTGTCATGTAGTATATGTTATATGTCTTGGAATTGTTCTCATTATTGGTCATCAAAGTTGGCTTTGAATAATTAATATTATGTTTAATTGATACTACAACTAATTCATTTCTCCCCTAGAGCTCAAATTTTGAAGGATAAAGAAAAAGCTAGAAAATTTTCTCCTACGAAGATGACAATATTAGTTCTCTTCATTCTAAATATTGTTTGTATTGGCATATTATTCAAGATTTTCTTGCCAAGTTCTTCCCTTCATGAGTCTTATAATCAACATTTATTATAATATATTACTACATAGTTTTCCACTTTCTCTTATATATACACACACACACAAACTCAACTCTACTGTAACTTAGCAAACAAATAGAAAATATTGTAACCCAGTAAACATTAAAATAGCTCAGCAAATACTTAACATGAAAAATATTTAAGATATTAAATGTGATTAATATTACATTAAATTAGTTGCAAAAACATAAAATAAATAACATGAACACACTTGACACCAAGATTTAATGTGGAAAGCCAATTTTAGAAAAACCACCAATTGCAACTGGTTACTAATTTTCACTCTTTTGAAGTGAGTCATGTTAGGAGCCAACCCTGTTAAAGGTTACAAAACACACTATTAGGTATGACCCTGTTAGAGTATTTAATCACCCTATTAGAAGTGGCCTTGTTAGAGGTCTTTAGATGATTTAATAGAAATTCCACCTTGCTAGAGGATTTACAAATAGCTATTAAGCCAACTCTATTAAGAGATTTAGATCACTGCTACAATGGTTAGGGACTAATAATGAGATTACCTGATTCATGAGGCAACTAAATTGCTGATTACAAATCTCAATTCTTGCTTGTATACTTGATTCTTCTTGATTGAATGTATCTTTGAATCTCAACAAGGATATTCTATTTATCCTTCTAATTCACTTCCTCTTGGCATCATAAAATCTTCAATTATGTTCCACTATGCTTCTTCTTTCTAATCCTCAACTTGACCTTATATTTATATCTTTCATATTGTCAATTTGGATTGAATACAACTTAGAATAATTAATATTCATCTTCTCAGTTGGCTAGAACCAAAAAAAAAATTAGTTTAACTCAATATGCCAAAATAGGAAAATCCTTTGTTAGTCAACCCTGCTCGATACTCACTAACTCATAAATGGTTTTCTTGTGTTAACTGAGTGAATTGTGTTAACACTGCATATTCACTAAGTTCCTTTGGTAACTGAGTGAGCTCTATTAACACTAGTTCTATCCAACATTTCTTTCATTAACCAAGTGAGCCCAATTAACACTTAACTTTAACAAACTTTCCTTTGACACCTGAGTGAACTTGGTAGAAACTATGTTCTGAACTAGGCAAACTCTGAAATGTTTGATAGACATAGGAAACTATCTTCAATGCTTGAGTGAGCTTGGCATACACTGACTAGAAATGATATAACATTTTTTATAACATCAAAGACAATACATAATTAATCAATTGTATTCAACAATCTTCTTATTTGGCATTAATGGCAACACAACATGTCATAATGCAATGGAATTTTTAGAGTAAGAATAAAGTAAGCAACATATCCTTAGTTTTATTTTGATTCTCATCTATTTAAACTCCCTCGATTAGTGTGAATTCCTTGTACCTTCATTTTTTCCCTCTATCAAAAAACTTTTGTCTTCAACATCTTCTTCTGATAGAAAACTCTATATTTGATATCAGACTAGGTTCATTCTCCCTTTTTTACATCTCTTTCTCTTTATCTTTATAAAATTTCTATGACAACAAACCTCTCCCTTTTTGACATCTCATTTCAAAGACAATATTTAGTGAATAGAAATGTACCTTATGTAATGTTTCATTTGCAATATGCCTTTTTTCAATATCGCACCAACTGATTGATCTTCAATATGGTCTGGTTGATGCATCACTAAGCTTCATTTAGTGAGCTTTGGATAGGAGAATAAACCCTAGCTTACCTCTTAGATATAAAAATGCATCCTTAGGTAATGGCTTGGTGAATATGTCTACAATTTATTCTTTAGTATTTACATATTCCAATCTAACTTATTTATCTTCTACCAATTCTCTCAAAAAAAATATTTTATAGCAATGTTTTTTGTATTGGTATGCATCACTAGATTCTTTGATATATTAATTGCACTAGTGTTATCATAGTATATGACCAATGGATCCTTGATCTCTATCTTCATACCTTCCAATAGTTTCTTAACCAAACAATATTAGAATAATTAACTACTGTAGCCACATATTCTACCTCTGCTGTGGACTAAGAAATGCAATTATATTTCTTTCTTGTCCAAGACACTAGTCTTTTATCAAGAAATAATTCTCTACCACTTGTGCTCTTTCTATCATCAATACTTCCTACCCAATCAACATCTGTAAATACTTTTAAATCTAATTTGCCTCCTAGTTTGTATCATAAACTATAGTCTTAATACTTTTAAGATATTTCATGATTCTTTTGATTGCCATCATGTGATTTTCTTTGAGATTTTATGAGAATCTTGCCACCATACCTACTACTAATGCAATATCAAGCCTTGTATGCACTACATACTACAATTTTCCAATCATTGATTTGTATGTGGTATGATCTACCTCTTTGGAATCATCATTTTTTGAAAGCTTATGTCTAGTGGACATAGGGGTTTCAACTGGTTTTGAATCTTCCATTACAAATATTTTTAGTGTCTCCTTGATATATTTAGATTGAGTAATGTAGATATCATCTTTCTTCTATTGGATCTATAATCCAACAAAGAATTTTATCTCTCCAATAATAGACATCTCAAATTATTTACTCATTTCTTCTAAAAATGCCTTGCACAAGTCATCATTTCCTGTTAATAAAGTGTCATCCATGAATATTTTTGCCAACACAATCTTCTTATCTGGTACTTCTTTATTATACAGACCATTGATATCACTTATTCTTTGAAAACCAATCTATACCAATTAGTTGTGAAGTCTTTCATACCAAGATCTGGCAGCTTGCTTGAGACCATATAATGCTTTGTGTAATCTATAGACCATATGTCATTTAATAGGATCTACAAAACCTTCAGGTTGTTCTATGTAGACTTCCTCATCAAGAATGTAGATTTTACATCCATTTGATAAACTTTAACACCTCTATGAGTTACATATGCTAGTAAAGTTGTAACACCTTCTAGTCTTGCAACAGGAGAAAAATTTTCACCACAATCAATACCGTCTTCTTGAGAATAACTTTTACATACTAACATTTCTTTGTTTCTAGAAACTTCTCCATCTTCATTTAGCTTATTTTTGAATACCCCCTTGTGCCAATTACATTTTTATCCCTGGGTCTAGGAACAAGAGTCCAAGTTTTGTTCTTCTCTATCTGTTCTATTTCTTCATCCATTTCTTCAATCCAACTTGCATTATAAAAAGAATCTTTAATATTTCTAAGTTCAAATTCGGCAAGTAAACATGTACCTTTCAATTTGTTTCTTGCAATTGTCTATCTAACTTGTTTCCAATAATCTAATCATGTGCATGATGCCTTCTAACATATCTTGCTAACACAGGTACTTTGGATTTGGATTTTGTTTCACTGATTTCTTCATGATCTTCTATGATAAGCTTAGGTCCCATTATCTATGACTCAAGTCAATTAGACTTAGTTTTCTCTAATAATAGCTCAGTAGCTTATGACTGCAACTCAGGTCCTTCCGACTGTGATCTTGTAACTTCGTAGTTTTTGGAGATTTTGGGGACTTGGGAGGTGAAGCCTCCTATCTTCCAGATAGATTTGGAAAAGTATTAGGTTTATAGTAAAAAAATCTTCTATAATCCTTTGGCTCTTTGTTTCTTTCTTCTTCACTCTTTTTTGTAAATTCATCAATTCTCACATGTCCAATTTCTATGATTTTATAAGTAGTCAAATTCAAACATTTGTATGCTTTACTTCTGTAGAAGCATCCTAGGAATATGCATTTATTACCTTTGACATCAAATTTACCTTTCGTAGATTCTTTCAAAATATAACATTTGCCCCCAAATACTTTCAAGTAACTTACATTAGGTTCGTAAGCATACCATAGTTCATAAGGAGTTTGGTTTGAATTTTTCTTCAACTATAATCTATTCAAGGTATGCACTATAGTACTGATTTCTTATTTCCAATATTTGATTGCAACATTATTTTGTATCATCAATGTTCTTGTACAATCCATGATCGATCTATTCCTTCTTTAAGCTATAACATTCTATTGAGGTGTACTAGGGGCTAATACCTGTCTCTTAATTCCTTTTTCAACGTAGAATTCATTGAATTCATTGAAATTGAATTCACCACCTTTGTCTTATCTCAAACAATTTGGCTTCTTTCTACTCTTTTTTTCTACTCTTGCCAGATACCACTTGAATTTTTGAAAAGCTTTATATTTTTCTTTTACATACATTATAGTCATCATTCTAGAATAGTCATCAACAAAAAGAATGAAAAACTTATCTCCACCATAACTTTCTATTCCAATAGGTCCACATAAGTTTATATGTACAAGCTCTAAGACTTCTTTAGAATGATAGTTCTTCCTTTTAAAACTAGTTTTTCCCATCTTGCCAATTTAATAATTTTTGCATAGACACATATTAGGTTTCCTCAAGCTAGGAATACCTCTTACTCTTCTATATTTAATTATATTGGCCAAATTATCAAAGCTCACATGACATAATATTTTGTGTCATAACCAAATTTTATGTACTTGAGAAATAAAACATCAACTTTCATTGAGATCTAGACAGAATAGATTACCTTTTGTTTGTTTGCTAGATCCAACTAGATTTCCTTTTCCATCTAGTAGTTTGGCCTTCCCATTCATAAATTCTACCTTCAATCCAATGTTGTTCAACTATGCCACCCTTAGTAGATTATTCTTTAGTCCTTCAACCCAATAAGCATCATCACATCTAAGGGAAAAAGCATAAACCTGTGTCACCCTTTTCTAAAGGAAAAGGCTATCAAAACTATAACTGTTCACCTTTAATGACATAAACTTGGTATTATTAGTTTTTATTTGAAAATTAAGTAAACTAATGAAATGTGTAGAAATGGATGAAGTTTGAGATTATAATTTTTAATAACTATTTGGTATAAGAATTGATATATTTTCCTATTTTTTATAGATAAATTTGTAGCTGTTGAAAGTTAGGGGTCTAGTTCTCACCGCAAAACTACGTGGAACTAAACTTATTTCCCTTTGATCTCAAGAAATTTTATAGATAACATATGTAACTAGAACAATCAAAAATAAAAATTGCTTTAGAGCTATATTTTCTCTTTTATACTAATTCAAATTTCAACTCACCTAAAATTGGTAGGTTTCATCTCCCATCATATTTTTCAAGACAAATCTATTTTAACCAAAAGAAAAATTATACATTCTAGAAGAGGACTCTCTCCTCTAGAACCTCATATAATTTTAATTTATGTTTTATATGATTTAATATTTTTTCTTACTCAAAATTGACATCTTTGTGAGTGTTAAATTACATGCTTGTAGAATTTTTTAATTACAATATGTACTATATTTAATTAAAACACTATAAACTCTATATGAGAATTTTATAGACTCTAAGCTCTATAAAATGGTGTTTATAAGTTATTTAAAAAGTATCATAAAAAATAGTAAGAGTTATGGAAATGCCACTTTTCTAAATTTTTTTAGTTTCTTTAGTAATCAGATACAAACTAGTATAAAACAAGCATTTAATAGACATTTCAAATTGGAAAAGTGTGAGACCATATATAACTTAGCTAGAATGAACTTATCTACATCATATGTTTGAACAAAATTGAATTTTAGATAGAGATACTCAAATTGAGTCATTCTGATAAGTCAGCCTGAAAGGTGACACAACTTTGTACTTTTACCCCTAAGGTCATTAGTTGATGAGATACATCCTTTTAGCATTATACAACAAGGTTCATTGTTTCCAAATCTCAAAATACCACCTATATATGTAGAATGTGACCTCAAAGTTCACACAAAAACACTTCAAAATGGTCCTTGTATGTGGATTCATCCTAGAATGAACATGAGATTGTTCACCCAAGAGAGGTCCTGCAAGACAACCTATTGCCTTCTATCCAAAAGGATTTTGCCTATTTATGCTCTTAGAGTTGAGATGAAGGGAACCAAACCTTTCTAGAATGAAGGGTTTTGATGCAACTAAATCTATATGAGTGTGCAAGTATTCTAAAATGAGATATGCATTTAACCTAAGAACATATAAAATAAATTAGCTTATTTGTATGCATACTAAAGTTGTATGATATTTAATCTAAGAAATGAAAGCTTATGTTAATAAAGAGTGAGTGAGTGCACAATTGAATAGAGATTCATTATCAATTAAATTCAACCTCTTTATTGAAGAATTATGAGTCTCTTAAATAGAATCTAGGAGTGAATCAATGGTCAGGATCAACCTTGATGAATGGTTAGGATTAGATAGAAGATTTAGTTAAGATGGAAACTTCCTTATGCAAGTAAAGTTAATTGTTTCTAATCTGAGTGTGATGAGTAGCTAACTAAACTTGTCATAAGTGTGAGAGCAAGTTAACGAGATTGATTCCATTTTGGAGAAGTAGTTCACTCAGAGTTTCCACATTAGAATTGAAGAGAGGATTTTAAAGACATTACTTAATTTAATAAATGAGATATGACCTCATAAATGCCTTTTCCATTTAATTGAATAATCTGATTCAATTAATTAAAGTGGGCACAATTATCAAATTAATTTTTTTAATTCCCTAGTACATTAGTCTTAGGATATAATTTAATTTAATTAAAGTATAGACACTTTGAATTAAATAAAATCTTAATCAAATAGGTTTAATGTCACTAATATGAGTCAATATTTAGGAATTAAATAGATGTCCTTATTAATGCAGATTTAGGGTTTTCTGCATTTGACATTAAGCCAAGTAGTGAATAGAAAAATAAGAATTGCCTAATGAAATAGGCCTTAGGATTGATCAAAATAGACCAGAATTGGTAATCATGGCAATGTGCCAATTTTGGGGTATTACACCACCATCATAATGTTCCATGTGATCAAAATCTATTTTGTCTCCAGTCAAATGATGTGAGTAGCCACTATCAATAATCTATGTATCATTTTTTCTAGCATGAGAGACAAGTGTCATTTTATCTCCTTCATCATTAAATTCATCATTTACAACAATACATACCATTTCACCTTCACTGTTATCATAATCATTAGCCATAAAATAAGATTTCTTACCTTTGTCCTTGTGGTCCTTTTATTTTTTGAATTCTTTCTTTCCTTTGCACTTATTTCTTTTTTTTTCATCCTTGTCCTCTCTATTTGGGCACCTTGTAGCAATGTGACCAACTTCTTTAAAAGAAAAATATATTAGAAGAATCTTACCTTTGAACATTCCTGCCTTTGGAATATTTCCTTGTAAGTAGGGCTTCAACAACTTCAAGATCTTTGTCTAAAACTTCTTCTTCTTCTTCACTTTTTGATTGATTGGCCTTTGATTTCTTACCCCTTTTCCTAAGTGAAATCTTGGTTTCAAATGTAGACTTAATAATTTTTGAACTAGGGACATAGTTATCATAGTTATCCAACTCAAAAACTATCAATCTTCCTACTAGAGCATAAAAATTTATTTTTCTATTTGGATCACATCTCATCTCTTTAATATCAGACACTCTAATTACGTAGATAGGAAGAAGGGTTTTGAGTACCTTTCTTACAACTATTTTTTTATCAATGTCTCCTCTAAATGCTTTGATTGCACTCACACTTTCTTTAATTATCTCAACATATTTTGCAATGTTTTCATCTTCTCCCACCTTCATCTGATCAAATTTCCCTTTGAGACATTCAACATTAGCTCTCCTTTCATTATCGTCTCCTCCATAGATGGCTTTCAATTTGATCCACATGTCATAAGTTCGAGTACAAATTTTGACTTGATCAAATTCAGCATAATCAAGAGCAGAAGCAATGTTGATCATCACGATGTTATGGTTTTTCTTGTAAGAAATATCTTCAACTGATAATGTTCTAGTAGGAGTCTTGTATTCATTATCAAGATACTTAGATCCTGAATCACTAATAGTTTCTAGATGTAACCTCATAAGTCCTTACCATGCTACAAAGTTTTCTCAGTTCAACTTGGGAATCTCTCTTCTGTAACACATCCTAATCTTTAGTCTAGTTCCTTAAAACCTTCTCTACAAGAACCAAAAGCTCTCATACCAATATAAGAGGAGTAAATAAGAGGGGAGAGGTGAATCAGTTACCGAAAAAAAAATTCCTAGATCCCTTAGATGTCAATACAAAATAAACTTTTTGAAAACTCAACTCTATTGGAATTTGACAAACACAAAGAAAAATGTTGTAACTCGATAAACACTAAAATAGCTTGAAAAATGCTTACATGAAAAATCTTTAAGATATTATCTATGATTAACATTACTTTAACTTAGTTGTAAACACATAAAATAAATAGCATGAACACACTTGACACCAAGATTTAACGAGGAAACCCAATTTGAGAAAAACTACCAATTGCAACTAGTTACTAATTTTCACTCTTCTAAAGTGAGTCATGTTAGGAGCCAACCCTGTTAAAGGTTAAAAGACACACTATTAGGTGTGAACCTATTAGAGGATTTAATCACCCTATTAGAAGTTGCCTTGTTATAAGTTTTTAGACAATTCAATAGAAATGCCACCTTGTTAGAGGATTTACAAATAATTGTTAAGCCATCTCTGTTAAGAGATTTAGATCACTACTACATTGGTTAGAGAGTAACAATGAGATGACCTGATTCCTAAAGCAACTAAATTTATGATTATAGATCTCAATTCTAGCTTGTATACTTGATCCTTCTTGATCGAATGTATCTTTGCATCTCAACAAGGATATTCTACTTATCCTTCTAATTTGATTCCTCTTGTTATCATCAAATCTTTAATTATGTTCCACTATGCTTCTTCTTTCTAATCCTCAAATTGACCTTATATTTATATCTTTCATATTGTCAAGTCAGCTTGAATACAACTTTGAATAATTAATGTTCATCTTCTCAGTTGTCTAGAACCAACAAACAATTCATTAAACTGAATATGCCAAAATTAAAAAATCCTTCATTAGTTGACCCTGCTTAATAGTCACTAACTCAAAAATAATTTTCCTATGTTAACCAAGTGAACTTGATCAACATTGCATATTCACAAAGTTCCTTTGGTAACCGAGTGAGTTAGATTAACACTGGTTCCATCCAACATTTCCATCATTAATCGAATGAGCTTAGTTAACATTCAACTTTCACAAACTTTCCTTTGATGCCTGAGTGAACTGAATAAACACTACCTTCTAAACTAGGCAAACTATGGAATGCTCGACAGGCACAGGAAAGTATCTTTAATGCTTAAGTGAACTTGGCATACACTGACTGACAATGATATGAAATTTTGTGTAACATCAAAGACAATACACAATTAATCAATTGTATTCAACATATATATGTATAGATATATACATTCACACACACACACACACACACACACACACACACACACACACACACACATATATATATACACATACATATATATACATACATACATACATACATACATAAATACATACATACATACATACATATATGTATGTATGTATGTATGTATGTATGTATGTATATATGTATACATACATACATATATACATATAGTTAATGGCTTCAAACACTATCGCAAAGGAATATGTTAGACTATATCTATTATCTAACATCTCTTAAACTTTCCAAGTCCCTTCTCTACTAAAAAAACATCTTTTCCACTCCATTGACCTCCTTCCCGACATTGGATTAATTTTATCTTTCCTTTCATTCCTATTTATGAATTTATTTTTCCTTAAATGTAATACTATTTCATTTTCTCTCGTTTCCCTTCTTTTCCTTTTATTCTATATATTAATTCCTTTATTTTTTTATTATCTTTGTTTGTTTCATTTCCTCTAATTCTTTCTTCCTCGACTAATGAAGAGTTCTTCCCTTAATATAAAAGTATCAATAGTAGAAATATAGAGATCAAAGCAATTGGAAAAAAAAAAAATATGGGCTTCTTATAATCTCCACAAATGTGAAATTGCATAATTTTGAAATAGAATATGCAAACGAACATGGGTGCCTTCCTTAGAAGACTTACCTTGATTTTCATTATCTATTGAAGAACTAGTTAAATACTCATTGCATGCCCTCACCTATCAAGTGTAGGATTTTCATTTATTTAATCGATTTAGGCTAGTATAGTTTTATCCTCTAGTATCTAATGAAGACATTCTAGAATAATGATAAGTTGCATTCACATATATAGAGTTATTTATAGGATTTATCCATTCATATAGCCAAGTTGAATCATGTAAATATTCTCAAAGTTTGAATCAAATAAATCACTTAGAAAGTTTAATTTTAGATCTCAATTAAATAAATATTTCATATTTAGATATACATAAATATTGTTAGAAATAGGGATTATTGAGAGAGGGAGTGAATCAATAATCCACAAGCTTTAGTCACCAACTAGATATTATTACTTACTTTAAACCATATTTTGTTAACTAGGGAAAACTTGGCCAAGGGAAAACCCTGGTGAGGATGATACCCACTCGATAATATACTGAGATATAACTTCCTTGTTAGAGGATGAACCCTATTAGGAGTCAATGAGAAAATTTAGTATAAATATTCCATATTAGGAGACTTTGAATATTTGTTAGGAGTTGTGCCAACCCTGTTAGGAGTTGTAATACAATGTATGCAAGAAAAGCCCACTGCCCAAACATGCAATTTCAACTACAAGAAGAGCTCACTGCTCAAACAAGTAATTTATTGTTATTTTTCTTTCTTCTCTGATCTCTAATCTTCAACACAATCTTAGATCACTAGATATCTCATTGAAAACTTCACATATACCACTTTCAAAAAAGTTTTCTCACTTCACACAACTTCACAAGCACATACAAGCACTTCACTTCCTTATAATATCAAGATAGCACCCTTCTTATCGCAAGAAGTCTTTTGCATAAATACCATACCTTTAGAAAAATTACTACTGAGTCAGCTAAGACCAAAATTCACTTTTTCAAGTTAGAGTAAACATCTAGGATGTTGGCCCTAATTGGACAAGTAATTGGTTTGTAAACTAAACAATTCTTTTCTTTGATTATGTTGTTCTGCATCATGAAAACATGATTATATATATGTTTTGTACAGTCCATACAAAATTTTGAGGTTATACACGTCATCGCCAACATGTATACTATCTCCATGTAACTTTTCTTTTCATAATATGATGTTTGCAACATGTTATAAACAAAACAATACACTGCTATAAATAGATTCTATACTTAGACAATTTTATAATTACCAAACACTAAGTATCTTTATTTCTATGGTTTTTTATCAACATGTACATCATATTTTTCCATTAATGACAACAATTACATATCACAATTAGCCAATTGTCAACAATCTCCCCCTCTGGTATTGATGACAATAAAAGAGGGAAAATTTTCTAAGTGACAAAAATTAGCTATCAAAATAAACATTGCATCTATTATAAGTTGTTCAACTTTACATATATGCTCCCCCTTACAATATACTTTATACTTAAAAAATATTTACATGTATTTCAAAAATCTCTCCTTTTTTCATGTATGCAATTTTCACATCTCTCCCCCTTTGACATCAATGAGAAAGGTCAAAATGTCAGGATTCTATCCAAAAATTGTTAAAATTGTTGGCCTTCCTTATGTTGATATTATCTTCATATAGTCATAAAAATGGTCTTCAAATTGTCCATACCTTTGTTCCATGTTTCTTTGGTAGACTCAACTGATATGAGAATAGCACATAAAGCATATGATGCAATCTCAATTGTATTGATATCTAAATACAAAAGGTTTTCATATGTGTCCTTGGCCTTGACATATTCCTCTAGATGCTTCTCAACAAAAGATAACTTTAGAGCAATAGATTCTCTAAAATAAGATGTTCTCTTCAAAATCTACTCTTTTCAAAGTTCTAGTTTCCTGATCTCATTGTGAACATTGGCAACTTGACTCTCAAAATCATTAACTTTGCTAGATGGATGTTGGATTTGGCTGCATAGAGCCTCTAGCTCATTCATCTTAGTCTCTAGCTAACTATCCAAATATGTAGTTAGTTTGTATGATGAGGTAAACTTAACATACAAGGCTTTCCCTTCCTACTAACATTTCCAAAGTTCTTTTACGCATATATCAAGATTGACTAAGTCATTCTTGATATTTTGGCAGATGGTGCTAAACAAGTTAGCATCATGGGAAATTTGAGCCTTTGCCTCTGCAAGATTCCATAAATTAGTAAACTCTGCATCAAAGGATTTTTAGTACTACTTGTGCTCTCTGTTTGGGGTCTGACTTAGTATGTTGTACTGTCAAAGTACTATGCATCTTGTTAGTTACTTCCATTAATGATCTCTGCAAACTTTTCACCATTTTATTCTTCTATAAATGTTTAGATAAGCATGAAATCAGATCAATCTGATCCTCATCATCAGTAGCTAAACTAGCAAGAGAGAGTGAAGTAGATGAACTAGATGGTTTAGTCTCATCCTCCCTTTGTTTCTTTGCTACTTCTTGTGATCTTTTCTCTTCCTCTTCTTTCTTTTTCTTTTCTTCTTTTTCTCTCTTATCTTCTATTTATTTCAACTTTTCCTTAATATCTTTAGTATCAAGTACATCTGGTTTGAAACTACCAAATGGATTGGTATCATCAATGTTAAGAGTTACATTAGCTTCATCAATCTTCATGATGTCACCACCTACTGATACTTTCAAGGTTCTAGGAGTTGGAGGAGATGTTGCTTGTGACTCTAACAACATCTTATTGATAGTTGTTGCAATCTCATTTCTTAACTTATCCTTTTCACCAACCATAAATAAGAATGGCCTCAACTTATTCCTCAAATATAGTGCAAGGTTATTCAACAATCTCTTAATTTCATCTTCATCATTAGTGTTGCAGATAGTCCTTAGCATAGACTTCTAAAGTTCAAGGTCTTCTTCCCTTACAGGAGTCTTCTTATCTATAAGTCTCTCATAGAATTTATGGTTCACTACTCCTTTGATATCTTTCATACTAAGGTCATTGGTTATAATATATCTTACAGTAGATATATCAATTTGATCCTTCTCAAAATTATTGTATAAGTCATAAAACTTGTTCATCTAAATAAGGTTTTCCTCATTGGAAATTTTTGTGTTAATCTTCTCAACCTTCATCTTCCAAGGTTATCGAGCTTTTCGTGTTGCTTGCTTCGGTGGAGTCACCTTTTCAGCTTGTTTAGTTTCCTATTCCTCCTCTTCCTCATCACTTCACTCAATTGTAAACAAACTTTTTTGCCTCTTACCAGGTCCTATGGCCATCTATTTGATTCCATTTGCCTTGGAAGATACTGCTTCAACTAATCTTTTTATTTTTATTTTTTGCTCACTGGGTTGAACATCAGATATTACCACATATGGTATGCTCTACTCCAAAGATGTCTTAGTAACTTAAATTGACAAGGGTTTTATGTTTAATACACCTTACATCAATGTTTGTTTCATGGACTCAGATTCAGTCTCTGACATTCTGGCCTCAGATAGTGCCTTCTTCATTATAGATTCAACCTTCTTGTGTGATGCCTTCTCTAAGGTTGCTTGATGAGCATGCTGAGCAATCTCATTATAGGTGCCAAATCTATATTCCACTTTGTCTTTTTCTGAGTTCATTAAGAAATCAATGTAGCTAACTACAACATCATCACTCAACTCATAGATAAAGGGATCTAAAAATGTCTCCTAAGGTTCCACTACTTGAATATAAGTATGATTTGTATCAACCAATATACATATATCTTCCTTGAATATATCTACAATTTTTGGTAAAATCCTAAATCTTCATTTCATCTCATTCTAAAACATCCTCATAATTAAGTTTTTGCTCTTTAATATCTTGTCTACAGGGTGCCTTCTTCATACCTCTATGATCTTCTCCATAGTGCATTTGTCACTACTCATTATATTTTTTACTGATAAGTAGGGAAATCACTTCAGTAAATAGAAGGATATGTGATTTTTCAATGGTTAGAATCTAAACACACTATTCTTTGTTCTCTTAATCTTTTTCAAATTTTCCAAGAGTTGCATCCTTAGTATTTTACTCAGATTTACTTGCTCTTTCTCTACACATATCTTGTAAGCTACATATATAAATCTAGTTGAGAGTTCATCTATCTTAGAACTTGGACAAACTAAATAAATAATAATTCTGCTAAGAAATCTCACATCATCCTGCTTGATGGAGTTTATTACCATAGTCTTCCCATTGTATACTTCCTTAGTATAACTTTCTACTTTCTTCATTACCAATTTCTCACCTATGGGTACATTGCCTTCATTTGTAAGACCAATTACCTCATGTATAAGGTCATTTGATATGTCTTCTACATTATCTTTCATGCATAGTTTTCCATTATGTATCCTACTCAGTATGATTTGAGTCCATTCATCAGTATCTAGCTCATTGTAGAAATGATATTTAAACAAGTCTAATTATTTTAAGTTTTCAAATCTAGGCTTCATAGTCATGTCAAGGTTAAATACTAGGTCCATATCCTTATTCATATATTCACTACCAATTGATTCAAACTTGTAATTCAAATAAATTTCTATGTCTTCCAAATAAACTAAGTTATTTGGAGTGATAGACAACACAAAGTTAGGGTTTCCTTCATTACATTTTATGAAAACTATTTTAAACGTAGCTCTATCTTCATTCTCAACACTATGTATTACTGACATATCCATGATCTTTATCAAACAATATCTTTTCCTGAATAAATTTTGTAGAAAAAAATCATAAAATACCTCTTTCTAAAAATAGGGTTTGCTTCACAATCACTCTGACAATTTATTTCAGAATGCTCTTCACTTTGAATGTGTTTGTAATGAAGTAAAATCAATTTTGTACTCCTTTTATCCCTCAACTTGAACTTGCATTAATTGTGTACTTTCCAAAATATGAAAAAGTCATTACTTGTGCTCTGCAATCAGTTAACTACTCAAGATCATCTATCTAATCTTTGGATGTCACCCAAGGTTTACTATAGCCTCCCACCATTATGAAAAATATCCTCAAAACTTTGCATCATGAAATTCTCTGCAAAAACCCACTTTTCATATTCTGTTACAATATCAATTCTTACTATAGTGCCAGTAAGTCTAAATTCCATCATAACTTCTTTAGATGAGCTCCAAATCACAAGCAAGCTTAGATACCATGTAAACATAATTGAATACACCTTTCCCAAACTTTGATACCTTTAAATTGGTCTCTGAATGAAGTTCTCAAATACTGATGATGTGAACAAGCTTAATTCAACTTAATTGATTCAAACTCAATGACTAACTTCAATCTTCTTGTCTCATCATCATCTAACTTTTATTTTGAGAATTTTTTTCCTTTCAAAAATGCTTCATTAAGTTCTTCTCAAAGTTGACTTACAATGTTTCTTTGTTCTTCATTGTCTTTGCTAGTTCTAGAGTTCCCTTCATGGTTCCTTCTATTATTTCTTTTATTCCTAAAGTTTCTTCCATTGTTTCTTCTATCTCCAAAGTTTCTATCGATTTTGTAGTACTTGGCTGTATGTCTGAAGCTATTGCATAACTGACATATAGGTGCTCTACTTCTAGGATTCTACTGATTATCAAGTGCATGACAATTCTAAGCAATGTGTCCTAAGTTGTTACACTTATAACACACAATCTATCTTCTATCTTCATAAGATCTTCCTTCTTTTGATGTCCTATCATTAGATCTTCTTCTATCTATAGGGTTAGCATATCTATACATTCTATTGTTTCTCCTATCATTATCATACTTAGGATTCCTACAATCAATCGCATTATGACCCATACCATGACAATTATGTTCCAATAAAAGTCCTTAACATGATTGAATGACTTATTAGTAATACCTATTTTTATATGACCTTTTTCATTACATAAAAAACACTTACCTCTAAATTCTTACCTAGTTTCCTTAGGAATTTTCACATGCTTAGGTTCATCGAAGATTTTAACTTCCTTATTTTTCTCAGCATCTTTAGGTTTCTCAAAAGATTGACTAGCTTCAATCTTTTCATCAAATTTGTCTTTTTTATTTAAGACCTAATCTAATCTCAAGTTTTTTCATAGACATGTTAATTAGATAGACAAGACCAATCTTGTCATAAGAAGGTCTCTATATAGACATTGAATCATCAAGCTTTTCTCTACTAGAATAAATTTTCTCAAGTTGTTGTTTACACTATGTCAATTAACCTTTCACAATAGTATTGTACTTAAGGATTTCTTCATGATCTCATTTCAATGTTTCAAGTTCGGATGTTTTCTTTGCTGGACTTGCTTGCAAATCTACATTTTCAGTCTTCAATTTAGATTAAATTTAACTAGGATCATTTCTCTAAGTTAACTTTAGATTTTTAATTTTCAACTCATGCTTCAAGATCTTGTATTCAATCTTCAACTTTGAATAGTCATCATTAGTAGTTCCAGATTTAGTAGATTCAGGCTTGGATTTCAAATGTTCAATCTTTTCCTTCAATTGACCAATTTATACTTTGGAATCATCATATCCATCCTTCAACTTATTTCTTTCTTCAGTAAGGGGATCAATTTGTCTAAGAACCTCTTCAAGGTTCTTCTTCAATTGTTCCATATCCATAGGGATCTTACTTAAGCTATTAAGCCTCTTCAATGTAACTTTTCTCTGATACCAATTGTTATAAATAATGATTACTGAGAGAGTGGGGGTGGGGGGGGGGGGCACTGAATTAGTAATCCACAAACTTTAGTCACCAACTAGATATTGTTACTTACATTAAACCATGAATAAAAAATTAATAAATTAATGCTAAACACTAAAAATAGCAATGCACAAAGATAACTCATAACACCATATTTTGTTGACTAGGGAAAGCCTGGCAAAGGGAAAACCCTGATGGGGATTATACCCATTAGATAATATACTAATACATATGTTCCTTATTAGAGGATGGACCCTATTAGGAATCAATGATCAAATATAGTATAGTTAGTCCATATTAGGAGACTTTGAATCCCTGATAGGAGATTCCAACCCTATTAGGAGTTCTAGTACAATGTAGGCAAGAAGAGTTCACTACCCAAACATGCAATTTCAACTACAAGAAGAGCTCATTGCTCAAACATGTAATTTACTATTATTTGTCTTCCTTATCTAATATTTGATCTTTAGCTTGATCTTGGATCACCACATAGCTCATACAAAACTTTGCATATACCACTTTCACATAATTTCACTCACTTCAAATAGCTTCACAAGCACATACAAGCAATTCGCTTCCTTCTAATATCAAGATAACACCCTTCTTATCAGAATAAGTCTTTTGGATAAATACCACATCTTTACACAAATTATTGCTAGGTCAGCTAAGACCATAATTCACTTTTCCAAGTTAGAGTAAACATCTAGGATGTTGGCTCTAATTGGACAAGTAATTGGTTTGTAAACAAAACAATTCTTTCCTTCAATTTTGTTGTCTTGCATCATCAAAACATGATTATATCTGTTCCATATAGTCCATACAATCTTTCAAGGTTATACACATCATCACCAACATGTATAATATCTCCATGTAACTTCTCTAGTCATAATATGACATCTGCAACATGTTATAAACAAAACAATACACTACTGTAAACAAATTCTATACTTAGACAATTTTATGATTACCGAACAATAAGTATCTTTAATTCTGAGGTTTCTTGGCAACATGTACATGATATGTTTCCATTAATGACAACAATTACATATCACAATTAGCCAATTTTCAACAAACACACACACACACACACACACACACATATACATACATATATACACACACACACACACATATATCTGTGTGTGTGTGTGTGTGTGTGTGTGTGTGTGTGTGTGTGTGTGTGTGTGTGTGTGTGTGTGTGTGTTTGTGTGTGTGTGTTGATTTTCTAAATATGTTGTAAAATTTCTTGTAGTTGTAAATATCCTGAGAGAATGAACCATCAATTATATGACTCTTACCAATTTTTGTTTAAGCTCTTAAAAGTTTCTCCTCTTTGGGGAAACCTCAACTTCATCTATCTCAATATATTTGCTTCTTCCTGAAATTATTAGTTAGTCTTGGGATTTCTCCTAGCTCTAGCTAAATACCTTTGGATCTTTGTCTTTTTATCATTTGTGAAATCCTCAATCCTATTTTTCATTTTTATAGGATTCATTCTTTTAGAAAGAACTTTTACTAAGACTCCAATCATCAATCCCTAAGGTTTGGTCATCATATTACAAGTGTTGATCTTGTTAATCCAATACAAAAATCTACCAACATGATCAATGTGCCTCCAAAGAATAGGTTTGTTTGGCAAAAGAAAACTTATCATATTAACCAATCAACTAGTCCTTCTACTACAACCATAAAAACTACAAGTCAAGTATGATCTCTACCACCCCACAACTAGGTACACAAGTATGATGTCAATCTTCCAATTATTAATCTTTCTATTTTCCATCTCCCACTTACCTATTTTTTGTTGTTGATTAGATCCTCAATTTTTTATAGTCCATAGAAACAAGATATTTAACTGAAACACAAGATTCTAAGATCTCATAGTCACTAATAATGAAAATAAATATCTTTGATATGACTTGACATTGTCAAGATAAAATTACCCCCAACGGATATGCCTTATGTTTCAGGTAGAGTAAGAAATATTGGAAATGCACAAATAAACATACAATATTGAACATATTTTAGAAAAATGTCACTAGATTTTCATCATCTTTTCATATAAATGGAATTATTAACGATTCAAGACTTACATCTTCTTACATTCTAGGCATACCAGCCTGATTATTTACAAGACTTGAAACTAGTCTTTTGGCTATTCCAATCTCCATTGGTTCTCTCCTTAAACCAAGATTAGTAGCCTATTTATATACAAATTCACCAGCCACAAGTTTAGTTATCCAATCACTAAATTTTAAGATGAAAGAAATGTGTTATAATAGATAGGTAAGTTCCCAAAGTACACAAATAATACTCAAACGAATACATCATGTCATGTGAACATATAGGAGAATTTACTAAATGTATTAGAACATGGAGTACTATTCCAATATGAATCACATGCTATGAATTAATATCAGACTCCTCATCTTAAGAAAATTTTATCTAAAACTTAAACTAAATAGATAGGTCAATGCCAAAATGGTCATTAGAACAAAAAAGTTAGAATAGGACAATGTTGATCTTAACACAAGTTTATTTGAACACATCTAGAAAACCATATGAATTTGGATATAGGATTTCTATGATTCCTAGACAATGCAAATAAGGATCCCATGAGAGAATATTCTTGTTTGATCAAGCACAACCTAAAAGAAAAAGATAATTGTCCAACTAAAATGTAAATATATAAGCATAAACAAAATATTTTTGGATGATGAATGATTTCCAACTACCACATGATAATCCTACATCAAAGAACCATAAAGAGATAATAGATCCTAAAATAGGTATAAGAAAAGGCCTTAAACAATAAATCACTTGCAATAAAAAGATAATGTTGCACAATGAAACTTAACATAACAAATAAATGCAACAATAAGGACATACAAAGAATAAAAATTGATAAGAATAATAAATTTACAAGAGAAGAGAGAGAAGATAGATAAACATAATAATATCCATAAATGGTTTCTTTTCAATACCATCCACCCACATCTTAATAAATGTATAATCATGTACACTAAAATGATATCAATGTGTAAAAAAAAATGCAAAATAAGGGGAGAAAATAGATCCATTCAAGAATAGTTGCAAAGAGGGAACCTCCCCACCAAAAAAAAATGAAAATTATGAGAAATAAAGAGAAGGGCCTATTGTGTTTCTCTTCTTGAACTCATTATATTGAATAATAGAGAGAAGATCCAATACGGGTTAGCAATGCCAAGTGAATTTATGAAGATGTAAAGTATCACATGTATAAGGATGTTCAGCTTGTTCAAACTTATCATGAATGTATAAGTTTGAAAATATTCACAACTGCCATGTAAATGTACATTGTTATAATTAAAACAACAACAAAATTGTATAGTATCTTTTTGATAAGGTTTAAACCTTACCATAGGTACAAATATGAGAATATTGTCAATTTTCCAGTGAAATCTTGATGGGAATTGGTATTGCATATATATGGTGTTGGTAAAGGAAATAAAGATATTTTTTAGGTGAGAGAACTATAGGACTAATAAGAACCTTTATGTCATATTCATTAATACTAAGTCCCAAACCCTTATAACATTTTCTAGTGCTAAGATTATATCTT
Organism: Cupressus sempervirens; assembly: GCA_028749045.1. Classification (NCBI taxonomy): domain Eukaryota; kingdom Viridiplantae; phylum Streptophyta; class Pinopsida; order Cupressales; family Cupressaceae; genus Cupressus; species Cupressus sempervirens. Next base: position 782,261,875 of record CM053792.1, read on the forward strand.
GTGGTATAAGTAGTTTTCAAGGTATATGGATAAAGGTATTGTTCTTGACATGAATGATCATATATAGTATATACTAGAATAGTAAAAGAAATATTATTGTAAAGAGAATGATCTATATTTGCTAGGTCAATGCCAACATGGTCATTAGAACAAAAAAGTTAGAATAGGACAATGTTGATCTTAACACAAATTTATTTGAAAACATCTAGAAAACCATATGAATTTGGACATAGGAATTCTATGATTCCTAGACAATGCAAATAGGGATCCCATGAGAAAATATTCTTGTTTGATCAAGCACAACCTAAAAGAAAAAGACAATTGTCCAACTAAAATGTAAATATATAAGCATAAACAAAATATTTTTGGATGATGAATGATTTCCAACTACCAAATGATAATCCATCATCAAAGAACCATAAAGAGATAATAGATCCTAAAATAGTTATAAGAAAAGGCCTTAAATAATAAATCACTTGCAATAGAAAGATAATGTTGCACAATGAAACTTAACATAACAAATAAATGCAACAATAAGGCCATACAAAGAATAGAAATTCATAAGAAGAATAAATTTACAAGAGAGGAGAGAGAAGATAGATAAACATAATAATATCCATAAATGGTTTCTTTTCAATACCATCCACCCACATCTTAATAAATGTATAATCGTGTACACTAAAATGATATCAATGTGTAAAAAAAACATGCAAAATAAGGGGAGAAAATAGATCCATTCAAGAATAGTTGTGAAGAGGGAACCTCCCCCACCAAAAAAAATAAAAATAATGAGAAATAAAGAGAAGGGCCTATTGTGTTTCTCTTCTTGAACTCATTATATTGAATAATAGATAGAAGACCCAATAGGGGTTAGCAATGCCAAGTGAATTTATGAAGATGTAAAGTATCACATGTATAAGGATGTTCAGCTTGTCCAAACTTATCATGAATGTATAAATTTGAAAATATTTACAAGTGCCATGTAAATGTACATTGTTATAATTAAAACAACAACAAAATTGAATAGATCTTTCAGGTAAGGTTTAAACCTTACCATAGGTACAAATATGAGAATATTGTCAATTTTCCTAGTGAAATCTTGATGGGAATTGGTATTGCATATATATGGTGTTGGTAAAGGAAATCAAGATGTTTTTTAGGTGAGAGAACTATAGGACTAATAATAACCTTTATGTCATATTCATTAATACTAAGTCCCAAACCCTTATAACATTTTCTAGTGCTAAGATTATATCTTGTGGTATAAGTAGTTTTCAAGGTATATGGATAAAGGTATTGTTCTTGACATGAATGATCATATATAGTATATACCAAAATAGTAAAAGAAATATTATTGTAAAGAGAATGATCTATATTTGCTAAAGGTGATGGAGGAGATTAATCATCTAAGAAGTGTTGCACATATAGATCATGAATACAACTTTGAAGATTTTTAACGGTTGGGAAAGAATGAGGGGATTGATCATGAGCATTTTGAATAAGAGGATTAGGGGTAGGATTATGAGAATTAGATATAGGATGAGGAACTTTTAGCTCATTAAAAAAAAAAAAATATGCGATCTGGAATGTTAATAAGGAGACCATATAAAAGATTACTAATAGTATTAAAATGTACCTGATTGAGAAGCTTTGTATTAGTTAATCTCATCATAGCATATACAAGAAAGCCATGTAAGGACACAAACATCATGAAATAAAATAAACTCTTCTATACCTCATATGTTACAATTAATAAAGAAAACTTCCAAAATGAAAAAATCATCAACAAAGTAAGCTTTGAAAATGAAAAAAATTCTAAGGAATTTCTTATACAGTGATTTCGTGCATCCCTTTAAAAGTTGCCTTATAACACATTTTCATTTTAATCAATATAAATCTTTTAAAATAGAAAAATAAAAAACCATAAATTTTAACTTTCATAGAAGGATATTTATTTTGAAAACAAAAATAATAAGTTGTTATGATTGATGGAGAATCATTAATTAATTGGCGAATACAATAGTATTGTCTTATGACAAGTACTAATAAGATGCGTATGAAAATCCATATTTAGTCCATTAGTGCTTGAAGAAATATTCTTACATAGGTCTACATGCAATAAAAAATATTTGAAGCTTCCCCTCTATTATATCAGATTTGTTTAGATAACAATCGTTACAAATTGGTATTTTAGACAAATATTAAGTGTTAGAAATGGTACACACACCAAAGTAAAAATAATTTATCAAAAAGAGAGATTAGAATTTAAGAAATTCTTGATTATATAGAAAATTGAAAAGATTTTATAAGCTAGAAAAATTAGTGTATGAAACTCAAGTCAAAAAGAAACTTGTTAAATATATCAATATATATTAAAGTAGCATAATTGAAAATAGAGAATGCCGTTCAATAATAAATTATTAGAATTTTCTAACTAGAAATGGACAAAATTATTGTGCCCGCCAAGGTTTCATTTTCACATCCTAATACTTAAATGGCCGAAGAAAACTACAAGGCTAACTTTTAGTTTTTAACATCGATGGTAGGTAACCTCTTTTAACGTTGTTAACATCGATGGTAGTTAACCTCTTTTAACGTTGATATATTTCGTGGCAATTTGATGGTAAACTCCTGTTCGTGTCTTAAAATTCCCATTGTTGTAAACAATGGCAGAGCTTCACGTGACTTTTGTTGTTAACTTTCAGCATGAATGATTAAATTAGTGGTCACCACGTTCTAATATTTTGCTCTGATTAGTCAATACAGTTTTATTACACGAATATATTTAGCTATAGGTAATGTTAGGAATGTGAAGTTCAAGGATCACACGATTTTTTCGACTTCTTATGAGTCTTGCACACGATTTTTTCCGCTTCTTATGGCTCTTGGCTTAAAGCCTGTATGAGAGCGTATAAATAGATGTATGCAGTGATGTATTTCTTTCTGTTGAAATCAAACAGTAAATGGATTTTGATGTAGGTAAATTTGTCAAGGTACAATAAAATATTGTATTTTTTTTTAAAATTTTATATTCTATTTTATTTTTCTTTTTAGTTTAAATTTATAATTGGTATGAGAGTCATGATGAAGTGTTGAGTGGAGATGGTGCCAAAAGGTCTTGTCTATTGGTGGGATGGATTCAGAAAAGATTAGAATTAGAAGGAGGAAGCTGGGTTTGTTTCCTTCTCGACTCTTGAAGCAGTTGTCATTGCAATTGACAAAGAGATGGAAGAGAATAGAGAGGCCAAGAATCAAGATGATTGCTTTAGAAAAGAAACTGTTATTATAAAAGAAAATATTTTAATGCTGAAAGAGAGGATTTTCTATATGGAGAAGGAAAAGGAAAAATTTGTGAAAGAGAGGAAGTTTTCTGAGAAGAGAAGAAATGAGGAGATGAAGATGGAATTAATTGAAATCCATATAATTCTTACGTGATCAGGAATTGACGCTCAGAAAAATGTGAAATCTAAGGGCCCATTTGGTCGTGGGCATAGGAATGGAGAATAGGCATGTAATATTGGGAATAGGAATGGCTATTCCAATAACATGTATTTTTTGGAATGGGTATAAGCTCATTTTAGAGGCAAAATGGGAATACGTATTCCTATTCCCTATTCCAAATGACGAACCAAACAGGAAATAGAAAACGTATTCCAACTTTTCTATTCCGATTCCAGCAACCAAATGGGCCCTAAGAGTCCATACCAAATAGAGTAGTTGGAATTGAAGGTAAAGCTACTGAGAGAATTGAACCAAGAAATAGGCCTAAGTTTATTAAGGTCGCCAAGTAAAATGGGGGTTGTGAGAAACAGTGCGTTGTCACAGTATTGTGACAGTGGAGAAAAATGGGGAGGTGGCATGTTTACCTTGAGGCTCTGCATAAGGAGCACATTGATCCAAGGATCTCATTTGATCCCATTTGATCCATTATGGAATGAAGTTCATGCAAAAATAGGATATTGTTTTCACTATTGAGGTTGAAGATGCTATATTGCTAAGTGCAATTAGTTTTGATATATTTCGAAGAAGACAGATTTGAAGTGTTTGTGAACAAAGCTTGACTAAATTGAAATTTTCAATGGGCGTAATTGTTCTGTAAATAACTTGAAATACAGGAAAGAGCATAGCTATGTCAATTGAATTTCAAGTGAGATTTTTAAGAATGTAATGTCTAACGAGTAATTCAACTGTGAGATTGTTAAGAATGTGAAGTCTTACGAGCATACGCCATTCTACTTCTCGTAATCTTATATAGGAATGCATAAATGAATATGTACAATCATATCCGATATTAATAATAAAGTGATTCCAAAACAAAGAAAAAACGATGGCCTTAGACGTCAGAAGACGGAACCCAGTTTGCTCAGCCCACATGTGCATTCATCTCCATCCTATTCATACTACTACATATTTGAGCAATAATAGCCAACAGGTTTCTTTAAGATTCACAATGTTTCCTGGAAGCCAAAGGAAGAAAACATGTATATACAGTTGCGTGCGTAACACTCTTACATCAGGTAGTGCATTTCTTAAAGTGGATATATTACATTCTGCATTTCACACATCGATGGAAATGCCTAGTAAAAACAAATGCCCAATCTTTCAATCCTATTAGCTGAACATGATACTATGTTGTACCAGGATTAATGCTTAGAAACTGTTCTCTTTTCTTAAAGCCTCACCTTACTAATTCAGCAATAACCTGGGATTGCCCATGCTGATCATTGCAGGCTATTCTATACAGATAGAATTCATAACTGAATAAAGATCCAAATTATACAATTTAATTATCTGAAATCCCAAAGAGATACAAACTGGTGATCTTCTTCCTCCTCTCTAGAGAATCGATCATCAAAGAGAATAGAAGACCCAACTGACACTCCATCTGCCATGTTCATTAGCATGTTTGGCCAATCCAGCAATGCCTCCACCACCTCGCTATTGTTATCAAACCCTGCAATATCAGAGGGTTCAGATTCATTACTTGGATTGTGCAAAAGAAGCTCTGAGTCGAGAAAAGCTTTTCCATCATCGTCATTATTGCTGCTGGAATTCAAGATGGGTATTTGATCCACTTCTGGCTGTTGAAAAGAATATGCAGCTTCGACTGCAGCCGCCTGAATGTCTGTTGCAGAGGAAGTTGGAGGGCGAGGAAGGGAGTGAATCGATTCAGGGAAATTGAAATTGGCTGACTCCCCTCTGAATGCAAATGCAGCTGCATCATGTGCACGAGCTGCCATCTCTGGTGTGGGGAAAGATCCAAGCCAAATCCTCTTCTCCTTCCTCGGCTCTCTAATTTCTGATACCCACATTCCCCACTTCCTCTTTCTCACACCTATATATGTTGGATGTTTTGTTCCCCTCTTATTTGCATTTCGACCTCCTTTTCCCATCAGGGTTCAACACCTAGCACAAATCCTTATCAAGGTGATTCCTAATGAACACGAGATGTCCCTCTTAAGAAATAAATGGAGATATAGAAAGTTTGTGCATTGATGGGCACTAGGGTTGAACTGGATTTACCAAAAACCTAAGCTCATTGCACAACCATGCAGAAATAAAATAACAAGATGACTCCTGTTTTTGATAAGGGAGGATGCTTGGATCACTAGTATACTCTAATCTGCATGACTAGTAACAGACTCTCTATATAGAAACTTGGCTATCATTTTATCTCTGCACATTTGCATCTCAACATCGGAATGAAATCGACTCCTCCATTTGCCGAATCTATTTCAAGGAAGCCCAGAGTTTCCACCACATCCCATTCAATAAGACAATGTGCATTCGATCTTTTAAAACATATTTTGATGGCCCCCTCTTGACATCATACTGAGCTTTATTTCACAGCACGTTGAACTTCATGCACTCTAACTTGTATTTATTCTTCTACAATAATTTATTCACTTCTCGTATATTATATGACAAATGGATTATCATTTCCCCCCAGCACCGCCCCCCGACGTTGAGCTTATTTAATATCATGGGAAAGAACGCAACCGGCCAGCATATCAGCCAAACAATTGAAATTCTTTTTGAATCATTTTCTAAAGAGATTCGAACCAATATTAGTTTAGTTTATTTCTGTGACAGCAGCATTTAATCTTTCAATTGAAAGGGTGTTGCTCGCAGAATCACATGTAACTACAAGTCGATTTTAATAATATCACTTAGTTTTTGCAGGAAAATTGTTAGAATGTCTATTCTTGATTTCTTTAAGAAGATATACAGCGAAATATACATAGGCATCTCTGTCTCCAGTATTCCATTCTGAGTCAGCGTGCATTCTATACTCATTGTATTCATTTCCTATTTGGTAATTGAAGAGTACAACCTACTAAATGGAAAGATCCATGCTTGATTGAAAAGTACAATCTACTAAATGGAAGATGTATTCTTATTTGAAAAATATAATATACTAAACGGAAGGATAAAAGTTTTCATTGAACTTTAAATAATTTGGAATAAAATGTTAAATATTTGCCCTTTGTAATTTATCCATGCTAGCTATTAAGAATTCTTTTTATCTCTCGGGAAGTCCCTGTGCTTCACCCTTGTGAGCATCAGTCCAATGAGTGCTGAGTGTTCCATTTATTCTTATGAGAGATGGATTCATCTTGAATCACCCTTGTGAAGCATCAGCTAGATCCAATGAGTGCTATGTGTTCCATTTATTGTCATGAGAGATGGATTCATCTTGAATCATTATTCATGAAACATGGGTCAATGTGTTTGACTCAAAATCACATAGTTATTTCTTTATAGCAATATCACAAATTATTTTATGCCCGAAATTATTTATTCGCCTTTAATAATTTTCTTCAATTTCTCATATTACTATCACATGGTTTAACGATTATCGTGCATATATGAAATCATTTAATTATTTGTTTATTAAAGCTTTCTTAATTGAGAATAGCATATATACTATAATAATTGAATAAAAAGTTTTTTTGCTATTATAATGTGTTGAGAACAAATGGTTAATTGTGTATTGTCTTTGATGTTACAAAAGATGTAATATCATTGCAAGTCAGTGTATGTTGAGCTCACTCAAGCAATAAAGATAGTTTCTTATGTTTATCGAGCATTCTAGAGTTTGCCAAGTTCATAAGATAGTGTCTACCAAGTTTGCTCGAACGTCAAAGGAAAGTTCACAAAAGTTGAGTGTTAACCGAGCTCACTTGGTTAATGAAGGAATTTTTGGATGGAACTAGTTTTAGCTGAGATCACTCAGTTACCAAAGGAACTCTATGGATATGCAATGTTAACCGGGCTATTTCTACTAAAAATTATGTTTGAGTTAGTGTCTACTGAGCAGGGTTGGCTAACGAAGGATTTTCTTGTTTTGGTATATTTAGTTAGATTGATTTGATTGTTAGTTCTAGCCAGCTATGGAGATGAATATTAAGTATTATAAGTTGTATCCAAATCAATTTAACAATGTGTAAGATATAAATATAAAGGTCAAGTTGAGAATTGAATGTGTGGAACATAATAGAAGATTTAAAGATTCTTAGAGGAAGCAAATTAGAAGGATAAGAAGAATATCCTTATTGAGCTGCAAAGATATATTCAATTAGCAAGGATCAAGTATACAAGATAGAATTGAGATCTATAATCAACAATTCAATTGCGTCTAAAATCAGGTCATCTCATTGTTACTCTCTAACCATTGTAGCAATGATCTAAATCTATTAGCAAAGTTGTCGTAGCAACTATTTGTAAATCCTCTAAGAAGGTGGCATTTCTAGTTTGAAGTGTCTAAAGGCTTCTAACAATACCACTCCTCATAGGTTGATCAAATCCTCTAATAGGGTCACACATAACAGTATGTTTTATAACCTTTAATATGGTTGGCTCATAACAAGGCTCACTTCAGAAGAGTGAAAAATAGTAACTAGTTGCAATTGGTGTTTTTTTCCCAATTTGGATTTTCATGTTAAATCTTGGTGTCACTTGTGTTCATGTTGTTTCTTTTATGTATGTGCAACTTGGTTAAATTTAAAGTTAATCACATAAATATTAGTTCAATTAGTTATGGCTAAGTTAGCGCTGATTCTTAGTGCTTGCCGAGTTGCAGCATTTGTAAGTGTGAACCGAGTAACAACAAAATACAGTTTAATCAAAGTTTATTCTGACATCTAAGGGAACTAGGATTTATTTTTGCAGTATGATTCACCCCTCACCTCTTAGTTACTCCTCTTATATTTCCAACAATGATTAGAATAAAATATTTAATTATCTTTAACGTGAGGAAGTAAGAAATTTTTATTAGTAAAACTTAAAATTTTAATTGGTTTACTAATAAATGGATTAATTATTTAGAAATATTACTAAATATAAGCATGGTGCCTTAAATTTTAAGTAGTAAACTTTATGTCCTTCCTTAGGCCCTTTTTTAGCATTTTAAGGCTTATATCCATCATTTGATCTTTTTGTTATGCATTTAATTTAAAACTATTTAAATATGTTTTCTTCACTAAATTAGTTTGAATTGTGGGTCCTTTATTTTAAGTGTTGCCCCTTTAATTATTTCATTCATTTATCACCTCTTGCATATATACATCTTATTCCATTATGGGTGGTTTTTTGTAATTATTTTTAATTCACACCTCCATTCTATTTGCATTTTCTATAACTACATACCCTTGTTGTCTTCCAAGATAATTTTGAGTGATGATGAACTAGAACTAGGTGCTCAGTAAGGAATGAGGGGAGCTAGGCCAGTATCTATCCTAGACAACCTATTCTGCATAAAGATGGCATGAACTTCAATTGCTGAAAAGCCTTTGCTATTAGTGAGATATTCAAATCCTAACAAGCCCTCTTTGAGCTTTGATCTTTGAAATGGTTTGAAAAGGTATATAGGAGAATATGCCTCCCCCATTTTGGGCAAGTATATTGAACAAAATGATTTCTTTAACCTTAAAGAAAGAAGAAACATTAAATTAAGTTGTCCATGTATAAGGTACTATTGACTTATGCATGAAAGATAAAGGAATAAAATCTAGATATGAACATTACTAAAGTCATTATTGTGCTAAGGTCTAGACAATAATTAAAAGATATTTCATGAGTAATTAAACACTTGTGAAGGGATAACAGGTCAATATTTTTTGTAACCATTAATATAAGTTTTCTTTTATATAATTCTAATTTGATTTCAACGTTAATTCCTAAATATTTATTTGACAATGGAAAGCCTCTTTCCTTTGATATTTTTCATATTTTTTATGTGCAAGTCTTAAGGGGTACAATTGACTAAAATAAAAGTTAAATCTAACATAGAGTTACATGTAGAAGATGTTTCATAAAAACATTGTAGTCATTAGGAGGTTTTCTTGTTCACTCTAGGATGCCCTATTTCCTAAATAGAGTTGAGATTTTAGATACAGACCATAAGACTATATTGGTATCCAATATATCTTATCCTCTTAGATGTAGAATGAGAATATGAAACATATATGTTTCTCTTAAAAATTCCTATCATTGAGTCACACAAAATTCAATTCCCAAAATTCCCCTTAAGATTAGAGCTAAATAAATACAACTATGACACCTTTTCCTAAAATAGAAATCCACTTGTCATATTCAAAATAGGAGTCGGCCCAACAATTCCATTACCCACATCATGGGAGTTTAAGAACTCCCAACCAACCAAAACCTACCCAAGTTTCTTAGAAGGTTTAAGGTCCCAAGAAAACTCTACCATGGAATTATCAACCTCCCTTAAATCCCTAAAGGCTAGATGGTAAAGTTTCCTTGCCCATGTCAAATTCCAATTCCTTTTAACTTTTCTTGCATTCTAACAAATTTCTATTTTCACTCATTATGTCAAAGATATTTTGTATTAGAAGAGGTAGGAGAATAGGTCCTAAATCCAAATAACAACAAGCCGAACATTAGTAAATTCTATTCTAGGCAATTATAGCCAAGCAATAGAGAAGAACAACACTAGTCCAAATAACTAATACCAAACTAATCAATAAAATTAATCAAAAAATTCCATATGTTCATATTAGAGTAAAAAATATCATCCCAAACAACTAGACTAATAGTACTTAAGCACATTAATCCATCCTAACTAGAGCTGCAACCCAAAGTTTTCATAAAAGGTAGAAACTAAACTGCCAATGCTTAAACCACTACATCTAAAAAAAAGATAGAAACTAAACTACCAATGCTTAAACCAATACACCAATTTGATATTTTCCAGTCACTAAGAAAGATTTTGAGATTCTCTAAATAATTTATGATATCTTTAGGGAACTTCATATCTTCATACATGTGCTCCATTATCAGATGAACCTTATTAAGTTTTCTACTTCCTGTGATACTGTCAAAGACCTACCTTCAAACAAAATCCTTCGAAACCCTACAAATACTAAAAAATGCAATCCCAACATCAATACTAGTAATTAATTCAACAAAAAAATTATTAAGATCATGAAAATCCTTAATATAGCTCAAGAAATTCTTCTTGATTCAATAGATATAGCTCCACAATTTAACAAAATGATCCTTCATGTTTCTATTTTCCTCCTTGACTTGTTGTTTAGTGATTTATAAGTCCTATTGAAGCTCCAAGTGAACTTAAATTTAGGATTCCTGAATGTCTTTTTCCTCTTCTTTTGTTGCCTCCACTTTATATTCTTCATCCCTAGTAGCACTATCTCCAACATTTTTAGGGGTTTCATAAATTTTGGTCTCATTAAGAGTTTTACATTTTGCATTTTTTGGAATCATCCTTTGTTTTTTCCTTCTAATTCTTCCCTTTTTAATTCCTGAGTCTAGTAGACATTATTTCCCCTAAGCTAGTGTCAAGTCTATAGTTGAGAGAAAAATATTTGGGATTTCCCTCCTCTACTTCAAAGTTTCCCTTAGATTCTTGCTTATAAACTTCAATTATATCTTTGATGATCCTACTTCACTTTGGTTTAACCACTGTAATGGATATAGTGGAGGCATTTTTGTTCTTATCATGGGTATAAGTTAACAAAGATTCTGTTATGGACCTGGTTATTGGCTAATTATGCACAATTTATTTTCTATTTTTCACTTTTTCCTACAGAGGGATAGATCCTAGCTCTTTAATTTGGACTCAAAAACTAATTTAGATAGGGATTTTTCATGGTTAGTAAGATAATGACCTAAACTAGGGTATCATGAATAAACATTCTCATAGCAAAAAATGATTTATCCTTTGTGGAGTAGAATGTTATTGGCATTCACTATTCTATTAATGAGGTATGAAGACCATAGAAAAAAGGAATGTTTATTTTTTCACCGTGCTTTAATATATTTAATAGGGGGAAGTGATAATCATGATATGTAGTTAATCTCTCTTCTAGAGTAAACTACATCATAACCCACATGCATACAATATGAATAGGATGGGGGAGAGAGATGTTCATGCCTGTTATTAGATTTTATCATCACCTAGTCTTTAGTATCTTAAAAAACTTTATGCTTAAATTTGTTGTAGCCTTTATAACTTTTTCTTTCCACCTTTACTCCTTTAGGAATAAGACTAGTGGCATCTCCAATAAGCTGCAAACTTACCAAAATTTTGACACTTCCTATAGAAAATTGTCCCTTATGCAAAGAGATAGAAAATTTAGTACATAGTAGAATATTTTAGCCACAAATTTCCTAGATATAGTTATCTAGCCCCACTCTTTTTAAATACTCCCAAATTTCCTTATTTTGATGTAATTCCCTATAATTTATTGGTTCAACACTGTTTGGAGGGCCTATCATTAATGTAAACTTTTTCCAAGATTTTATTTTTCACCACTAAGTTTATATTAATCCTAATAGTACTCGTGTCCTTAGCCACACTCTACATGATAACCTTAAATTCTTCATGAACATAAACTTTTATTTTTGTTTTGACAGCTTATAAAGAGCCAAATATCAATTTGAAAATATTTAAGGTGTTGTAATATATATTATGGAAGCACTCATAAGAATGTCAACCCCACTAAAGAAAACTTTGTCAATTCTTAAGCAATAGTCTACATCCTCACTACCACTTTTGTGCACTTCTTCGTATTATTTAAATAAATAAAAAATAGACAATGCTTGTATCTCAAGATGATTATACTGTACTTTCTCCATTTCTTCAAAATTTCCATATTTTTTTTATAATTACCCAAAATAAATGTCATTAAGTCAAATTTCATGGTCTAAACCTCTAAAGAAATCATGATAACTAAATAAGTGGTGACCTTTCGAAAAAGAAACCCACCAATAACTGAATTTAAGGAAAGACAATCTTTATCAGCCAAGAGATTGTCGCATAGGCCAATATAGGATTTTAATAAACTTTTACTTAAAAACAACTATATGAATTTAATAAATCATTTAGTAATATCAGTATAAACTCTAATATGAAACATGGGATTTCTAAAAGATTACTATGATCTTCTCCTTCCATAACCCTTTGTAGATTTTCCTATTAATTTTGATAATTTCCTTAAGTCCTAAGTATAGTCCATAGCAAAAACATGTTGTCAATCATTGAAGAGAAAACCTTAGTTAGATAGATAGTTAGTAGCATGGTTCCCCTCTCTCAAAGTGTGTAGAGTTTTCACTTGATTGAAGGATAGGAGGCATTCACCACAATATTCCATAAGGAAAAGCAAACTCAATGGGAATTCACACTTGTTCTATAGAATATATATTATGATCTTAAAGTATCACTCTACTATTATCTTAGCCACACCATAGCCCTAAAACATTTTAATTCTATACCATGTTTTCGTCCCATTAGTAAACTTATCAGTGTTAGCCCCAAGGATCTCAGCAAAGCCCAAAATTAGATTACCTTTATTGTCTTTGAACAATCCTCCTACTTCAATGATACTAGGATTACCTTTGGAATAACAATCAACATTGTACTTAATTCTATTCACTTCTAGCAGATTCCATCTACAACCTTTTCTACTCCAAATACTCTTCCAGTTTATATGGATTAGGTTGTCATTTATATTCCAACTAGTTACCTTTGGAGAAATTGGTAATGTTTATGTTTTCACATTTAATTTTTTTGACAACATAGACTAGGGAGAGGACATCTTTACTTTTTTCTCTAAAGGCTTGTTGCTTCTTCCTTTCAAGATACTCCAAGCCACCGTAGGTAAGACCATATGCCATAGGTTCTTAAAAATATGATGATGAAAAGGGGAATTATTTTACAAAGTCGTGACGTATTTAAGAGAACTTTACATAACTAAATTGTACTAGAGAGATTGAACAATTAGGCTCTAGAGTTCACTAGAATAAGAGAAGTGCATAAATAGATTCTCTACAGACTCAACTTATTTTTCACATAAAAAACTTCTATTAGGAAACATAAATCCTATAATGGCTAGGTTATCTAGAGCAAAATTTTTTATATGAGCCACCACCCACCATTACTAGTTTATCTTAGGGATAAGGGTAGGACCACACTACTTTTTCTATAAATTATCCATTCCTTCAAAAGATAAAAGGGACATATAAGCTTATTTGACAAAGAAGATAGTCCCATTGTTATGTCTCCATACTCATCTCTCCTCCTCCATTTGATTAAACAAATGTAGATCTAGTAACATCCCCATGAGATAACAAATGGATAAGTGCACCAAGTTGTGGTGCCAGAAGAAGAGTATAAGTGGACATCTTTTTTCTAAAATCAGCAATTTCTAAACTTCATCAAGAATTTGCAAATAGTTATTCTCAAAATTTGAAGATACGACAAAAGAAAAAGTCATAGTCCTTTGAATCTAGTTTCTAAACTACTATTTTTTTTCAAAATGGTTTAGTTTTAGGTCTTCCAAAAAAGGGGCCACAGAAAGTGGTATTGTTTATTCCAAGAAAACATAACGTAGTACAAAGTGTGGCCCCCTCTAAAATTTTAATTTTTGTTTGAAATTCTTTAATCGCTCTGGTCAAAAGTTACCTAAAACTATTTAGTTTATCCCAAAATTTTTGGGTAATTTTATAATGTGTATTTTTTTAATGAATTTTTTAACTAGACACATCCCAAAAATGTGAAATATCTATGTGCTTCCCCTAGGAATGATTGAAAACTAATCTAAAATCATTTTTTTTTAAAAAAGATTGTCTAGAATGGAGTCTAGTTTGTAAAAAACTAAGTTGTTGTAAAATTCAATGAATGAGCTAAAATCTCTAGCCCAATTAGTACATGGTGGTTTTTGACAAAAAATGGACATACAATGAAAATAAATTATACATGAAAGACTTGAAATAGTTCAAATTAAAAATAAATTATATGGTTATATAGCTAAAATAGAGACCTACAATGTCACGTAACCTGATCTTATCTATGCCCAACCATGAGGAATTTTGAAGGAGAGCACACAAGAAAAATCAATCATTTTTTGTCTATTTGTAGCAAAACACATCTCAGAGCTATTTATAAATTCCAAATGTTTGGGTTGGATCTCCAAGGCAAAATCAAGCCTTAGGCTTGGTTTAAAAAAAAAAATTGAATAGCATTTATGCCCTATAGCACATGTGCACTATAGAATGCATGCGCTATTTAAAGCTTTTGAATTTGGGTTTCAATAGTACATGCACTATTGAGACCTAAATAGTGCATAGAGAAGGAAGAAGAGACATAAAGCAAGAGGAAGAAAGAGGGGGGGGGGGGACAACTTTGTGTTTGTGTGTGTGTGTCTGTGTGTGTGTGTGTGTGTGTGTGTGTGTGAGAGAGAGAGAGAGAGAGAGAGAGAGAGAGAGAGAGAGAGAGAGCGAGAGAGAGAGCGAGAGTAGGGGATGGGAGAGAGAGGAAGTGAGAGAGAGTAGGGGTGGTAGAGAGAGAGTATAGGATGGGAGAGAGAGATTGAGAGTAGGGGATGGGGAGAGAGAGAGAGAGAGTATAGGATGGGAGAGAGAGAGATTGAGAGTAGGGAATGGGGGAGGGAGAGAGTAGGCAATGGGAGACAGAGTGGGAGAGGGAGAGGGAGAGAGAGGAGGAGGGGAGTGCATGTCTGTGAAAGATAGAGAATAGGGAATGGGAGAGGGGGGAGAGAGAATAGCTCAAGAGAGAGTAGGGGATGGGAGAGAGAGAATAGATGGTGGGAGAGGGGGTGAGAGGGGTAGAGAGAGGGGGGATGGAAATGTGTGTAAGAGAGAGAGAGAGAGATTGTGTGAAAATGTGAGAGAGAGTAGGGGTGACAGAGAGAGAATAGAGAGGGAGAGAGTGAGAGAGAGAGAGAAAGTAGATAGTGGGAGAGGGAGAGCGAGTGAGAGATAGAGTAGGGGATGGGAAAGGAGAGAGGGGGGATGGGTGCATGTGTGTCAAAGATAGAGAGTAGGGAATGGGAGAGGGAAGAGAGAGATAGAGAGAGAGTAGGGGATGAGAGAGAAAGAAAGTAGGTAGTGGGAGAGGGAGTGGGAGAGGGAGAGAGAGGGGGATGGGACTATGTCTAAGAGAGTGAGTAGGGGATGGGAGAGAGTGTGAGAGTGTGAGAGAGAGTAGGGGTGGCAGAGAGAGAGAGTGAGAGTAGGGGATGGGAGAGAGAAAGAGTAGAGAAGGAGAGAGTGAGTGAGTGAGAGAGAGAGAGAGAGAGAGAGAGAGAGAGAGAGAGAGAGAGAGAGAGAGAGATAGTATGTAGTGGGAGGGAGAGAGGGGGAATGAGAGTGCGTGTGAGAGATCTAGAGAGTAGGGCATTGGAGAGGGGAGAGAGAGGGGGGATGGGAGTGTGTATCTATGAAAGAGAGAGTGGGTGATGGGGGAGAGAGAGTAAGCAGTAGAAGAGGGAGTGGGAGAGGGAGAGGGAGAGGGGGAAAGGGAATGTGTGTAAGAGAGATATAGTAGGGGATGGGAGAGAGTGTGAGATTTTTAAAGAGAGTAGGGGGTGGTAGAGAGAGCTTGTATATGGGAGGAAGTAGAGACAGAGAGAGAGTACTTGAGAGAGAGACAAAGATAGAAGGCAATGTGAGAGGGAGTGGGAGAGGGAGAGAGAGAGGGGGGATAGGAGTGTGTGTGTCTATGAAAGAGAGAGAGTAGGGGATGGGGGAGGGAGAGTAGGCAATGGGAGAGGGAGTGGGAGAGGGAGAGAGAGGGGGAATGGGAACATGTGTAAGAGAGAGAGAGTAGGGGATGGGAGAGAGTGTGAGAGTGTGAGAGAGTAGGCAGTGGTAGAGAGAGCTTGTACAGGATGGGAGAGAGAATGAGAGTAGGGGATGGGAGAGAGTATGAGAGAGAGTAGGGGATGGGAGAGAGAGTGAGAGTAAGGGATGGGAGAGAGAGAGAGTAGAGAGGAAGAGAGAGAACTTGAGAAAGAGAGATAGTAGGTGGAGGGAGAGGGAGTGGGAGAGGGAGAGAGATATGGGGATGGGAGTGTGTGTGATAGATCTAAAGAGTAGGGAATGGGAGAGAAGAGATATAGGGGGGATAAGAGTGTGTGTCTATGAAAGAGTGAGAGTAGGAGATGGGAGAGGGGAGAGAGAGTAGGGGATGGGGGATAGAGAGTAGGCAGTGGGAGAGGGAGAGAGTGAGAGTAAAGGATGGGAGAGAGTTAGAGAAAATAAGGGATGGGATATTGTGTGAGAGAGAGTAGGGAGAGGGAGAGAGAGGGGGGGATGGGAGTGTGTGTTTGTGTGTCTTTGAAATAGAGAAAGTAGGGCATGGGAGAGAGTGTGAGAGTGTGTGAGAGATTAGTGGGTGGCAAAGAAAGTATGGGATGGGAGAGATAGAGTGAAAGGATGGGAGAGAGTGTGAGAGAAAGTTGGGGATGGGAGAGAGAGAATAATAGTAGGGGATTGGAGAGAGAGAGTAGAGAGGGGGAGAGAGAGAGAGTGAGAGATAGTAAGTGGTGGGAGAGGGAGTGGGAGATTAGGAGAGAGAGGGGGGATGGGAGTGTGTGTGAGGATGGGAGAGAAGAGAGAGAAGGAATGGGAGTGTGTATCTGTAAAAGAGAGAGTAGCTTGAGAGAGAGAGAGAGACTAGCAAATGGGAGAGAGAGAGACTAGGTGATGGGAGAGGGAGTGGGAGAGGGAGAGAAAGGGGGGATGGGAGTGTGTGTAACAGAGAGAGTAGGGGATGGGAGAGAGTGTGAGAGAGTATAGGGGTGGAACAGATAGAGAATGGGATGGGAGAGAGGGAGTGAGAGTAGGGGATGGGAGACAGTGTGAGAGAGAGTAGGGGGATGGGAGAGAGAGTGAGAGTAGGGGATGGGAGAGGAGAGAGGGTGAGAGAGTAGGTGGTGGGAGAGGGAGAGAGAGTGATTAGTTGGTGGGAGAGTGAGAGAGAGAGAGAGAGAGAGAGAGAGAGAGAGAGAGAGAATAGGGGATGGGAGAGGGGAGAGAGAGTAGGGAGAGAGAGAGAAAGAGAGAGTAGGGGATGGGAGAGAGAGTAGCTTGAGAGAGAGAGCGGGATGGGAGCATGTGAGACAGAAAGAGTAGGGTATGGGAGAGGAGAGAGTGTAGTGGATGTGAGAGGATAGAGAGTGAGAGTGTAGGGTATGGGAGAGAGAGAGTAAGAGAGAGTAGGTGATGGGAGAGGGAGTAGGAGAGGGAGAGTGAGAGAGAGTAGATGATGAGAGAGAGAGTAGGAGAGGGAGAGTGAGAGAGTAGGGGATGTTGGGGAGAGATGTGTTCTAACATAGGGCATATGCACTTTATAGTGCGTATGCACTATGTCAAATCACCCAAAAATGGTTACAAAGCAAGTTTGGGTCCCATTTCATCCATTCTCTACTTTTGGTCTGTTGTACATTTTGTTGATCTAATAGAAAACATGGGTTTCAACATAGCAAACACTACTTGAAGATATTGTGAAGCTATAAAACACCAAATTCAATCATTGGATACATTATTTGAAGGCTTTTTGAATATTCTTTGTATCGAAAAAGTTAGTACAAACCTTTTTAAATATTGTTTGTTGATATATAAATACAAATTTGATTATAATTTGACATATTTAATATATAGTGAATTCATTGAAAAAATTTATGTTTGAATGAAATGTTATTTCAAAATGGTTAGAAATTTGACAAGTTGTTTGATAAATATTGTGTATTCAATGAAATACTTGTAATTTTTATATGTATTTGAATGATTTGTAATTTAGACATTGTAAGTAATTTAGATGTTTGAATAATTTGATATGTAGAAATCATCATCATGTCAAGGAAGAAACCAAAAACTCAAACAAATTAAGATAGGGAGAGAGATTTGGCAATTAAAAGAGATAAAATGAAACTACTACATAAACAAAGAAAATTGCAAAGCAATAATGAAGAATTGACTTTTGAAGAGGATCAAGAACCACCAATACAAAGAAACAAAGATGAAGAATTGGAAAGAAAATGAGAACAAATGATACTATAATTCTTGAGAAGACAATTGAATTGTGAAGCTACACCATCTTTTAATGTTGGAGTCATGTCATCCTCTCATGTTGAAGATACACTAATTTATAGATCTGACGATGTGCACACTCCATCATGTCATGTTGAAGGCACAACATCAACATATCAAGTAGGTGATATTCCATCTTTTGCATCTTATTGCCAAGGCACATCATCTTCAGTTCAAGGTATCCAATACACTTAACCTTATGTTGATGTTCAAAATGTTGAGGGAATGGAAGAGATTATAACACCTAGAATTTGTTTTAGAAGACCAAAATATTTGATTGATATTGATACTAACATTTTGAAATCAACGCCTAAGAAGATTAGCAAGCGTACTTGTCAAAAAAAAGTTAATTGCATGTGGAGATTAGTTTTTGAAGAATTAGATATTACAGGTCAATGCCAATTATTTGTTGAAATGATGAAGAATTTGAAATTTAGGCCTATCATGAAGATTCTTGGGTTAAGAATGATGGATGATTGAAATGAAAAAAAATATTGTAAAGAATCTAATGAGTGCTTATGAAAAAGTGGGTTCTAAATCATCCACCAAAGATAGTAATATGACAAGATGAGTACTTACATCAACAATAGTAAGTACCCAAACAAAGAAATCTCAACTCATGAGAAAGACAAGAAAAACATTGAAAATTGGTAGAGGTAGTCTAAGTAGAGCCATGCTAATGGATGAGAGCTTGGAAGGGTATATGAGAAATGTTAGTATGCTAATAGAAACCAAATTTAAATAAAGCTTCGACAAACTAAACAAAATTCATAAACTTCAAGATAGACTAAGATGAGCTCTCAATTGAGAATATGAGCCATTAATGGGCTCTCTCAATGAGAACCTCTCTTGTTGAGTAGCTTTGTCCAAATAGATAGGATGTATGCTCAAGCTTATGCTTCAAAAAGGGCTTCAAATGCAGTTGGAATTTGGGTGTGGGTGTATGGTTTTGATGTAAAATAACTTCTTAAAATGGCATTATGATTTTACTTCATGGATTGTGTTGTTTTGCAAAGGGGAAGGATCCAATTTATAGGCAAGAGGCTTGAGGGTTTGAGGGCTAAGATGCAAGGATGGGGAAAAGCTCATGGAGGGCTCAGATTGCATGAGAGGATAGCACATGGATTGTGCTTCTTTACAACCAATCAGGGAGTGACACATGTCACAGGGTGAGAGGATAGAGGAAAGGGGAAGGATGAGTCAACAAAGGAGGCTCAAGGGATAAAATCTTCATAAAGACCCTCATAATGGTTTGTAAGAGCAATAAAAGGGCTTGGAAGAGTCATTTATGGCCTAGTGGGCTTCATAAAGTTTTATGGTTGGAATATTTTGAGGGAGATCAGAGGAATTTTGACTTGGGCTTGATTAGGAAGGTTTTAAGCTCGCTTAGGATTGGGCAAATGATTAGAGGATGGTTTAGGATTAGGTTAGGGATAGGCAAGTGGATGGCATTTAATGAGGGTGGGTGAAGGAGGAGATATTTGTTAACTTTGGCTTGGGTTAGTAAGTCTTAACCCATGTTTAGGGAATGTGACAAGGTTAGGATGGGATTAGGATTAGGTTTAAAGACATCTTCTAGAAGAGTCTAGAACTTATTAGGATGAGGATAAATTAGATTTTTAGGAAATAAATAAATTTTTATTTATTTCAAGGGTTTGGGTTGAGGAGATATTTATTAAAACTTTTTTAATAAACATGAGGATTAATATTTAATCTTAATTAAATATTTTGAGTTGGGATTAGGGGTAGGAAATGATGGGATTAGCCTTTAATCAAAATTAAAGAAGGATTAGAAGAAGAGGTTAGTGGTCTTAAGGAAATTGGCCAAGTTTTGGGCAAAAATTAAATTTTTTATTTATTTTGCATTTTTTGGTCAATTTATTAATTAAATAATTAATAAATAAGGAAATAATGTTTAAATAAGATTTAAACATTTTTGGGAGGGATTCCTTAATTAAATATTTTTAATTAAGATAAAGGGATTTAATGGCATAAAAATAAATAAATAAATTAAATAAATAATTAATTAATAAATGATGATGTCATTAGAAATTTTTCAAAAAATAAAACTACTTTATTTTTTAAAGGTTTTTAGGTGTCTACATTTTGCCCCTCTTTGATGTGATGCTGCAAGTGGCATGGCATCAAAGATAAGAAAATAAGATGCCCAAGGCTAGAGCAGGAGAGGAGAGAATGGACTACAAGATGCCCCCTCAAGAAGGCGGCAGGGAGAGAAAGCGAGGCTTGACGGCATCTTGAAAAGTACAAGAATCTTGGCGGGTGGGAGGACGAAGAGTGGCTTAAGAGAAGAGGTTTAGTTAGCTCAAACTCTCACTATGGGAGAATGATAAAGGAGAATCAGATGCACAAGAGGAAGCAAGCTTAAGACTTTAGGGAAGGTGGAGGATGAAGGAGCAGAGCGCTATAAAAAGGAATCCAAGATAGGGAGAAGGATGAGGGGATTATAAAGCTGATGCAACAGGATTTCAAAGAGTTAGATTGGCGGAAGATGGGTTTCGAAGATCCCTAGGACTAGGATTGTGGATCTCGAAAGATGAGGCTTGGTGGATTGATTTGGATTGGTGGATCCCTAAGACTAGGATTGTGGATCCCTAAAGCTAAAGGTGAAGGGTGATTCAAAGAGATACTGATGCATAAGCTAGGGTAGGAGAGACGGATGCTGGATATGGATGGGAGATAATGGAGATGAAGGAAAATCACTGAAGCTTTTTGAGCAGGGGGAATACTTCAAAGAGAAGTACCACCATGTAGTTGAGCACTAGATTTTCTATAGGACTGTTGGTTAATTTCCAAGGTTACCAAGAACATCAAGGCCTTTTCACCAACTTTCCAGAGGACTAACAAACTGACTCAAAACAAACACGCAAGGATTGCCCCAACATCACACATGAATCTTGAAAGAATCAGAGTGGAACTGACACTAGGTAACCCACAAGCAGAAAAGAAAAACAAACAAAAGACTTGATCAAGACCTTATGCCTAGATTGCCCCATTCGTAGTATACCATGATATGGAAGATCATGGAAACTTTGAGGAGGGAACAAAAAGATTGTTTGGAAAAGATACTTCAAGACCCAAAAGGGAAGATTCCAAATCAAAAGAAAGTGAAAATCCAAAAGAGAAACTTTTGCCAACGAGATGGGTAGGACGAGGTACTAACAGACCAAGATTAAACATGAAGAAAGCTGTACCCTACAAGGATCTATCGGAGAGCACTTAAGCTGGTGGATTTGGATGAGTGATGTGTCTGGCAAGCTGAACTAAGAAGGACAACACTTTGGTGACAGGAGATCTAGCTAAAGGATGCATTGGGATAGCTAACCAAGGGTTGTGTGATGTGTGCAAGATGCTGATCAGGGAGAAAATGACACGAAAGCTGGATAGATACAATGGTACTAGGCTAAAGAGGATGTACAAGCTGACAGACCAAGATATTTATAAGCAGGCTAAAGCTCAGGATGATAGGATAGCGGGATGGTTCGATGCTTTGCAAGATGCGAAAGCTAAGGGTGGGGTGATAGCGAAAGATATGGATTTGGAGGGATGCATCCAATGATGATGAGAGATTTTGTGACTAAGGATAGCTAGAGGAGCAGGATGGGATGGTTGGATAGGATGGTAGATAGCTAGGATTATGATGGATATAAAGAGATGACATTGGGTTTGCATGAGGATAGCCTAGAGCTAGATAACAATGAGAAGGGAGGATGGACAAGACAAGATCTCCAAGGAATATAGTGCCCCCAATTAGAAGATGACATGCAAAAGGAGGTCTTACGATGGATGTGATAGGATTCAAGCTAGGATGGGAAAGCAAAAGGCGCTAGGGAGATGGATGATAGTTGGGATGATTGGCTGAAGCTACAGAAGATCAGCAGATGGTGTAAGATGGAAGCTGGAGGATGGAGGATAGGTGTATAGATTGGAAGATGGAGTTGGATGTCAAGATGTGACCAAAATCATGAGGATGATAGGCTAAGCTAGGGATGGCTAGATTACGCATGATGCTTGTTTGCCAAGTTTTCATCATGGTACTTGTCCAAGGCGCTTGAATTGCCAAGTTTTCACTAGTGGACACTTTATTTTTCTTTATTATTTTTTTTGAATTTTTGAATTTTTGACTTTGGACTTAGCTGGAATGATTTTGGCTTTCTTCAGCTATTTTTGGCTTTTTTGGGATTTTTCACTAGTTGTTGGAATGTTTAATTTTGTTGCTAGCTGTTGGTACACCGAATGTGTGATTTATGCAATAGATCGGATTAGATGGGATTGATGGTAGGAGATGAAGGGATGAAAAGGCTGGAAAGGAGCATGAGATGGAGATGCTTGTAGGATCAACATTGGCACATGTTGGGACGGGTATGAAAAGAGCAGATGAGGAATGGATGGTAGACGGGGGTTTGATGGAGGACTTGTGGAAGCGCGCTTTGGGATATAGGCAACCAAGATGGAGTTAGAAGATGGGGGACATGAGTCACTGGATGGGGGATTAACAATGATGGATGCCATTATTCATTGGGTTTCAACTTTTTTCTTTGGGATCCACATGGTTTTGGATTTTCTTTTCATAGGCTTTTGCATTGTTTTGCATTCTTTAATTGGATTTTGCCTTTTTGGAGTATGTTTTTTAGAATAGACATATGATTGCCTAGGATGTGAATTTTTAGCTTTATGCATTTTGAAGTTGGCATTCACATTGTTGTGGTAAGCTTTGGGAAGATGGTTATGAGAAGCTTTGTGAGATGGAGAGGATATGTAGGAGCTTATAGTGGGAGGATGATGGATGATAGGTAGATAGATTTGCTTTTGTTGATCCTGAATAGGAATGAAATGAGTGAGATTTTTATGCTGGATGATAGAAGGATGGCTGATGGTAGATTTTGGTACATAGGGACCCAAAATGGATTTAGCAGACAAAGAGGGGATATGGTAGGTTGTTTTCAGTTGCAAAGATGGTGGAGGGGAGATGACATAAGATTTCTTGAAGGAATGATGGGAGGATGGCATGGTGGGCCTGGAGATAGGCTTGGTTTGGGGATGGCATGTACCAACACTTTTAGATGGTGAGCCTTTGGATACATATCCAAGACCATGAAATCCTGGATTCTTTTGTGCAATAATAGGCTTTATGATTCCTTTCTCTTGTGGTCCTAAACCTTGACCTTGATAATGCCATCAATTGAGCATTTGAATGAGCTGAGGAAAATTTTTGCTTGTAGAAAATGGTAGAAGTTCTTTATTAGATGTACTGCAATGGGGAGATATTGTTCTTAATTCTTTTGCAGAGAGGGGGCCACCATGAATGAATGTAAGTGAACCAAGAGGGTAGATTATAGATGGTGAAATAGCTTGGATAGATGGTAAGATGGAAGCATGGAGCGGAGGAGATGGTAGGATAGGATCTTGATTTAGCTGATGGGATGAAAAGATATCTTGCAGTAGAGGAAGTATGGCTTGAGGTTTTGGAGATGGAGGAGATAGTGACGACACTATGGATGGAAGACATGGTACGATGATATCTTTGTTTATGCTTTGGGGGATTTCAACATGCTTTTGGGTAGGATCTTGATAGGATTGGTTTGGAGTGGATGGTGCGATAGGAGGTGAAGGGATGGACTCTTCAAAGGCAGCGGATGGATAGATGGGAGATTCAGTAGTGGAGATGGGTGAGTAGAAGATGGATGCATAAGGGTCATTATGGGAGATTTAGGAAATGCTTGGAGGTGATGTGGATAGGATTTGGAGGGTTTTGACAGATGGTGGGATTTTGATGCTTGCAAGAAGTGGAAGGATTTTAAGCAATTTGATGGATTGTATGGGGATGATAGCTATGGGAGATGCAGGTGATATTATAGATGGGGAAGCTTCATTACTAACTACTTCACATGGTTGGATTAGATGACATGGCTTATAGACTGTTGGAGGCTACTTTTCTTGTATTGCCTCTAGGAGATTCCTTGGAGACTCGTGTGTCAAAGGTGGAGGTGGATTGACAGGAATAGCTAGTGTGATGGGGGTGGAAGATTGGAAGCTTGGTTGATTGGGTGATGGAGGAGAAGCTGGGATATCAGATGGCATGACTAGATAGTTTGGAAGAATGCATGGATTTTGTGGGATGCTTGGGGGAACATTTCTAAGGCTTTCAATATACTTGTCATAGTCAACAAGATTTTCATCATCATTGGAATAGGAGGTGGTGGGAGCAAGGAAAATATGACCGAACACCTCACGATAGGTTTGGGATTTCATGTTTTGATGATAAGTCGGATGGGGATGGGGTCTTGCATATGGATGAACACCAAAGCTCATGGTTGGATTTGGATTAAGCACATATTTTGGATTGGCTGATGAAGGATTTCCTAGGGAGAGTCAAAGCTGCATGATAGACCTAAGGAGGATTGGCTGGAGATTTTTGGCTTTCCTGTGGATGGAAGACTTCAAGGGCATGCTGTCAAAAAGTGAGAGTTTTGCTTTCTTATGCACTGGATTGGTGGAGATTGTGTCAACTTAAGGATAGACTAATGATCCTATGGGCATGACACGAGATTGACCACTTGTGGATCCCAACCTTTAGCTCAAGGTGATGAGGGATAACAAGTGACAAAGCTAGATTACCCTAGACAAAGCTCTGTCAAAGGGATAACCTTGGTGAGGCTGTTGGATTGGTCAGATTGATTAGATAGCAAATTCTAGCAGAATGACAACAACTCTCTAAAGGCTTGGGTTGCTAGCTGGCTGGGGGGGATGATTTGGAGAGACTTTGGATTTGGGATTTTTCTAAAGCAAGGAACTAGATATATTTGGTTGCAGCAGGGGAGCTTGGATGATTTTTTGATGAGGCAGTGACTACGCTAAGTATGCCTTGAGCTGGGAGATTTTTGATTTTTTGGAATTTTGACCAAAGTTGGCAAACATTCATTCAAAAGCTATGAACAAACAAGCAGACAAAATTTTGGAGCAAGCACGTCAAACACACCAACATCCTAGGAAGCTTTCTACAAGGATGAAATTTGTTATAGCTAGGGAGTCCTCGATATACGCAAGGTACATGAGGTCCAAATCCTTAGATGAAATCAAAAAGATGTCACACAGCCAAGAGGAGTGGTAACCCACTTCTCCTCTTTCACTTCTCAAGGGTATAAAGTTCCTTGAGGCTTAGCCCGAGTGACAAAATCTTGATTCCAAGAGAGGTGTCTTTGGATTCACCTCCCAATTTTTATACTCTGCTAGAACGCTGGAGTTGAGGTCATCCTAAGGGGCGATAAAATCCATAAGCATGCCTCCTAAAAAGTGTAAAAAAAGACCACATACATGATCTTGGGCTTTAAAAGGCACGCGTTTATTCCAATTGATGATTTAGATTTTGTAAGCTATGATTGAAGACACTTGTGATTATAGCATACAATGTTCATTCCAATTTGACAACGTCTTTAGCATAATGGAAGTCAAGAGATCGTCAACATAAGAAAAGCGAGCGTCATTGAAAATGCATCAAAACCATGCGATGTTCGTTGATTGTTAGGCATTCAAGATTGAGTGTGAGTTAGTTTTAAGCCTAAAACAAAGATATGTGAAACTCAATTTGTCAAGCGCGTGCTCGGAGGCTCTCCATGTCAAGAGTTCAATTTTAATGTCCAAATGAAGTGTTAGCGAGCCTAATGTGCATTTAAGGAATTTTCTAACTTAGAAAAACCACTAAAGACCCAAGTGAGTGGAGTTTGATCTTTGTGGAGCACTTAACACCCTCTTAGGTAGACCCATCCCCATAGATGGCACTAAGATTGCAACCAATGGTTAAATTGATGGGTGATTAAAGAGGGTGAGTCCAACTACAAACTTACTCAAAGCATCTTTATTAGCTTTTATAACTTAGAAGATTTAAAAAATGTGGATTCTTTTTATGCCCCAAAAATTGAAGTGTGAGATATTGCAATGATTAATTGACCTTTTGCATTCAAGATTGGATTTGTTGTTTTAATCATGCATTCATAAAAAAGACAAATTTGATTTTAATCCATGGCACTCAAGAGTGATTTTAGCAACATGCATTCAAAGACAAGTGATTAAACATTCAAATTTTTATTTTTATTTTTCTTTGAGCATTCAAGATTGAGATTTTGTGTGTTGTTTTAAGAACTTTGAAGTGCTTTGTTTTAACCTTAGATCATTCAAGATTGTTTTGGACTCAAAAGTGAAAATGACTCTTTGGACTTTTCTTTTCATTCAAGATTTTGTGTTCTAGTTTGTTGTTTTAAGCCCAAAAATGATATTCCTAGATAGTTTTGATGCATGAAAAACCTAAGAAACATTCAAGACTTTGTAACAAGACATTTTTTTGGAACAAATAACAACGCTTTTAGGACAATTATTGGCAACCATTTAGGACTCTTAGTTTTCATGAGATTTTTAAAAGAACTTTAAAACATTTGCAAATGAGGTTCATTTTATCCTTGATTGATGCTTTGAGTTTGATTTAGATTTCAGTGTGCACTTAGTGTTAATTTTGAACCTTTTGAAATGGAAACTTGAAGTTCTTTTCAAATTCCCAAAAATGAAGTGTTCCTAACTTTGCATGAATGCATCTAAAACCTTGATGTTGCAAGGATGCAAATGATTGGATTGGTTTAGTTTCACTTGTTAAAAGATTTTTTCTTTTTTGCAAATTTTTAATTTTTTAATGGATTTAAGTATGATTTGGGGGTTCACTTTAAGCACTAAAAAGAAGTGTGTATGATTTTGCGTCCTTAAAAAAAAATGGCCAAGATCTCCCACAAGAAGAAGAAGAAGAAGTAGATGGAATAAGAAGAATATAAACAAGAAGAGGAAGAAGAATTCCAAATGCTTTGTCCACCTATAAGCTTAAAAAATTTGCAAACACTATGAGATAGACTATGAGTTCCTTTGTCTTCTTCGTGCTCATATGGACCTACAAAACCAATTTATACAATCCTACCAATCACAAAAACAAGAAAAATTAGCCAAAATTAGCAAATGACGTACAAAACTTGACTAAAAAAGATAATGAAGATGACCCATGCGAGGTCCCACCGGGCATGCCAAAATGTATATGAGCAATGTTAGTATGCTAATAGAAACCAAATTTAAATAAAGCTTCTACAAACTAAATAAAATTCATAAACTTCAAGATAGACTAAGATGAGCTCTCAATTGAGAATATGAGCCATTAATGGGCTCTCTCAATAAGAAGCTCTCTTGTTGAGTAGCTTTGTCTAAATAGATAGGATGTATGCTCAAGCTTATGCTTCAAAAAGGGCTTCAAATGGAGTTGGAATTTAGGTGTGGGTGTATGGTTTTGATGTAAAATGGATTCTTAAAATGGCATTATGACTTTACTTCATAGATTGTGTTTTTTTGCAAAGGGGAAGGATCCAATTTATAGGCAAGAGGCTTGAGGGTTTGAGGGCTAAGATGTAAGGATGGGAAAAAGCTCATGGAGGGCTCAGATTGCATGAGACGAGAGCACATGGATTGTGCTTCCTTATAACCAATCAGGGAGTGACACATGTCATAGGGTGAGAGGATGGAGGAAAGGGGAAGGATGAGTCAACAAAGGAGGCTCAAGGGATAAAATCTTCATAAAGACCCTCATAATGGCTTGTAAGAGCAATAAAAGGGCTTGGAAGAGTCATTTATGGCCTAGTGGGCTTCATAAAGTTTTATGGTTGGGATATTTTGAGGGAGATGAGAGGAATTTCGACTTGGGCTTGATTAGGAAGGTTTTAAGTTTGCTTAGTATTGTGCAAATGATTAGAGGATGGATTAGGATGGTTTCGGATTAGGTTAGGGATAGGCAAGTGGATGGCATTTAATGAGGGTGGGTGAAGGAGGAGATATTTGTTAACTTTGGCTTGGGTTAGTAAGTCTTAACCCATGTTTAGGGAATGTGACAAGGTTAGGAGGGGATTAGGATTAGGTTTAAAGACATCTTCTAGAAGAGTCTAGACTTTGGATGAGGATAAAGACTTTCTAGAATAGTCTAGAATTTCCTAGGATGAGGATGAAGACTTTCTAGAAGAGTCTAGAACTTCTTAGGATGAGGATAAATTAGATTTTTAGGAAATAAGTAAACTTTTATTTATTTCAAGGGTTTGGGTTGAGGAGATATTTATTAAAACTTTTTTAATAAACATGAGGATTAATATTTAATCTTAATTAAATATTTTGAGTTGGGATTAGGGATAGGAAATGATGGGATTAGCCTTTAATCAAAATTAAAGAAGGATTAGAAGATTTTGGAAGAGGTTAATGGTCTTAAGGAAATTGGCAAAGTTTTGGGCAAAAAATAAATTTTTTAATTTATTTTGGATTTTCTGGTCAATTTATTAATTAAATAATTAATAAATAAGGAAATAATGTTTAAATAATATTTAAACATTTTTGGGAGGGATTCCTTAATTAAATATTTTTAATTAAGATAAAGGGATTTAATGGCATAAAAATAAATAAATAAATTAAATAAATAAATAATTAATAAATAAATAATTAATAAATGATGATGTCATCAAAATTTTTTCAGAAAATAAAAATACTTTATTTTCTAAAGGTTTTTAGGTGTCTACAGGAAGATCCAACAAAAGATGATTTATGGATATTTAGTGGTAGACTACTACGAAAGGATAAAGAAATTAGTAAAGCTTTGATATCATTGATGGAAGATTTTTAGAACAAAATCATGGCCCACATGCGAAACATTTTTTGGACTCAACTCAAACACAACTTTTTGCAAAATTTATTGGTATGTACCCTTAAATTTGAATAAGTCAAAGATTTTTTGAGATGGGCAAACCTTTTTATATCAAGATAAATCACACATGCACAACTTGTTGTTCTAGGTCACATATTGAATTTTCTAACCATTTTGATGTTTTTAGACATATATGAGTGTTTTTGCATTTTGAGTTTGTTTTGTAGGACTGTGGCATGAATGAACCACCAAGATCTTCAAGGGAATTCATATCCAACATTTTACATGAAATATGGGATAACCAAAATTTTTACATGACATCATGCTTGGATGGTACATGCTTATTTTGTTGTTCTTTGCAACTTTTATCAACTTGTAAACATATGGATAGTACACATGCAATTGAAAATGAAATAATAGATTAAAAAAAATTTAAGATAGTGACATATGCTCTAAAAGACAAGAAACAAGGTAAAAGATGTGATTAAGACATTGAAAAGATTCTAGTATATGAGTTCATGAAGATTTTTAGTGAAAAGTTTATTTACGAGTATGCAAGGCATTCACATTAAGCTTGATAGTTGGATTTGAAATTCAAGTTGTGCAAGGATACATTTCCACTAGATACCATTGTTTCAGTTGTAGACTTCACAGAGAACTACACACTACAACCACAATATGAAGTGCAAACAAAGTATTATACCTCTCAATAGATTTCCATATTTGTTCAGATAACATTCATGCATTCACCTACAAGTATAGAGGATGATAGGAATATTTTGAGGGAGTACCATTTTTACATCAGTGATGATTGATCACATTATATGGAGTTTGTACAGGGTTGTCTTCAACTATTTTATGGAGATTTGGCTGATAGGGGCATAACATATCATCAGCACATTATTTGGTTAGACAACAATATATCTCAATTCAAGAATAGATAGATTTTCTATTGGTTGAATAAGATGCAGAGGTTGTGTAGAATTCAATATATGTGGAATTTCATAGAGGCTAGTCATGGAAAGAGAGAGTACGATGGTGCCAGGTGCATGTGCCAAAAGGGCCTTAGCTCATGAAGAACTAAGGTACAAAGATGGAGCAATATTGACAGATACAAAATCCATCATCTAGTGGTGTAATGCTACAATGGGTCCAGGTAAGGAAGGCGAGTCTATGGTTGATAGATTTTTTTTGTTGATAGATAATACTGACATTGTACCATATGAGGATTTTTGCACACTAATAGGATCTAATGAGTTGCACTTTTTTAGATGCTCTGATGTAGGTTCATGGAGTATCCACACATGAAAAATGACATGCTATTGTCCATGATGTGCAGAGGAAAATTGGGATGAGTGTGAGTCAACTGAATGGCTAGACAAATGGGATATATGGATTTTGGACCCAATTGACACCTATAATCCCCCACAAGCACTGGAAATGGTAGAGATGGATTTATCTATTGAATTTGGCCACTTGTCTGATCTAGTGCAACTTGGTAATATATATATTTATATATCTTTTTAATTTCAATATGTCAGTTTATAACTTTTACCTAAGTATTTTTTGAGTTAATGACCACATATTGTACATTTGTCATGATAGGCCATGTTTTTGTTGTTATTACACCTGAAAAAAATGAATAAGGGAGATATTATTGTTTGTGTCATTGTGTCCAAGCCAAAGAAAAATTGGATCACTCAATTATAGATGGTGAAGGTTTAGAATACCATATTGGTGTGGTGGTTGTAACTGGCACATGGCTTAGACAATATTCTATGAAAAACAGTAACTTGTGGCTATTCAAGGATTGGTAAACAAAGAGGAAGACTCTTCATTATTCAAACCTTGTTGTCGCATCAAATGTTCACTAGATAAAATATGGTGGAAAACCACATAATAAGATTCTTTGGAAAGTTTGCAAGTCAGACCACAACACAATACTTGAGACATTAAAATGTAGAGCAAATCCAATTGGCTCATTAGATTGAATAGGGAGAGAGGGAGAGAGAGAAAGAGTGATCAATTGGATCCAAATACAATGTTGCAACCTCTCCCCCAAGACTATTCACATGACAAGGTGGGTATTGTTATTATGTGTAAGTGATGAGATAAGTTTAAATCATAGATTTTATGTTTTGATTTGTTTAGAATCTAGATACATTATTCGAATTTATATTAGATTGTTTAATAGGACCCATTTTTAGATTAGTTATTTGAATAAGTGAAAGTTAAGAATTTTTTGTTTGGATCAAAATGTAATGAAAGAACATGAAAATTGTTAGAATGCAAATGCTTTGTGATGTAAAGTCATGATTGTGTGCATGTAACCAAAATATTCAAACTAATAAAAGCAAGGATACAATGGGACAGTTTCCAAGACTGATCAAGCCATTCAGTAAGCCACTTGATCATTGCTAGAATCTCAAACAAATAATTATTTGCATTTGGAACATTGTTACCAATAATGATAGTATGACTAACATGCTTTTATCTTTTATTTGTTTTGTCATCTGTAATTATTTTCGATAAACTCCAAAAAAAAATTATATCCATATCATAAACTTATAAACCCTTCTTATAAATTTTTTAGATGTTCTCTATTTGGAAGCATTAAGACCAAAGTTTATGATGTTTGGTTCACTCCTAGTCACAAGAAATAGTAACTAAATGTTCTTACACACATCATGCATAGGCATTATTAATAGCAATCATAGGGTCTTTACTTAAAACAAAAATTTCATCATTCATTTTTCTATTTCATTACTCCTATGAACTATTACTAAGGCAATACATCCAACATTTAAACACATTTCAATGGACTTTAAATGACTATCAACACAACACAATGTCAGCCACAAAGGATTTGCCAAGCTTATCTCAATCAGCAACCCCAAGGATGTGGAGTAGAAGAATTTGTAGCTACCATCACTTGGGAGTTGGAGTGGATGATGTCAACATGTAATCTAGAGTGCACACTTTATACCCCCTCTATCCATGTCTTGGCTTACCAAAACCTCCACCTGCATCCACAAGGTAATTCAACAGCACTAGTACACTTCTTAACATATACCATTACATAAACATTCAAGTTAATTAAATAAGAGTTGCATGTAATCAGTACACACCATGAACTAAATCTATTCTTCATTAGATAGAGACATAACAACTTGTTTTCATTATCCCTTGCGATAACATTTAGAATCAATGCATTTCCTACGACATTACTATGTTCATCATAGTACAACTTAAAGAACAATACTAGAAGATCTATTGATTCTTGAATGAGTAGATACAATAATTTTATGAAATAAATAATTTATTCTCATGCTAACCCACTGAGTTTGCAGCCACCCTATATGCAGTTATTGCTCACTCAAATTTTTAAAATGTAGCTCAATTCAAAATGCAAGATTTTTTTTTTTATAGTAATTTTGGGTATTGGATGTTTGATAGTGCACTGTTCATTAGTCAACAACAATGATCCATGTATGGAAGGATGTCACAATTATTGTTATGGATGGGGTATTTTGGATTTTTTTCTAGTGTCCATGGAAGCTTATGGTGCACTCCTGGTTATTTTTGTAATTATTTTTGCAATCCTTGGCATTGCCTATGGGCTGCTAGCAGCAACAATGACAATTCAAAGGATATGGCAAAGACACTAGATCAAATATTGACCAAGGCAATATGGAAGTATTAGTTTTGATATTGAGTCTTCACCATTGCATTGCGAACATTGGCAACCAAGGCATGGTGCTTCTAATCTATTTGCTTTTGTAGCTATTTATTACATCTATTGATTGTCATTGTAGCTAATGAGAGTATATGGAACATTGATGTGGTCAGTTGAAAAATTTATAAATACATCAAAAGTGATGTGAGTATATATTGGGTAGGTTTAGGTTATGCTTTGAATAGTAAAGAACAAGTTCTAGAATCACCCTATAAGTTGATTGGTCATATTGTATCCTATAGGATAGAGTCTAGTATAGAGGGTTGTGCCCTCATGAGATTACATTTATTTGGTTCTATTCCTTCTTACAATTTTTATTGCCTTATGTGTTTTGGATTCAAATTTGAAAACAAGACACTCTCATGTGTCCTTTCTTAAATTATTGATGCAGTGTCATAAAAAATAATTCTTTTCAAATTAGTTTCTTTCTAGAGTTGATCAATATGAAATATAGTTAGTATATTCTAAAACAAGTAAGAGAACCTATAAATTATTTATCCATTATAATCACAAGAAGACCATCTCAAAAGTGTTGATTAAGCTCATTTTCCTAGCTACAAGACTAATACTCTTAATTTGCTTCCAAACCATGGTTGCCTATAATAGATACCCAAGAATACTTGCAGTCATTGCATTCCAATTTGTTGGACGTTGACTAGTAAATTATTATCATAATGTTGGAATGTTGGAAAGGGTTAATACTTGATTATGTATATTCATCCCACACGTGTTCCATGAGGTTTGTACTATTTTAACATTTTAAGATTTAATTTTGTGGATTTGTCCCTCATGTTGTACATGATAGGTTTGTTCAAGTGACATATGATGAGGTTGTTTGTACAACGTAATGATTGAGTTGAAGTGATTTACAAAGTAAAGGGCTATTCAATGTAGCTATTTAAATCATGCATATTTGATGGTCATTTCCCTCTATTTTGTAATCCTTTTGCACAACACTATTTCTAACATGGTGTCAGTTGTTCAAGTTCATGAATGATCACAATATCCTTGGCTATACAAAAAGTGCGTGTGTTGGCCAACAATTGGAACATTTGTGTTATCAATGGAGCTACTAGATCTTGTCATTTCCATTTTTTTCCTTGAGAAAATTATTACACTTAGCATAGCTACTATCTTTCAAAAGTTCTTCCTTATCCTTATAAATATTGGATTTGAGTGTAGTTTCAATATTTGGTAGCTCATTACCAAGAGTAGTCATCTCATAGAAAAAAAGTCATCCAAACTAAGCTTCTTTTGAAACTTGTTTTATAGTTCTTAATTTCTAAATAGATATGACTTTTTCATTGTAACATGTAGGAAAAGATCTCATAATTTTACTCATGTTCATCATCATCACTTAATCATGTAGTGGCACCAAGGTCATTCTATGAAGATACACAAACACACCATGAAGGTTAGAGGAGTGAGCAGGACTAGGAGATTTTTAGACAATTCAAATGGACAAGAGTTAAAAGTTATAATGATTTTCATGACCAAACAATGCAATCAAATGTATTTGTTTTTTGATGTCCTCAAAGGACTGAAAATCATACTTGTAATGTCCTTAAAGGACCAAAAGTTTGTTTGTATTGGACTAATATTGTCCAAAACCTAAGTTATGTTTACAAGAAGTTTAGAATGGGTAGGGGATAGGTCTAGGTATTAGAATAAGGGTTGAACATTAAATTAAAGCCATTTTTTAATTTAAAAAATTTAAATATTAAAAAGCAAATGACTATGATTACTTTTTTAATTTAAAATTCAAATATTCATCATTTTGATTACTTCTTAGGGGGTCTTTTCAAATCTTCTAAGTTGAGAAGCATTTAAAATGAATTGAGTAAGACCTAGTAGCAATTTCCAATTCCTTTTGAATGTTTTAAAACTTAATCTAAGTCACTATTTTGTACATCCACATAACAGACACGATTTTCAATAATTTTATCTAATAGTTATACGGATCTCTTTAATGTAGATGATCCATTTAATGGGATCAAGGGCCCTAAGACCATGAAATGGAAATGATTAATCTTGTATTATATAAATCTAACATTTTATATGCAGAGAAATGGATGGGAATGTGACCATAGTCTGATATAGTGAATAAATCAGCATGGAAATGGTGGTTAGGTAAAATAGCAGAAGTTCTAGCCACATGAAAGGAGTATTTTGTGATTTTGATCATCTTATATGACCAATGTAAAGGTCTATGATCAACAAATTTGATCTAGAAGTTTGGGGAAGGCTGATATTTGTGATACCCAAGATTTGACGGTTTGAAAGATGGTAATTTGGGATTTTTGGGTTCTAGTAGGTCTGTGAAAGATTGAATATGGAATTGGGGGTTTTATGCCATGAATTATGACTATTGAAAGTTACAAGGTTTTGGAGTCTATTATACTAGGAGTTGCTTTGTTAAATTAGCCATTTTCAGGCTAAAAAATAGGGTATCAGTCGAAAATGGGGGTGTTGTTCCAAAATGATCATATGTAAGATTTTAATATGTTTTAGTACTTTGGAAAGAGTATCCAGAAATGTAGTTATCCTGTCAAGTGCTTTGGATAAAGTTTAAGTTATTTAGACTTTTGTGCTGCTAGAGGGCTATTGATTTGTCAATTAGGTCTCTTAAGACACCTTGGAAGAATTAGGCATTGGGAGTTGGATCTAGCCAAGTGGATGGTTAAATCCAATTGAATAAAAATTATATAACTCATAAAAGTCTTATTTAACCCTTGGTTAAGGCCTTTGCATATTTGGAGTTATTTTGAGTGATATGGAGTTTGTAGGTGTTTTTGGCAACTTGGATAACTTGGTTGCTTGAAGAAGTTTGGAAGTGGAGTTAGTCTTGTGGATCCAAAGGTGTGGAGTTCAGTGGGTTAAGCCTTTTGAATGATTATCCTCTAATAAAAGATTGAGTGGGTTGGGTCATTGTTTTAGTTACACTTGAGGAAGATATAAGGGGATTGTTTCAAAGCAAAGGGATAGTTAGTTGTTGCTACATCAAATCATTGGTTGACCACTGACCTCTGCATCACTTAAGGTGCCATCTCTACTTATAATTGAAAAAACTATATCATTCACTCTCTACATAAATGGTGAAATAGTTCACTTTCACTCACCCTTATATCTTCATACTTCCCTTAAAGACCCTACAACTCATATTACTTAACATATTTGTCACATTTACAATTAGTTTCTAGCTTTTTCCATGCCTCATGGGTTATCATTGATCCATAGATGTGAGAATACTCTATATTATACAAGGCACTAATCAAATATTAACTTTCTACCATGTTTTTTCTTGAGTTGCTTCATTTGATTTATAGTAGCATTTGATAGATCATTTGGTATATCATAAGGCTTCTCACTAATATCCCAATATTCATCTCCCATATATATCATATAAGTAGTGATACCTTTCTTCCAAAATAGGTTTTTAGTTCCATCAAATTTAGGACCATCATTTTGTAATCTTTCCATGTCAAATATTACATTAAATGATCAAACATCTTTAAAAGGACTTCGCTATAATACCAATTTTTAGGTCCAGGAAGAGACAAGGACATCTTAGAGAGGGGGTGATTTAGTTGTATGCCAAATATAATAATTGAAACCACTTAAATAAATAAAATACCTAAAAGATAAATAATAATAGAAGATTTGTAACAAATAATACATAATACATAATCCATAACACATAACATCATATATTGGTGCAAGGGCACCAAGTGGACACACGAAACTACAAAGTACACCAGGACCTATGAAGGAGACCATGAAGGTACCAAGGGAAATATGATGCAGAGGATATGGTGGATCCAAGGCCCAAATAACAAAATGAGATCAAGT
This sequence comes from Cupressus sempervirens, assembly GCA_028749045.1. Taxonomy (NCBI): domain Eukaryota; kingdom Viridiplantae; phylum Streptophyta; class Pinopsida; order Cupressales; family Cupressaceae; genus Cupressus; species Cupressus sempervirens. Next base: position 782,298,564 of record CM053792.1, read on the forward strand.
CAACAAGCTTCTTCAATGCCCAATCTTAATGATCCTAAGATAGCTTCACTAGGTGAAATATCAAAGAACACTCAAACAAGACTCAAAGTTTGGTCCAATGGCCTCAACACATCTAATTAAAAATATTATAAAGTTTTACAAACTTCTATCCAAGGTTTCATACTCAAATCTCCAAAACTCACCAACTAGGCCTAATAGCCTACCTTGTAGCTCTACAACAACACTCAAAAAGCATTTTCTTCAACTTTTACCGATACACTAGGCAAATAAATCATATATTTGAGTACTCTTTATGGAGTACCTTAACATATCAAAAGGAAAGGGTAGGTTATTTTGGAAAGTATATGACTATCCTCAATATGTGACCCTAAAAAGCATTAAAAATAGGTGATTTTAGAAAGAAACTATATCACAAAAATATCCCCAAGTTTCCAAACCTTGAACATTGTCATTAAATGGTTCAAAACCTCTAAATCCAACAGGAAATCAACTCAACACACTTGCAACATCGAAAACCCCAAAATACCTCTCTTAAATCCTTGATTTGAGGGTTTCTCCGATCTCCCTTCTCCAAACACTTCAAGACCTATTTGGTGGTTGATTCACCATGATTTTGACAATATATGGTCAACCAAAACATAAAAATGATTTTCCCTTAAGGCCAATCTCTCATTTCCGCTCTCTAGCTATCATTTCCCTTAGGGAACACTTTGCTCCAACTAATGATCACTCAACTTCTTCAATATGTCTGCAGAAAAGTTCATTAGTAACTATGACACATAGTTAGTATTTATACTCCCATGGGTTCTAGGACTTTGGGTCCATGGAAAGGGTATTAATTATAAGTAAATCTTCAAAACAAAGTAGAAGACTTTGTAAAAATAAATTAATTTGCTATAGATGTAGGAATAATCATGTAAGATAACTCTCAAATCATTACAAATGTGTGATGTATTCTTTCAATGCCTTATTGAATCCTCTAAACACTTCAATCAAAACAATTTACATGGAAAATGTAAAGAAACTTCAAGAAAATTAATGCATTTTGTTGTCATAGTCTAGATTACACCAGTCAAAACATAAAGAACTATGAGTTAAATTGAATCATAATGAATTCAACTAGTGAATGATTGCTTGTAGATTTATCAATATTCCAACATGAAAGTAGAACCAAAATAAAATTATTGAAACCCTTCAACAATGCATAAGAATAATAGATTTGTAGATTTAAACTGCTATTTTATTGATTTCCTCTTCTCGCTGTACACTTCCAAGCATTATATCTATACAAAAAGAGTTGTCTACAATATAAAAAATCAAAAATCAACTTCCCTAACCTCTTCCAACCAATTATAGGGATTACTTATATTTTTGTAACATTAAAATACCCACCCTCCCGCATCCCCCGCCCCCCACCCAACTGGCTACTAACCGTTAACTTTGAATATTTAAACTTTTAAACTTAAAAAAATCCTTAAAACCTTCTTAAATTGGATTTTAAGAACTCCAAGGTTTTCCATAACCTAGGAGACTTAATAGCATCACTCTTATAACTTGAACCTATCCTAGAACATCTATTGGACACTAATGGTCCAAATTACATTTATTTAATCCTTTTAAGGATATAAATTCATTCCTAAATTTAAATGCCACTTCATGGTATCAAACCATTATAGAAGCCAACACATTATAATTTGTTATATTTACATCATTTAGAACCCAATAGTCTTTCTTGGAACATTGATCTTCATTAGGCGACTCCCAAGTCTTCATAGTCTTCATGTGTAACTTGATTGGCTTCATGAATTGCTTGTTTATCCTCGGTGCCCCTGCACCACAATCAATAAATAATAAAGATATTTAAAGTAATTTGATGATGAACCATGGCTATTGAAGCCATCAAAATGTAAGGGAAGCATGAAATTGTCAAATTTGTAATACATTGCCAAGAATGTGCAAACTTAGGCCAAAATGGCACAAGTGGGGTTTAAAAGTCATTTTATGTTAATTTCATAGTCAAATGTAATGTATTTGGTTCATCAAAGTCATATAATGGAGGAGTATAGGTCATTCAAGGTTAAGATGTACAAGATATGCATAAATAGATGTAAATTGCAAAATTGACAAAATGTTGTCAAGAATGCCAAAAATGGCTAATAGAAAGGACTAATGGATATGTTTAGAGTTTTATAGTGTAAATAAGTTAAAGATTATTTAGATTAGTATAGAAATGTTGAGTTGTCAATTCGACAAGTTTTTTGTCAACTTGACAACATTTTAATATGTTAAGTTAGTACATTGTTGTAGACAGTTACAAATAGTTAAGAAGTTGTTGTTGGGTTTGTGGGAGAAGATGGGATCTATGTAGAAGTTCTTAAACATTATTATAAGGGAGAGATGATCCAAAATGATAAAATATGTAATGGAACCCTAAGTCTGATCTTTACAAAGCATGAAAAAAATACTCAAAGAAAGTGACTGCTATAAAAAGAAAATGATGATTACAATCTGTACATTGTCATTTTTCCTTCTTCCAAACCCTTGAAAACGTTGAGTTCAACCTTATCTAGGATTATAATTTAGATTTAAAACTACTTTAAGTGGTTGAAGGGCTCCCACAAAGAGGTTTTTCTTTTTGCATAAAAGTTGCAAAAGTTGTCAATGACAACTTTGCAAAATATGAGCATTTTTTGCAATTTTAAAATTTTTTTACCCAAACTTTCTCTACTTGATACCAAACTTTCCAAAAGGCCTAAGATGGATCTAATACACCTAATAATGACCCTTAAACAATTTATTACCTTATTTCCCCCTCAAAACCCAAAAATGCTCTATTGAGCCAAATGAGCAATTTTGAGCAATTAGAAGCAATATTGTATTGTGGGATTCTTCTAACCTGTCTAACCTCACATTAGGACCAAGTTGATTTTATTATTACTCTAGAGATGTGGTTAGCATAACCAAAAGTCAAAAATACCAAAGAAACCCTAGGTTTACCCTTTAGCCTACAATGGAAGCCAACGAATAAGCAAAATCTCCCACAACCTTCATATTTACTCCAAGGGTTGAACTGATGTTATGTTCTACTCTCAAAAGTTTATATCCCTCCTAAGAATAGTTGAGGAAATTTTCAAGTCTCACCACTCCAAGAAAGACACAAAACTAATCTGAACCCAACTTGAGCAAATAGAGCCAACTCCTTGAAAATGGGCAAAATAGGGATTTTGTTGTTCTAGGCTTTACAACTTCTAGAAAAGGCCTATAAAAACTTAGATTCAACATAAATAAGGTAAATCCACTATTGGTTACACTCCAAATAACCCTCAACCAGATTTGCAAGATTAGGCCTAGAAGCCTATTAGGTCTCCCAATGTTGATTTTGTCCAATAACTCTAAAACTCACCAAAGGACTTGAGGAATAAATTATAAATTTAAGTACCCTTTTCCTAATTCTTACTAAATCAAAATTTGTAAGGATCAACTCCACTCTAGCATATCCTAACCACAACCAAGTACACATACCTAATTAACTACTTTAGGCATGGAATCTAGTCTCCACTTTTAGGTTATTCTTTAGGATTAGAAAAGGCACTTTTTCCAAACATTAGGTCCTCAAACCCTTTCCATCATTCTATCCACTCAAATTTCTCTAAAACAAAGGTCAAATACATGGGAACATTTGACCTAGTGCTCATCCCCAAAAATCACCAACACAACTTCCTACTCCAAAACTACCAAAATATGATACAGTATCCTAACTTTCTCCATACCAAGGAAGAAGGAAATCCACCTCTAAGAACTCAAGTTAGGGTCATTTTTATGGCCGAACCCTGAAATTAAGGGTTTCAGAGGCCAACACCCTAAAAATTTTGATAACTTTTGCTAGGTAAATGATGAAAACTCCAAACTAACACCAAAATCTTCTAAAAAGATAGCTTCAACTTCTTAGAGTCCAAAGATCATCTTGTAGACCTTATATTTTGTACTGTAAAAAAAAAACCAATAAATTGATTTTGGAAATCTATTATTGTTAATTGATACCCTTCACTATCCTACACTTTCTCATCCTGATGAGGGATCATGTAGTGTGATCTGAAACATTGATGATAAATAAACATACACAATCGAATCTAGAAAACATCTTATTCTACAAATGGATTGTGGAAATCTATTATTGTTAACTAGTAAATTACATAGGAAATCAACAAATTTTTCTTGATTTTGGGAGCAAAATACAATTGAATCTTCACACCCTCACCATCCTCAAATGCTCTGAGCCTAAATAGGCCATTTAAAATAGGTTTAACCACCCCTCAAAAATTTTGAACCATTGGAAGTTACATTTCAAAAAGTTGTCAATAAAAATACAAAAGTTGGTAAGCAACTTTTTAGCAATTTTGTGTTTATGACAAGTTTTATTGCAAGAAAGTTTGAGAATGAAATTTACTCACTCCTAGGAACCTTATTAATGTTCTAAACACCTATACATACCTAGAAAACATAAAAATGACCAAAAATCCACTTAATGGACCAATTGATGCCCAAGGCTTATAGTTGCACCATGGGGTCTTGTGTCCATTACAAGGTGGATTGGTCCTAGGGAGATCCTTATTACATCATGAAAAGAAAGAGGGTTAGGTGCTATGCACCATGGTGAAGAGTTGGATCATGGTAGATAGGCCTTAAAAAGGTTATCCAATGTGTTAGGGTCAGTGTGGGAAGCTTGATTAGATATTTGGTATGTTTTAGGCACTGGGTACACTAGGTGCACTAGCTAACCTAGGAGAGTATTGGAGTTTGAATAGATTGGATTGAGACAATGAGATGATGAACTCATGAGCATGGTTGAGGAATTTTCCTTTAGTTGAGCACATTTCTTACAATAAATCTTAGATTTTTCTTTTAGTTGTTCACTAATATAATCTTGATTACAAGAGAGTGGACATAATGTCCACTATAACCAAGAAGATAAACATCTCAAATACCAAGACAAATCCAATGAAGCACAACATCTAATTATTCATAAAATAAATACAATATATTTTTTTTGCACATCCTTTGCATACTTAACATACTCTCAATTATAGAAATGTTATCTCATTTATACATGTTACATAGATTTAACATAAACAAGGTTGGCTAATGCTTGTTATGATAAAAGATATAAATATTATGTTTAATCAATAATGTTATCCAAATCAAGTCATCCAAGACTTGGATAGGACCCAAATGAATAAAAAAAAGCATGCAATGGTATCACCAAAGTAACACCAAGAATCACAACTTATTGCTTTATCAAATCAGTTAGACCCTAAATAAAGAAACATCAAAAAACTACTGAATAAATAAAAATTTGGTCTCCTCAATCAATGTGAACCATTAACATGATATAAGAATAGTAACGAGAAGCATGAATACCATTTAGAGCTTTCATATCATCACTAACTCAAATCTCAAATCATTTTCAACACTAATCAACAAGAACACTAAAATATTGAACTCAATCATAACAAAAGATAAATTATTATACTTTAACTCATGAAAAACACTAGCTAAGGAAATAATGATAATTCAAATGCAAACACTAGCATAAAATGCTATCATATTTCATTTCTCTCCACATTTTTCTATAACATCATAAAAATAAATTGAAGATAAGGATACCTATTTCTCTCCTCTATAACATATCAAAAGATGATGTATGGTTGTTTTGGACCAAGTCTTTTTTGTTACACTATAAGCCTCTTTTTAGGCATAAAAATGAGCAATAAAGGTGATTTTTTAAGGAAAAAGGGACTTTATATTTCTTAAAATTCTATAAAGGTGCTTAGGTTCATTAAGTTAAGTTTTAAGAATCTAGGAGTTAAGATGTCAAAAATTATAAAAAATTGCAAAAGTTGTCAAAGCAAAGTTGCAAAAATGGTGACAACTTTGTAGGAGCTTGAGAATTAGTGAAGGGCTGAGAATTTGGAAATAAGTTATTTTAGTTTTGCCAAACCTTTTCCAAGTTTTAGAATTGGAATCAAGTGAAAAATGTAAAAATTGCACTTTTTGTGCAAAGATGCATTGTTGAATGTTGTAAAAGTTGTTCAAATTTGCAACTTAGTGAAAAAAGGGTCGTGGAATCAAACTGTCTATTCTATTAGGTTTGGGTGGCCAAGTAAACCCTATCCTCAAACTTATCCAATCCCATTAAGTGCTCAAACATTCTCAGGCATGCCAAACTGAAAAGTCCCTATGGGTCACTAAATGCCATAGGGCAATGATTTTTGACAGAGCATATCTTAGAGGTTGTGTGAGGTATCGATGTGATTCTAGTTCCTATAGGATGATGTTATGGAGACCTATAGTAACCTCTCTCAATTTTTGGATATCTTACTCTATTTTGATTTTGTGATGCCATTTCAGGTGATGCTAAAATTTGTACTGTTGGCTAGTACAAAGTTGCCAACTGTCAAATCTCTCTCACCTTTCATTGTGGGATTGAAGTATCTATTCTATTAGCTTTGGATGGCTAGGTAAACCCTATCCCCAACCTCATCCCATCCCATTGAGTTCTCAAACATTCTCAGGCATGCCAAACCTAAATGTCCCTAAGGGTCATTAAATGCCATAAGGTAGTGATCTTTGACGGGGCATATCTCAGAGCTCGTACAAGGTATGGATGCAATTCTAGTTCTTATAGGACCTTGTTACAAAGACCTATAGTAACATGCCTCACTTTTTGGATATCTTACTCCATTTTGATTTTGCAATGCCACCTCAGGTGATGCTAAAAATTGTAGTGTTGGCCAATACAAAGTTACCAATTGTCTAATCTCTCTCACCTTTCATCGTGGGATCAAACTATCTATTCAGTTATCTCTAGGTGGCCAAGTAAACCCTATCCCCAACCTTGTCTTGTCCTGTTGAGTGCTTGAAAATTCGTAGGCATGCAAAACCAAAATATTCCTAAGGGTCACTAAATGCCATAGGGCATCAATCTTTGACAGGGCATATCTCAGAGCTCATTTGAGGTATGGATATGATTCTAGTTCCTATAGGACCATGTTGTAGAGACCAATAGTAACCTCTCTCACTTTTTGGAGATCTTACTCCATTTTGATTTTGTAATGCCATATTGGGTGATGTTGAAACTTGTAGTGTTGGCCAGTACAAAGTTGCAAACTACCAAATCTCTCTCACCTTTCATTGTGGGATCAAACTATCTAATCCATTAGCTCTAGGTGGCTAGGTAAAACTTATCCTGAACCTTGTCCCATCCTTTTGACAACTTGAACATTCTCGAGAATGCCGAACCAAAACATCCCTAGGGGTCACTAAATTCCATAGGGTAGTGATCTTTGATGGGGCATATCTCAGAGCTCATGTGAGGTATGGATGAAATTCTTGTTCCTATAAGACTTTGTTATAGAGACCTACAGTAACCTCTCTTAATTTTTGGAGATATTACTCCATTTTGATTTTGGGATGCCATCTCGAGTGATACTGAAACTTATATATTGGCTAGTACAAAGTTGCCAACTATCAAATCTCTCTCACCTTTCAACGTGGGATCAAACTGTCTATTCTATTAGCTCTAAGTGGCTAGGTAAACCCTATCCCCAACCTCATCCCATCTTGTTCAGTTCTCAAACATTCTTGGGCACAGCAAACCAAAACATTCGTAAGGGTTATTAAATGTCATAGGGCAACAATCTTTGATGAGGCATATCTCGAAGCTCATGCAAATTATTGATGTAATTCTAGTTCCTATAATATCATTTTGTAGAGACCTATAGTAATCTCTCTTAGTTTTTGGAGATCTTACTTCATTTTGATTTTGTGATGCCATCTTGGGTGATACTGAAACTTGTAGTGTTGGCTAGTACAAAGTTGCCAACTACCAAATCTCTCTCACCTTTCATCATGGGATCGAACTGTCTATTCCATTAGCTCTGGGTGGCCAGCTAAACCCTATCCCCAACCTCATCCCATCTTTTTGAGCAAACAACTATTTGAATAATGGAAGCTTGCAAACATGGTGTGAAATAAGGTGAAAATAAAGAGGAGGATGGTGATGGATTTGGAACAATATGTAAATACACTTTCAAAACATGGAGGGAATTATAAACTAAGAATATAGAATGGGAACAATGGAAGAATAGAATGAAGTCCCAGTCATAGAAATGATGATTAGCCAACATCTTTTATCAAACATTTCCCTTCCCTTCTCAGTGTATGTTGACATAATGGATTGTTGGGTAAATTATGGAAAAAATTAGAAGTGATTCAAAAATAGCTATTCATCATGGGGTAGACAGATGCTGTGTGAAGGAGATGTAACATGGCCAATACTAAATGCTCATAGCTTGCAAATTTGGTTAGATAAGAGAACAACTATAGTTTTTACTGATGATTTTGGACTTGTGAAACTTATGTTGTTCAGTTTCTAATGAAGTCAAAGTACCATCATCACTAATCAATCCCCCATGTTTTTAAGACACCCCAACATGGCAATTTGGTCATTGACGGGCATAGAGTTGATCTACTTCCTTCGATAAAAGGATTAATATTGCACTTTCTTCAAATGTGCTACTTTAAGAAGCACACATAGGATGGAAGCCTACTTTTCATTAAGAAAAACTATGGAAAAGGTCTTCCCAACTCTACAAACCGTAACCCTTTCCATGTTACTCTAATTTCAACTTCTATAATTGACTGAAAAAGCTTATCCTGTGCTACTATGCTTAGCATCAATTACTCTATTTTAATATGAACTTGACAAAGTCATCAAATTCATCACACAAATTAAACAAATACATCAATATATGTAAACCATTTAGTAGAACATAACTACCAAGTACAGGCAACACCACAAGCTTGTCCACTACATTGTGAGCCCTATAACATCACCAAGTAAGTAGGATTAGACACCACCTTTAAGCTCAATCTTCCTACCTAGCTTGTTATGCTCCTCTTTTTAAATTCAAAACTCTCATGCCATTACTATCCACCTCTATTGAAATCTACAATGCTACAAAGGCTCTATTTTCAATTGAACTCAATCATCTATGTGCCACCCCAACCAATAGTAACCAAATCATCAAAAATTAACATCTAAGTTTGCCAACAAGAGATACCCTCTTCCTCATGATGGAAGCACAAAAAGTTCCTTCCAAAGGATAGGGGTAGACAAAAGTGTAAATTGTTCAAAAATCTCCATGTCTCATTCAGCAATTGGACAAAATGGGTATTAATGCTTCTCAAGGGTTTGGGGGACTCAGGGATACATAACTTTGTTTGTACTAAAATAAGCCCTCTGTTGCTCTTTAAATAGCACAATCATCACCTATAGAACACATTAGAGAATCATGAAAATGTAAGTCTTCTAAAAACTTGCCACACATGTCCAGTGGCACCTGTCCTAACATATTTGCTAACTACAAACAGTTGTAGTGACATATCTGGCCCTACCATTCTCTAGGAGCTAGCTTAGTAGTAGATTTGGGGAATAGATTAGGAACCAATATGTACAACATCTCAAATTGTACCTGTTGGATAATAATACTATACATTGCAGTTAAATTTTAACATCTAACTTATTATGTTATTTGTTTTCCCCTCATCTTCTCTGGCTTGGTATGGTTCTCAACCTCTGTCATTCATAATTACGCTTCTACTAACATTTAGTCCACTAAATGTGCATTTCCTTTAGGAACTATCCTTGACCACAAATAAAATAGGGGTATGAAAAATTTTCAATATCTGCTCAAATGTTTGAAGTGTTTCTCCCCATACAATAACTTTGGTGCAGTAATGTTTTTCAGATAGAATTTAACTGATGATTTTGGTTGCAAAAACTTGAAAAATTGTTGCAGGAGGCTTGAATATTGTGTGGAGAGATTAAGAAACCTAAAATAAGCATTGTTCCCATGAAAGTGGGTGCACAACAATTTTCTCAATGGATGGTGCTGAAAATAAAATTAGCTAGATGCCTTAAAGGGTCCTCATGAAACATAAAACTTCTATTTGAAAACTGCAATGTCCTAGATCCCGTAGTCCTTAAAAATTACCATACATAAAGCTTTGATTTAAGGAGGTTGGGTAAGGTTAGAAGATCTTCTAAGTAGCAAGAGATCCTATAGACCACATAGTTGTACAAAAAACACAAGGATCCACATATAATATACAAGGTTGCATGGCAATGCGGGTACTTGGGGTACTTAGGGTATGGGTATGGGTACAACTATTTTTTATAATAGGGGATGGGGTTACTTGGGTATTTCAAACTTTATTTTTAATTATACTTTTATATTTATAGAAAACTTGAATTTATGAGTCATGAAAATGATTTTTCAAATCAAGAACAATGATAAAGTTTGCAAATGTAATGTATTGTTTTCAATTTCAGATTTATTATATGTTTGTAATAATAATTTATGATAAATTTTTAGATGCATAACATAGAAGGCATGATTTAAACATGAACAAGAAGATCATAAATCATATAAAAATGACACATTGCAAATGATAAATTTATGGCTTTAATACTGATAAAGTGTATTGCTCATCAATATTTTATCAAAAATTCAAACTGATTATGTATTGAATTAAGCTTGATAACCAAATAACAAAGAAGGAAAACTTTAAACATGAAAAGGGTCATAAATCATATGATAATGACATATTGGAAATGATAAACTTATGCTTAAACAATGATAAAGTTTATTGTTAATCAATATTCTATCAAAGTTTTGAATTGATTAGGTATTGAATTAAGATTGATAAGAAACAAGCTGATACACAAACAAAAAATTGAGAAAAAAAAATTCCAAAATCTCAATCAAGGTCCTTAGCTATGATGCTCTCTACTGAGTACCTGATACTTGTGTACGAGTATCAGGGGTGTGGGTACAAGTACCCATGCAACCTCATAATATATTATGATAACCAATAATGTCATACATGAATGAACATATAATATATTATGATAACCAATAATGTCATACATGAACGAACATATAATATATTATGATAATGGTATAAGGGCACCAAGTGGACACATAAAACTACAGGGTACACCAAGACCTATGAAGGAGACGATGAAGGTACAAAAGGAAATCAATGCCTAATGAAGATATGTAAAGTCATTTGGTGATGAACCATGGCTATTGAAGCCATCAAAATGTAACGAAAGCATGAAATTGTCAAATTTGTAATACATTGGCAAGAATGGGCAAACTTAGGCCAAAATGGCACAAGTGAGGTTTAAGGAGTTAAAAGTCATTTAATGTTAATGTCATAGTCAAATGTAATTTATTTTTTTCATCAAAGTCATAGTATGGAGGAGTAATAGGTCATTCAAGGTTAATATACAAAATATGCATAAATGTTGCACAAAAAGATGTAAATTGCAAAATGAACAAAATATTGTCAATATAACCACAAATGGCTAGAGGATGGGATTAGGGAGTAGAAGAAATAATTTAGTAAAGGTTGTCTTTAAAACCTTTTTAGAGTCTTTGGACTATTTTAGAAATTTTGAGTTGTTGATTTGACAACTTTATTGTCCACTTGACAACATTTTAATATGTTTTGTTAGTGAACAGTCAGTTATGACTATTGGGGGCAGTTAGAAGTAGTTAGTGGTTATTCTTAGTTGGTTTTGGAGTTTTATGTCTATTTTGGATGGAATCCATAGGGTGTTTTGGAAAGGAATACGATTCACAATGTATGAGACTAAAAACAAAGTTTATGAGCAATAAAACTTAATTCTTTGAAATTTTGGAGGTCTTAGCCAGGGTACAATTAGCATAAATAGACTAAAAATGTACTTGGCAATGTGATATTTAGTAGATATTGATGTGAACATTATTATTTTGGTTTCATATACAAGTTATTTTAATTCTTTAAGTTTTTTTGGTTGCTGAGAAAACTATGGAATTCACTGTTAAATGTGACTATGTCTATATTGTGACTATAGAGAGTCATTAGTGCAAGGTTTTCATAAAATGCTTTGACTTACCTATAAATGTGTCTTTTGCAATTGGTGTGGTGAGTCAAATTTAAGATAAATATTTTTTATACAATGAACATGTGCAGGGATTGAAGAATAAGTGTTTGAAGCACCAAAAATGGTGGGAAATTATTGATTAATGGAAACTAGTCCCTCACCAGTCATAGCTGGAAATGAATTGATGGATGGAGAAGGTAAATGATGGTTCAAATGATCTATTGGGGTGAAACTTTTAGTGCTAGAACTAGTGTTGAGGTGGTGTATTATAGGGAAGAGTGTGTTCTCTAAAACCCTTGGTTAATGACCCTAGACATAAGGATTTGTTAGGAAATGAGTTTGATGATTGGTGAGACCTTGGAAGTTTGATAATATTGAGTCTTAAAAAGGTCTAGAGAGAATATTTTTTTTAGGGGGTCCTAGAAGTAAAGGGATATAGGAGTGTCTTTGCTAGGCAAGGGCTAATTAGGCCTAATTGAAGAGGTAGTGGGTGATGAAGTGTTCACTTGTCACATTGTGGGAGCCTGAGGTTGTTATCCATTCAATAACTTCAAAAAGGGTATTTAAAAGTGTCAAAAAATTGATAGGTTGTTTGGGAATTTTGGGAATTAAATGCTTATTTTAGGTTGAGAAGGGCTACTAGGTAGGTCTAGAAAGGTTGTAATAGAAGAATGATGATAAATGAGAGGATGGAAGTTTATGGGGAGTTGTAACATGGCAAATATACTATGTTAATATGGTCTATAGTGTTAATATCAATGTATGAGGTCCAAATTGAATTTTGTTATGTTGGAGGCACTAGGTACACTAGGTGGCCTAGAATGGTATTACTACTTGAGAGTTTAGAATAAGGAAGTGGGAAGGTGAACTTGATTGGTATGGTTGTGGGAGTGATTTAAAAAGTTAGAGAACTCTGTTTCACCTTTGAGTAGGACCAATTCCTTGAGTTGATTCCAAGTTTCTTGTTGAATCCTCAAGTTGAGTTAGCCTACTTAAGGTGATAATGGATGGCTCTGCAACAGATAACCAATAATGTCATACAAGAACAAACATATAATATAGAATGATAACAAGTAATGTCATACATTAACAAACACATAATATATTATGATAACCTATAATGTCATACATGAACAAACATATCATATATTAACCAATAATGTCATAAGTCTAATAATTTCATGCATCAAATATATATCATACATCAAATATAAAATGTCATATATATATCAAATATATATCGAATATGTCCACTGACATAAAATCCAACTTATATGTCTACTGATGCCTATACATGTATGTCTATCAACTATATCTTCTCCTTCCCATGAGGGGAAGGAAACAAATCTCTAGAGGTCTTCGATCATTGTGTGGAGGGAGATGATGGTGATGATGGGGTCTTCCTCACACACTCGCTCGTCCTCTTGTTGAGGCTCTTCTATAAATTGAGCTGATACAAACAAAATAGATATGAATGAATAATTATTATACATTGAAATCAAATATATGTACACAAAAATTAATTATTTTCTTATTGCCATCATATAGTCACTCTGCAAGTCCACCTCAAAGGCTCATGGACAATCGAGTGTAACAAGACCAGTCTACAACAATTGAATCAATATAATCACTTATTAAAAACATTATAAATTTTGATACTAACTATTATAAAAAACAACTAAAACCAAGAATTTTTTTCATACCTCAGTCAATGGCTATGAACTAGCCATAGCTGCAACCACTCTACGACTGACGAACTATCGAAGATGAGGAGGAGTCCTAGATGTCAAGAGCTACATGTCATACAATAAATGTTAAATGTAACATGAAAAATAAAACAAATATAATCAAATGAATTAAATTAACATGAAACAAATGTACCTCTACGAAGCTCCTATCACGTCTCAGCTTGGAGTCTATAGTGAATGTCGGTGATCTTATACAGAAATGATTCACATACAGAAAAATTTTAGTCAATCCTTCATATGATTACTTAATAAATACATGTATTCATTTAAATTATTAAATCAATACATACATATGGACTCATCGATGGGATGGAAAATGGGGCTAGGGGATTACTACTAGAGCTCCGAACACTCTGACCCTAAATTTTGAACAATGTCAATACATGGTAATTAATTAGTCATTCAATATAGATATGAAATGTGATCACATTAGTTTATTATAATTTTAATTTACCTATGTGTCAATGCCAAATGTCTCATTTAGGAACTGATTAGTCACTAGCTCATCATTCGCACCATCTCCAGGATGACTGCCAAATGTGCATAAGGATGTGCATGATGTGCACATGTGACCACGATGTGCAAAGGCTCCTTCTCAACTAAAGAACTTGTGCAATGAATGAGGGTCTGCATCAAACCACTAATAGTCCCTAGAGTGCTGGCCTCTACATGTTCCTTCACAATTGAAGGAATAGTCACATGCTCACCCTATGGCTTGACCATACGTGCCCTAACTACATTAGGGTCATGACGTACCCCCAACCTCTCAAATGATGAACACCCACCTCTATCCTATGAGTCTAAAATATCAAAATAATTGGGGATCTCCCCAAGGAAAAACTCACAATACAATTTCCTTAAGAAATACATTGGGACCTCATGATTATTGCAAGGAGGGACATAAAAAAACATCCACCATATATCCTAAAAATTATTTCTAATACCATCATGTATGCACCAATGGATGGGGAACTATTTAGTACCCTCTCTAACAGTATCTTGTTCACTAGGCTTTCTAAATAATGTACAAATCCTACCTTTTGGTATATCTTTTTTTTTAACATCTTGATATGATAATTTATTTGCATAATATATTTTTTCTTCATCCCTCTTAACCTACCAAACATCTAACTAACCACTGATAGAAGCTATGTGGGTCTTAATGGACTTGAGGGAGGATGCCAATTGAGCTCTTATTGGATTGGTTTGTCAATAGGCTTTCAAACCACCAATGAGTGCTTCTAATTTGGTTTTGTCTCTTTCTATTTCATTTAAAATGTTTTCTTGTGTGCCAGGAGGTGGTCTTGCAATTGGTTCAAGTTACAAAATTTGTTGTTATTGTTGTGGAGGGTTTTGGTTTTGATCTTCTTGAGGGTTTTGGTTTGGATCTTGTTGAGGGTTTAGGTTTTGACCTTCTTGGGGATTTGCCAGTTCATTATTCACATTTCTTGATAGGAAATCAATTGAAATCTAAATAAATAAACAAATTTAAAGAAAATTTGAAAAAGACCTACAAAACAATATTAAAAAAATATAAAACAATGCAAAAAGAAAGTTAGATAACATATGGCATCCTCGTGATCTCGAACTTCAATGGTGAGGAGGCATATTGGCAAGGCAAGTGCTAGAAGACTTGTATTGTTGCAATCCACATACATGTTGTAGCAAGGTGAAATAGCAAAAAAGAGTTAAAATGAATGGGCTGTGGGTATGCAGCCCAATTATAAAAAATAGTTTTTTTAAAAGTGTGTACACTCTATGGCTCGGGTTACCCAAGCCATAGTGCGTGTACGCGCTATTAAAAATTAGAAATAAATAAAAATGGTGTCACCTTTTTGGCACCACAACTTGGTGCACTTACCCAAATACCTTCCCTCCTAATAGTAGCAATTATTCAAGTCTCTCTATGGATTTTCCATATATTCAAAACATTGAGAAAGTTTTCTTTTCTATTCTTTCACTCTTGATAGTTTTCTACCTTGTCACTAAGCATAAAAGTTAGCCACTCTTTCAGAGAGGGGTTGGAAATGGAATCCTCAAGAGAAGTATCATCCTTCCATATTTTTGACCAAAAAAGCCTTTTCTCCCATTAACAACAAGAAATTTACTCCGCCTTGTGAAAACAACTTTCATTGTTTATTAAATTTTTCCACTGAGTAGTGGGGTCATTATAATTATCCATGTTCAAGAAACTACTTGAAGGATCATAAAAACTATATTTGACTTTTAAGATCTTACTCCATTACCTTTTTCTTTCCAAGATAGACCATCCAAATTTTGAGACCACAACTTTGTTCATTTCTCTTATACTTCTAATTCTAAGTTCCCCTTCATCTTTCAATTTTTAGACATGATTCTATCTAACCAAAGATAGTTTTAGTTCTTGTCTAGAGAAAGGTTTTTTAGATTGTCACTAAACTATTAGAAACTTTAGGAGGCTTAACCGATAAGGAAATTGTACATGGGGAAATTTGAATCGAGGATATAAAGCCCTAAGATTGTCACATTACCAAACTTATACAAATGAAAGAGGTCATTATGGAGATTGATCCTTTCAATCAAAACTCTAGGGTAGCTAGATCTAGGAAGAGTAGTTAAAACTAAGTGATAGAGAAGCACTAATAAAAATAAAGATCCAACAGTTATAGTGTTGGAGAAAGGGCAAAAAAGTCCTTCAACCCCTCATATGATAGGAGCTATGAAATTAAATTAGGTAGATGTAAAATATAAAACTAAGATATATAAATAAATGATAAAGTGTATTTAAATGAAAGAGGGGAAAATATAACTTGTGAAAAAACTAAAAAATAGGCTATCAAATTATGTTTTAATGGCTGATTCCCACAATCTAGATTGAAAACTATGCTATGGAAAAAAATTGGAAATCATTTCGTGAAACCTCCCTAATCAAGGTTTAAATGGAGTAATCATGGTTGACCTAGAGCCAATTAGGGTTGAACTAGACTATTGAAAGGAAAATTGAAATTCTTACTGGTGAAATAGAATATCTAGGGGTACAGTGTGCCTATGATGATAGAGTACGAAACTGATTTTGATTTTATAGTTCCATAAAAATCCAAAAAGGGTACTTTGATCTATAACCTATTTGTGAATCCAAGAGCTAAAACTTGCAATAAAAAATGGTTTTGTTTGTGGACAAGGGGTTTTCCTTGGGTAAACCCTAGTTTATAATTAACCTTGAAATAAAATAAATAAATTGAAGAAATTTAAAGTGAATGTATGAATTCACCTTACAATAGTATGATCTCTCTAATCAATTATAATGTGCTTAATTCACCAATTGATTTGGATCAAGAAGATAACAATGAGTAAATGTGCAAGATGCAACAAGGGATCTTGAAGAAGGTTTATCTAGATAAACTATTTCAATTGCTTGAATTCTTGAATCCCTGATCTTCAATGGATGTAAGATTGAATGAATGCTTGAAGACTTGAAGGTTCAAAAATTTGAATGCTTAATGCTTAAACTTGTTGATGCTTGATCATAGAATGCTAGGATGACTTGAAGTGAAAAAGAAATAAGAAGGTTTTGTTTTATAGAGATCTCAATGTGGCCACTATGTAAACTTTAAAATGACATGAGTCCCATCTTAAAATGGAGCCATAAATGATGAGACTTAATAAGATTCCTTAGGGGAGTAAATTAAGGATTATTAATTTAAATTAATAAAGGTCTACCCAAATTTATAAGTAATAGGAGAAACATAATATTTATTTATAGGGAAGATAAAATATTATCTAAGATAGGACCTATTGGAAATTGGGGAGATTGCCAAAAGATTGGTTGGAAGCATGAATGTTGAGGGTATTCCTATCGGGGAGCACTACTGTGATGATATGTTGCATTTGTGACTGAGTTTGTCATTGATGTCAACATAGCAATTTTCTATGGTATCTAACAAAAGATTAGTGGAATGATCAAGTTAGTACAGATGGCTAGTTGAGAATTATAGCTATCCAAAGTTATGGGAGATAATTTTGAGTATCTAGCATATGCAATTAACATTAGAAGAAGAAAGGATAGGTCTGAAAGAAGTTATGTAAGTTTTGGTGATGTCTATTTTGAGATAGAGTTTACATAGGCATGTTCAGGTAAACTTTTTATATGTCTTAGTGGAGTTAATATCATGAGGATCAAGGTTAAGGACATGAATAAGACATGTTGAGGACTATGTGGCTAAGCTCACTCTTCATAATATTGTGTGTATGGAATGTTACTCAAGTTGCAAGATAGATTAATTTTATCACTAAGTGTAATGTGTTCTTAATATGGTCCTATAATAATTAACTGAGAATGTCTAATAGTTGATTCAGGGAATTATCTTGTGGAATCTATATAAAGGAAGAACAATTTCCTTTATCATGACAAGACATGATATGATTTTATGATCAATGATAAGTAGCAGAGAATACAAAATGAAAAGTTGTGTAGAGTAGTGCATAAATGAAGGGAACTTCATTGCCAAAGTTTTGAAGAGTGATTCAAGGTTTACTATTTGCATCTGAGGTTCATGACTTGGTCTAAAAGGCTTGACATTGATTGGTTCGGTTTACAAGACAAAGGAAATAATAGAGGAAAAGGAAATATAGCAATAAATTTCTTGTTTGAGCAATGAGCTCTTCTTGTAGTTAAAATTGCTTGTTTGGGAAGTCGGCTCCTCTTGCATACATTATACTACAACTCCTAATAGTGTTGGAATCTCATAATAGGGGTTAAAAGTCTTCTAATAGGGATTCATTATACTAAATGTTGTAATAGACTCCTAACAGGGTCAATCCTCTAACAAGGAATATTTATATTAGTACATTATCTTGTGGGCATCATTCCCATCGAGGTTTTCCCTTTGATCAAGGGTTTCCCTAGTCAACATATTTGGTGTAATTCTCTATGTCCATCTTGTTATGGTTTTTGATTAATTTTGTTGAATGGTTAAGTTAGTTTAAGGAATATAAATGTTTTAATTGTTGGATAACTGATTCACACAACCCCCCCCGCCCCAAGTTATCTTGGTGGACCATTGTTTCTAACAATTGGTATCATAGCATCAGGTCCTTGAAGAAAATGTCCAAAAATTTTTGGAGATCCATGGAAAACATGTTTAGAAAAGATAGTCCACAGTTTGATGAAATTATGAAAGCTCAAAAAAAAAGATGAAGACACATTTTGTTTGTGTATGGGTCCAGGATATTGGATCTTAACAAAATCAGTGAAGACAAGCATTGAAGAAAAGGATTTGAAAATTTTCACCAAGGTATAAAATGATCTTTTCATGTGTCACATGAGACCTAGAGAAGCACTATTGCCTACACTACTTGAAATTGAGTACAATCAGGTAAAGTCACTTGCTACTTCACATTTGATTTGGAAAGCTTTGGAAAATAGTTTGAAGGTGATGCACGTTCTAAGAAGTTGGATTTGTGCATTTCAAGATGCTAAAATGATGAAAGATTAATTTGTAAGAATATATATATATATATATATATAGACAGGATATCTAAAATTACTACAGATATTAAAGCTCAAAGGGGAACAAAAGAATATGATGAGGTTATATGGAAGATATCATAGATTCTAAAACCACCATTTAAATCAGTAGTCTAGATGATACAATTGTTGATATCATGCACCAAAGATTTCACAAAGGAGACATTTCTTGGAAGACTTAAAGAAGTTGTGAATGAACTTAGACAGTCTGGAGAATTGACTAGAATAGACACAACTTTTAGTGCCTTGAATATTCAATGTAACTTATCAAGGAGCAGAAGTGCTAGAGGAGATTTTGCTAGTAGCAGCAGATATGAGTAAGATAGATAGATTAAAGAAGGAGTAGCCCTTCTGGTAAGAAGAGAAAAGGAGGTAAGAAAATATTTAAATGTTTGACTTGTGATGAATATGGTCATTATGCATCTAAGTGTCCTAAAAGGGATAAAAATTATAAGGGAAATCAAAAGCCTAGAAAAGATAGAAAATGTTTATATGCAAATGAAGATAATGATTCTAATTAACAAGCATTAAATGATAGTGATGATGAAATTGGATTTATCAAAACTAAAGAAGAAATTCTAGAGAAAGTAGCTTTAGTATCACAGGTTGAGAAGAAATCTAAATGGATAATTGATGGTGGTTGTTCACATCACATCTTTGGTGATATGAACAAGTTTTTAAACTTCAAAAGTCAGGATGGAGGAATTGTTAGAGTTGGAAACAATGCAACATGCCAAGGAAAAGGTATTGGATGTATAACTCTTGATGGTAAAACTAACACTGAGAATGTATACTTTGTTGATGGTTTAAAGAACAATCTTTTGAGTGTTGGAAAATAGTAGACAAAGGTTATGAGTTGCAATTCATATAAAAGACATGCATGATAAAAAATAAAGATGGAAAGGTAGTTAGAATAGGAGCCAGATCTAGAGGTAATGTATTTTAGATGAATCCTACTAAAATGACATGTTTGGTTATAAAGGTAGATGACAATTGGCTATGGCATAAGAGATTTTGTCATATACACTTTGATAGTATTGTGAGGACTAGCAAAATGTTTGCAGTTAGAGATTTGGCGAAGATTGTAAAGGTTACTAACACAATTTGCAAGGAGTGTGTTTTGGCAAAGCATAACAAAATTTCTTTTTTGAGCAAGAAGTTTATTACTACAAAAAAGTTAGAGATTATGCACATAGATCTCAGTGGTCCTACAAAGACTAAAGTATTCTATGGTGAAAATTATTTCATGATTCTAGTTGATGATTTTTCTAGAATAATGAGGGTTGCATTTCTTAAAGAGAAATCTAAGGTATTTGACAAGTTTAATATATTCAAGAATAGAGTTAAGAATGAATCTAGTATGAAGATCAGATGTTTATTATTGGATAGAGGAGGAGAATTTACTTCAAATGAGTTTAACATGTTTTGTGAAGTAAATGGAATTAAAAGACAACTATCAGCTCTGAGAAAACATGAACATAATGCCGTTGATGAGAGAAGGAATAGGTCAAGTATAGAAGCTTCAAGAGCTATGTTAGCAAAAAATGATGTATCCAAGACATTTTAGAGAGAAGATGTGAGCATAGCAGTCTACACTATGAA
This sequence comes from Cupressus sempervirens, assembly GCA_028749045.1. NCBI lineage: Eukaryota > Viridiplantae > Streptophyta > Pinopsida > Cupressales > Cupressaceae > Cupressus > Cupressus sempervirens. Next base: position 782,319,415 of record CM053792.1, read on the forward strand.
CAGAGTGCAAGTTAGGAAAGAGACAAACAAGATACCTTATGAACTATGGTTTGGTCACTCACCTATAGTTAAGTATTTCAAAATATTCAAAAGTAACTGTTACATAAAGAGAGATGATGACATTGAAAAGTTTGATGCCAAAAGTGATGAAGGTATGTTTCTTGGTTATTCATTGAAAAGAAAGGCTTATAGATGTTATAATCAGAGAACTAAGACTATTATAGAAAGTACAAATGTGAGAATTGATGAGAAATTCAAAATACAAGAGAGAATAGTTGATTACAATTTAGATGATGATATTGTTACTAAGTGAAGTAATGATAAGGTATTTCTCGAAACTAACAATTATTTGTAGAAAACAGGAGAGCCAAGGCCGAAACAAAGCTCAAAACCTTTAGTAGAGCCAAGAGTTGAGATAGCAACTCCTACTTCAGGAAAGAACAAGATAAAGAATGACACATTTGAATAGATTATCAAAAGCAATTTCAAAGGTGTGATGACAAGAAGCACAATAAATGAAGAACTATTCTTAATATCTCAAGTTGAGCCTAATAATGTAGATGAAGCATGTAAAGATGACTATTGGAAGACAGCTATGAAAGAGGAAATGGATCAGATAGAAAAGAATGAGATATGGGAATTGGCCCCCAGACTAGCAGACAAGAATGTGATAGGAACTAAATGGGTATTCAAGAACAAGATGAATGAGCAAGGAGAAGTTGTAAGAAACAAAGTAAGATTAGTATGTGAAGTTTAGTCACAAAAAGAAGGAATTGATTATGAGAAGACTTATGCCCTTGTGGCTAGAATAGAAGCAGTAAGATTATTCTTAGCCTATACAGAATAAAAGAAATTCAATGTATATCAAATAGATGTCAAGTTAGCATTTTTGAATGGATAACTTGAAGAAGAGGTATACATTGAGCAGCCTAAAAGATTTCTTTTGATAGATTAAAAGGACATAGTATGCATATTAAGGAAAGCATTGCATGGATTGAAGCAAGCACCCAAAACTTGGTATGCAAGGTTGGACAAACATTTGACAAAGCTTCGATATAACAAAGGTATGGGAGATAGCAATTGATATTAGAAAGAAACCGGCAATGGTTTGATGATTTTGTTAATATTTGTTGATGACATCATATTTGGAGGAAATGATGATGAAAGTAAGAAGTTTGTAGAAGAAATGAAGAAAGAATTTGAAATGAGAATGATAAGAGAAATAAAATATTTCCTAGGATTGTAGATTATACAAAATAAAGAAGGAATATTTATTTCTTAGAATAAGTACTTAAAGAATTTACTAAAAAGGTTTGGTTTGGAAAAATGAAAACCCATTGGAACAACTATGGTAACTGGATACAAGTTATCTAAAAAGGATGAGACACTCACAGTTGAACAAAAATGGTACAGATCTATGATTAGAGGATTACAATATTTGAATCACACAAGGTTAGATATAGCAAATGCATTTGGAATTGTTACAAGATTCCAGGCTCATCCTAGAGAAGCACATTATGCAGCAATGAAAAGGATATTTAGATTTCTGAAGGGAACATCTAAGTTTGGATTATGTTATGAAAAATCTAATAATTTTACTCTAAATGCTTATACTGATGTAGATTGGGCAATTAGTATGCACGAATGAAAGAGCACTAGTGGAGGAGCTTTCCTTCTTAGGGGATTATTAGTCTCTTGGTTAAGCAAGAAGTAGGATTGTACATCTCAAAGTATAACAAAAGTAGAGTATGTTGCAACATCAAATAATTGCAATTAAGTCATTTGGATTAAGTAGATGCTGAAGGATATAAGGATTTAAATATTTTAACCTATTGTTATACATTGTGATAACACAAGCATGGTAAATATGTCTAAATCTAGATTACATTCGAGGAATAAAAGCATTTCTATTAAGTATCATATGTTGAGATAAAAAGTTGCAAAAAAAGAAATTAGATTGGAGTATGTAAGCACTAAAGAGAAGATTACAAATATATTCACTAAGCCTCTTTCCAAAGAGACTTTTGAGTATTTGAGAGGCATGCTTGGGGTTATGCCCCTTTCTACATCAAAGTATGAAGATGCAAGAGTGCATAAGTCTAGTGTAACCGAGCACCATTATTGTCTGGATTGAATGTTGATGCTTCCTAAATGAGGGAGTGTCTATGATGGACACAGTCATCTAGCACTCTTGGTGATGTTGTTTTGAATAGTTTCTTTCGACACTCGAGCTAGTAAGTTGTAGAGATTGATACAGTAGAGTCTTTGGTTACCTCTGACATTAATGTCAATGTGGGAGAAGTTTTGCATGAAAAAAATTATGCTAAGGGAAGATGTTCAACATAAGAAAAGTATGAGGAATAATAGTTTGGTATTGAGCACATTGAAGAATACTAATGGGGGAGTATGATTGATAAAGAGGATTTGAAAATGAATAGTCTTTTGTTGGTCTTCTTGGAACTAGATGTTTTTAATCTATGTTGCCATCAATGCCAAAGGGGGAGATTGTTGAAAGATTGGTTGGAAGTATGAATTCTAGTGATATTCCTATGCAAGGGGAGTACTACTATGATGATATGTAATATTCATGAATGATTTTTCATTGATGTCAAATAATAGTTTTCTGTGGTATCTGATAGAAGAACAACATAAAGATCAAGTTAGTATGAACAGCTAGTTGAGCATTCTAACTATCCAAAGTTATGGGAGATACTTCTAAGTATCTAGTATATGAAATTAATATCAAAAGAAGAAAAGATAAGTATGGAAGAAGTTATGTAATTTTTGGTGATGTTTTTTCTGAGATAGACCTTATAGAGGCATGTTCTGGTAGATTTGTTATATCTCTTAGCAGTGTTAATATCTTAAGGACTGAGGTTGAGGACATGAATAAAACATGTTGAGGATGACATGACTAAGCACTCTTGTCATAATATTACATGTATAGAAAGTTATTTAAGTTGCAAGATAGAAGATTAATGTCGTCACTAAGTATAATGTGTTCTTAATGCGGTCCTATAATAATTAATTGAGAATGTCTAACAATTGACTCAAGGAATTGTTTTGTGGACTCCATATAGAGGAAGGACATTTTCCTTTATCGTGACATGAGATGATATGATTTTATGATCAAGGGTAAGCAACATAGATTGTATAATGTGAAGTTTTGTAAAGTAGTGTGAAATTGAAGGAAAATTTATTGCTGAGGTTTTGCTGAGTGATCTAAGGTTTGGTATTTAGATCCAAGGTTCATTACTTGGTCCACAAGGTCTAATAGTGATTGGTTTGGTTGATATGATAGAGGAAATAAAAGAGGAAAAGAAAGGTAATAGAAAATTACTTGTTTGAGTAGTGAGCTCTTCTGATAGTTGAAATTGCATGTTTGGACAATGGGCTCTTCTTGCATACATTATACTACAACTCCTAACAGAGTTGGAATCTCCTAACAAGTACTCATTGTACTAAATGTTGTAATAGACCCCTAATAGAATCAATCCTCTAACAACGAATATTTATATTAGTACATCATCTTATAGGCATCATTCCCACCAAGGTTTTCCCTCTGATCAAGGGTTTCCCTAGTCAACATATCTGGTTTAATTATCTATGTGCATCTTATTATGGGTGCTATTTACTTTTGTTGAATGGTTAAGTTTTCTTAAGGAAGATAAACATTTTAGTTGTTGGATAACTAATTAAACCACCTTAGTCTTAGTTATCTTGGTGGACTATTGTTTCTAATAGGACCAGTTTTAAATATTAATTTATGTTAAAAAATAAATAAGGAGACAATATTTAAGATAAAAAAAATTATATTTTAGTGTTGGAAAAAATTATTCAAGTTGTATGTTTCTATTGATGTCATACAAATATCAATATTAACTGAGTAGTCGGGAAATGAAGAACTTGGATATTCAGTATCAACCAAGTAGTTGTGCAATGAAGAGCGTTCAGTGTTAACTAAGAAGTCAGGAAATGAAGGATATCTATCTTCTAGTATTAACCAAGTGGTCAGGCATCAAAGGACTTTGAGTGTTAACCAAGTGATCACTTGCACTATTGATTGAGTGTTAGCAGAATACACTTGTCTATTAATTAACTAATTGAGGTCGACTATTTGGATGTTTAAAGATTATTTGAAAGGGTATTCAAGACAACTTGATAAAGCTTATGATATATAAGAAAGGTCAATAAATATAATGTATGATATGAAGTGGAATACATGGAATAAGATGGAGATGTGATTGAAGGGAAAGGAAGAGAAGGCGAGTGTTGAAGATTAGCAACAAAGAATATTATGATCAATGAAGATCTAGAGGTCGAGCCAGAATAAAGATCTAACTCTACAAAAGAAGTTTCTTCATAAATCATGTCAAATTACTATTACCTTCTAACCATTGTAACAGTAAAGAAATCTCTTAACAGAGTTGACTTAACAATCAGATTGTAAATTCTATAACAAGGTGACATTTCAAGATTGAAATGTTTGAATATCTCTAACCAAACCACTCTTAACAAGATGATCTAAATTTTCTAACAAGGTCATACTTAACAATATGTATTGTAGCCTTTAATAGGGTTCACTCTTAATAGGGCTCACTTCAAAAGAATTAACTTGATAAAGATCCTAATTCACCATAGACTCGTCCTTAGAAGGGATATCATTAAGGGAATTTTCATTATCCTCTTTTAATAGGGAATTATTAGAATAGGGATGTGGGTGTCCATTAATGGTGTTTCTTTAAAAGGGTCATCAAATTAAGATAGAGTCACTTCGAGAAAAGTATTTATAATGTCTTAATCTTTCTCTAGAGTATCTTAAAGAGGTGGATTTGTGCTAGGAGAAGAATGACCATCAAAATTATCATGTTGAAATGAAAAACCATAAATCATCATGTTATCTTTTTGACAAAGAAGAGAATAGTCAACATTATGATCAAAAGGTTCATCCCAAATAGTGACATTATCAATGAAAGGATCATCTCTCTCAATCATAGACACCATAGGAGAGAAATAACCATGAGTTAAAAGAATCCCCATAAAGAGGGAATGATTAAAAGAAGATATAGGATTGCACCCTCAAAAAATGCATCCACATAGTTAATGATGAGATGAGGATAATGTCCCATATTAATACACCACTCATCTCTATAAAGAGGAAGATCACATAGAAAAGATAAATATATAGGAGGGGGATGTATTAAAATATAAGGAAACGATGTTTGGAGAATCCTTCAAATAATAAATGTAACATGAGGGTAAAAGAAGTAATTATAGGGTAAATACAACTAATCTCGTTCTTATTGAAATTTATAAAAGATCCAATGAACCATCTAAAATGAATGCATTAAAAGTATATACAAAGTGATGTAAATGCAATGAAATAGAGATCTAGCTAAATACTAGTGATGTAAAATAGAGTAGATCTAGGTGTAGAAAGAAGTGAGAAATCAATATAACTCTACAAGATAGAAAAATTTGACTCTAATAATATTGGGGGTATTTTATCAAGCTCACCACAATGTCTAGGGAGAAAATGAATCCATAACACTATGAACAAATGATTGGTGAAGTCCATGAATCACCTCCTCCTGTAGGCTTAACTAACATAAGATAAAATGTCTAAAATTCTTAACCTAATGCAAAAGGTTGAATTATTTGGAATCACTTCGCCCTCACCTCTAGAAAGATAGGGTTTATGAACATATATATGAAAGGTAAACTTGAATCTAAGGAAGGTGTACTAGAAGAACAAGACTTACCTAAAAAACATGATCCTAAAAATGGGTTGTCAAATGATCTATGAAACTTCATAAACTTACACTTTGGACTTGAATCTATGAGATCTCCAAAACTGAAAAATTATTTGGCTCTCTGTTAGGGTTGAAATGGAGAAGTCAGGTCAGAATGGAGGGGCAAGGTGAATATGGAGAAGCAAGGTTGGTCTGGAAGGGTCACACTACATCCATTCTTTTTCAGTGTTTGATGACAAATAATTTTTGAATGTCTAAAGTTATACAAAAGGAGTATCTAAATTTGTGCTATTGTTTTCTTTCCAAAAATTTTAACCTAGAAGAAAAATGATAAAAATTTTGTTAATGGGGGTTTTCCTTGGTTAAATCGTAGTTTAGAAATTAATCTTGATAATAAAATAATTAAAATGCTCATTCAATAAAAAGTAAATGCATGCATTTACCTTACAATAGAAGGATTTCTCAAATTGAATGCAATGAGATCACTTTACCGATTGAATTGATGAAGAGGACATGAATTAAAAGAGGCATAGATATAGAAGAAGAATAACTATGGGAAAAGGATAAATGTAGAGGCCTTTCTGTAATGACAAGATCCACTATCAACAAAGAGGGAAGCTTGATTATTAAAGGTGATTACATGAGCATAGATGATAGATTATAAGGGCCCTAAATGATCCTTTTGAAGCTCCTTTAAAGAACCTATAAATGTGAGATATCTTCTCTCCAACTACTTGCCAAAGGATCTCCTTAAATGCACATAAGGATGACTCGAATGCTTCAATACAAGAATACTTGAATTCTTTAAGAATTGAGTTTTTTAGTGCTTGTGCATGAAAATTATGGAATTTTTGGTGGTTCAAAAATAAGGCAAATGGGTGCACTTATAAAGGGTTTGGAATAAAATTTCTCCCACTAGCTTACTAGAAACAAGAATAATACCTCAAATCAACCTCAACATAAGACTTAAGAAGGGGATCCAAAAATGGGTACCAATCAAGAACACATTGCATCCTTTCTTAGTAGGGAAAGGTTAAATCATGTCTTCCCAAGCATAAAAACCCCAAAAAATTCCTCATGATCCTAGAACAAGTCACAATTTTAAGAAAATAGGTGAGAGTCATAAGGAAACCCATTTTTAGAGAGGAAAAGAGATTACAAGTGATTGAAGGAAGGAAATGGAACCTATAGGATGATAGGTCCTTCCTCAATCTTTGCACCATGAAACGGGGACACCAAGAAGGATCTATTAGGTCCTACACCAATTTTCTCTAAGAGAAATGATAAGAGATAAGAAGAAATGAGAGAATGCTAATTAAATGCAAGCCTAGCATTAAATCTTACTAACTAGGTACTAAACAATCATAAAATTGAAATGCTTCTAATTTAAGATAGTATAGAGTCGGTTGAGGGTTTACTTGTATGTGAATGGCTATAGGTTCATATTTCACATATGAATGATTATAGGTTCAAATTTCACATAAATGTTACTAGTTTGTGGATTTACAATTTAATGTTTATATTTGTAATGTTGATTATGGTTTTTAAAGTCTACATGGGAAACATATGTGTTTAAAGAAGACATCAAGGTTATAGGAATTCTCATGCAAAGTGCTCCATATGTAACAACTAACTAAAGTCTACAGATTCAACTATTATGTTAATATTACCTAAAAGATGTGTCATAATTAGGATCAAGGATCTTATTGGTTATGATAATTTGTTTTAAGTTATTTACTTGAATGTAGAAAATATTCTTTCAATTGAATAATCCTATAATGCATTCAAATTCTCTACAGAATTGGGGAAAAAACCATTCTGCCCACAAAGTATATATTCTATAATGTACCAACACTTTTATACAAGTTAATGCTTGCACGATAATACTGACCAATAAAAATTTATAGAGAAGATACTTAAATGAAATATCACTAACAAAAAAATTGTGTCATCCATTTAGTTATCATGAATAACCTAAATATTAGGTGAATGTGTGCTAGCTTTTAGTCTAACAAATATATCCCTTTCAAGAGTCATAATTTGGTGCACATATTAGCAATAAAATTACACTTCTGCATACCACACACTACCTTTGACACTTGTACCCTTTGATAAACTATAATCATTAGAGCTATGCAATCATAGACAAAACACCAAATATAATGCAGACTTAATGTAATATATCTAATGCATTCACCATAGAATAATGAGATGTGAAATACTAAAACTATATTTCACACATCAGATTAGAATCAAATGACTCCTACTGAAATGTGTATATTGACTAGAGAGTGTCTTTCACCTTGAAAACTACAAACCTAACCACGTTCAGCCCTTAGAGGAACTAATGAAGAATTCAAATACATTCAATTATGGTCTACAATGCCCAACCATCTTCTTGTAAAGGCCTCCAAAAAATAGATCACAAACTAACACAATTTGTATTATTTTATTACTTTAATCATTTTATTTAATAATTAAATTAATTAATCAAATCAATTCTTATCATATCGTTTAAATTTTAGAACCACTGAACTAATTAAGTTAACAAATACCCTTTATAAAAATGGGGGCATTCTTAGTCCCCACGATGATAATGTACTAAAATAGGGAGGCCGCAGAGAATTACATGGCGAGTTCAATGTTTAACAGTGTTGGTAGTTTAACCTTTTCTGACATAGACACAATTCTTAGCCATTGAGTTTTACATATTTCGTTTGCTAACTCCTGTTTATATATTCACAATCCCATGGCTGGAAAGAATGAGAAAGCTTCACTTGACTTTTGATGTTAATTTCTGATATGAATAATAAAAAATCAGCATTGACAGTTGAATCAACGTGCCTCATTGTCTAAACTGATGTAAACAAAAGTAATCTACTATGTTCGAATATTTGAACTGCTGAATTAATAGTCTTTCTATTCGAATGCAGCCAGCAAAAAGCAAGAGAAAGCATAATAATTTTTTCCGTTTCTTATATATTGTTTAAAATTTATACAATTTTTGACCTCGCTTCATATATACAATCCATTTATAATGAGGCCAGCTTATAAATAGAGATTTTGTATAGTTTGTAAGATTTGAGAAGTTAGTAGACAAGAGCCTACAATGCACAGTAAATTATGAAGTTTTCATATAAATAGAGATTTTGTATAGTTTGTAAGATTTGAGAAGTTAGTAGACAAGAGCCTACAATGCACAGTAAATTATGAAGTTTTCATTTAAGAGAGATTTATTAAAGAAGTCTTAATCTTAATAATAATAATAAATGAATAATAAATAATCTAAACTTCTATTTATTAAAAATTGAATTGAAGTACTAGAAAAAGAACCATATTTTCTAATTTTACAGCTGGCCATCTCAACATCAAAATCAAATCAAATCAAATCAACTCTGGACAACTGACCCTCCATTTAATTAACAGCAGAATCTACTTTAGGAGTGTTTCCCTCAGATCAGTTTGAATAGAACAATCCGTATTTAGTATTTTAAAAGATATATCTATGGCCCCTTTGGACATCATTCTGTGCACAATTTCACCACACACAGAATTGCATGGACTCTAATTTTGTTTTTGTTTATCTTTCGTATTCTTCCACCATCTTTTTATCAAATTCACATATCATTGTCTTTTTCGTTTTTTTGTGGTTGCTTTGGGTTTTTTAATATCAACGATATAAACAACCGGCCAACATGTCAACCAAAAAGTTGAGAATCCATTTACCATTTTGTAACGATGGGACAACTAATTTTGGAGTAACTTGTTTCCTGACAGCGGCGTCTCATCTTCCAATTAATTATTTAGTTTACAGTAGTGGGCGTTGCTCGCAGAATCACATGTAACTACATGTCAAACTGAATTATTTCTATTATTGCTTCGACTAAGAAACAATAGAGAATATATTATTCATTTCCGTAGGTAATCAACCAATCAGAGAGAACATGAGTCTCTGTCTAAGTATTCCACTTTGAGTCATCATAAATTTTATATTTGAAGTACCCATGAATTAGTACCACAACTACAAAGATCCACTTTCGTCGTTGAAAGGTACAGTATATTAAATGGAGAATAGCGTACTGTGATCATCAATAGAAGCATGCTTGTTGGAATTTAATGCACTGGTTGTCTTGCTCCTAGAGCCAAACACCCACCTGCCACTTGATGGATTGCAGAACGTTCAAAAAATTTATTGCTGGTAGCTGAGTTTGGAAAATGAGAGGGAAAAACATTTTAGATCAGGAGGAAAAAATGGAATGATTAGATTCATTCGACCAGACAGAGAGAAGTTGAAGAGAAGAGAAGAGCAGAGAAAGAGGAAAAGGAAGTGATCAACAAATCAGTCGTTGCAGAGACACAAGGAATCATTGTTGTGCTTGCAGTTGCACGTGTTTCTACCTGTCATTCTGTAAGTTCGTAGTTTATTGCTTGATTCGACTTGTGAAGCAGTGATTGCTCCAGGTGTTATTGTATGCAGCCATTAGAGCTAGAAGTTCAAAGTTTTAAGTTGTTTATGAGTTTGAATTTCTTAGGGTTATTTTAGAGTTTTTTGGTAGAAGCCAAATGCTCCCAAATTTTTGTAATGTTTTTAATCAAATTTGAATACTAAGAAAGCAAGCATACGTAAATCCATTATTCTTCCTCTATACATTACATTTGAGAAGATTATTGTTGAATATTTGAAGTCGTGGCTCTCTAGTTTTAATAGTGAAAACATTCACGTATTAAATCAGCTCACTCGACTTGGTCTTCGTTTTAGTTTTTATCTTTGCAATTTTTGCCTAGCTTACTTGGCACCTTCTTCTACTGAGCTTCATCCTACTAGTGAGCTTCATCCTACAGTGGTGATCGAGTTCACTTAGCATCCACACTGTCGAGTTCACTCAACATCTATAGGTGCCAAGTTGCCCTTCAGGTGCTGAGCTCACTCAGCTCCTTAATGTGCCGAGCAAACTGGCACTCGACAATAGTGAGTGTCGAGTGAATTTTTCTTTTTAAAGTTTTTGATTTGATTTTATTTCTGTCAAATGGTATCAGAGCTTTCAGGCCCCACATCCACAGTGGGTTAGGGCAATTTTTTTGGGATATTTAACATGGCAGGAGATGCAGGAAAGATATGACAGTAGCCACCACCATTCAATGGAAAAAATTATGATACATGGGCAAAGAAGATGAAGACAATAATGGTTGCTAATGATTTGTGAGATTTCATGGCTAATGGATTCAATGATGTGATAGACCCAACTTAGTGTGATGCTCTCACAAATGCACAAAAGACTCAGTTGAAAGAGTCAAAGAGAAAGGATGCAAAAGCATTAAGTCTTATTGAGGTAGCAATGATAAAAATTGTTTTTCCCAAGATTGCAGCAGCAAATTATGTAAAGGAAGCATGAGATATACTTGAGATGAATTTCAAGGGGACTGATAAAGTCCATACAATAAAGCTACAGAATATAAGGAGGGAGTTTGAAAATCTTCAGATGAAGGAAAATAAATCAATTACAAATTTCAGTTCAAGGACCTCCAACGTGATTAACCAACTAAAGTCAAATGGAGAAGACTATCAAGAGTAGAGGATAGTGGAAAAGATATTGAGGAGTTTACCTCATAAATATGACAATTTGGTCATTACCATAAAAGAGGCAAAAGACCTCACTATTTTGACAATGGATGAGTTGATGGGTACTCTTCAAAGCCATGAGCATAAGATCAATAGATCTACATCTTCTTCTTCCCAAGAGCAAGCATTCAAGGCTCAATCAAATCTAAGAGGAAGGGGGAGAGGAAGAAATGGCTCAAGGAAAAACTCCAGAGGTAGACGTTGAGGTAATGGAGGACAAAGAAATGTTGTAGCAGAAAGCTTAGGAAGAGTAGATGGAGCAAGTAGCTCACAAAATACTTCAAGAGGAGGTAAGAAAAATTACAACTCAAATAGGAATAATGTAGAATGCTACCACTGTCATAAATATGGGCATTATGCAAGTGAATGCTGGAAGAAACAAAATGATTAGTCAGGACAAGAAAATGTGGCTAATGTAAACATGGGAAGTGGAAACAATGCCACTACCTTCATCATGTGTAATGTTGGTGAAGAAGGACGCCGTGAGGTTTGGTACCTCGACAATAGATGTAGCAACCACATGAGTGGTAATGAAACCTTGTTTTCATTCATTGACAAGAGTTTCAAATCTAAGATTAAAATGGGTAACAATGGAACTCTACTAGTAGTGGGCAAAGGATCTATTATGGTCCACACCAAGCAAGGTGAGGAAAAAGAAATACAAAATGTGTATTTTGCCCCTAGTATGAAGCACAATTCGATGAGCATTGGTTAGCTCAGTTGAAATGGATACAAAGTGCTGATGGAGAATGACATGTGTGTCATTCATAAAAAGGATGAGAGCAAGAACTTACTTGCAGTAGTTCAAATGACAAAGAATAGAATGTTTCCCTTGAGGATAGAGACATGTTTCTCATCTCAAGTTGGTGTTGCATCTCCCACACAATCAACTCTAAGGAGTGTGATTGAAGACCCCTCATAGCTATGGCACCTCAGGTATGGTCATCTAGGCTATGCTGGTTTAAATTTGTTGTCAAATAAAAGATTTGTAGAAGGTTTGCCACGAATAGAAAATTTATGTGACAAGTGTGAGGCTTGTATTTTGGGTAAGCAACATAGGCTTCCCTTTAATTCTAAAATTTTTAGGAGGGCTAGATATCCATTAGAGTTAGTGCATACTGACCTAGTCGATCCTATGCAAGTTACTTCCATTGGGGGAGTACTTATTTCATGAAATTTATTGATGATTTTAGTCGTAGGACATGGGTTTATTTTTTGAAATCTAAATCTGAAGCATTTGATAAGTTTCTAGAGTTCAAAGCCCAGGGTGAAAGAGAATTTGGACACTATATCAAGGTCCTAAGATCAGATAGAGGAGGGGATATACCTCCAATATTTTTGTATATTTTTGCAGGAAACATGGTATAAAGAAAAAGCTCACAGCTAACTATACACCATAGTAGAATGGAGTGTCTAAAAGAAAGAACATGACCATTGTTGAAATGGCAAGAAGCATGATGAAAGAGAAAGGTCTCCCAATTGAATTTTTGGGAGAGGTTGTGGCAACAACAGTTTACCTAATTAATAGGTGTTCTACAAAGGTTGTCTGTGATAGAATTCCAATGGAAGCATGGTCACAAGGAAGATGGATAGTTGAACACCTAATGGTGTTTGGATGTGTAGCATATGCACATGTGGCTAAAGAGAAAAGGCAAAAATTGGATGACAAAGGAGTGAAGCGCATTTTCATAGGGTACAGCTCAGAATCAAAGGCATACAGATTGTATGACCCATTGAACAACAAGATGATTCTCTCGAGAGATGTGAAATTTTTTAAAAATCAATCATGGTATGGACCAACTATGAATCACCAAGCACCTCAAGTAAAGTGCCAATTATGAGTGAAAAGGATGCTGATGAACATCAAGAAGAAGGAGTAGATAGAAGAAAAGGCAAGTAGCCTCAGTCATTACCGAGCTGCTCTAGGCATGACCGAGTGTCATTGCTGAGTAATAGTGAAGACCAAGCTGGTCGACAAATCAGCAACAGTGAAGATTCTGATCCCACACTCTCCTCCCTGTTACCAAGAAAGACCAAGAGTCTTAGGGAGATATACCAAGATGAAAGGCATGAAGATTATGATGAGAGTGTTAATTTTGCATTATTTTCTCATAGTGATCCAATATATTTTGAAGAAGCTGTTAAGGAGAAGAAATGGTGTAAGGCCATGGATGAGGAGATAGATGCTATAGAAAGGAATGAGACATGAAAGCTAACTGAATTGCCTCCCAAAAAGCAAGTGATTGGAGTGAAATGGGTCTACAAGACCAAATGCAATGCCAAAGGCAAGATTGATAGGCATAAGGCAAGGCTAGTAGTCAAGGGCTACAAACAGCAGTATGGTAGAGATTATGATGAGACATATGCCCCAGTTGCAAGAATGGAAACCATGCATCCTGTCATAGCAATTGTAACTCAACACAAATGGAAGGTATATCAAATGGATGTGAAGTCCACCTTTCTAAATGGTGTATTGAACGAAGAAGTCTATGTGGAGCAGCCACCTAGTTATGAAATTGCAGGTGAAGAGAACAAAGTATATAGATTGAAGAGAGCTCTTTATGGGCTCAAGCAAGCTCCAAGGGCATGATATAGTAGGATTGACTCATATTTGATAAGCAATGATTTTAGCAAAAGCAATGGTGAGCCTACTCTATACATCAAGGGAAAAAATGGAAATGTGTTGATTGTTGTCTTGTATGTAGATGATTTGATTTTTATTGGTAATTACAAGGCTATAATTGGTGAGTTCAAAGAGACCATGAAAAATGAATTTGAGATGACAGACCTTGGTCTCTTGAAGTACTTTCTAGGCATAGAAGTAAAACAAATGCATGATGGCATCTTCATCTCTCAAGAAAAATATGTAAGGCAGATCTTGGAGAGATTTAAAATGTAAAATAGTAAGCCAGCCCCCACACCAATAGTAATAAGTCTGAAGTTGAGCAAGGAAGACTCTAGCAAGAGAATAGATCCAACACTATACAAGAGTATGGTTGGAAGTTTAATGTATTTGACTGCAACTTGGCCCGACTTGATGCATCTAGTAAGTCTAATTTCTAGATTTATGGAAACACCAAAGGATTCCCATTGGCAAGAAGGAAAGAGGATCCTAAGGTATGTGAAAGGTACCAAGGGATTTGAAATTTTGTATACTGCAACAAATGAATTCAAGTTGGTAGCTTATACAGATAGTGATTGGGTTGGAAGTATAGATGATAGGAAGAGTACTTTCGGATATATATTCCACACGGGATTGGGTGTAACTTCATGGACATCCAAGAAGCAACTCATTGTTGGTAAATCTATAGAAGAGGCTAAATACATAGTAGAAAATGCAGCAACATGTCAAGCTATTTGGTTAAGGAGGATCTTGACAGATTTGAATGGAAGGCAAGGGGATGGAGCCACAATTTATTGTGACAACATCTCATCAATTGCATTGTCAAATAATCCAGTCTTCCATGGGAGAAGCAAACACATAGAGATTAGATATCACTTCATCAGAGAGTTGGAGGAGAATGGGGATATCAAGATGAAAGTTTGCAAGTCTGAGCAGCAGCTAGCATACATTTTCACAAATCCATTAATCATTGTTGATGTGGATCAGAAATGACCCTTTTTTTGTTTGGCTTGGGACAAAGGGGGAGTGTTGGAATTTAATGCAGTGGTTGTCTTGCCCCTAGAGCCAAATGCCCACCTACTGCTTGATGGATTGCAGAACGTTCAAAAAATTTATTGCTAGTAGGTGAGTTTGAAAAATGAGAGGGAAAAATGTTTTAGGTCAGAAGAAAAAATGGAATGATTAGATTCATTCGACTAGATAGAGAGAAGTTGAAGAAAGTAGAAGAGTAGAGAAAGAAGAAAGGAAGTGATCAGTAGATCAGTGATTGCAGAGATAGAAGGAATCGTTGCCATGCCTACACTTGCACGTGTTTTTACTTGTCATTCTATAAGTTCATAGTTTATTGCTTGATTCAACCTGTGAAGCAGTGATTGCTCCAGGCATTATTGTATGCAGCCATTAGAGATACAAGTTCAAAGTTTTAAGTTGTTTATGTGTTCGAAGTTCTTAGGGTTATTTTAGGTTTTTCTGGTAGAAGTTAAATGCTCCCAGATTTTTGTAATGTTTTTAATCAAAGTTGAATACTAAGAAAGCAAGCATACGTAAATCCATTATTCTTCCTCTATACATTACATTTGAGAAGATTATTGTTGAATATTTTAAGTCGTGGCTCTCTGGTTTTAAGAGTGAAAACATTCACATTATAAACCAGCTCACTCAGCTTGGTCTTCATTTGAGTTTTTATCTTTGTAATTTTTTCCAAGCTTACTCGACACCTTCTTCTACTGAGCTCCATCCTGCAGTGGTGACTGATCTCACTTGGCATCCACACTACTGAGTTCACTCAGCATCTACACTATCAATTTCACTCGGCATCCATAGGTGCCGAGCTCACTTAGCTCCTTAAGGTGCCGAGAAAACTGGCACTCGACAATAGTGAGTGCCGAACGAAGTTTTTTTTTTAAAGTTTGTGATTTGATTTTATTCCTCTCACAGTGCTGACATGGGAATTTCTTTGGTTCTCCTTTAGTTAGGAGAAATATTCAAAGGAAAAAAAAAAAGAGGAATACAAGGGAGCATAAGCTCGCTTAACAATCTATCCATAGTAGTTATGAATGCATTCCTTGGGAAGTAAATCTCTATACTAGTTTAATATTTAACTTCACAATATTATTATCATTTTCGTTACAACTAGCACAATACATAGAATATTTTTGTGAGCACTAGATACATTGAATATAAGATGAGATGTCATTGAGTGAATGAGAGGAATTCATGAAAACCTAATAAATATGATTAATTGGAAAAACAATGCCTATACAAAGGATGAGTAAGAATATTAATACTACTAAAAGCTGTTGATAATGGACCGAAGGTAGAAGAGTCACTGAGGCCAAGTAAAGTGTGAATAAAAGAGATGATATTAAGTGTATGTATTGATGAGCCAACAAGGAAGAGTGTGAAGAAGAGTAAAGAGTAGAAAAGAAATTTGAACAGAAAAAGGCACTTGTTATTTCTACTATCACTTTCTAATCATAATCACTATAGTAGAAAATCTATTGACTGAGTGGATATGTACTAAGTCCTTTAGAGCAGTGATAGATCTAACTTATCTTTTGTGAAAATCCTCTAGCAGGGTTAGATTTAGTAAACATGTTTGTAACCTTTAATAGGGTTGAATCTTAACCAAATTCACTTTTAAAAAGTGAATTTTTTGATTAAATGTTTGTGCATTATTTTACGCGTTCACATGCATAAAATTGTAAACTATTGTAAGTAAGTTACACATTGAATCTGATTAGGAAGGATTATCTATTCAATCAGGGACCTAAGATAACTAATTCACCACCCCACCCCCCTTCTCCCTCTCTCCCTCATAGTTATCCAATATTCCTATACATCATTAAATCTAGATGGGTAGGTAAATGACACCCTCATTTCAACCACAAAGTCACTAGAACATTCATGAAAACCATGCATCTAAGTGTCCCTAACGTGGACTAAGCACAATTTAGCTATGAGGTAAAAAGACAAACATGTGTAACCCTGTCATATCCACATTTTAAGATAGAATTTTCATAATAATAATAATTCGATAATACAATGTTATTAGATAAAAAATGATAATAAAATTATATTAAAATTAATACTAAAATATTTTTGTAATAAAAAAATGGATCTAAAATCTTTTTTTAATAAAGTGGAGGCTTGTATTATTGAGGTAGCTAACAAGAACCTCAGTAACTTATTTAAGGAGGAAGGTTCATTTTTAGATTCAGATGTAGATATGCTTAAAAAATTGTTTAAATTAATTAAGCCTCCAATGACATACACAAAATCTAACAAGATAACTAGCAAAGAATGTAAATGAGAACTTCCTCCTATAAAATGGGTAAAGTTAAATTTTGATGGGGCCTCTTGAGGTAATCTAGGTCTAGTAGGCTTAGGATGTATTACTTGTTTAGGTAACATATTTTTCCTAATTAAATGTTTCAAACCTTTACAACTAATTGTTAGTTTGTGGTGACTAATTAGGAAAGTACTATACATACTTCATAAATTCTTTGGGGCTCAGGGCATCACCCTGAATTTTTTTTTTGGGGTACTATTTGCATATTTTCCATTCATAGATTCACCACTAAAGTAATGGCTAATATTCACCAATTTATGACTGACATGTAGTAACCTTAAAGTGGTTTAATACCTGTATAAAAGGGCTTAGGGTTAAGGTTGTTTTATAGTGGTGATTTGAAATTGGTTCTTCCAACAATATTGAGTTGTAAGAGATTATGGATTGTAATTAGGTTATAATCACTGGATTGTAATAATAACAGACGTGCTATTTGGTGGACATAGCCCATGAATTGGGTTGCCTTGTGTTCTTTTCTGTGTGATCTATTATTTTCTGTTATTGGTTATATTTGCATGTAATTGTTATTTTCAGTTCATGGTTTAATCCTAACATTGATGTCCAATAACTTAGCCAAATTAGAGGCCTTAATAGAAGGATTGGCACTAAATAGAGAGATAGGTATTAACAAATTAGTTATCGAAGGAGACCCACAAATAGTCCTAAATGCATTAAGAAAAAAAGAGACACAAAATTGGATCCTTAATTCAAAACTTGAATATGATTTTCAATCAATGATCAATTCAAAGAAATGGCCATAAAAAAAATCTATACAAAAGGTAATAGAGAAACAAACAATCTCACTAACAAAGGAGCAAATGACAAAGAGATTCTAATAGGACAAGATAATATGATAACTATAAGTTAGACACTTTCTCTTAAAGTGAAATTGGTTTATAACACTTACAGTCAAAATAAGCATGTTAATTTCTTTTGATAGGTTATTTATATCTTTGTATTAGCTGTATGATTGATCAATTTAGCTAATATCATGAAAGTTTTAATAAGTGACCTATTTTTGGTAATTCTAATTTTTTTCTTATATACCATTCAATTTTAAAATTATTTGAGAAGAGATAAGTTCCATTCTTTTCCTTCTAACAAATTGATCATAGCCAAGTTTAAATTTCATATTATATTCCCAAGGAATTATCAAGAGTAAAGCTATAAAGTTGGAAATATAAAATAGGTGTTAATTGGTTAAATTTATCCAACATATTTATGTAAAGGATATACCAAGGATACTTACCCATCTCTAATATTTGGTGCCCAATTGGGATGATTTGCTCAATCTAAACATAATCTAGGCTTGATGGCCTTTTACCTATAAAAAAACATAATACTAAAATATAAAAATAGGAAATAATAATTATTTAATCAATATCATCAATGAAATAATATTTAGTATGAAAATTTAAATGATTTAACACTAATAAAGTTTCAATGATTAAATCAAGAAATAAAATTAAATACAAGAGACAATATTGTAGAAAGTATGTTAACATTTTAAATAGAATTTAATAACAAATAATAATAAACAAAAATAAGTATATAAAATAAATAATGGAACATAGAATAATTTAATTAACTAAATCTAATGAAAGGTCTAGATATGCTTAAAAAATAGACATGACTCCATAAATTTAAGAAATAAAAGGGAGGAGAGTTTATTTTGGAGAGAGGGAATAAGAAGAGGAGATGATAAGAGTTCAAAAAGGAAAAATGGAAGAGGAAAGTAAAAATAAGAAAAATAAGGAAGTGCCTTTTTGAAATGGTATCAATGATATTGAAAGGATTTAAAACTTTGAAATGGTCATAATTATCAATAGTTGCGACTCTTCAAAAATATTGTGATTGTAAAGTATCAAGACATTTCCAAAGGATTTTTGTTATTAAGTATTGTGACTTTCTAAAAGGATTATAACTATGAAGTATTGTGACTCTTCAAATGATATTTATTATGAAAGTTTTTGACTCTTGGAAAAGGAGAAACAAAAAAGTATATTTTATCCTTTTCTTATAATTAGAAGAGAAAGAATTTTAGAAAGTAAATATAGAGTTGAGATAATCTAAAAGGAATAATTCATTGAAGGGTCAACTAAGGGTAGTGCCACATGGACCAAGAACGAAAGAATGTAAGAAATGTATGTTTATAGATTATATTTTTAATTATGTTTATTAATTTATTTAGTTAGAATCATATTTTTGGATATTATTGTGTTAGCTCATGGGGTTAACACTATGGAAACTAATGGGAATCAAAGCATAGGTTATGAGACACATTAGGATCTCCATCTAACAAACATGGTCGAGAATCAATGGATAACCTCCATGTGCCAAAATATTTTGATGATGTCAACATATGC
The DNA here is from genome assembly GCA_028749045.1 of Cupressus sempervirens. Classification (NCBI taxonomy): domain Eukaryota; kingdom Viridiplantae; phylum Streptophyta; class Pinopsida; order Cupressales; family Cupressaceae; genus Cupressus; species Cupressus sempervirens. The sequence continues at coordinate 782,339,129 of CM053792.1, forward strand.
CTATGTGATTGACCTTGGATAGAGGATGTATCATCGAAGAAGAATCTTTAGGGGTGTGCTCTCATGAAGATGACAAGGTAGCTATGAGCTAGGGAGCCCAATCTATAGAGGTCCTTAAGATTGGAGTTAAATTAGGGGGTAGAATGATATAATTACTTTTTTAATTGTTGTGATTCTAACTATTATTTCATACGTATCACTTGTCCAAAAAAAACCCTAACAGTGGGGATATTACACACCATTTTACAAATGAAAAGACTAACAATATAAAAATGATTAATCTTCAACAACATAATAGTGATATTTTTATTTCAATTGTTAAGATGGTGTAAACATATGAAATATCTATATATTGATGAAGTTTATGACTATTTTTTTATTTAAAAAATCATATTAAAAGTCTATATTTTTAAATTTTCAATGCTCATTTTTTAGTTGCTAAAAAATACTCCAAATCAAGGATTCTAGTTCTTGGCACAAAATAACTCTAAATAAAGGTTTTTCCATATAATTTTAAAGAATATTTTAGATGATATATGTAGCTAGCATTATCAAAAACATAGATTTACTTTTGACATATATATTTTGTATGTTATAGCTATTCAAAATTTGACTTTCTAGAATTTATCTTTTTAGTTCTAAGTTTTTTTCTCCTAGAAAATTTATGTCAATTAATATATAACTAATATATATTCTTGAAGACTCTCTCCTCTTGCACAATTGATCATTTAAAAAAAATTGGTATCACCTAATTTTTTTTTTCCTTTTTTGAATGTGCATCTTCTTGAGTATTGAAATACCCACTAAGAATAAATTGTAATTATAATATATGATATTTACTCAAAAATGAATAAAAATAATGTGAGCCTAATTCTACTTCAAGTTCTATCAAGTGGTATTTTAATTTTTTTCTAAAACCTAAATTTTGATGTTGAAATAGGTCTCAATAGTCTACAGTATTGTAGATTGCATTTTTTTTTGGAAAAAGTGCCAAGTAGGAGGACACATAGAGAGAGTTTAGACCTTTCTAGTTTTGACCAGACCAAGTTTGGTCAGAGTTTGTTAATGCCTAACCCCATCGTATGCTAGCCCAATTATTTTAAGTTTTAAAATACATTTAAGAATTGAGAAACTGGAACTCACTACAATAAAATAACTATCATATTACCCCAGCACAACATTTGAAAATCTTTCACAATAAATCATAAGTAATAAATATTCACTGATAAATTTAAGAAATCTTGAAATGCATTCTTTCCTTTTTATTATTAATAATTTTCATAACACTAAATTTGAATTATACAATAGATTTTACATAACATTTCATATCACATTGATGATCTATCTTACCATAGTGGAAAAAATCTAAAAGATGTATGGGTATGTGTAGGATCATGGTCAACCAAACTATGCTCTTAAGTGGCAATAAAAATTTAGAAAATCAGGGTTATGTCAACTTAACGTGCAATTTTCTACTTGTTATTAACTTTATATCAAAAAGTTGAGATAAAAGAATCTCTAGAAAATTGAATCTAGTTTCTAAACTACTAGGACTTATCTCAAAAAAAAAAAAAAATATTGGTCAAAATTTTGAATTTTAATGCAATATTACAAAAAATTTAGAACAAAAATAAGTAGATGTATGTCTAACTACCTTACTCAAAGTCAAATGATAATATTTGTAAATAATATTCTAGATATAAGTAGTAGACTCATGCCTGGATGTGACACATATTTTTGGTTATTTTTATTCTAAATAAATAATAAATAATTAATTTTTGACTTTAGTATTTTTAGAATAAAAAAACACTCGTGTCTAACCACCTTAACTAATTCAAAACTCTGCAAAATTCAATTTTTCATTTTTTTTCCTTATAGTAGAAGAAACATAGAATGTGATGCATCTTTTGGATTTAAAAAATGTTGTGCCTTTTGGAAGTTATTTTTCAAATAGAGTGTTAGTCAGCACTTTATATGTAACTCCATTATAAAATAAGTAATAATTACTTACTAAACTCATAATTTGACAAACCTTACATTTATGGAAATATAAGAACCTTCTTAAGAAACCCTTTTGATTTCATCAAATTTTGGTGAAAAAAAAGTTGTTAGCGACAAGTTTGAAGTAAAAACCACATAAAAATAGGCCAAAAGCACATTTTTGGGATGTTTTTAAAGTTGACCATATAGGTTTGGTATGAAAATATATAGTATACCTTATAAAGATATTAATTGTTTTCATTTATTACTAGGGTGGGTGGGAAAAAAGTTGGAATAGATTTTGAAATGGTTTGAGATATTTCGGAACTACAAATTTTTAAGATTGCCACTTTTTGGCACACCATGATCCTGCACATACCCGTACAAAAGAATTGAAATCAAATTTATTTCTTGAAGTTCTTTTTCTTAAAAATAATCCTCTGCACATCCAGATCTATGGCCAACTTGTAATCCTGATCCACAAATATAATCCAAATATAATCCCCACTCTCATCAAACAAACCATCAACTTGGCTTCTTTGTTAAGGCACAATCCACACATATCATCTATCTTTTACCATATAAATTGAACTCCATACATAACTATTATTGTTCAAAGAAACCAAGAGAATAGAGAATATACTAGCACTTGAACTCAAAAATTTGATTTTGCCAAGGCTTATGACAGGATTGAGTGGCCTTTCATTCTGGCCATGCTTTAGGCTCTTGGGTTTGGCCCTACTTTTTTGTAGTTAGTCCAAATACTCTTTGGAGATGCCTCTTCTTGCATCTCCATTAATGGCCATTAGTCTCAAGCTTTTTGGATTTATCATTCAATTCACCAAGGCTGTTTGTTGGCACCCTCATTATATGTTTTGGTAGCAGAAGGTTTTGGCTATTTGTTCACAAATACCATCTCCCAAAGAAGGGTTCAAGGTATTTCCCTTTTGGATTCCCCTGATTAGATTGTGAATGCTCATATTGCAGATGACTCTTTTCTCACACTCATTGAGGGTGAAGAGAATATTACCTCTGCTTTGCAATGTCTTGACACATTCTTTCTTACTTCAAGGTCTGTTATTTAGTGGCACAAAACCCTTTGTTACAGATAGTCTTACCTTCATTGTCCTACTTCTTTTGAGAAATACCAATGGAAATGGTTTCAACATGGGCAAATTTTTCATTTTTTGGGTATCCCCTTTGCCTTCCAAACCTCAGTTGTTGAGCTCTGGAATGTGTTTCTTGCCAAAATAGAGAAGAAGCTAGAATATTGGATCACCAAACCTCTTTCACTAGTAGGGAAATTTCAGATTTGTTCTGAAGTGCTAGCCACTAGCCATGTTTATTATTCTTCCTGTTGGGCTCCATCAAAGGCCTCGTACTTCAAACTTGAACACCTTTTACATGACTTCCTTTGGGCATTAGAAAATTTTGACTAGGGCTTTCATAGAGTTGCCTAGGATTTTTGTTGTCTTCCCAAGGAGTCTGGTGGCCTTGGCTTGCTATCCACCCAAAACCAACGTACTGCTTTATGTGCCAAATGGGGGATTCAAGCTCTTTCTGGCAATGAAGCCTGGAAGATTTTGTTAAGGCATTGCATTTCTTCAGGCATTCTGATTCACTGACCAACCTAGAAGGGGATTGGGTTTCAAACCCTTCTTAGTACCCATGAACCTATTCAAATTTAGGTTACTTTTGTTACCAAGAGTATTTGGAAAGCCTGGGAAGTAGTTAAACCCTAGCTTCACTAGGTTGGCAATGGTTTCAGAGATGGGCTTTCCTTGAACCAACATAATCCTTGGTGATCACCATTATTTTCTATTCAAGGTATTCCCCTAGCTAAGGTGCATTGGGCTAGTGCTTTGCATTTTTTTAAACATAGCATAAGGACCCCTAGAGATCTTTTCTCTAGAGCTACAATGGCCTTGCAGTCGTGGGAGGACATGAGAGTGCAATTTTGGCTCACTCATCCAAATCGGTAGACTTTTGATCTTCTAGTTTTTGAGGTGCCTTCACATTTGTTACACAAAGTGAGCATTCAGTCTTCTCACTCTTGGTGGAAAGACTGGAAGTGGTATCTAGACACTCTAGTTACCAGCTATAAACCTAGGCTAGGTTATTGATGGCTGGTTCCTCACCGGCCCATGGTTGATGTACTTAACCAACATTAGCATTTGTAATCCTTGCATCGCACTTGGAGTATTAGGTTCTCCACTATGGGGCACACCATTACTGAACCTTTGGGCCCCTGGCGATGGCATCTAGGAGTTCCTAACCCTCATTTCCCTTTTTTTGGTCAACTAGAGTCCTTTTTGTACAATTTTTACTTCTGTAGATGAGCTTAGTATTACTAGTGATGTATCCATGATCTCTTTCACCCCTTCCAACCTAAACCTTTTTCTTGGCATATGGTTCTTCTAGGTGATAATACCTTGATTCCCTTCAAATACACCCAAATATGGCATGCTTTTAGATTGGAGATCTTATTTACCATTTGGAAAGATCGCAATGCATTATTTTATGCTCATAACACACTTGACATTAATGTGGCTATGTACTCTAAGGCATGTATTTATAACAATGTCATGCTGCAAATTCATGTACAAATGGATAAAGTGGCTTTGGAGGTGGTGCACTTATAGGAGGTTTTGGCTCATTGGGGAAATGCCCCTTGTACAATTCATGTTCTATCAGATTTGGCCTCCAGCAACCGTACCCCTACTTGCAGTTGCCATTGAGGACATAGTAGTTCCACTTGCCACTCACACATGCCATACTCTCATCGCTCTTCCAACGGTGGTGCTTCTAGTTAGTGTCACACTTCTAGAGGTTCTGGTGTTTGAAATCACTCGGCCTTGCCTCCTCGAAGGTCTGGTTCGAGGTGGTCCCCACTAGCTCCTCCTGCTACTCCTGCTATTGGGTGGCCCTTTGTTCAACCCGAAGTGGGTGTTTCCTCAGCTAGACTTAGCCATTTCTCCTCATAGGCTTAAGGGAGAGAAAGATGAAGATAAAGTTGTTGTTTTTGATGACAGTTGGGCTCCCTATGAGCCATCTACTCTCCCCATTTTTGGGTGGGGCTCCGATGATAAGAATCTTCCTTCCTTGGCTGGCGCTGTACTGGTAGCATGAGGATTTCTTTGTTTTCTACTATTTTCTAATGTTTTTTTTGGATGAATAGCTAATTTCTAGCCAATGGCCATTTGAACTCGTGGGGCGATCCTATATCCCCCAGCCCCTTTTTTTGTTAACATGTAACTTTATTGTATTATTTTTTTTAATATAAGGAAGGGACTATTCATCAAAAAAGAAAGTGTAAGGGATACACTGATGGATGTTTTATTGGAAAACATAAATTATGAGCATGAGAATGTAGTAGATAAAAATTAGATAAGATTTGCATGCACATTGAAACATCTGAATTGTATGATATTGAGATAGCATATATTCCACTAAATTAAATGATTAATTATTTTTGTAAAAAACATGGTATTTAAAAGAATAGTTTATTTATAAAAAATTTTGTATATTTCATTAATAAAGTTGTATGTTTAACAATTAAGATAGTTTATTTATAATAAATAATTTTAAATAAAAATTATATAGATAAAAATAACTTATGTTGAATCTTTTTATTATATTTATTGATAATTACAAAAATAAAATTATAAAGGAATAATTTAGCATTATTATAAAGGGAATTCTTTAATGTTTATATTTTATTAAGACACAAAATTGAACATAGTTGAGTAAGTGAATCGGATGAATGCAACAAGAGAATATTGAAGTTGCTAACTATAGCAAGTATTAATCAAAGAGTAAGCTCACCTATATTGATTCATTAAAGACAACCATTTGCATTGAATTTTGAACTCTTTAGATAAAGAGAAAACATGGCATAATACATTAATGATTGAGTGGATGAAAGCCAACTAACTAAATCTGACTTTCTCCAATCCATATGCAAGAGGACCATTCCATTTCATGCAAATCATGGAGTGGTATTATACATAGGACCTATGCTATCATTCCCTAGTTTGATCCACTTAGAGAGATTTTACTACTCCATCCAAATATGGTACAAAAAGAAAGTAATGTAGCACCCACATAAAATTCAAATTGTGAAATTTGAGTTATTGCATTCACTCTTCCTCTGCTTTTAATCCATTTGCCTCACCATCCTATGACACGATCATTTCAGCCATTTAAAAATCTTGATTGAATCAGCGTCCTCTAACACTACACCATCCTATAAATTGTATGCTAAAAGTTTTAGTAAATTATATGTAAAAAAATTTAGTAAGGTGTCACATCTAAAATATAGATTGTGCAATCCATACCTTTTGGTACTTAGCCATGGCCTTCTCATATCTTGTGTCAAATTCAACATCCTTTTTAAGTATATTTCTTCTCCTAAAACCAACCAAAATGATAAAAACACAAACCATCAAAGTCTTGCATAATTGACAACATAATTACTCATTCTACCAACATATGTCAGCCTAAGTGAGAACCTTGTCTGATAGAGATATCCATTTCTCACCACCATCTTTAGCAACCTATAGGAGTACAAATATGGCCCATGGAAGGAACAACCTAATACTAGATATTATTTAATAAAAATATGTATTTGATCTAGTTTTCCCTCCTTGTTCTACATCACTGATCTGCATGTCTATCATCTCATGTCATTACTGTTGAGATATATTATACAAGATCAAATTTAAAGACTACAATGAAATGAAATTATTTCTTACATTTCCAAATTATATATCTCAAACATTCTTTTTAAGATATAGATATCTACACCAGTACATTCAAAAGATCAGACTTGTAGATTTACACTATATAACTTACATGATAAGAAAGAGGGTTGTTGAAGTTATTAGAAATGTTCTTTAGGATGTTGATGAAAGGAATAACAACTATGCCAAGTCCTATCAGAAGCTCTACTTAATATTTGTTATAATCTTGGGCAGTTAACCCATGAGGCCCAAATCAATGTATAATATGGAGAATCAATAGTAAAACACTAAATTTAATGTTTGTGGAATGTATCATAGAAAATTATTAATGCAACAAGAAATTCCATGCATCCTAACCTTGGTGTTATGGAAGCTTCTATGATAGAATGAAATGTTGCATTATGTGGGCCAAGGGACTTGCCTCCCAAAATAAATTTTAAATTTGGCCAGTCCACTCTCCTAGACTTCTAATGTGTAAGCTCAAATAATCATCTCTTGGCACAGTTGAAAAAGGAAAATGGATTTCTATAGTCACTATGAATAGTTCAATATGTATGTATGAAAATGTATAAATGGATTGTAATGGAAGGCTCACTACTAGGCATGCCATTCCAAAGGAGATTTGGGCATTGAATGAAAATATGCATGCCACTCCTAACTTCTTCATGTGTAAAGATAACACAAATTTAGGATAAAGTAAGATAGAAATACCTAATTAGAAACACAATGAGTTGAAAAATCTATACATCTGCTAAAATTGCCTCTAAAATAGGCAAATTGCAATTAAATTGAAGATTATATAACTCAATAAAAGTATATGATAGAGATAAAGAAGAAGCATATAGATCAATGAGTCTAATAGTCTTTGAGTAGTAAAAAGCTTTGTTAGTTGTAACCAACTTTGCCATACTACTAAGATTCAGTTAAGTAGCCTTCAATTTTGAGAGTTTTGCCAAATCTTTAATAGTATAGTGGAGGCAATGAATGAATGGAAATGTGTGCCCTTTTTTAGGATTTAACCATGGACACAAATAACAATTAAATGCAAATATAAGCAAAATCAAAAAACAAGAGATCACACAGAAAATAACACAAGACACCAAGACTTAACGTGGTTCACCAAATCCCTAGGCTACGTCCACCAAACAAAAAGTCTAATATTATTATAATCCAATGATTACAACCTAATTACAATCCATAACCCCTTACAGTTCAATATCGTGAAAAGAACCAATTTTTGCATCACACCTTATGAAAAAATCCCTAACCCTAAGCCCTTTCATACAAGTATTTTTCCTACTTTAGGGTTAAAATTAGTTACAATGTGTCAGCCATAAATTGGTGAATATAAATAATAGACAATTGGTGAATATTAGCCATTGGTGAATAGTAGTCCACCATTGGCAAATAGTAGCCCAAATTTCTTTTTAGGAGAATGCCTAGAACCCCAAAAGAATTTATGAAGTATGTATAGTACTTCCCTAATCACTCACAACAAACTAACAATCTCCCACTTGGGGACTAATTAGATTCCACATTAGACAACAATCTCCCACTTGGAAATTGATTTGGTAGAAAGACCGCTACCACATGGGGCTCCCACTAGATCAAACCACCCTAGACTTTGTTGTTCTTTTATTCCTGTTTAGTCTAGAAGAGCAACTAAAGTTGAAGAGGAATTCAGCTTCTCCCTTGCTACTACCTTTGTAAACATATCTGTTGAATTGTCATCTGTATGTATCTTATCCTATTTTAATTGTCCATCATCTAAAACTAATTGAATGATATGGTACTGCAATTAAATGTATTTTGTCTTTGAATGTAGAACTGAATTCTTTGAAAGATGAATGGCACTTTGACTATTGGTAAACAAATAATTATCTCTTTGAGGGTATCCCAAATCTTCCAAGAAGAGCTGAAGCCATATAATCTCCTTGGCTACCTCTGTAGTAGCAACATACTTTGCCTCTGTAGTGGATAAATCATTAACCCTCTGTAACCTAGAAACCTAGCTCATTGTTGCCCCACTAATAGTAAATACATAACTTATAGTACTCCACTTGATACCAATATCCCTTACCAAATTTGAGTTAGCATAGCCCTGTAAGTTAGTAGTAGAGCCCACAAAGTGTAAACGCTTACTGGATGTACCTCTCTAATATCTGAGAATCCATTTAACTACATTCCAACGCTCAATTCCTTGATGATTCACATACTTTCTAATGACTTCCACTACATGTGCAATATTCGGCCTTCTACATATCATAGCATGCATCAAGCTTCCTATAACCGAAGCATAGGGTACCTTGGACATCTTGTCCTCCTCTTCTTTTGTCTTTGGACTCATCTCCTTAGTCAACTTCAAATGACTACATAAAGGTGTGCTGAAAACTTTAGCATTCTCCATAGAGAAACATTGCAGCACCTTATCAACATAATCAGCCTGAGATAGTGTCAATTTCCCATTCTTCCTATCTCTACAAATATTCATACTAAGGATTTTTTTTTCTGCTTCCAAATATTTTATAGCAAATACATGTGCTAATTGGCATTTCAACCCCTTGATATGATAGATGTTAGACCCAATTACAAGCATATCATCAACATATAAACATAAAATAATTTAGTTGTCACTATTTGACTCTTAAAATAAACAAAATGATTTGAATGAAACCTACTATATCCATGCTCAAATATAAAACTATCAAATTTTATATACCATTATTGAGGTGCTTTCTTTAAGCCATATAAACTTTTGTTCAATCTGGACACCCAGTTCTCTTTACCATTGACCATGAAGGAAGGCTATTTTAACATCAAGATGCTCCAAGTGAAAAACTTTAGTAGGTACAATACTTAAAATAGTGCAAATAGAAGTCATTTTAATAATAGGAGAGAATATCTCATCAAAATCAATGCCTTTTTTCTATGCAAATCCTTTTACAACTAACCTAGCTTTAAATATTTTCTTACCTCCATTCTCTTCTTTTAACCTATAAAATCATTTATTTTATAAAACCTTATTTCCTACAGGAAACTTTCATGAATCCCATGTCTTATATTTCAGCAAAGGGTCCACTTCTTCTTTCATTACAGATTCCAACTGAATCTTTGTATCCACCTACATATTTTCATCATAACATTTAGGTTCACCGGCATCAGTAAGTAAAATAGAATACAAGGATGGAGAAAATCTTTCTGATGGTCTACTTATCCTTGTTGACCTTTTAACATTCACTAGGGTGTGTGGTATTTATTTTTGTGGTTGTTGCAGATCATGAGGAATTACTGGAACATCAACTTTTGGAGTATCATCCAACACTACATAATCATCTTCTTTCATCTCATGTTGCTCTAAGAGATCTTTGTACAATACTTTCTCATTTAATACGACATCCTTGATTCTTACAATTTTACAATTTTCAAATTCCCAAAACCTATAACCAAATTCATTGATGTCATATCCAATAGATACACATTTCTTTGACTTAGCTTCCAGCTTGGTTCTATTTTCAGAATCTATATGAGAAAATGCTTCCAAACCACAGGTTTTGAGAATAGAATAGCTCACCTTCTTACCAGTCCACGCTTCCTCTAGAATACCATAGCCCAAAGGAATGAAGGGACCTCTATTAATCAAATATACAATAGTATTGATAGCCCCCCCCCCCCCCCCCCCAACATGTTTAAGGGCAACCTAGCATGCAACCTCATGCTTCTTGCACACTCCATTAAAGTCTTGTTCACACATTTAGCCACTTCATTTTCCTATGGAGTCCTTGGAATAGTTTTATGTCTGCAAATACCATTATTGGAGCAATAATCTTCAAAGTCATGACTGCAATACTCACCACCATTATTAGATCGAAGACATTTTAATTTCTTTCCAATTTCATTTCCAACCAAGCATTTCCATTTCTTAAAAGTTTGAAATACATCATATTCTTATCTAAGGAAATAAACCCATTATTTTCTAGTTGCATCATCACTAAATGTTACATAATAATGAGAGCCACAAAGGGAAGATGCCTGAGCTGGTCTGCATACATCTATATGCACAAGCTATAATTTCTCACTTTTATTTTCCTTCCTAGTCTTTAGAAAACTCACTCTCTTTTGTTTTCCATACACACAACTTTCACAAAAATCCATCTTGACACATTTTAGACTTGGTAAAACTTTCTTTCAATGAAGGACTTTCATACCTTTCTTACTCATGTGCCCATGCCTATTGTGCCACAACATTGTATCAGAATCTACAACATCTATTTGTTTAATCTGCTCAACCACAGTACTTGTTCCTAAACATTCATTTTTCTCTAAAATAATCAAAGTAGAAGGAATAATATAACTTGTACAAAGATATGAGGTGCCTAATTTAAACATTTTTCTAGTACAAGGGAACCTTTTGAAAACTTCCAATTTTTATCATTAAACACAATGACACAACCCTCATCACCAAGTTGCCTTACTGAAATTAAATTCCTACTCAGCCTTGGAACATGTCTTACCTCATGTAGTAGCCAATGATTCTCATTCTACAATTTAATCATAACCTTTCCCTTTCCTTCAATTTGATAGGTTTCATTATCCCTCAAATAAACAATCCCAAAATTCCATTGAACATAATCAATGAAATAACCTTTATGGGTTGTAGCATGAAATAAAGCACTAGAATCTAAAACCCATGAATCATCAACACTTTCTGAAGATAGAAGAACACCATCCTCTTTAGATTTCTTACTTACCACATTTTCCTCCTCATTCACTTCTGATTTATCTCCTTCATTGTTCTTTTGAGTCCAACATTCTTTCTTCTTATGCCATGATTTCCCACAGTACTAGCAATCTCTCAGTCCTCTAGGTTGAGACCTCTTCCCCTTTGACTTTGCTCTTGATTTCCCATTATTCCAGAATTATTTCATCTTTCAATCATTCTACTTCTTCTTTGTATGCTCAAAGAACTTCCTAATCTAGATCCACTTGAGGTTTTCCTATGAGTTTCCTCACTCAAAATAACACTGATCACATCATCATATTTTTGGGTATTAGATCTAGAAACAAAATTACTCACAACCATTACCAATTCATTCTAGCTTTCACACAAAGAACACAAAATCAAGAGAACCCTAATTTATTCATCAAAATTAATACCCACAGAAGTTAACTAACTAGTAATAGTTTTAAACTCATTTAAATGATCTACAACAAATCCACCTTCTATCATTTTCATATCAAATAAATACTTCATGAAAAATACCTTATTTGAAGTGGAGGGCTTTTCACAAATTTTTTCTAGGGTTTGCATCAAATCTTCTATCATTTTCACTTTTGTAATATTAAATGTCACTGATTGTGCCAGTCATAATTGATTACTTTCAAGTACCTTTCTGTCTAAGAGATCCCAGTCGTAATTTGTCATATATCCTCATTCTTGGTTTTTCCTTCCAACAGCTTCCATAAATCCTTTTGGTAAAGATAGTTCTCCATTTGCATCTTCCATAACTAAAAGTTCTGCCCATTAAACTTGTCAACCCTTAGCTTACCCTCATCTTCCATCACTCCCACTCAACCGCCAGACTCCCTCTCAACTGTGAGACTTTCCTATAGAGGATAACTGAAAAAAAAAAATCCTCACTTTGGTACCACTTTTTAGGAGTTAAACATGAATAGAAATAAAAATTACATGTAGGGTATGTGCAAGATCATGGTCAACCAAACTATGGCCTTAAGTGGTAGTGAAAGACCAACAAAGCAAGGTTATGTGAAATTGACACATAATTTTTAAGCGGTTCTGCACTTTATATCAAAAAGTTATAACAAAATAGTTTTTGGGAAATTGAATGTAGTTTCTAAATTACTAGGCCTTATTTGGAGAAAAATTATTGTATTGTTCAAAAGTTTGGATATTAATGTAGTACTATGAAAATCTTAGAGTGAAAATAAAAAGTAGGTGTATGTCTAACCACCTTAATCAAAATAAAATGATAATATTTTTAAATATAATTATAAATATGAAAAGTAGACTCATGCCTAGATGTGACACATATTTTTGGGTATTTTTATTCCAAATAAATAATTGAATATGAATTTTCTACTATAACTTTTCTAGAATAAAAAACTCCCGTTTCTGGCCACCTTAACTAATTGAGATCTTTACCAAATTAATTTTTTCCCTTATACTAGGAAAAGAATAGAATGTAACACAACTTTTAGATTTCAAAAATGTTATACTATTTGAAAGTTATAGCTATTTTTGAATCAGTATGTCAATCAGAACTTTACAATCATCTTTGTTAAAAATTAAGTAATAAATACTTCTCGAACTTAGAATTTGACAACAATTATATTGATGGAATCTTGAGAGTGTTATAAAAGGCCCTCTTCATTTCATTGAATATCGGTGAAAATAATATAGCCAAATGGCTACCCGAAGTCTAAATGTCAGTGAAACCTTTCTCAAACATGTTTTTTGTGTTGAGCAAATAGGTTTGGTAAATGCCAAGCCTAATCTAGTACCTAATTTCAAATTAAGAATCCAATACTATATTGGATTCCTAATATGAAATTGGGTACTCAAAAACTAGCGACAAAAATTCTTCCCCAAATTTTCCAAAATTTGAAATTTTGGAGGGAAACCACCCATATTAGAAGGAAACAAAAATTTGGGAAGTGTGGGCATTATTATTATTACATATGATTATGATTATTTTACTTTTTTTTGGCAAAAGTGGACAAGCCACTATATATATATATATATATATATATATATATATATATATATATATATATATATATATATATATATATATATATATATATATATATATATATATATATATAATTTAATTTGTTCAAGAGCTCAACTAGGAAAGAACTAGAAAAGAAAACCCAGCATTGTCACAATATGTACAAGTGACTAACATTGATATTTACAATATTATTATGTTGATGAACAAAACTAATACCATTAAGAAATTGAAATTTATCAAATTTTACATTTTCATGCATATCAAACAACAGGCATGGAGGACTCAAATTCAAGATTGTTAGCAACTAATATAGCATGCTTGAAGTTTGGAAAAATTACCCAAAAAAAATATAGGGAAGCCTTTGTTCTATCTTTCTTCCATATCCTCGCACAAGGTGCCCTCAGCAAAAGTGGATGCCAAACCAAGATTGACAGAGAAACCCTATCAAACATTTGAAAATGTTATAGGAGCAACCTCCCTTCCTGAATTTGAGCCTTTACCTATGACATCTAAAATGCCAGTGGTAGAAGGAACACCCCAAACATTTGATTTGGGGAAATCCAAATGGGGAGATCAAGTAGTTTCTTGTGAGACATGGTGTATGAAGCCAGGAACACTGATAGCCAGAGCCAACTAGACACCTGGTTCACAAACTAACTACATTTGTGGAGCCCAAGGTATCTTCATGTGGGCTAATTTTTCTCATGTATCAGATGTTGGAATACCCAAAATATCAAGCAATGCAATTCCTACTTTCTTCACCTCCTCAGTTAGTTGAAAACCCAGAGCTCGTGTAGTGACATGCAAGGTCTTTATTAGGAACCCAAGGTTGTGCTTTTCAAAGGACTTCTATAGCACTTCAAATGTCATCATAGCTTCATGATTCTTCATGAGTATGGTTCTTGGAAATAGCCCTCCCACCAAGACATCTCTAGACCACAGATCATACCTCTGCATTGCCCATTTCAACTTATGTTTTGAGCAGTACTTTGGTTGGACCACCTTGATAGTGATAATTTCCAACCTTGATGTTGATTGTAGGAGATCCATGGAATTAGTAAAGAATATGGAGACCAAATTTGAAGGAAATAAATCCTCCCCAATGATGGTTCAAATCGCTCGGCGAATGTTGTAGGAATGCACAATGACATAGTATCCAAAAACACATCGTCTAAAGGATGAGAGAGCGCATCTTCATCCAATGTTAGTTGGAGCTTGATTCTAAAGTTTTTGGGGATAATACTTCAATGAAATTGGTGACAGGAATCACATTTCACACATGTATCATGTGGGTGTGGCATTCTGGAAGCAACTGAGATGACAAACACAAATAGTGAGGAAGATGAAGATATGAAAAGAGGTCCATTCTTCACATATAAATAAATCCCCCATCATATGCTCAAAGGAAGTGAAGTACTTTCTCTCATGTGAGTAATAAAAAATATGCCATTAAATCAAAACCCAATTGCAACTGTGAAGGGCAAAGTACAAAACTAATGCCCCTAGAATTGGAGGAGCAAATTGTTTTTCTGCCATATGAATTGAATTTGATTTTATCATTTACAAAGAACCACATGTGAAAAATGAAGTGAGATTGTTCTCAAGTGATGTCAATGAACATGACTCTAAGTAGTAAGAAAAGATTTATCACAATTTTACCATAATCTTGGACATGAGAGCCTGAGATTTATAAAGGCACTAATTAATGTTTGATACTAAATTCAAGCCCATATTGGAGATTCCAATTTGTATAAATCTCAATGACCATCATCCATTCAGCAAGTCTTATCCCCTCAGAGCCATCACACTTCTCCATGTTGATTGTCAAGAGCTTAGTAATGGTAGATTTGGATCACTTGGAAAGATCAAGTAGGTTGGTCAGTAGTAGGCTTGACAACACTTAGTAAGAACTATGATCGAATTTCTCAGCATAAGCCTCACCTTGCTTAACTATGAAAAACTTGACTGGAGCTCATTCAACACACCACCACTTAATACTTGATAAATACTTAGTAGACACTAAACTAATTTACTCAGTGAATCTCAAGGAACTTGGTCAACACTAAATCTGATGTTGCATGGTATAGACTATCTTCATGTAGCTCAAAAAAGTAGACACTCAGTAGACATTAAGCTGATTTACTTGGTGAAGCTCAAGGAACTCTTTCAACACTAAATCCAGAGTTGCATGGTATACACTATGTTCATCTAGCTCGACAAAGGTAGATACTTGATATACATTAAATCAAATAGCTCGGTGAGGCTCAAGGGACTTAGTCATTAATAAACCCAATATTGTATGGTATAATTTATCTTCATGTAGCTCAGCAAAAGCTTTAGCCTACCTTGCTTGGCAATTACTAAATGTCAACAAGAATTGTATCTTAGCAATAGTTGAAACTTGACAGTAATACTGGCATTCAACAATGAAATGGTATTCACTATTCAAGAAAATGTAAGAAATAACCAATTACTGTAGGTAGTCCACAAAATCATTAGATGTCAATATCTGCAAGTCTTTGTAGTGCTTCATGAATGCTAAAGGTTGTAATGTAAAAGTAGTAATCTCATTACAACCTAAGTTAGAGAGATAATCAGCAATTCTATTTCCTTCTCTATATGTGTGTGATAATGTAACCTCCTAAAACTGATCAATTTTATTCCAAATCTACTGAAGCACGTACTTAAGTTTCCAAGATGATGATTGTTTCTTAATACAAGATGGGATTATAACTTGAGAGTCCCCTTCAATATGCATATGATGAAAATTCCCCTTTTTGGAAAGAATTAATCTTGAAAGCAATGACTAAGCATCAACCATATTGTTTGTTCCTATAGGTAAGGGTGTTGTTGTAATTGCCAACATTTTACCAATGCAATCTCTAATTCATGCTTCCAAGTCAATTTGTCCTAGACTACCTCTAGATATTCCATCAAAGTTGAGTTTGACAAATCTAAGCATGGGAGTTACCATTTAATTGTAGATCTATCTATAGGTGTATGCAATTTTGAAGATGTGCCAGATCCTAATGGTATAGATATAGATTTCCATTCCCTAATGATAGTTCCATCCTAGGAAGTGATAATTGGATTAGAACACTTTCATTAACAACTTTGGAGATTTATTTTTCAATAATTTTGAGCATTCTTTCTATAGATTAGACATCTTTCCTAAAAAATCCTCTTATTTCCTTCCCACCAAATTACCCAAATTACTAAAGTAGGTGCACATTTCCAGATTCCTACAAAAAGGGCATTAGGGTAAAGAAATGGCCATGGCTGGAAGATGTCTTAGATGTTATTTTGTAGTGGAGTAGAGTAATTTAATTTGTTTAAGATAAGCATCCAATATTGGTATGCAAAATTGCAACTTACAAAAAGATGATCAACTGTCTCAAATTCTTCTTTACATAAAACACATTTAAAAGGAGAAACAATTCTTAGCCTAACCAATTGATCACTTGTTAGAATTTTGTGCTTAATTGCTAGCCACACAAAGAAACTAGCCTTAGGTAACACTAATTTTTTCTAGATGAACATGAAGGCTCATGAAGGGGATTTTGCTAACTCAACTTGCTGGAGAAGTTTGTACCCATCCTTAATTGAATAGTTTCCATTTTTAGCTAGAATCTATGGTAATCGATCCTCAACCTTTGACACAAAAGCCTATCTTTCTGAGAAGATATATTTAACCTATTGTTTACATTGAAGATCAAGAGGTAGTTGGTCTAGATCTTTCCATATTACTTTCCTTGAAAAAATGCATATTGCATCCATAAAATGAATAACAAGATTACCCCACTCAGCTTCTATGACTAATAATTTTTTTGTATATTTTATTACTTCCATTACCAGAATCACCCTAGAAGTTAATCTTATATCCATAGTTTAATTCCCATGAAATGTACTTAAGAACAATGTCTCTAGATGCAATCATAAAGTTCCAAATAGAAGATCCCTTAGGAGGGTCAAACATAGAGAATATTTTGTGTGGATCATTATTCTCTAGGTATTTTTGTTGCATGATTTGACACCAAACTAGCTGTGATTTAGTATACATGTACCAAGCCATCTTGCCATCAAAAGCTTTATTTATTATTGTCAAATCATGAATTCCAACACCACCTAAGGTAGGAATATGTGCCATGTCTTAGAGAGAAATAAGTGGAAGTTTCTTATCATTTGTCAGATTTCTAGAGCATAGAAATCCCCTAAGAAGTTTTTGAATTTGTGAAATGATAGAGGAAGGTGCTTGCATCATAGCCATATAGTAGTTTGGTATTGCAGAAAGAACTGACTTAATAAGTAGTATTTTTCTTGATAAAGACAACCATCTAACTTTCCAAGAGGCAATTTTGCTCTTAATTCTTTGGTAAATGCCATCCCAAAAAAATTTCTTATTGGATCCCATAAAAAAAGGAATTTGAAGATAGGTAGAGGGTAAAAATCCTTAGTAAATCCCAAAATATGCACTATCTTGTTTGATATAACTTTTTTTGTGTTAAATAAGAATTTTTTTTGACTTTTGAGGATTTATTTTCTGCCCTGAAACTTCTGAATATTGTCTTATGATTTCCTTTATCTATTTAGCTTCTAAGACTACTGAAGTACTGAACAATAATCTGTCATCAACAAATAAAGAATGCATGACTGAGAGTGGTGTACCTTCAATTTTTGTGCCTTTCCACTTGTTAGATAAATGATGGTATTGCTAAGGGCTTCTACCATGATGATAAATAAAGTTGGTGAAAGAGGATCACCTTGTCAGAAACCTTGTGTGGAAGGGAAGAAGCCTAAGACTGATCCATTAATAATAACTAAGAACCAACCTCAAAATGCATGCTTTAATCCACTTACACCAATGTTTATCAAAACCTATTTTTTGAAGAACTTGAAATAGAAATTTCTAGGAGAGTCTATCATATTCCTTTTGCATGTCCAACTTGATAACAAAGTTGGAGGACTTATTAGTAGTGATGGAATGTAGGACTTCATGAGATACCATTGCACCCAACAATGTTTCTCTACCAAGGACAAAGCCACCTTTTTTGGGAGAAATTATGGATGGTAAAATTTTTTAAAGATGCAAATAAATATCTTTAGTAATGATTTTGTATGTCAAGTTGCAAAATGAGATTGGGCAAAAGTTTGCAAACGTGTTGGGCTCCTTTGTTTTTGGGATAATAGAAATATTTTTAGAATTGAAGTACTTTAGCATAGATTTGAACTTTCTGGATTCCTTAATGGCTACTAGAAGATCCCAACATATAAACTCCCAACAACTCTAAAAGAATAGAGTCGTGTAGCCATCTAGTCCTAGAGCTTTATCCAGGGGGAATGAGAAGACTACTTCTCAAATTTCATGAATCATGAACGAGGCTGTGAGCTTAGTATTTTGCATAGAGGAGATCATTGTAGGGATATGTTGAATGAAATCCTCAACTTGTGAAGGCAAAGGTGATGGGTGATCTACTGGTGCAAGAAGGTTCTGATAGAAATTAACACCTATATGATTATGATTATGATTATTATTATTATATATAGTAATATATATATGATTAATAATATTATTATTAAATATATAAAGTAATATTATATGATGATTATTATTCTTATATATAGTAATATATATGGTTATTATTATTAAATATAATATAGTAATATATATGATTATTATTGTTATATAATCAAGTAATATATTATTATTATATTAAAATATACAATACTATATTATTATTATTATTAAATAAAATATTGTCAGGAAATGCATTGAAAGGGGCCATAAGTTAAGCTATAACCCCTTTTGACACATTCAAACAAACCAAATGGATCCCTAGGGGTTATAGGGCCCCTAGGGACATATGTTGTCATCAAACATATTGAAAGGGGTCATACATTAATATATGACCACTTTTGATGCACTCAAATTAAAAAAAATGGGTCCCCAGGGGTCACAAGGCCCCTAGGGACATATGTCGTCATGAAATTTGTCGAAAGGGGTCATAGGGTAACCGATGACTCCTTTTGACACATTTGAACCAACGAAATGGGTCCCTAGGGGTCCTAGGGCCCCTACGGACATATGTTGTCATGAAATGCATTGAAAGGGGTCATAGGTTAACCTATAACCACTTTCGAAACATTCTAACCAACCAAATAGGTCGCTAGAGTTCCTAGGAACCCTAGAGACATATGTTCGACACCCCAAGGGGTCCTAGGGCCCCTAGGGACATTTGTTGTCATGAAATACATCGAAAAAGGAAATAGGTTACCGTATGACCCCTTTTGACACATTCAAACTAACCAAATGGGTCCCTAGGGGTCCTAGGGTCCCTAGGGATATATGTTGTCATAAAATGCATTGAATCTAGTTTGATGCATTGAAACCAACCAAATATGTCCCTAGGCATCCTAGGGCCCCTAGGGACATATGTTGTCATGAAATGTGTCAAAAGGGGTCATACATTAAACTACAACCCCTTTTGATGCTCGTAGGTGTCCTAAGGCCCTTAGGAACATATCTTGTCATCAAATTCATTGAAAGGGGTCATAGGTTATTGTATGACCCCTTTTGAAAAATTTGAACAAACAAAATGGGTCCCTAGGGGTCCTAGGGCCCCTGTGGACATATGCTACCATGAAATGCATTGAAAGGGGTCATAGGTTAACCTATGAACCTATGATCCCTTTCGACGAATTTGAACCAACCAAATAGGTCCCTAGGGGTCTTAAGGCCCCCAGTGATATATGTTGTCATGAAATGCAAAAGGGGTCATAGGTCAACATATGACCCCTTTTGACGTCCCTAGCGGTCCTAGGGCTCTAGGGACATATGTTGTCATGAAATGAGTCAAAAGGACCCTATGATCCCTTTGAATGCATTCGAACCCCCCAAATGGGTCCCTAGGGGTCCTAGGGCCCCAAGGGACATATGTTGTCATGAAAGGCATCAAAATGGGTTATAGGTTAACCTATGACCACTTTCAATGCATTGGAATCGATGAAATGAGTCCCTAGTGGTCCTAGGGCCCCTAGGGACATATGTTGTCATAAAATGCTTTGAAAGGGTCATAGGTTGACCTATGACCCCTACTAATGAATTCAAACTAGCCAAATAGGTCCTTAGGGTTCCTAGGGCCCCTAGGGAGATATGTTGGTCATAGGTTAACCTAATACCCCTTTTAATCCATTGGAACCAACAAAATGGGTCCTTATGGGTCATAGGGCCCCTAGGGAAATATGTTGTTGTGAAATGGGTCGAAATGGGTCATGGGTTAACATATGATACCTTTTGACAAATTTGAGCAAACCAAATGGGTCCCTGGGGTTCCTAGGGCCCCTAGGGACATATGTTGTTATGAAATGGGATGAAAGGGGTCATAAGTTATCCTATGACACATTTCAATGCATTCGAAGTAACGAAATGGGTCCCTAGGGGTCTTAGGGACCTTAGAGACATATGTTGTCATGAAATGTGTTGAAAGGTGTCATAGGTTAACCTATGACCACTTTCGACACATTTGAACCAACCAACTTGGTCCCTAGGGGCCCTAGGTGTTGGAATGCCTTAATGGAAAGAATGCTTTTGAGAGTGGGGGTGATCAGAAGTACTAGCTTTTGACCTATTTTTCTCAAACCCTTAATAACATATTATTGTAAATGAACATGCATGCATATCAACATTAAGCAATTATGAGAAACACATATGCATCATCACATAACACTTGAGATTTTGGTAACTCAGAAACCCTCCAGGAATAAGAAGGTAAAACTGGGGTGGGGATGATACCCACAAAATCACTGCAGCAATAATGTTTGACCACTTATGATGGTTTGCCCTGTTAAAGGCCTACCCTATTAAAGGCTTTACACTATATCAATAGTGACCTAGTTAAAGGATTTACAAACACTTTACATGAAGTGTTACCCTGTTAAAGGATTTAATCACCTATTTAAAGGATCAACAAAATAGTTGTTAAGCTAACCTATCTCCATAGGGTTTCCTTTCTAATACAATTGCTAGAGAGTATTAGGTATAATAAACTTGATGGCTTACAGTCCTTGATTACTGAATTCAAGCACTTGATCTACTTTTTCTAATCTTGATTCTATGAAATCTAATGTCTGTTCGTATATCTTGCTTAGTTCTGATCAATTGAATGTTTAACTCTTGCTCTCTTCGTCTAAATCTTTTACTCTTCACTCTGAACTCCACTAGAGTTTTTCATTCATTCCTTCATTCATCTATATGATTTAATGAAATTTTTTCTTCCTTATAAAGACATTCAAAGACTTAGGGTTAGACATGGATCTACGATCCATATTGAATCTTAGTTTCTTGCTCCTTCCTTGCACTTTCTATTATTGGTTGCATGCCTTCTCCATTTTTCTTATTGGTTGCATGTAGATTGCATAGGAAATATAAAAGATTCGATCTTATCATTTAAATCTTTCAAGACTCATCATATCTCAGCTATAAAAATGGTTTCCATCTAAATTATTGAAGTTACAAACTCATATGTGCATTCTATGTTACTCAGCACTTACTGATTTCTGATGCTCAGCATCATCTATGACTCGACACCTGTATCATGCTCAGCACTTGAAGTCACTTAGCACTTGATCTTCACTTGACACCTGAAGCCTACTCAACATGTGAAGATCACTCGGCACCTGATGGATTCCCTGACTCGGCAGAAGCTGTGGCTCGGCATACATAGTGTACTTGGCTTCAATGTAGCAAGTGGTTAAGTTGTGTTGTCACTCAAATGTCAAAACCATTCTGAGACTAACACTAGGGCCCTTAGGTACATATCTTGTCATTAAATATAGTGAAGTTGTCATAGGTTAACCTATGACCCCTTTCTACGTCCTTAGGGGTCCTAGGGCCCCTAGGGACATATGTTGTCATGAAAGGTGTTGAAAAGTGTCATAGGTTAACCTATGACCCCTTTCGATGCATTGGAACCAACCAGATGGGTCCCTAGGGGTTGTAGGGACCCTAGCGACATATGTTGTCATTAAATGCATTAAAAAGTGTCATAGGTTAACCTATGGCCGCTTTTGATGCATTAAGACCAACCAAATGGGTCCCTCGGTGTCGTAGGGCCCTTAGGGATATATGTTGTCATAAAATGCATCAAAAGGGGTCATAGGTAAACCTATGACCTCTTTCGACATAATGGAACCAACCAAATGGGTCACTAGTGGGCTAGGGCCCCTAGTGACCCATTTGGTTTGTTCTAATGCGTCGAAAGGGGTTTGGGTCCTAGGGCCACTAGGGATGCATTTGGTTGATTCCAATGCATCAAAAGGGGAACCAACCAAATGGGTCCCTAGGGGTGCTAGGGTCCCTAGGGGCATATGTTATCATGAAATGTGTGAAAAGGGGTGATAGGTTAACCAATGACCTCTTTCGATGCATTAGAACCAACCAAATGGGTCCCAAGGGGTCTTAGGGTCTCTAGGAAAATATGTTGTCATGAAATGGGTCGAATGGGGTCATAGGTTAACCTATGACTCCTTTCGACGCATTCGAACCAACCAAATTGCTCCTTAGGGGTCCTGGGACTCCTAGGGATATATGTTGTCATGAGATGGATCGAAAGGGTTCATAGGCCTTTCCATGCATTCAAACCAACCAAATGGATCCCTATTGGTCCTAGGGCCCCTAGGGACATATTTTGTCATGAAATGCATCAAAAGTGGTCATAAGTTAACAAATAACCCCTTTAGAAATCCCTAGGGGTCCTAAGGCCCCTAGGGACATATGTTGTCATGAAATGTGTCAAAAGGGATGATAGGTTAGCATATCACCCCTTTCAACACATTCAAATGAACCAAATGCATTGCTAGGGGTCCAATGGGCCCTTGGGACATATGTTGTCATGAAATGCATAGAAGGGGTAATAGATTAAGCTATGTCCCCTTTCGATGCATTTAAACCAAGCAAATGGGTCCGTAGGGGTCCTAGGGCCCCTAAGGACATAAGTTGTTATGAAATGCATCAAAATGGGTCATAGTTTAAACTATGATCCCTTTCGACTCATTGGAACCAACCAAATGGGTCCTTAGGGGTCCTAGGGCCCTTGGGGATATATGTTGTCAGAAATGAATTGAAAGGGGTCATAGGTTAACCTATGATCCCTTTCAACACATTATAATTAACCAAATGGGTCCCTAGGGGTCGTAGGACCCCTAGGGACATATGTTGTCATGAAATGCATCGATAGGGGTCATAGGTAACCTATGACAACTTTCAACGTCCCTAGGGGTCCTAAGGCCCCTAGGGACCCATGTTGTCATGAAATGTTTCAAAAGGGGTCATAAGTTAACCTATGTCACCTTTCAACACATTCAAACCAACCAAATGGGTCCCTAGAGGTCCAAAGGCACCTACAGACATATGTTGTCATGAAATGTGTATAAAGGGGTGATAGGTTAATGTATGACCCCTTTTGATGCATTAGAACCAACAAAATGGGTTCCTAGGGGTTCTAGGGCCCCTAGGGACATATGTTATTATGAAATTGGGTCTCTAGGGGTCGTAGGACCCATAGGAACATATGTTCTCATTAAATTGCATCAAAAGGGGTCATAGGTTAACCTATGGCCACTTTTGATGCATTCAAACTGACCAAATGGGTCCCTATGAGTCCTAGGACCCCTAGAGAGATATGTTGTCATAAAATGCATCAAAAGGGGTCATAGGTGAACCTATGATTACTTTTGACACATTCGAATGAACCAAATGGGTCCTTAGGAATCGTAGGGCCCATAGGGACATATGTTGTCATGAAATGCATAGAAAGGGGTCACAGGTTAACCTCTGACCCCTTTTGATGCATTGGAACCAACCAAATGGGTCCCTCGGGATGCTAGGACCCCTAAGGACATATGTTGTCAGGAAATGCATCGAAAGGGGTCATAGGTTAACCTACAACCCCTTTCGATGCATTAGAACCAACCAACTTGGTTGCTAGGGGACCTAGGACCCCTAGGGACATGTGTTGTCGTGAAATGCATCAAAAGGGGTCATAGGTTAACCTACGAACTCTTTCATAACATTCAAACCAACCAACTTGGTCACTAGGGGCCCTAGGACCCCTAGGGACATATGTTATCATGAAATGTGTTGAAAGGGACCATAGGTTAACCTATGCCACCTTTTGACATATTCAAACCAACCAAATGGGTCTCTAGGGGTCTTAGGGCCCCTGAGGACATATGTTGTCATGAAATGTGTTGAAAGGGGTCATGGACCCATTTCATTGGTTCGAATGGGCTCCCTAGGAGTCCTAAGGCCCCTAGGGACATATGTTATCATGAAATCTGTAGGTTAACCTATGACCTCTTTTCATGCATTACAACCAACCAAATTGGTCCCTAGGGTTTGTAGAGCCCATAGGGACATATGTTGTCATGAAATGGGTCGAAAGGTGTCATAGGTTAACCTATGACCACTTTTGATGCACTAAAACCAACGAAATGGGTCCCTAGGGGTCCTAGGACCCCTAGAGACATATGTTGTCATGAAATGCATTGAAAGGGGTCATAGGTGAACCTATGACAACTTTCGGTGGATTCGAATGAACCAAATGGGTCCCTAGTTGTCGTAGGGACTATAGAGACATATGTTGTGATGAAATGCATAGAAAGGGGTCATAGGCTAACCTATGACCCCTTTCGATGCATTGGAACCAACCAAATGGGTCCCTAGGGGTGCTAGGACCCCTAGCGACATATGTGTTTATGAAATGCATCGAAAGGGGTCATAGGTTAACTTACGACCCCTTTCGACGCATTCGAACGAACCAACTTGGTTGCTAGGAGCCCTAGGACCCATAGGGACATATGTTGTTGTGAAATGCATTGAAAGAGGTCATAGGTTAACCTATGACCCCTTTCGACGCATTTGAACCAACAGAATGTGTCCCTATACATTAATATATTATATTTATAGATCATAATACTAATAATAATATAATATAATAATTAGATATATATATTATATTTAATAATAATAGTAAAAATCATAATAATATAATAAAATAATCATATATATATTAATATATTATATTTATAGGTCATAATAATAATATCAATAATAACATGTATTACTATATTATATTTAATAATAATAGTAACAATCATAATAATATAATATAATAGTCATATATATATATAATCATATATATTACTCATATATAATAATTAAATTTGTTCACATTGCCCACACTTTCCAAATTTTGACTTCCCTCCAAAATTTGGCCATCCATTTCAGGTACCCGATATAATATCGGGTGCTACCTAGTGTTTTGAAACCCTAAGGATTACCCCTCCCAAACAATTAAAAATTTTAAAAAAGAAAAAACCTTCAAAGAAAAAAGCATTATATTTAATTATTTAAATAATCAAATATTAATATTTACAAAATAATTAAAAATCACACTTTTAATATGTTCTTTCAAATAATTAATTCTTTCATTCCAAAAGGATTAATTATTATTATTATAATTTGATATTGAAGGTCAAATGATAAATGAAGTTGGTGAGGTAAGGTAAATGTAAAAAAAGAATTTGACATAATTAGTTCTTTAAAAAGAATTAATTATTTTTGTGAAATGAAATTGTAAAAGCTCTTGGGCAATTGATTAAAGTTGATAAAAGATGTAAAATAATTAATTTTCTTATAAGAATTAATTATCATAGTAAGGTACCAAAGAAGACAATAGAAGTTTGGTAAGAAGTTGTCATGGTTGTCCAACTTCTTAGAAAAAAGTTTTAATAGGGGCAAAACATTTGTAAAGGGTTCTTCTTCTCGGATCTACAAGTTCTACAACTGCTTCAGGGAGAAGAGATTTCTATTTTTTAATAAGGGAAGAGAGATTTGTTTTGTAGTCTGATTTTAATGGAGGGATGGGATAATACTATTCTTATTCTATTATATTTCTAAAATAAAGAGGATATGCATGTGTTTGATCCTATGGTTTGAACACTCATATTTCTAGTTTAAAAGATCTTATGGTCTTTTATTTCCTATTTTAGACACAGTCATGTTTATTACACTAGATTTGTTATGTATGTAATCTTGTGGTTGATGTACTCACATTTTTGCATAATGATATCTATAACCCCTCTTAACACTTTTGCAATGTAATGTGGGAAGTTTAATAAGAAATCATAAGGTTATTTATTTGTCTTCCTTCTTTAATCATAGATTTGGTAATCACATTCACCTCATGTTGATGGGGGGGTGTTAGAAATCCTTTTGTGTCTTCAAGTTAAAGACACAACTAGATATCACATTCATTGAATATCTTTTATGAGGGAGTTGTACCTATCAATTCAGAGGAGGATTATCAATGAAATGATAATCTATCCAATTGTTAGTACATGTTTTCCTTCTTGCAAGGTGTATTGAGTCATATTTTGTAGTTCTTGTTGAAGGGAAAAAATAGTTTACTAATAGTTTTCTTTTTTGACAAACCTTCTAAGAATGGTTTACTAATAGTTTACTAAAAATTTGACAATTTTCCAAGAAGAAGATCTTCTAGTACCTCTTGTGATTGAAAGAAACCACTGTGATATGGTTGAAGCATATCATCTGCATGCTGAGTATGGTGATGAGGACTGTCATGAAGCCACACCCACTGAAAATGATTCTTTGGATATGGTAGAAGAACCTGGCTTGCATACTAAAAATAATGATCAACATCTTCCTCAGTCATCTGATATGATAACTTGCTTGGGTTTTCCACTGAGGGGAAACTGGGTGATAATTAGCTACATGAAAGCTCATCATTAGTTGTGTCATTGTAGGAACTTGAATCTTTTTCTTTTAAAATATCTAATGTTGTCCTAGCTATTGGTGATAATTGGGAAAATGTGATAAATCAACATAAAAAACAAGGTGGCTATTGTCTTGATACAAAGAGGGAAATTGAAATCTATCATCTTTATTAGACCTCTCAAGGAGAAAGATTAGATCTTGAATTACCACATTAGCAAGAACAACCTCCAAAGGGCATTGTTGAGGTTGAATCATGTAAGAACTTATTGTTAGGTGTTTTCTTTTCAAAATTAGAATCTTTTAGATTTGATACTTTTGATATATATTCAGTTAGCTGCTCTGATCAAGAAAGTCTAATAGTTAATCAAGATCAAAAAACACTTAAGGGTGGTAATGCTAAAATAGAAAATTTCTTGCATGCTGATTATGAATGCTTCCATTTTGGTTACATAGGGATTAGTGAAAAGTTTCCATAGCATAAAACACGAAAGGTTCTTTAAAATATTAAGGTGAAAACTATTGGGAATCCTTTCATTTTCATGATGAGTTTATGTGCAAAGCTTGAATTTGAGTCTTGTTAGGCTGGTCATAAAGGTGTGTGAGATATGAATCACCTCATTAAAAATCATGTTAGTAAGCTACAACCAAATTTCTTTGGAGCTGAATAGTTATTTGGAACCAACATACTGATTTAAGAGTTGCTCCAAAATATGATGTTTGAATCTATTCTTTTATCCACTGCTCGATGGTTGCTTGGAGTGGTGCATCTCATTTTCCAGCCACTTTTTCATATTAGTATATATTTCTCTCAACTAGTTGATTTTTTTCCATGAGCAGCCAGGTACATTATTCTGAGTATGGGCTGGTTGCCCTATTCTTTGTACATAAAGTTTTTGTTGTGGTTAGTTGAAGTTTTTTTGTTAGTTTTTCTTGCTGGTAGTGTAGGTGTTTTTGTTGTTTCCCTTCAATAAAGTTGCATCAGCTTTGAGCCCTTCCCTTCCCTTGAGTCAATCCATTTTAAGAAAAAATTTTAGAAATAAAGACCCTCATGAATTGATTAGCAACACTCCATACTCACCCAGTTGTACTATCCAAGTTTCAATTTTAAATCTCAGCATGTAGTTTCAAAATTTAGTTCAAGGCTTGAAGATTCAAATTCAAGTTTAGGTTCAGTATGCGAGTGATGACTGTACAGGCATATAAGTGGACAAGCTTTAGCATTTCTCTTTTGCATTATATTTTCAAAATTTTAGGGTTTACAGATTTTGTTCATGGTGGATAGCTTATATGGCAAAGTTACATTTACCTTTTGAAGATGGTTAATATGTGGATCCTTCATTAATATTAATATTCAAGGATTTTATTCAATATTTTGCACTCAATAATTTCACACCCTTACAAGGCTAAATGTGCAGAAAAACATTTGGGAGTGGTGATGATAAAATGTTGAATAAAGGTGCAGGTCTCAAATGTTGAATATTGTGATGATAATTGCTGCTAATACAAAAGTTACAAAAATATAGTTTACAAAAGATTCATGTAAAACCAATCATGTATAGTGGACATTAATTATTCACATAGATATAGGTATCTTTTTCTATGCCAACAAAATATCGAGTGTGCATATAGCACCATCTTCTACAACTGTGGTGAATGGAAGACTCTTAGATACCAAGGAAAAAATATGGTATGATGCATACAATCTCTTGAGAATGTCCACTTACAAGTTTCGTGAGAAGGATCCAAATACCAAGGAAAATGACATGAAATATTATGTAATAGTTTCAAAGCTTGGACACTAAATGTAGATGTTTTGATAGAATATCCAATCCATTGAAGTATTCAGGCTTCAATTCCATGGAGATCCTACAACTGTGGAAGCACTGAGTTGTTTGACCATGTGCCAAAATTGACTGGTGTATTTTGCAAAGAAGGAATTGTCATGGTTCAAGTTGCCCACAAGTTGAGAGAATCTGATCCGTAATAGGATTTTCAAATGATAGCCATTTCTAGCATCATTTTTCAATCATGAAGTCTTGCACTTAAAATGTGCTAAGCCTAAGTAAGGTGGTGACGAGACTATAACAATACCAAATGATTATAGTGAAGATTTTAGTGAAGATCGTATGGAGCTTCTGGAGCATCTGAGAAAATTGAGAAGTGGTTTGAGGTGTTGGATGGTCTTCTGGGACCCTACTGGAAAGCAGTAGGTCTAGCCTTCAATTGTACATTCCTTTTATTCAAATATGTCATATAGCTCATCGTATGTTCAAGAAACATTTATTACATAAACAATCACTTGGACAAGCATACTTGGATGTATATATTTGGTACCCGCTATGAAACTATAGTTTTTATACCATCCTTTCATAATTATATGCTCTATTATTTATTGGGGCTTAGAATGACCTCTTATACTACTTGGTATTTGACCATTGCTTCTCTTGTTCATGGGTAGGTAGAAGGAGAGGCGCATTCAACTCCAACTTTAAAGGTTCTATATTTCACTGGGGCTACAAATATCGTCTACACTTTTGGAGGTCATATAGTTACAATGGAAATAATGCATGCCATGTCAAAGCCTCATAAATTCAAGGCAATCTACTTGCTTGCAATAGTATATGTACTTACTCAACTCTACCTTCAACAATATCTATCTACTGGACATTTGGAGATAAGCTGTTGGATCACTCAAATGTGTTCTCTTTACTACTAACATCAAGATGGAAAGACCTTGTAGTCATTCTCATGCTCATTCATCATTTTATCACATTTGGGTTTACATGTACTCCCTTATATTTTTTATGGGAGAAAGTGTTTGGAATGCATGATGCAAAGAGCATCTTCAGGAGGGCACTTGCGAGATTGCCTCTTGTGATTCCCATTTGGTTTCTTGCCATCATTTTCTCCTTCTTTGGACCCATCAATTCTATTGTTGGTACACTCCTTGTCAGTTTTATAGTGTACATTATACTAGCCATGGCTCACATGCTAACATGGATTTATAACCTTTAGCGACATCCACCCATCCTATTGATGAAGAAAATAATATGACACATGGATGAAGTTGATGTAAATGATTGACACATGGTTGTTCAATACTGCCATAATATGCTATGATGCAAAATGGGGCCTACACTACTTCACAAATTGTTGAGATGCTAATGTACATTGTGAGAATGAGGAGAACAAATATTTTGAGGATGGCATATTCACATGTGCAATATAAAGATGGTTCAAGGGCTTGTTGATAGTGTCAAAGATGTTGTTCGAAGACTGGGGCTTGAGTGGGAAAAATGGCTTAAAATCTTTTCCAATTGTCATGGTTGGTGATGTACTTGAGCTTGAGGGGAGAAACTAGATGAAGAAGAAAATGTGAATGAGTCAGAACCCTGCTTCATTGGAGAAAGCATAAGAGGAGGTTGATAGAATACTACAAGGAAGGAGCCTATAATTTGCAGATATGAGAATACAATGATAAATGAATCTACAACCCAAGGAATCAAGCACTTGATAGCAGTAGACAGAGATCCTGGACTTCTCTACACCCTGGCATATAGTGTAGCCCCCGAGGAGAGCCAGTGTTACCTAGGGTTTTGAAACCCTAAATATTACCCCTCCCAAAAAATTAAAAAAATTAAAAAAGAAAATACCTTCAAAGAAAAAAGCATTATATTTAATTATTTAAATAATTAAATATTAATATTTGCAAAATAATTTAAAATCACACTTTTAATATGTTCTTTCAAATAATTAATTCTTTCATTCCAAAAGAATTAATTATTACTATTATAATGTGATATTGATGGGAAAATGATAAATGAAGTTAGTGGGGTAAGGTAAATGTAAAAAAAGAATTTGAAACAATTAATTCTTTAAAAAGAATTAATTATTCTTGTGAAATGAAATTGTAAAAGCTCTTGGGCAATTTATTAAAGTTGAGAAAAGATGTAAAATAATTAATTCTCCTATAAGAATTAATTATCAAAGTAAAGTGCCCAAGAAGAAAATAGAAGTTCGGTAAGAAGTTGTGGTGGTTGTCCAACTTCTTCAAAAATTTATTTAGTAGGGGCCAAACATTTGTAAAGGGTTCTTTCTCAAATCTGCAAGTTCTACAATAGCTTTAGGGAGAAGAGATTTCTATTTTGTAATAAGGGAAGAGAGATTTGTTTTGCAGTCTAGTTGTAATGGAGGGATGGGATAATACTATTGTTATTCTATTATGTTTCTAAAATAAAGATAATATATGTGTGTTTGATCCTGTGGTCTGTACACACATATTTCTAGTTTAAAAGATCTTATGGTCTTTTATTTCTTGTTTTAGACACAGTCATGTTTATTACACCAGATTTGTGATGTACATAATCTTACGGTTGATGTACTCACATTTTTGCATAATGATATCCGTAACCCCTCTTAACTCTTCTATAATGTAATGTGGGAAGTTGAATAAGAAATCATATGGTTATTTAGTTTTCTTCCTTCTTTATTCATAGATCTGGTAATCACATTCTTCTGATGTTGATGGGTGGGTGTTAGAAATCCTTTTGTGTCTTTGGGTTAAAGATACAATTAGATATCACATTCATTGAATATATTTTATGAGGGAGTTGCACCTCTGAATTCAAAGTCAGATTATCAATGAAATGATAATCTATCCAATTGTTAGTACATTTTGTCCTTCTTGTCGGGCATATTCAGTCCTATTTTGTAATTCTTTTTGAAGGGAAAAAATTATTTACTAACTTTGGGTATCCAATTTGGGATTGGATACTTGATATGAGATCAAGTACCCAAAATATTGGCATGCTTTTTCGAACATATTCTCTATCACCGTAGACTCAACAATCATGTTATTTGCAGTCCATTTTCATAGATTTGGAGAAAACTAATTTTTTGGGGCCCATATGATAAAAAAAGGTTCTATAAAGTATGATTAGGTGTTTGATACTATTATCTAAATGGGGAGAAATAGTCATTGAAAGGATAAATGTAAAATGAAGGTATCAAATGAAGACATTTCACCATATAGGGAAAGGGACAAGCTAAATCACTGAAGGAAGAGACAAGGTATGGTAAATGTGAGTCAAGTTGATGATGTATTAATCAAAGATGAAATCATAGAGTTAGATAATGAATATGCACAGTTGGGGAATGAAAATGTACCAATTAATAACGATAATGTTGGGATTGAAAATTTAGAGAATGAAATGCTACAAGGTCATAATGTAAATTGCATGATTGACCATGTCAAAAATGACAATGCACATGAATATTACATATCTCGTAATTATAATTAAAATGAAGATTAAAGAACACCAAAATATATAATTCAAATTGATCAAACAATTATTACTAATTTGAAAGGGAAAAAATAAAAAAGAAACATTCAGTTATGGGCTTCAAGACTATATAAAATGTTTTTTGATAACAAGATAGTGGTGGAGCAATGTCAACTTTTTATTCACTTATTAAAGATGCAAAAGATGAGACCTATGCTTTCCAAATTGAAGATTCATTTCAATAAAAAATTGGAAAGAAATGACATTATTGTGAAGAATCTTTTCAATGCTCTGAATACCATTGGGAAAAATAACAAGGAGAAGGATAAGAGAATTGGTCAAAGGGTTATTACAACCTCTTTGGTAAGTCATCATTTGAGAAAGGGTAGATATATGAGACAAAAATGTATTGACTTGAACCTAAATCATACTACTTTTAGAAGAGCACTTAGTAGATGAGAGAGAATTGATGATCATCTTCAAAATGAAACATGAGCTTTTGGTGGGATACTTCTACATTTTGATAAGAAGCTATTTAATGATGTGAAGGAAGAAATTAGACAATTTTGGCACTCTAGCTCAAGAGTATCACCCAATGCTAAAGATGCATTAAAGTTGGAAATTGGCATCAGAGAACACACACTGCATCCTAAACATTATTTGGAGGTAAGTCAAACTATGTTCAAACAATTTAGAGAGAGTCATCCAAGATTACATATATCACAATGGGCTTTTGAATCTTTGAAGCCATTTTATTGTGTGCCACTTAAAAGTTGAAACATGTTGTTGCAAATATCATGTTTAGTGTTCTATCCACCATGACCTATTATGCTCCATCCGTTCTACTTTTCATAGTCAAGAAATGTTGGAGAATTGTGCTGCTAGTGGTCTTCCAAAATCATCAAGAGATTTGTTAGATCAATTTTAATGTCATAGAGTTGATGGTTTTTTCTTTTATAGAAATGCTTTTTTAAATGAGAAGTGTTCAGAATGTGGTGGGTTATCCAAATTTGACACATGTTTCCATGAAGGGTGTGAACAAGATCTTGGGAAGACAATAGTAAAAAAATGGTACATTAAACAATGAAATACACATTGAAGAGTGGGGGTGAGGGCTCTAGATATGAATTGGTTGCAAAAGAAATTAGTGTGGCTAGTTTTATTTTAGATTTCAAGACAAATCTTTTCTACAAGTATGCAAAACATAGTCATAGGTCTCAGTGGTTGGATCAACAATATAGAATGTGTAAGAAGACTTTTCCCATTGGCACTATTATATTAGTTGTTCACTTTACTAGGAACTACACATTACAAACTAAAAATGAGACACAATCTCAATATTACAACTCCTTTTAGATTGCTATTTTTGTCGACATAACATATAGACATGCACCTAATAGTGCAGAAGATAATTGAAAGATTATTAGAGAGTACCATTTTTATATGAGTGATGATGGATCTCACTCTCATGAGTTTGTTCAACATTGTTTCGAGATTTTTTTTGATCTCTTATAGGAGCATGCAATTGCTATGGATATACATATCATTTGGTTAGATAATCACATAGGTCACTTCAAGAATGCTCTCATATTTTATTGGTACTATATATATTTGGACATTTTTGGAATTTGACCATGAGAAAGGGGAACATAATGGAGCAGGGGCATGTGTGAAGAGAGCTCTAGTTAAGGAGCAATTAAATGTTTTACGAGTAGAGCTTCTTGATGCTCATAGCTTTGTTGATTGGTGTAGCTCAACATTATCATAGGGGGGACACTTG
This sequence comes from Cupressus sempervirens, assembly GCA_028749045.1. Classification (NCBI taxonomy): domain Eukaryota; kingdom Viridiplantae; phylum Streptophyta; class Pinopsida; order Cupressales; family Cupressaceae; genus Cupressus; species Cupressus sempervirens. The sequence continues at coordinate 782,373,457 of CM053792.1, forward strand.
ATTTACACATGTTCTTTCATTTGGCTGAGGAAGTGTCCATAGGTGATAGATCAGATTGTGCTATAGTGAGAGACTCATAAAAAATGCATTCATTCTAGAGCTTTGATTCTAGTACATGGACCATTTGCACATGACAACTAGCTTGCTTTTGTCATAGTTGTTTTCAATGTGATTGGGATAATTGTAAGTTGAGTGAGTGGGTGGACACATGGGCTCCACATTATCTTACTCCATTGTCTATCATACCCTCTATAAAAAATGATGACATGGAATTTTCACATGAGCATAACCATCTATCAGACCTTCTTTAGCTAGGACATGTCTTTGCATTGGTTGCACCACAGGGGAATACTGAGAAATTAGATTGTTGGTTAGCATGGTGTGTAAGAGGTAAAAAAAGCCTTGCACAATTGATCACATATGGTGATGGATTCACATATCCTACTATTTTAGTGGTTGTCACGGGAACATGGCTACAAACATACATTCTTAGAATGAATCGAATTACTACATTTGAAGTCTATTAGAAGTAGAAAAAAATTCTCATATATTTGCATCTTATTATAGCAACAAATGTAAAGTTGTTGAAGCATCAAGGAAGACCAAAAGTAAAAGAAATTTTCACTATTACTAATGTCGATCATGAGGCCCTATTGGAGACCCTAAAATAGAGAGAGGACCCTACTAGAACACACGACTAGGTATATGTACATCTTATGTTATTTTGTTCATAATGATTCAGTGAATTGATTATTATCTTGTTTAATATAATAAGTTACTAATTTTTTTATGATATTGGAATGTAGGTACATCATGAAGAGTAGCCATGCATGAAGACTAAAAACTAAATAAGGAGCAGAATGAAGAAAAATCTATTCTATTTTTTACACTACTTTTTTGACCCCGACGATTTTTGACACTATGATTTTTACTAGTTGTGTATTGATGTAATAATGATAAAACACTTGAGATATTGTAAATGTAAACTTTTTGATTTAACACAAGAAACAAAGATGATTTTACTTAATGCAATTTATGTGGAGGGACCTAAAAAATGATGATTTTAATACATAAGTACGACCCACAAAATACCAAATGAGGGTTTTTTGTTCTAGCCATGTGCATGCACTATAAAACTCCTTGACATTAAAAATAATATTAGGAGAGGAATCACCTCATGAAACACCTTGGGAATCAACTTGCATGAGAGCTTGGTCAATGGAGCCATTCTCTCTAGTAGCAACAAAAATTCCAGCACTAGCATCAAGTGGTGGGCCAGAGAAGGCAAAACTCATTATAAATGAAATCATATTCCTACAGTAAATGTAGAATGATGGATGGCCAAAACTAGCAAGGATTTATATGGAGGCCGTACAAATCGCAGTAGAGCTCATCACATTATAGATTAAATTTTAGCACGTGTTGTTTTCATCATTAGGAGGAATATTAAGAAAGAAAAAAAAAAAGATAAAATAAGGAGGAATATAGTTATTTAACAATTTATGTATATTACTTATAAATACATTCCTCATATGTCTCTATACTAGTTTAATATTTAACTTCATAATAATGTCATATTAACCCAAATGGTTTATTTAGTCCTAATAATAAGCAGTGGCTTCATATACTCAAAGGATCTCATTTTAATTGAGTGAGCTCATCTTGGTTAAATAAAAGATTTAATTATTATTTAAATGTTTTGAAGGAAAATAGTTTTATGCATTATTAGACCTTCGATCAATTTTAAATTAATAAGATGTACACTTTTCATTTAGAAATTAATAAATAGAATAGTTTATTTTTTATTAAACCTTATTGTTTATTTCAAGTAGTATAAAATAGTTTAATTTTTTATTAAACCTAAATTATTTGTTCAAATAGTTTGGATGAATAATTTTTTTGTATAGTTTAAAGTTTTACATTATAATTTTTGGAAATGTATGGTGGGCTAGGTGACTGAGATGAGGGTGAATCAAGAACCAATAAAACTTTAACTTGTATGAACCAATCAATCATTCATAAACTAATCTGATCTAATTGCATACATGAAATATTGAAAGGAATAAAATATTCATAACCATTGACACAATATTTGATAACCGAGAAACCTTCCAAATAGAAAGTAAAACTGGGGTAGGGATGATATCAACAAACATTATTAGTACAATAAAAATTTGGTTTGTTAAGGCTTACAAATGACCACTTTTGGTTATATTCCTTGTTAGGAGCAATAAGGACTACTAAGTCCATCTTTTGAAAGGATTTATACAATATAATGAAGTATGTACTCAGTTAGGAGATTCTGCATAAGACTACTAAGTTCACCTTGTTAGAGGATTTTGACTAATGCACCTATTAGGATGAACCAATGGCTGATCTCTGCTCTGCAACTCAGATTTTTGAATGAGATTCCTTTGATATAGAATGACCACCTTAATGTGATGGATGAGACTATACTTTTCCTTATATTTCTTTTAGCCTTCAAACTCACATACTCTTAATATTTCATTCACTGTTGGATATGAAAAGATATCTAACATATATACCAATCTAAAGAATTACCTTCTAGATTCATCTAAAATATTATAATTATTATTTTTCACTAAGTCAGCTCAATGTTTAAACTCAGGTTCAGATGTCCACTCGAGTGATATTCTGACACTCAACAACACAATGAACTCGAAAAACTCTAGAACTTGGTTGACACTAGTGTTCAGTTCATGTGGATCACTTGGGAGTAGGCTCAAACTTGGATATCACTGATGACTTAGCAAACACTATAGAGCTTGGATGATGCTACAATTCGGTCAACACTACTTTCCTTCTACTTAGTTTTAGCATGACTATCTTGGTCAACATTATCTTTTTGCTCTGCTCGGTTAACATTCTAACAACTTGGTTTACACTATGAAGCTCAATGAAAATGTAACCAAACACATGATCAAGTGTTTTGGCACTGATTGACAAATAATTGACCATAATGTCAATAATAATATATTTTAAAATAGTATTCATAATGATCACTTGGGGTAAAATTTCAAGAAAGAGAACATGATGCATTACAATAAAGAGATGACAACCATATATACACTATTATTAAAGATTATTTATTATCAATGATAGAATGTAAAATAATAACTTGTCAATTAATTATTTTTAATGAATACTTTAGAATATCTTAGATGAATATTATGTTAGATAATGACAATTGTACTCAATATATTCTTAAGATAATGAGATCAATGTCCTTAATGATTAAATGATTACTTTCTTATTAATCATTATACTCCAACACCACCCCTAATATTAATTGAAGGACAAAAAAATGTAATAGTAAATATAATGATGGATATATTGATGGGCCTCAAATACATGGCTTAATGAGTTACATATATATAAATACATGTAAAATCCTCATAATTAAAAATGAGAAGCAAAGTAAATCAAACAAAATATTATTCAAAATTTAAAACCTTAAATAAGATTACTAGTGATTGATAGAGTTAAAGAGTTAGGAGAGTCTCCATAGTTCTCCTTCTGTATTCCTATATGTGTTGGGTGAAAATATGTCCAATAAAGCACATGTTTGTGATCATCAATATTAAGATAAATAATTGATCTCTATAAATTTTTTGAGTTGATATAATCTTAGGTACATTTTCCTTATCAACGAATCAATAGAAAAAGAAAATAATTGAGCCAAATTCATTGTCAAGTACCGTCATTATTTTATCCTTGCATAATAAATCCTCTAATACATATAGAAAAGAACTCATGAAGAAACTATATCATACACATAAATATCTTTAACTATGCTATAATTAAAATTTACTAAACATAATTTGAAATTAAAAAATAGTAAATTTAATAGATATATGAAAAAATCCTTTAAAATAGTGAACAGATAAATCTGATTAGTGTTGAAGTATATTTTAAATATTTCTAAATACTAGATATATGGAAATACAAAAATGTAAGATTTTTCAAAATTTGATTTGATTTGAAGAAAGTATTTATAAGGAAGGGACTATTCATAAAAAAAAAAAATTTAAATTTAACTTTTGTTTTGATGTTGGCAAGGAGAGCAGACTTCCTAAAAGGACTATAGTAATATTAAAATGATATTAGTAGTAGAATATATTTTCTTCCAGCAATTTATTTTCCTCACCCACTAGAGAATACCAAGGATGCACAAAAGAAAAATCTTAAGAATATTCCCTAGTTTTGCATATGTAGAAAATATATAATAATGGGACAATCGATCATTCTACCTTCTATGTGGCACAGTTAAAAAGAAATGTTGTAAAGGTTGAGAAATATTTGTAAATTTTACTAGTGTCTTATTAGTCTTTTACTGTAAATTTAATTTGTCATTGATTAGCGATGATATCATTAGGGGGCAATGATATATATTTAGAGGTTTTCCAACATACTTATCTAGCCAAAGAATTTTTTTATTAAAAAAGGGGCGATAATGACAAAAAAAAATGTTAAATGTTTTAAAATTGAAACTTATGAACTAGAATAAATTAATTAATGAGCAAAAACTAAAGCCCTATCCTTTACAGCTTGCATATCAAAGTCAAAAGAATCACATGGACCTCTCATAGACTTTAGACAACACCTACATGTGGCCTCATATTTTTTTCTTATCCATCCATACTCTCCAATTCCACATCTAGCATGCTTGTCTATGGATGAAAAAACCTCTGAGTGACATGCTTCTATGGATTCTCTTACTCTATCTTAATGATGGTGTACCCATGAATCTTATGCCCTAGCTAGGAAAGTAGGAAGTGAATGCATGAAAGGAGCACATTCACCATGGTAACATAGTGTTAGAATGACTAGATTAATTGAGATGGGGTAGGGGAGTGAATCATTTATCCTTAGATATAGATCAACCATTTCAACTTTAACCAACTTAAACAAACTCATAAATCCACTAGGGCAATATAGAAACTTATTAGTAATTCAACTTATTCATCACATCATTTATGTCTTTTCTTAATATATGTTGAATAATACCAGTAAATAAAATGCATCATGGAAACAAAATTCATAGAAGTATAACACCAAGATTTAAATTGGAAACCCAATTTGGGAAAAAACACCAAGTAGCATGCTACCATTTTTCACTCTTCTAAAGTGAGCTTGGTTAAGAGTCAACCCTATTAAAGGTTATAAAACACACTGTTATAGGTGATTGTTTTAAAGGATTTAATCATCCTATTAGGAGTAGCCTTATTAGAGGTCTTTAGGTCATTCCATTAGAATGTCACATTCATTAAAAGTATTACAATATGACTATTAGGTCAAGCTTGATTAAACAATTTTATTGCCACAATGGTTAGAAAGTAAAAGCTAGGTTTGATCTTATAAAACATAACTCTTTGCAAATTTAGATCTCCATTCAGCTCATTTCTGGTTCATTGACTAGACTTCATTAAATACTATATCTTTGATATTCTTGAAATCTCTTTAAGAAATAATTCTTCGCCAACTTTTTACTTTCTTCTACTACATTTTTATTCATAGGCACTTCATAAATTTTCTAATCAATAACCATAAAACATCTCTTGTTCCTCCTTTAAATAGATGGGTTTGATCTTTTACCACATAAACATCATCATTGATTTTAAGGTTTGATTAGATCCATTGAATCTGTTCATCATTTTATCCTTCTTGTCCTTTCTTCAAACTTATCATTAAATCATCACCTTACATAGCTTAACAAACTTAATTCATGCATTATATATGTCAACTCGTCATTCTCTATCATTTACACATTTTGACTCATCTATAAAATTAACCGTGTCGACCTCAAAAATCAATTATTTTACAAATTGTTAATTTTCTAACACTCAATCATCAATATGTTCTTCATCTTAGTTACCATAGTGTATCTCAATCTCTATTGATTCTATTTCACCTGGCTTACACTAGCTTGCTTTGATTTCTCTATGATTTTTCATTACTTATGTTTTTCCTTCATCTTGCTTGACTATTACTAAAACTTTGCTAATAAAGTTTTCTTGACTTAACATAAGTTCCTTAATCTTCTGCTTCAACTTCTTCCTTGACCTAGTAAATAGTCACTTGGTCAAGCTTAATGTTTTACTCAACAACTCTTTTACACTTCAACTCATCTATCTTGTTCACATTATAGATGATCAAACATAATATTATCTTTTCAAAGACTAATTGATCAAATGTCCATTGTAATTCCATCAAACTTACTCCTTTTTACTCAACCACTTTACTAGCTCTTCTTATTATCTTATCTTTCCAAATCCTCTTCATCAATCAACTAATATTCCACTCTAGACTATTCAAAAATGTATTTTGCATAAGATTTGAAATTAATGAAAAAATAAAAAGTTGCTCCAATTGTAGTCTAATAATTTCTTTTGTTGGCATTAGTGGAAACACCTTTAGTTACCATGAAATAGAAAAAGTAATCTCATGATTTATCATTGTCAACTCTCTCTATGTTTTGTATTTAATCTCAATTAATATAATTAGTTTCATTCTGATTCTCATCCATGCACTTCATTATACTTCTGCCTTTATGATACCAATTATGAAATATTCATTTTAATATAAGTTTTAATGGCTTCCTCTTTGATATAACTTCATGTGCATCTTCTCCATCTCAATTTGAATGGTAAATAAACACATATAACCCTCTTATTGTAAATGGATGGTATATATCATCCTTCTCCCTCTTTCAAAATAATTCCAGAGACATTATACACTATACACATCATATCGTTTATCACTCTCTATACTTAATGATCCTTTAAATATCTCCTACTCTTTCATCTTTTACCAACTTCTAGCTTTAACAACTCATACAAATATCCTTTTCATAGGTTTAGGAAGCTCCTAAAGTGTGACCTCCTACATCAATCTATAAGCTATTATAATCATAACAATTCATGCAATGATGCATCTATTCTTAGTTTTTATCAGATAGGGAAATCACCCATAACTTACCTCTTAGATATGCAAATACATCCTTAAGTAATTCATTAGTCAATATATTATGTATTTTTTTCTTTTTGTGTATATTCCATTCCTACTTCTTTATCTTGGACTAGCTCCCTCATGTCATCATACTTAATTGAAATATGCTTAGTCTTTGTGTTCTTCACAAAATTCTTAGATATGTTTATAGAAATTGTGTTATCACAATATATTACCAAAGGTTTAGTAATCCATTCCTTCATATGTTCCAAAATTTTCTTGATCCACACAATATTTGAATAATTAACTATTATAACATCATACTATATTAGAAAGTAAAGTCTACCAACATAACTAATGGGCCAGGGGTGGGGTGGGGGGTGAAACAATTTTGTAATCAATACAAATTTTATTAATCTTATTAATTCTCAAACATGTGATCATTATAAAATAAAAACCATAAGAAGATAATCGTGCACAATAACTAGGGAAACCCTTGATTAGAGGAAAATCCCTAGTCAAGATGGTACCCACAAAATGATGTGCTAATGTATAAGTACCTTTTAAGATGATGGAATTTGTTAAGAGCCAACGCAATGCATTCAATATATATCAGTCATGTTAAGAAACATTAAATCCCTGTCAGGATATTCAAACCCCTTTTAGGAGTTGTACCAATCATGTTGGCAGTTGTGGAAGGTAGAAGGACCCACTATCCAAATAACTTTAGGGGAAAGATCACCAAACTCATTGTCCAACTACCCTTTGTATTATTCCATTCAAAAAACCTCATGTTGGAGCATCCTAGTTTAGTTAGTAATCCTGCATGTTGGATGGATTTTGGCTTTGGAGTTAAGGAATCAGTCAACACCTGAGTGGTGCTTGGTAGTCATTGGGTGTAGTGTTGGTTAGGGAGATCATTCAATAAAGGAGCTCAATATATACTATTCTTTGGTGTATATCATGGCGCTTGACATGTGAGGAACACAACAATGCTTGTAGGAGCTTAGTTGTGTTTGATTTTCAAATTGATTTCTTGTAGATATGATTGGCCAACTTGGTGCATTTAACACATGTAGCATATGATCATGATGTGGAGCAAGCATGGGAGTTTGTGTGGACCTATTTGGGTCTTGGTTATTTGTCCTAGGTCTATTTAATGGGCATTGTAAGCCTTCAAAGGAATTTGATATTTAATGTATGTTTTAGGTCATCTTGTTGCTTAAATATATATTTTATATAAGGGTTTAATTTGATTTCTATCTTTCTAGGCCAACTTTTGGCTTAGTTTGGTAAGTATAGGGTCTTGTGAAGTGTTGAATCATTATCACCTGAGATGGAGGAAGCAAGGAGTAGTTGAGAGAGGGATGTTTGTAAGAAGAAGTAGTCTTTGTGGCTTGGGAAATAAGAAGGTTTCTTGATGACTTGCGAGAACATGTTTAGATTCTCATTGAGGTTTCTATGAGATTATAGGTTTGGGCTAGCTTGTGGTTGGATTGTGCAAGGTCTTGCTGAATTAATATTGTAATTGTTTTGTATTTGGCCGTAATCCAGAAGGCCTTACAACCAGGTATGTTTGACTAAAATCTCATGATTCTATTTTAAGAATTTGAATTATTGTGGATATTAATCCTAGTATTAATGTTTATATTCTATTGTGTGGTTAATTGTTAGGGCTATGACATCTCCTTTGGGGATTCTTCTGCCTTCCACTATGTCAACTGGTCTCAAAGAAAAGGTTGATCTTGTAGGTTTGTTCCTTTGGATTTGTGAAGATCATGGAAGATGCCTTTGATAATATTGGACCCTAAGGTGATTGAAGATCTATGTGATCCTATTAAAGTGAGGATCTTTGAGAGGGTTGAAAAAGATTTAAGACCTGAGATGGAGTTGATCAAGAATGAGGTCATGAGAGCTATTGTTGGTGTACCTAGGAATGTTTGTACTAAATATGGATAAGATAAAACACTTGGAGACTTTGAACTTACTAAATCTAGCAGTGAAGAGAGAACTAGTTGCATGGAAGATAGAGTTGGATGGCTGGATACGTCTGGATCTTAGTGAAAGTTGACCCGTAAGATGAATGTTTCTAATTTCTCAGGTGCTTTGAATCTTAAAGAATTGATTGATTACATTGGTGAATTGGAAGACTACTTTGAGTTAGAGGATATTGGAGATCCACTTAGAGTGAGGATGGCACATACTAAGTGGAAATGACATGTTACTTTATGGTTGAAAGAATTGCGAAGAGATAGAGAATAAGAAGGCGAAATGAAGATCACTACGTGAAGATTGATGGTGACTACGTCGAAGGATAAGCTCTTTCCTTCTAATTATGAACTTGAGTTGTTTAAGAGGTAAAAAAATATTTTTTAAAAGGGATTTTTCTATGAAATAATATACTAAGGAATTCTACATGTTGACTATTTAGTTCAGACAAAGAGAATTGTCTAAGGAGAAGATGGGTTAGTACATTAATGGATTGAGACTCAACAATCATGTTGAAATTGGAATGTTGAATATTACTTTCATTAAGAATGCTAGTCAGTATGTTATAAAGGTTGAAGAGAAGTTGAAGAGAAGAAATCAAGGTAGTTCCTATGGAAAGAAGAAGTGGGATCACCCGATAAAGAATAAGCCTAGTGTAGAAGATGAACCAAAGCCTATTGAGCTGAGGAAGATGATGGGTAAGATTGTATTTAAAGGTAATTTTTTTTCTCATCGTGAAGAAGGAGATAGAGCTTATGAATTTTCCTAGAAGGTTGTTGATAGGAAAACTACTATGGTAAATGAAGTTAAAGACCATATTAATTAACCTAAGTGGGAAGGGGAGAATTTTTTTTCTTCACAAGAACTATTTGGTAAGAAGTAAATATAATTCAAAGGAGTAATTTTTTTTGGACACCTTGTAAGTATGATGGTAAAATATGCAATGTTATTTTAGATGGTGTTAGTATGGATACATTTTTTACTTAGGAGATGGTTCAAAACATGGTTTGAAGAGAATGAGACATCTCTATCCTTATAGGATTGGTTGGTTACAAGATGACCATCCTTTGGCACTAAGGGAGAAATTTCTTGTTGATTGCTATATTGGATAGTATGAGGACCAAGTGTTGTGATATTATTGATATGAGTAATTTTCATATATTACTTGGTAGACCATGGCAGTAAGATTCTAGGGCTATGCATGATTATGTCAAGAATATGATTACTATTCTAAAAGGTGGCAGGAAGAATTCCATGATTTCTTTGTAGAATGAAAAAATTAGGAGGAGGAACCTATATATTGGTAGTAAAATTCAGTTGAAGGATAAAAAGTATAAAAAATATATGCGGAACACTAACAAAATATGCAACAAAATATAAACGAAACAAGGGAAAGAGTGTGGAAGTTGAAGACCTGGAGGACATGTATGTAAAGAACTAGTTTGGGATTTATGTTATGAATCCTAGAAGATTTTCTTAAAGTTACTAAGAACATCTTTTTGTACATATGGTGTCTAATGTAGGAGCATCCTAGGGTAGTTAGCAATCTTGCATGTTTGAGGGATTTTCGCTTTGGAGTTAAGGACTTGATCACCAAAGGAGTCATGCTTGGTCATTATTAGCTATCATATTGGAAGAGGATCTCAACCACTAAAGGAGCTTGAAATATACTATTTCTTGGCATATACAACAAACCTCAGCATGTGAGGAACTTAGCAATGCTTCTAGGAACTTGGTCATATTTAGTTTTCCAATGGAGTTCTTATAGATTTTATTTGACAACTTGATGCATTTCATGCATGTAGCATGTGATTGTGGCATGGACTAATTGCAAGAACTCGTGCGGATTTCTTTAGGTGTTGGTTATTTATATAGGTGTATTTAATGGGTGTTGTAAACATTCTAAGGAATTTGGTATTTAATATTTATTGTAGACTAACTTCTGGCTTAAATACGTATTAAATATAAGGGTTTATTTAATTTATAACTTGTTAGACTAACTTATAGATTATTTGGTATAATTAGAGGGTCATGCAAATTTTCAGTATGGGCTAGCTTCTTTTTGGATCATGCAAGGTCTTGAAGAATTACTATTGTCATTACTTTGTATTTGGCCATACCCTAGAAGACCTTGCAACTGAGCATCTTGGATGAAAATCTTATGATTCTATTAAGAGAATTGGCATTGTTATGGATCTTTATCTCTATATTATTATTTATATTCATCTATGAGGTTAATTTTTGGGGGCTATGACATCTTCTTTGGGGATTCTCCTTCCTTTCACTACATCAATAATAAAAATTGATCAACTATCAACAAGCACCCTCTACCAAATATAATCACTATGCTCATTCATAGTGTCTCAACTATACCAAATACTTCCTACATCTCAATACTAGATCCACAAAATCACATCAAAAAAATCCCTTAGATCACTCACTCGTATGTAACTCACACTTACAATTTTCCTTCTATTTCAAAAGAATCTCACACACTTTTCTTCTCCTCATTACAAGGAAAAAAATTATCTATTATGCCAAGTCCTAAAATAATTCATTGATTTATGCTTGAAGATTTCAAACTTTACAATTATAATAGGACCTTATTAAGATAAAATAATACATGCTATGTTACATCTTTTCATAATTATATTGTACTATTGGCTCACATTCTTTGCAAATCTTTAAAATGTGCAACCTTGGACTTCACCCACTCAATTATATTATTATCAAGATGTCTTGTACCTTTGTCTAACTTCACATAACTAGATTCTATCCATGTTATAATAACCCAATTACCAAAAATCACTTCTTAGGAATTCTTTTTGTAAATTGTCTTCTATAAATCACAAATATTTATAACCAATCTTTGACTTTCTATATGTCCTCTTAGTCATAGCACTAGGACACTTTGTAGAATATTTCCTCAACTTCTCTTGATCTCATCTTCAATAAATGGATTTTACTGTCTCTATCTATATATGTTATTCTATTAGTCTTTAGTATGTTAATATCAATGATAAGCATAGTCATGTATGCAACATATAACAACTGTAACAATCATTCAAGTGCTCCAACAATGATAGTGATACAAGAGCACTGTAGGTGTTGAAGCAATCTTCCATCACCCAAAAATATATCCCTTTTGATTCTTTAATAAGGGTTGTCTCAATGTAGAGTTTTTGTTTCTGTAGGCTTGCTACTTAGTAGGTCATTCGTACAAGCTTGGAATGTCCTAATTTAATAGCTGGGTGTTCATCTTGGATATATCATCCTACTAGTTGAGTCTCAGTGTCATATCATGAGTATTCAAGGATTTATTGTACATTTTTGGTATATAATTTTGGTGTAACAACTTTAGGCTTACCATTGAAGAACTGGAGGCCAAATAGGAGCTCTAAAATGGGGTTAACTAGAGCTTGTGTGTGTTGGGCCCTTTATATCAATAGATAAGGATTCTAAAAAGTGGTTTTAATATCCAATGAAATCAATAGTTCAAAATTTATTACCTTATGAAGTTGGGTTGAGAAAACTTATCAAAATAAGTGTCAAAGGTGTACCAAGCCAGCTGTATATGTAATTTTAGAGATAGCCAATCTCAACGGTTATGTTTTAATGTCTAGAAACTTCTTGGGTGATGTAAAATTGTCAACTTAACCTGAATGATTGTACCTAAATTATTGTAAGGAAAGCGCTCATGTTGTTTTTCATATTTTATTTTAAAATTTTGTAATCATACATTTGTGGCAATAATAAGAAGCCCATATTTTGTTATCATCAATTTCTATTCTTTATTTCTTTCGATTATGTGTAGTTGGTATTAAGGGGAGCATTTTTTATTAAGTGGTATTATAGAAAGAGTCCTTGATTATGTAAATAAATCACTCCCTATGAGATAATTGCATAAGGACTGCACTTTGTCTTGAGCATGTAGATAGATTGTTGATTGTGAGGTAGTTTGCACTCGGGTATCAATAGAGATGTGAAACTGCCTCAATGAAAAGAGTGTTGTGGAAGAGACATAGGTGTTACATTATAGGGTTTTAGAGCCCTCCAGAGAAGGATGCAAGCATCGGCAAAATATATGCATAGAGGAATAAATCTTGTTGTAAGAGATGAAAGTGAGGATGAAGGAAAATAAGAATAAAATGTTAAAGAAGAGGTAGTTTTGAACCCAAAAGAAGAAATAATTTTCAAGGTCATCTTTAAGATTTGAAAAATACCTAAGTTTGAGTTTCCCACATTTTTGGGAAATTCCAACCTAGAGGAGTTGATCGATTAGATCAATGAATTGGAGGAATACTTCAAGTATCAAGATATAGAGGATTGTGATTGGGTCAAGTTTGTAAAGGAAAAACTAAAGGGACATGCTAAGATCTAGTGGAAGGAGATTCAATTGGAGTGAAATAAAAGTGGGAAAGATAATAGCATTAGATAGGATCAAATTATAGCTAATTTGAAGAGATAATTCATTCCTTTAGATTATTAGCTTTATCCACTAAAGAAAATGCAGCGGTTGAAAAAAGTGGGAAGATCTATTCAAGAGTATATTGAAGAGTTCTACCAAGTTCTTATTAGTATGGACCTTGGCAAAGGTAATAAGGAAAAAGTTTTCTGTTATCTTAATGTGTTAAGACCAAGCATCCAAGAGGATCTAAGTCTAGTTTGAATGATGAATATCAAGGAGGCATACTAGTTTTCCCTAAGAGTTGAGGAAAAGTTGAGAAAAAAGTTTGATAACAAGAAGATTGGAAGAGGTTGCAGTGGAAGACCTCGTGAATGATCTTATGGAGCCCTAAATAATGACCAAAAGAACAACAATAAGGTAAATAGTAGTAGTTAAAAGAAGAGGAAAAAAAAATCCAATTATTTCCATGATTAAAACAAGATATATCACAGACAGAGAAGAAGAGCGAAAGGATCTAGTGGTATGTGTAGGATCATGGCATTGCAAAAAGTGGCAATCTAAAAAATATGTATTTTTGAAATGGCTCAAAGACTTTCAAAATTTATTCTAACTTTCTTCCCACCCATCCTAATACCAAACTAAAATATTAATACATTTATAAGGCCTACTATTACTTTGCATACCAAAATTACATGGTCAACTTAAAAAAAAATTCAAACACATATTTTTGGCATGTTCTTTTGTATTCTTTCTTCAAACATGTATTTGGTGACATTTTTTTCACCCATATTTGATGAAATGAAAAGGGTTTCTTAAGAATTTTCTTATCATTCCATAAATGTCGTGTCTATCAGATTATGAGTTTAGTAACTAATTATTATTCATTTTCTAATGGAGTTATGCATAAAGTGTTGATTAACACACTGATTGAAAATCAAATATAACTTTCAAATGATGTAACATTTTTGAAATCCAAAAGATGTGTCACATTATATACTTTACTATAAAAAATTTAAGAGAAAAAATAAATTTTGTAAAGTTTTGAATTAGTTAAGGTGGTCAAACATGAGAGTTTTTGAATTCTAAAAATACTATAGAAGAAAATTGATAATTAATTATTTATTTGGAACAAAAATGCCCAAAAATATGTGCCACATCCGAGCATGAATCTAATTCTTATATCTAGAGTCTTATTTTAAAAAATATTATCATTTTATTTTGATTAAGGCAATAAAACATACGCCTACTTCAAATTTTTGTACTATAGCATTAAAATTCAAAATTTTGACGAATCAAAATTTTCTTTCTTCAAATAAGCCCTAGTAGCTCAGAAGCTAAATTCAATTTCCTAGAGATTATTTTCTGACAACTTTTTAATTGAAAGCTCATAACTAGTCTAGAATTGCACGTCAAGTTGACATAACACTAATTTGATGATTTTTCATTGTCACTTAAGGGCATAGTTTAGTTGACCATGATCCTACACATACCCCTAGAAGAGGAGGTTTCCTTGGAAAATGATTTCATTGGAGAGAAGGGCATAGATAATTTGAATCTTCTCGATGCCAAGTTAGGAAAGATCAGAGAAAAAAAGGCCACGGTAGAGTTGGACATGTTCATGAAGATGTGAAATCATCACATTCTATAGATATTAAAATATGAGAAGTAATAATTAATAGGAGAATCAGGTTTAGTGGAAAGAATGAACTTAGTAAAAGGAGTTTATTTTGTAGCAGGTACAAATATGAAGATAAATGTTGTGATGTAATCATTGATGGTGGGAGTACTGACAATTTTATGTCAGAAAAGATGGTGACAAAGTTAAATCTCAAGAGGGAGAAACACCCACATGCATATCATATTGTATAGGTGTAGGATGACCACAAGGTCATGGTCAATGAGTCGTGCATAGTAAAGTTCAAGATCAAAATCTATAAGTATTAGGTTCTCTTTCATATCATGCCTATGGACATATGTCATATGTTACTAGGTATGCTATGGTAGTTTGATAAACATGTTGTACGTGATGGGAGGGAAAATACCTACACTTTGACAAAGGATTGAATGAAACATAAGTTGAAGTCATTGAAGGAGATTGAAGAAAAGGTATGTAATACTATCAGAATATGTTTCATTAATGTAGAGAAATATCTCTAAGGTATGAAGCATGAGAATATGCATTGTGTTGTGATCTTAAAATATGGTAAAGAAGAAGTAGAGGAGGTACTTGTAGAACTTGTAGATTTGTTAAGAGAGTTTCCTAATATTGTGTTAGATAATGTACTAGATGGATTACCCCTAGTGAAGAAGATCAATCACCAAGTGAACTTGATTCTTTGAGATAGTTCTCCAAATAATGCAGAGCACATAGTAACACCAACAAAAAGTGAGGAGTTGACCAGAAAAGTGCATGAATTATTACAGAAGGGGTCAGTTCAAGAAATCATGAGTCCATATGTTGTACCAAAAATATTAGCACAAAAGAAGGATGGAGAATAGAGGAAATGCATAGATTTGTGGGCTATCAACACGATCACAATCAAGCATAGATTTCCATTACCATAGATGGATGAAATTATGGATTGCTTAAGAAGAGTTCTGTATTTCACAAAGATAGATCTAAAGAAAGGATACCATTAGATTTTCATTAGAGAAGGAGATGAGTGGAAGATTGCCTTCAAAATAAGGGAAGGATTGTACAAGTGGTTAGTCATACCTTTTGGGTTAACCAATGAACCAAACACTTTCATGAGGTTCATAAATGAGGTACTGAAGGAGTTTCTTTGTAATTTTGTCATAGTTTACCTAGATGATATATTGATTTTTAGTAAGACATTGGAGGAAAATTTGATGCAAATTCATAAGGTACTTGATAAGAAAAGGGAAAAACAATGTGTCATAAATTTGAAGAAGTGTATTTTCTGAATGAGTTGGTGTACTTGGGATCTATAGTATTAGTAGAAGGTATGAAAATAGACCATGAGATAGTAAGGGCTCTCCTTGAATGGCCTACTACAAGTAGTGTGACTAAGGTAAGATCTTTCGATGGAATGACTAGTTTTGCCAAAAAGTTTATCAAAAGTTTTATTTGTATTTGTGGCCCTTTTACTTAAATAATGAGAGGGGATAGGAAAGAATTTAAGTTAACTATAGGAGAAGATAAGAGTTTCAATCCGTTGAAACAAAAAGTTATAGAGTAGCATGTTTTAGAACTTCCATATTTTAACAAGGTTCCAATTAGACTGTGATGCTAGTGGAACCACAATAGGATTTTTTTGAGCAAGAAGGCAAACTTGTTTCTTATTTTAGTGAGAAGTTCAATAATACCAAAAGAAAATATTATGTTTATGATTAGAAATTTTATGCTTTCATTTAGGAATTAAAGAAGTGGAGACAAGAATACAAATTGAGGTGGTTCTAGGTTCAAGGAACTCAAGAATTTGTATTCGAAGAATCATGAGTTTGGTGAAGTTTGGAAATCTTGTACAAAACCTAGTACAATTAGCATGACAAAGTGGTTGGATTTCATAATCCTAGATGGTATGTTGTTTAAAGGAAGTTAGTTATGCATTAACAGAAGTTCTATGAGAGAGAATATCATCAAGGAGAAGCATAATGGAGGATTGGCTTGACATTTTAGGAGAGATAAGACCATTACTCTAGTTGCTGAGAATTATTATAGGCTATAGTAGCAACAAGATGTGAAGAAGTTTATGTAGAGTTATAGAGTATGTCAAATGGTAAAAGGCATGAAGTAGAATACTAGGTTGTATGAACCATTACGTGTACCATGAAAGTCATGGGAGGATGTTAGCATGGATTGTGTTCTTGGTTTACCAAGAACATGGTAAGGGCATGATTCCATATTTGTGGTTGCTGATAGGTTTTTTTTTAAATGGAACATTTGATTTCTTGCATTAAAACTAGTGATGATGTTCATGTGACAAAGTTGTCTTTTAGAGAAATGGCGAGACTACATTGTCTACCAAAGAATGTAGTTTCAAACAAAGATACCAAGATCGTTGGGAATTTTTGGCATATGTTGTGGAAGACATTAAACATAGACTTGTAGTTGAGTTCATCACATCATCCATAGACTAAAAGAAAAATTGATATTGTGAATTAGAATTTGGGGAATTTGCTGAGATGTTTAGCTAGAGATAATCCAAAAGGATAGGATCTAATTTTACCATAACAATAATTTATATATATTAATTTTGTCAATAGGAGTACTAGTAAATCACCATTTCATATTGTGTATGGGAGTGGTCCAAAAAAAATTGCTGAATTGGGGCAAATAGCTAAAGGAGAAATAAGTAGTGCTAAAGAGGAAGATTTTCTTAAATATTTGAAGAACATCCATGAGGAGGTAAAGAAGCACATTACAAAGATGAATATATAGTAAAAAACCAAGATAAATTTGAAAATGAGGTATAAAGAATTTCAAATTTCAAATGAAGATAATGGTTCATTTGAGATAGGAGGGTTTTTGTGTAAGCACATATAATAAGCTAAAAATGAAGAATTTTGGAACATGCAAGATAGTGAAGCGGCATGATTATCGAAATTCCTATGAAGTAGAGCTTCTTTTTGAATTGAATATTTCACTGATAATTAATATTTTAGACTTGATAGATTATTATGAAGGAGGTGATGGAGATGAAGTTGTGAAAAGTCACTGGTGTTTTCCAATATCTAGTTCAAGGAAAAGGAGATTAAGGAGATAATGGATAGTTATGTTGGAAAATGTATAAGGAAAAAAAATTATGAAGAATACTTGGTCAAGTAGAAAGGAAGGCCAATAGAAGATTCATCATTGCTATCAAGGGAGGAGGTGAAACATCTTGGTTTTTCTCTGAACACCTAAGACATGATGGGGTTACTTCTCATATTACCCTAGGTGTCTGTTGTAGGAACATCCTAGGTGTAAGAGAAATCTTGCATTACCAAAAAATACTATTGGATGTTTATTAGGAAACTGAGGTACTAAGAGTGTGGGGGTGGGAAGGGGGTGAATAAGAATCCATACAATTTGTATCCTTCAAAATAACTTTACAACATTCACCACATTAACCATCTCATATCTATCTTATGCATAACATAAATTAAAAAATCAAATGCTAAAATAAATCTAGAACTATGCATTACATCCATTAAATGTAATCACATAACACACAATATTTTTTTAACCCAAAAACCCTCCAAGGTGAAGGTAAAACCTAGGTGGAGATGATAGGCACAAATCGTCACTATTGTAGTAACAAAGTTAGCCTCTTAGGACTAAAATTTGATCACTTCTGATGATCCACCCTGTGAGGGGTCTCTTCTATTAAAAAAATTAAGAATTATAGTTCTACTATGATTAAAGGATTTTAAACTTACAACGAAGTAAGAACTCTATTAGGAGATTTACAAAGGTTAGCTAAAATAACTCTATTAAGAGATTTTCCCTGATTCAATCTATCAAAAATAATTCAGTACTTGATGCTTTGGTATGCACTTAAAATTGTTGATTATGAATCTCCTCCTTCTAATCTATGATTTGATCTCCAATTTGATATGTCTTTACTCTCTCCTTGACCAATTTATTAGGTCACTAGCTCTATTCTTCACAAGTTTTGCATGCATCATAAAAAACTTCTTTACAAAATACTTAGCTTCCTTCGCATTCTTATGCACTCTATCTGTGCTCTCTATGTAAAAATAGGGTTTGGATTTTTTAATATTTAAGACATATGTAGAATCTTCTAGATGGTTACTTTTTTGCCTCTTCATCTGATTGGTTGTTCATCCTTCATATGGATTGATGATCCATGTAAAAATGCATCCAACCTTCATAACAAACTTTACGATCATTAAATGTTGTGTTCATGTCAGCTTGAAATGATTTATATCAAGTTTTTACCATTCTATATATTTGTTAGTAATAAGGTGTCTCAACCTTGTATAATTCCTATTCTTATTATTTGTTTTGTAAAATGTATTTCTTGCAAATAATGTTGATGTGTTGACATCTTGAATTGTGTGTAAGGAGATCATGACTAAAACAGTTATGACGGATTCCTATGACATGTAAGAGCTATGTTAGGAAGATTCAATGACAGGTGAAGACATGTGGCAACTAAGATATTTGAGTACTACACACTCTATAAATTTTTTGGGGTTCCTATTTTCTCAGAGAATAGTAAAACCCTAATATAGTTTAGTTCTTGGGAGTATCCCTAACGTGAAGCACATGTTATAAGCATTTTTAGGGTTTCGAAGAGATGCGATGCGAAAAAGGGTGTATTGTTGGTACTGCGAGTAGCTACTGGAGTCTTCTGTTGTTGATGTTGAACTTGCATTGCAAGTGTATTGTAACCTCATGTTCAAGATAATACATTGTGCAAGTTCTAAAGGGGTGGGGTTTTTTTACCGAAAGGTTTTTCCCCATCGGCAAATCCTTGTGTTATGTGTTCCGTTCTCTATCTATTTTATGTATGCATGGTTGGCTGCAATATTGTTGTTTACATATATTGAATTTGTAAGTGTAGAAGATTTTAATAGGATTTGCATCATACTTTCCTTATGAGATTAGTGTAGGAAGCTATTTCTGCGCCTAAGTTTCCTTACAATATTTATGCTCTCTCTGTGTTACTCAACACATATTGTCTCTAATGTTCGATTATAACTATTCTTCCTACTATTTCTCAATCTCAACTTACTCAGATCCTTTTGTATTACTCAACATCTATGTGCTTTGTCTGCTCAAAATTTAGTGTGCTTGGCTAATTATATTGAACTTACTCGGCAATGAAAGACTTACTCAACTCCTATAGAGCTTGGTCCATATATAAGATTATTTGTAATTCTTTATAGACTTGGCCTATTTAGAGTAACGTGATCATAGTGATGACTGACTAACTTTCCCTATATATGACTAAGTCATTGATACTAATAGATAACAAAACTTAGAGATACCAACAAATATATCCCTTTTGTTTATTGAATAAGGATTGTCTTAGTGTAGAGTTGTTACTTTTTGAGGTGTGGTACTTAGTAAGTTAGTCATACAATCTTGAAAAATCCTTATTTCAGAGGTGGATGTTCATATTGGACATATCATCCTACTAGTTGAGGCTTAGTGCAATATCATCAGTGTTCATAGATTTATTGTAGATTTTTGGTATAAAAAATTTAGGATAAACTTTGGAGAACTTGAAGGCCTCGGATGGGCTTTGAAATGGGGTTGAAAGGAGTTCATGCTACTCAATCTCTATAGATTAGATGCTAAGGATTTTGAAAAGTGTTTATATTAATAGCCAATCAGATAAACGATTCAAAAGTTATGATCTTTCAATGTTTTTCCAACCAAAATTTCCTAAATAAGTGTCAAAGGTGTATCAGGCCAACTCTATATGTAATTTTAGAGTTAGTTAGTTTCAAGGGTTAAGGTTTGATGTCTAGAAAGTTCCCAAGCGATCTAAAAATGCCTATTTAAGGAATGCACATACATTGTCTAGGACATCTCTAAGTGATAGTTCATAGCTCTATGTTGTAGATTATTGTTAGGAAGGCACCCATGTGGGTTTGCATATTGTATTTTAAAATTTTAAAATTTTTGACTCTTGCGAATTGCTTTTTTTTTTAAATTATGTTATGTTTTTGTGGTATTAAGGGGAGCATCCTTCATTAGATATGATACCTCCCATAGGAATATCATCAGCATTCATGTTAACAATCTCACCCTTTGGCATTGATGGAAATATATATGAAAAACATCTAAGTTCGATGAATACCAAATACAACTCTACTCCTGTTGTTGCTCTCATCTTTTCAAACCCTCTTCATCAATCAAATCTTCTAGTCAATTCATCTCTCCCATTGACATATCTCTTCCTCATAAATTACGTATGCATCATCTCTCATATACTCTGGAGTTCATTCTCTTTCCCATTCATAGGAAACATTTTTCATGTATTCTCTCCCCCGTTGACATCAATGACAAATGCAACATTATGTCCATTTTTTGTTCAATATATTCAATCAACTCAAGTGTCCAATGACACTATTGAAATACCAATTATCTAGAGTTCTTCATGACTCATCTCAATTAGAGATACTCCCTCATAGAGGAAACATCAACATTCAAACCAACTAAACAACAATACTCTATACCACTAAACTAATGCAATCTCTGCATCATCTACTCTGAAGTAGGTAGGGGCATAACCCCAATCATACCTCAAAAATAGTCCACTGTATCCTTAGGTAAAGGCATTCTAAAAATATCTTTTATTTGCTCCTTTTTGCTAACATACTCCAATCTAATCTCTTTCTCTTGAACCTTCTCCCTCAAAATATGATACTTAATATATATGTGTGCTTCATCTTAAAATGTAATACATGATTCGTAGACATAATTATTGTACTTGTGTTATAATAGTGTATAACAATAGGTTTAATAAACTAAACTCCAATAGCCTTCAACATATGTTTCATCCACATGATTTGATTCTAATTGATTATTTGTGTAACATATTCTAGTTCTATTGTGATCTATGGGATACAATCTTATTTCTTTCTTAGCAAAGAAACCAATCTTCCTCCTAAGAAAAATGCTCCACTTTTTGTACTCTTTCTATCATCCATACTACATGTGTAGTCTACATCAGTATATGTACATCGAGTAAAGTCATTTAATTTGTCATACAACAACCCAAAATTAAGAGTGCCCTTGAAATACATAAAAATCCTCTTTACCATTGCATAATGTGCTTCATTAGGATCAATTTGAAATCTTGCAATATGCCAACTACATTAGCTATGTCTAATCTTGTATGAGTTAAATACTGTAAACCTCCAATTATTGATCTCTACTTTTTTCCCAGTGGTAGGTGTCTTGACTTTTCTAGATAACTTATGACTAGCTACCATTAGTGTACCAACAAATCCACAATTCTCTAAACTAAATCTCTTCAATAAGTCTTTCAAATACTTAGTTTAAGAAATAAAAATACCTTCACTATTCTACACAATCTACAAACTCAAGAAGTACTTCATTTCACTAACTATGCATGTCCCAAATTCCTTCTTCTTTTCATTCGAAAATGCTTCACTTGCATCATTATTTTGTCCAAAGATTTTATCATCCATAAATACTTCAATAATTAGGAAACCATTCTCAATTTCTTTCAAAAATATGTTATTAAATTTGTAGAAGCTTTAGAAAATCCCAATTTTGTCGAATATTGTTCCAACCTCGCATTCCAATCCAGAATGCTTACTTCATACCATACAATGCTTTCTTCAATTTGCAGACCCTGTCTCCTTCTTTTGTGAAAGGAAATCCTTCAAGTTGCTCAATGTAGACTTATTCTCAAAACTTATTTTTTTCATTATAATATATTAAAAATTCACCTAAATCAATTTGTATAATAATCCACATTTATTGGAAAAAATATTATTTCATCAAAATATATTAATCCTTTATCAACAAGTTCTTATATTATTAAGAGAATTGTAGAAGAAATCTATACAAAAATAGTAAATTGTAAGCCTCTTATCTAGAATGTTTTGAATTTGAATATGCTAGATCTTAATAAATAATAATAATTAGATAAATGCATTCCTTTTTGCTTAAAAAATTATTTAAAATGGGGGTATGATATAACAATAATTTTTTTTTAAATGGATATTTATTGTATCATAGATGTAACTAGTTATGGTTAACAATTTTGTTCTTTTCCTAAATATATATAAACTCATGCCAATTATAACCCTCAATTAAGATTTAACAAAGAAATGTTGAAATATTAAATGCTACTATCATTTACCCCTAGAGCCAAGCACCCACCGACCACCTGATGAATTATAGAACATTCATAAATTTTAATGTTTTGGTAGGTGAGTTTTTTCAAATCTTAAAAGAGGGGGAAAATGATTTTTCCAGTAAGACAAAAAAGAAATGATCAGACCATGTAGTGGAGTTAGAGAGAATTGCAGAGAAGAGCAGAGAAGGAAGAAGAAAGAAAGTGATCAGCAAATCCAGTTGTGTAGAGGATAGAAGGAAGCTTGTTTCATGCCTATAGTTGCATGTGTTTCATTGTTGGTCATTCTATAAGCTTGTTGTTTGTTGAATTCATCTTATGAAGTAGTGATTGCTCTAGACACTATTGTATGTAGCCATTAGAGCTATATGTTTAAAGTTTAAAGTTTGAATATTTTACCTATTTGAAGATTTAGGATTATTTTAGGATTTTTAGGTTGAAGCTGAATGCTCCTAGATTTTGTAATAGTTTTAATCAAAGTTGAATAGAAAGCAAGCATGCATACTTAAATCCATTGTTCTTCTTTTCCATTTGAGAAGTTCATTGTTGTATGCTTCAAGCTTTGGCTCTCTGGTTTTAATGGTGGAAACATTCACGTTGAAAATCTAGTTTTTGTCTGAGTTATAACTTTTCAGTTTAAGCTGAGCTCACTCGGCATTGCCTAATACTAAGCTCACTCAACATTAATTTGTGCCAATTTTTTGTATGAGTACCAAGTTCACTCAACACCCTCCTATCACTCGGCATCCACTGGTGCCGAGCAAGATTGTCATTCGACACCTTTATGCATTGAGCAAGCAGTCGACAATAGTTGTTACCAAGAAATTTTTTTTGAGTTGTGATTTATTTTTCACATGCTATTAGAGCTTTGAGGCCCCACATCCATAGTGAATTAGGGCAATTTTTTTTTTGGGATATTTGACATGGCAGGAGATGCAGGAAAGATATGGCAGTAGCTACCATCCTTTAATGGACAAAATTATGATACAAGGTGCTGATGGAAAATGACAAGTGTGTCATTCATGAGAAGGATGTGAGTAATAGATTACTTGTAGCAGTCCAAATGACAAAGAACTAGATGTTCCCATTGAGGATAGATACATTTTTCTCTTATCAAGTCAATGCTGCACCTCCCAAGCATGCATGTACAATAGTACACCAACAATCAGCTCTTACGAGCATGATTGAAGACCCCTCCAAGCTTTGGCATCTCAATTATGGACATCTTAGCTTTGCAGGTTTAAATTTGTTTTCCAAGAAAGCAATGATAGATGGTTTACCAAGCATTGTAAATTCATATGACAAGTGTGAGGCTTGCATATTGTGTAAGCAACATAGGCTTCCCTTTAATTCTAGAAATTCTAGAAGGGCTAGAGCACCATTAGAATTGGTGCATTAAAATTTGGTAGGTCCTATGCAAACTACTTCTAATGGGGGGAGTACTTATTTTATGACATTCATAGATGATTTCAGTCATAGGACATGGGTGTATTTTTTGAAGAATAAATTTGAAGCATTTGATAAATTTGTAGAATTTAAAGCCCTAGCTGAAAAAGAATGTGGACACTATATTAAGGTCCTTAGATCAGATAAAGGAGGGGAGTATACCTCCAATAAGTTTTTAAATTTTTGTAGGAAAAATGGCATAAGAAAAGAGCTGACAGCCAGCTATACTTCACAGTAAAATGGAGTGGTTGAGAGGTAGAATAAGACCATTATTGAAATGGCAAGAAGCATGATGAAAGTAAAAGGGCTTACAACTAAATATTGGGTGGAAGTTGTAGCAATAGTAGTATATTTGATCAACTGGTGTCCCACAAAGTCAGTTCATGATATGATTCCTCTTGAAACTCGGTCAAGGGGCAGATGGATAGTTGAGCACTTGAGAGTGTTCAGATGTGTAGCATATGCAGATGTGCCTAAGGAACAAAGGAAAAAGCTAGATGACAAAGGTGTGAAGTGCATCTTCACAGCGTACAGCTCAAAAATCAAAGGCCTATAGGCTAAATGATCCAATTGACAAGAAGATCATCATCTCAAGAGATGTGGAGTTTCTCAAAAACTAGCCACGGGATGGCTCAGTAGATGAATCCTCAAGAATTTCAAGAAAAGTGCCTACTATTGAAGAGGAAGAAGATGGCATTGGTGATCAATAGGAAGATGGAGTAGCAAATATATATTGCAGACAAAGGAAAAAAGAGAAGCAACCCTTAACATGCTGAGCAATAGCTCCAAGCACATCAAGACAACCTTGAGCTAGTATGCAAAATAGTAGCAACAACAATACTGAAATTTTAGATCCCACTCTCACTTCCCTATTGCTAAGAAAGACCAAAAGTCTAAGGGAGATATATCAAGATGAAAGGTATGACGAAGATTATGATGAGACTGTAAATTTTACTTTATTTTCTCATAGTGATCCAATTTATTTTGAGGAAGCTGTGAAAAAGGAGAAATGGTGTAATGCCATGGATGAGGAAATAGATGCCATTGAAAGAAATGAGGCATGGGAATTAACTAACTTGCCTCCCAAGAAACAAGTAATTGGAGTGAAATGGGTATACAAGACCAAGTGCAATGCTGAAGGAAAAAAAGATAGGAATAAGGCATGTTTAGTGGTCAAGGGGTACAAGCAGAAATATGGTAGAGATTATGATGAGACTTATGTCTTGGTTGTAGGAATGGAAACTGTGTGTTCTATCATAGCAATTGCAGCCCAGCACAAATGGAAGGTATATCAAATGGATGTGAAGTTTGTCTTCCTAAACGGATTATTGAAGGAAGAAGTGTATGTGGAGCAACCACTTGGTAATGAAGTTGCAGGTGAAGAGCAAAAAGTTTATAGACTAAAAAAAGATCTTTATGGGCTCAAGCAAGCTCCACAAACATGTTACAACAAGATTAACTCATATTTGATGAGTAACGGCTTTAGCAAAAGCAATGGTGAGCCCACACTTTACATCAAGGCAGAAAATGGTAATGTGTTGATTGTTGTCTTGTATGTAGATGATTTAATCTTAACTAGAAATGATAATTTCCTAATTGGTGAGTTCAAAGAGGCCATGAAAAATGAATTTGAAATGACAGACCTAGGTCTCATCAAGTACTTTCTAGGCATAGAAGTAAAACAAATGCATGATGGCATCTTCATCTCTTAAGAAAAATATGCAAGGTAGATCTTGGAGAGATTAGAAATGCAGAAAAGTAAGGCAACCCCAACACCAATAGTAGTAGGTCTAAAGTTGAGCAAGGTAGATTGTAGAAAAAGTGTGAATCCAACACTATACAAGAGCATGGTTGGAAGTTTAATGTATTTGAGTGCAACTTGGCCAAACATAATGCATGTAGTAAGTCTAATTTCTATATTTATGGAAACACCAAAGGATTCCCATTGACAAGTAGGAAAGAGGATCCTAAGGTATGTGAATGGTACCAAGGGATTTGGGATTTTGTATACTGCAATAAATGATTTCAAGTTGGTTGGTTACATAGATAGTGATTGGGCTTAAAATTTAGATGATAGGAAGAGCACTTTCGGATACATGTTTCTTATGGGATTGAGTGCAATTTCATGGGCATCTAAGAAGCAACCTATCATTGCACAATCTACAACAAAATTTGAATACATAGCAGAAAATGCAGTAGCATGTCAGGCTCTTTGGTTAACAAGGATCTTGACAAATTTGAACAAAAGGTAAGAGGATGGAACCACAATTTATTGTGATAACATCTCTTCAATTGTATTGTCCAAGAATATAGTCTTCCATGGGAGAAACAAGAATATAGAGATCAAATATCACCTCATCAAAGAGTTGGAGGAGAATGGGGATATCAAAATAGATTTTTACAAGTCTAAGCAACAACTAGCAGACATTTTCACAAAGCCTTTAGGCATTGGAAGTTTTGTAAACCTAAGAGAGTGTCTTGGTGTAGTTTATTTGGATCAGTAGTGATCTACATATTTTTTTCTTGGGACAATGAGGGAGTGTTGAAATATTAAATGTTGTAGTCACTTGCCCCTAGATTCAAACACCCACCTACCACCTAATGAATTATAGAACTTTAGAAACTTTAATGTTTAGGTAAGTGAGTTTTAAATCTAAAAAGAGAGGGAAAATGTTTTTGCCAGTAAGACAAAAAAGGAATGATCAGATTCATTTGACCATGTAGTGGAGTCAAAGAGAAGTCACAGAGAAGAGTAGAGAAGGAAGAAGAAAGAAAATGATCAACAAATCTAGTCGTGCAAAGGACAAAAGGAAGCTTGATTCATGCTTGCAGTTGCATGTGTTTCCTTGATGGTCATTCTGCAAGTTTTTTATTTGTTGAATTCATCCTATGAGGTAGTAATTTCTCTTGGCGCTGTTGTATGCAACCATTAGAGCTATAAGTTTAAAGTTTGAATGTTTTACCCATTTGAAGTTTTAGGGTTATTTTAGAGTTTTCTAGTTGAAGCTGAATGCTCCCAAATTTTGTAATATTTTTATTCAAAGTTGAATAGAAAGAAAGCAAACATACTTAAATCCATTGTTCTTCCTTTTCATTTGAGAAGTTCATTTTTGTATGCTTCAAGCTTTGGCTTTCTAGTTTTAATGATGGAAACATTCATGTTGAAAATCTAGTTCTTGTTTGAGTTATCACTTTTTAGTTTAAGCTGAGCTCACTCGGCATTGCCTATTGCCAAGCTCACTCAACATCCATTTGTGCCAAGTTTCCCTATGAGTGTTGAATTCACTCGGCATCTTCTTGTGCCAAGTTCACTTGGCACCCTCTTGTCACTCGGCATCCACTGGTCCCAAGCAAGATTGTCACTTGGCACCTTTATGTGCCGACCAAAACTAGCACTCGACAATAGTTGTTGCCAGGCAAATTTTTTTGAGCTATGATTTATTTTTCATGAGAAACACAACTGCAAATTTGAGAAAATAAAATGAAAAAATGAAGTGCTTTAAGTCTAGTGGTCAACTCTTAGCATGGAAAATCCCCATTGTGAGCATCTGCTGCCCATAGACTAAAATTTTTGACTAGCAAGGCATTCTTCATTTCAGTATATTAAAAACATTAAACATATTTCAATATTTTTTCAAACAATTTTATTTTATTTTTGGTAAAAAAAATGGAGATTCATAATATAAAAGTTGTAGAAATATTTCACCATATTTCGAGTTGGAAAAGACATTATTTGTTAATTAGCTTCATTTTAATATTAGTGATACTCTAACTAAAACTATGTCTCTCTGTATTTGGAAAGGTGGATACTCAACAATATTTTAAACATACTTTGCATTATAAAATTGTAAAAATTCTTGTGCTCTACACTAAGATCATATTGCAGTATGCTTTTTCAGTTTTCAATCTAAAATAAGATGGTGATAACACAAGTGATCAGACGAGATCAAATGGTAATTTGTGTTGCTACATGTTAAGCACATTGTTTGTGGAAGATAGATCCAAAGCCTATATAAATCTATATAAGCTCATACTGTACTAACACCTTTTGACATGATTGCAAAATGTAGTTATGATATCAATGTAAATGTGGCTATTTTCTTTGATTGATCTTTGTATGGGTTTGGCATGTATTCGACTCGTAATTTTTATTGTATTATCCCCTCAAAGTGATTACTAATAATTATTGTCTAATTGAGAACTCCTTTTTAGACCGCTATTATTATTATTTTATAATTTGTTAAGCATTTTTCAATTATAAAGCTCATTATAATATAAATAAGTTACATGTTAGAAGATGTGAAGTCAAATAATGTTTTAGCAATCTTAGTACCATAGTAGAATGGACAACAATAATATGTTTAGAAATAATTTTAATGAGATATTAATTAGAAATAGAAAAATCACAAGTATTACATTTTTTTTATTGGTAATTTGTATTATTTATGACAGAGGATAATGACAGTTAAACCTAAACTAATCATAATTTATATGGAGCATTTTGAATAGTTGGCCCTTCATTCATTCTCTCTTAGGGCTAACTGGTGGAAGGGATATGTGGATGATTCTAATGTTTTCTGGCCTCATGCGTTCGATAAATTAGATGAATTCCACAAACAAATCAATACCATGCCATCTTGTATTTCCTCCACCATGAAGATCGACTCTAAAAACTAGTCACCTTTCCTTGATATTCTTCTCATTAATAAACTAGATGGTTCTCTTGGTCATTACCTATTTCGTAAAGCTACCCATATAGACTTGTACATCCACTCATCTGCCCACCACAATCCTAATCCGAAAGATGGAATTCTTAAAACCCTCCCTTTAAGAGATTATAGAATTTGTGATGGTGAACACTTAAGCCATAAAATTAATAATCATCACTACGTCTTTAGTGTTAATCGCAATACGCCTAGGAAAAATATCTAGGGCCTTCAATCAAGCCAATTCCTTCCACAATTTCTCCTCTAATCACAAACCTTCTCTACCCCCTCATGTTTCTAATGCCTCCCTCCCTTTTTTGGAAGGCATTTCCCAAAAAATATCCAAGATCATGTCAAAAATAGGTTTGCATGTAGCTTTCAAACCCCAAGCTAAGGAATTATATCCCTCCTATCAAAGGCTCTATAGATGCTTATTCTAACTTTAGAGTCTACAAAGTGCTTTTATCCTATGGTACAACTTATATTATTAAAATGGGATGCTCTTTCCATACCCAAATCAAAGAGCACATTGTTGACATTAGATATGATAGGGTTTGCAAATCTACTTTAGTTGAGCATTCATTTTCCACCAAAAATATCATTTTCTTAGAAAACATGCATGTCCTTTCCAATAAGGACAACTTCTTTAGAAGGAATCTTAAACAATTTGTTGAGATTAATAACCAACCCCATCAACGTCAACTTTGATGATAGATGGATCCTTAAACCCTCTTGGTAATCAATGTTGGATTCAAGGGATAGATACTAATGTCTTGGTGGTTAATCTCTCTCTCTCTCTCTCTCTCTCTCTCTCTCTCTCTCTCTCTCTCTCTCTCTCTCTCTCTCTCTCCCTCCCTCCCTCCCTCCCTCTCTCTCTTACACACACACACACATCCCCCATCCCTCATGGCTCTCTCTCTCTCTCTCTCTCTCTCTCTCTCTCTCCCCCCTCCCCCCCCCTTTTGTTGGGTTTGTTGTCCTCTATTCTTTCTTATTTGGTGCAGGAGCACCTAGGCAAACTCATAGTCCTGGTTTAATATTTTAGTTTTTGCCTTGTTCTAACATTAGCCAATTTTGTTGGTTTTTCTGGAACCTTAGAAGGTCATGTTTTTTTACTCCTTGGTGGATTTGACTAGGCTCAATCCATTCTAGTTTTTTTTGAGTTTCTTTTTCTTACATTGTGTTTTGATTATTAGGAAGATTAGGGGTATGGGTCTTATACCCTACAAGTCTGAGGAAGGTATTTTTTTGAACTTATTTTTGTCTCTATGATTTTTTCACATCCAATTTCATAGGTTAGAGGTCATACATTGTAATTTGGCACAAAGTTGGGAAAGATGTCAACAAGATGTAAATTTTTGTAAAGTTGCCAATTAGGTGAAATTAGTCAAAATCATGTAAGCTGATTCTCTAAAAGATAAATCATGCCTAGACATTATAAAGAGACCATACTAGACCTATTTGGAAGTTTTCCAAAGGTTGGATGTCCAAATTGGTAAGAGTTGCAAAAGTTGTCAGCAACTTTAAAAAGTTGCTTGACAAGATTTTGTCTAAATGTTGCATTTTTGGGTGAATAAGGTTGATAGTAAGGATAATTTTCTTAAACCACGTAAGGAACCTATAAAATGACGAGGGAGACCCATTCCAAGGGTTCAAGTTTGTAAGGAGTTATTTTTTAAACTAAAAACCAATATAATACTTTTGCAAAATTCACAATTTAGGTGTTTTTGATTGCACAAGAATTTTAATGGATTAGTGGACTTCTATTTTCATTTGATCTTTTTAGTTCTTTATCTTAAACTACATTTTTTTGTTACAAGTTGATAGGAGTTTTTTGTTTTATAGTTTGAAAATCATTTTCTATTAGACGATCAACTATTCTATTTTGGAAATTTTGTGAAGAATGGCACCCCCATGAATCCTCAGTTTAGCATCATCATCATCTTTAGGTAAATGGAAGTGGGGTCTATTTATAATATACATACAAAAGGAGAGGCCTAGAAAAATTGGTTTTCCATATTTCAAGTGATGCACTAGGCAAGCTTTCAATGCATAGCTAGGTGATCACAATGCTAGCAAGTGGGATTTAGTTGATTGAATGTGATAGATAGTTCAATCTGAAAGATGTAGAAGGAGGAGGGATGTATGAGGATGGTATTTTTGTGAGTATAATTTTATAATACAATTTTTTTCCATGCATTCCATGAGACCCTAGTAGGCACTATTGGAAATGTTGAAACCATTATTTTTGGGCATAAAAATAGCAAGAAGGGTGTATGGATAGGTTGAGGACCTGAAACCCACAAAATACTTAAGTTTTCCTAAAAGGGTATCCATATCTAAGATTATTTTACCACCTTGCTAAGAAAATTTTGGATTTGTAGCCAAAAAACTAGCTTTGGATGCCTAATTCTACTAGGTCTAATTAGGATAGTTTTATCAAATTTTAAGGAATCAATAAGGAGAGATACAAAATTTTAGACTAAAAGGATAGGGGAGAAATATCAAGTTGCATCTCTAAATTCATGTTGAAGGAAGAATGACCAATTTTGATGAAATTGTGAGTTTAAAGGACAAGGGAAGATGTTTCTAGGAAGGAAGCAAGTTGGAAAAACCTTGGTCTAGCTAGGGAGGGCAGTGAAGAGGATAAGATATAAATCTTCTTGAGGTTAGAATGAATAAGGAGAACCCTAATAGGTTAGGAGAGAAGCCTAGGTGAGCCCTTCGTGAAGAAAAAGGTTAGCAAGTAGTCCAGCTTACATTAGATTGGTATCAAAGCCACCAAAGATTTGGGGCTAGTGGCATGCCTTTGTATATCGAAGAATCAGTAGGGTAGGAAAATTTGGTGACCAATGTAGATCTTTCAAAGGAGATGAAGGAAAAAATTTAGAGGAATAGGATCTTAGAGGAAGAATTAGAAGAGTTGAAGACAAAATTGGAGGAGGTTTCTAAGGCAACCTAAAAGATAGATGAAGAAGGGAAAACTAGTGATAAAGGTAAGGGAAAGATTGATGAGAAAGACATCATTCCTTAACTAGACCCTTCATTGACTAGGGAGCCACTCCTAAAAGCCATTAATGCATTGGCTAGAAAGGTCCTAGAAGGATTTCCTTTTTTTAGTAGGATGATGGATCCTAAGCTTGTGATGGAATGGAATGAAGGGACGTAAAACCACTTTGAGTTTTAGGGTGGTTAGTGAAGCACAAAAGGTCAAGGTAGCCAAATCTAGGCTAAGAGAATCACCACTAAACTAGTGGAAGTATCTCCAAGAAGAGATGGAGAAGATGGAAAAGAAACCAATAGAAAATTGGAAAGCCATGGTGACTAAGGTAAAGGGACAATACTTTACCCAAAGAGTATGAAATTCAAATACACAAGAAAAGGAAAAGCTTGAAGAAAAAAGATATGGATGTGGCAACATATACTGAAGAATTTTGGAAGCTATGTTTGAGATTAGGGACTTAAGAAGAAGAACCCATTAAGGCAGCTAGGTATCTATGTGGGTTAAAATGGAACATACAAGAGGAAATCAACCTATGGACACCTACAACAGTCCATAGATGTTTCCAATAAACACTAAAAGTAGAAGAAGCAAATAGGAAGAAATCTGACACCAATTTTAGTAGTAGGGGTAGAGGTAGAGATGGTAGGAATAAAAGAGGTTATGGTGATAAATATTTAGACTCGAGAAGCCATAGGGAAACTAAGTGAACTAAAAACCAATAAGGGAATTCTAATAGAGGGAGTTTCAGTAGGAAAAGAAACTACAACAATGGTAGAAGCAAAAGAAGCAACAATCAAGGTAGAGGATCCTACTTTGTAACCATGAAGTTCTCTAATTTAAAATGGATGGGAAAATCTACATATAGATATCTTGAGAAAGGTTCTACTTCCCAAGAGAGTTTGGAAAGAGTAAATTATGTGCAAGAAAAGTCTAGCAACAAAAAGAAAACCATCTAATGTACCCTTGGAATCAAAAGAAGGGGAAAAATTAATGATAAGAAGGACATTGATTATGGAACCCATAAAGGAAGAACCAAGCCAAAGAATAGTGCTATTTAGGGTGACATGAAAGATGATGGGAAAAGTGGGTAAGGTTATCATAAACTCAGGTTCCATAGATAATATCATATGATAAGAGGCAAATAGAAAACTAAATCTGAAAATAGTTTTGCATAGAAATCCCTATAAGGTTAAATGGCTCAACTAGGGGCAACATGTTCTTGTAAGTAAATAGGAATGGGTTGAATTATGAATAAGATGATATAAGGACAAAGTGTTATGTGAAATTCTTCCTATTATTGCATACCACCTTCTACTAGGGAGGTCATGGTAGTTTGATACAGAAGCAATGCATGATGGAGCCAAACATGTATACTCCTTCAAGAAAGATGGTGTGAAATTCAAGATTAAATATTTAATAGGAGGGGTGAAATATCCAAGTCCTACTATCCTCATGGTGGGTGAAAATGAGTTCTTGAAGGCCTTGGAGGAAGGAGAAGTAGGGTTTGCACTAGTGTTTCAAAACCTAAACAAGAATTTTTTGATAAGGTAGGAAACAAAATAGAGTTACCTAAGGAAGTGCAAGAAGTGCTTGAAGAGTACAAGGATATTGTTAGTGATGGACAACCTGCTATGGTAACTCCTACAAGATTGGTCAGCCATCAAATTGACTTTATTCTAGGAGAGACCCTTCCTAATAAATCTACCTACAAAATGACCCCTCAACTAAATGAGGAGATTGCCAAGAAAATCCAAGAACTATTAGACCAAGGCTTAATTATAAAAAGTATAAGACCTTGTGTTATACCTAGCATTTTACAATCTAAAAAAGGTGTAATTTGGAGACTTTGTACTAATTCAAGATACATTAATAAGATCACCATTAGTTATAGATTCCAAATACCTAGGATTGAAGACCTAATAGAATGTTTAGGGGAATCAAGGTACTTTACCAAGATAGATCTTAAACATCGCTATCACTGAATTAGGATAAGGGAAGGGGATGAAAGGAAAATATCCTTCAAGACCACATAAGGTTTGTGTGAATGGATTGTAATGGCATTTGTCTTTTCAAATGCTCCATCTACCTTTATGGGGCTTATGAACAAAGTATTTAATAATTACATTGGTAAGTTTGTTGTTGTCTACCTAGATGACATAATGTTTTTTAGTAAAACTAAAGAGGATAAATTTAAACATTTGCAAATTGTTTTCAAGAAATTGCATGATGAAAACTAATGCTAAATTTTGAGAAATATGACTTAATGAAGCAAGATCTAGTGTACTTGGGGTTTGTTTTGTCTCAAGGGAATCTCAAGATGGATGTAAGTAAGGTGGATGCCATCCTAAATTGGCCTACTCCCAAAGTTGCAATAGAGATAAGAAGT
This sequence comes from Cupressus sempervirens, assembly GCA_028749045.1. NCBI lineage: Eukaryota > Viridiplantae > Streptophyta > Pinopsida > Cupressales > Cupressaceae > Cupressus > Cupressus sempervirens. Next base: position 782,408,174 of record CM053792.1, read on the forward strand.
TTTCCTGGTTTGGCCCAATATTATAGGAAATTTCTCAAACATTTAAGTTCTATTTGCGCTCCAATGTTAGACACTATCAAAGGTGGAATGAAAGAAAAGTTTCATTGGAAACTTAAAGCTAATGATGGGTTTGAAATACTCAAGAAGAGGATAGCTAGTCAACATATTCTTGTTCTACATATTTTTGACAAACCCTTCATAGTGGAAAGTGATGCTACCATTGTGGCAATTAGGGAAGCCCTAAGCTAAGCAGGGAAGGTAGTGGCTTTTTATAGTGAGAAGATCAATGATGCCAAGAGGAAATGATTTTCCTATGACATAGATTTATATGCTCTAGTCCAAGCTTTGAGAAAGTGGAGGCATTACTTCCTTGTAAAGGAGTTTGTGGTATATTTAGATAACCAAGCCCTTAGTTTCCTCAACTCCCAAGATAAACTCAATAGCAAGCACATAAAATGGTTGCAATACCTACAATCCTACACCTTTCACATCAAGCACAAGAAAGGACTGTAGAATAAGGTAGTTGATGCCCTAAGATGGAGACTCCTAATAGTACAAGAGGTTTAGTTGAACAACATTGGCATTGATATCTTTTAGGATCTATATGTTGATGATGAAAATTTTGCAAAAAATTACAAGGTATGTAAGGAGTAGAGGAACAATTTCCATGGTGAATTTTCTGATTAGACATTACAAAATAATTTATTTTTTAAGGGAAGTCAATTATGTGTTCTAAGGGGATCAATGAGGGAGAATTTGATTCAAGAAAAGCATAATGGGGCACTTAGTGGTCATTTTGGAATCAATAGGATTCAAGAATTAGTCACTAGGTTCTACTTTTTGCCTAAAATGAATAGGGATATCAGATAGTAGTTCAATGTTGTGTAGTATGCCAAAAGGAAAAAGGATCATCTTCTAATGAAGATCTCTATCAGCCCCTTCCAATTCCTAGTAGACCATGGGAATGCTTAAGTATGGATTTTGTGGTAGGATTGTTAAGCAAAAAGTAAGGGTTTGACAATATTTATTTTCTAGTGGATAGATTTAGAAAAATGACACACTTTATCCCTTGTAAGAAAGTTCATGATGCTTGTCAAGCTTATTTTTTCTTCAAGCAGGTGGTAAGAATCCATGGCTTACCTTTGAGCATTATTTCTGATAGGGACACAAAGTTCATGAGCCATTTTTGGATGACCTTTTCTTATAAACTAGTCCAACAAATATACCTTTTAGATATTCTTACCATTCTCAGATAGATGGCTTGGAGGATAGGTTTCAAAAACTATCCGATCAAAACAAAAGGGAAAAAAACCTTTTAAAAGTAAAATTAATACATTCTTTGCAAGTGGAGAATAGATAGGAAAGTGGGTGCATAAAGTAGATGTCATTTATGGCAAGAGCTTTTTCTTTAAATATTGTGTGCTCTTCTATATCCTTATGTCTTCTCATAGAAACTTCATAGTTGAGGTTAGAAGTAGGAGTTGATGAGTCTAATTATTGTCTCCATTTTATGTTAATCTTAATACTCTATTTTTAATGTTGCCAAGACATTTGTGAACTTATAACTAGTTGAACTTATGATAAAGTCCAAATAGAACTATTAACCTATGGGTAGATATTTATGTCATATTTTACCAATATTATACATATAATGTAGTATTTTATATAACCCTTAGAATGTATGTTCTAATATTTGGCCAACTTTCTTGATAGTGCTGGTCCCAATCCACCTGTTGTTAACAATTCCATAGCTAATGCTCCTTTTTAGTAGCAACCCCATAATTGAATACCTCCAATTTGTACACCCTACTTTTTCATTTCCTCTCCCAACCCTCATAACCAATGCTAATCTCAAAAATATACCAAAGCTACTCTTCCAAAGTTTTATGGCCTTGTAACTAAGGATCCTAATACTTTCTTGTTCAAGTTTGACATTCCTTGTCATACCTTTGACTATAACACCAATGCCCACAAGCTCAATTTATTTCCAACAACACTAAAAGAATAAACCTTACAATGGCTCATGGGCTTAGGAGCTAATGCAATAGGTACCTAAGATGAAATGCAAACTCTATTTCTAGAAAAATACAAAGATTATTGTAAAGGGAGTGATCCAAGAGGAGATGACATGTTTAGAATATCAAAAAAGGAGGATAAAAAATTGGAAGGTTATGGTTCACATTTTTTGTACACAATGCAAAAGAACCCATAGCATGCAATGGTAGAGGATTCATAGAAACTAGTCTTCTTGAGAGGGGTAAATGATAACTTTCTAGAAGAATTAGACCTAATGGTTGGTGGTGATGTATACTAATATTCCTGGGATGACCTCAAGAAAATCTTGTTAGGAATATAAGGTGTCTCAACCTTGGATAATTCCTATTCTTATTATTTGTTTTGTAAAATGTATTTCTTGCAAATAATGTTGATGTGTCGGCATTTTGAATTGTGTATAAGGAGATCATGGCTAAAATGGCTATGACAGATTCCTATGACATGTAAGAGCTATGTAAGGAAGATTCAATGACAGGTGAAGACATGTGACAACTGATAAAGTGAAGTGCATGTTATAAGCATTTTTAGGGTTGCGAAGAGATGCGATGTGAGAAAGTGTATTGTTGGTACTATGAGTTGCTACTAGAGTCTTTTGTTGTTGTTGTTGAACTTGCATTTCCAGTGTATTGTAACCTTGTGTTGAAGATAATACATTATGCAGGTTCGGGAGGGGTGGGGTTGTTTTATTGAAAGTTTTTTCCTCACTGGAAAATCTTTGTGTTATGTGTTTCTTTCTCTATCTATTTTCTTTATGCTTGATTGGCTGAAATATTGTTGTTTACATGATATTGAATCTATAAGTGTAAAATATTTTAATAGGATTTGCACCATACTTCTCTTAAGCGATTAGTGTAGGAAGCTATTTTTGCACCTGAGTTTCCTTACAAATCTATATTAACTACTCAAGGTCAACTATGAAGAAAGGAAGCGGACACTAGTCCACAACCACTAAAGGGATTATTGAGGGTATTTCAAAGCTTGATATATATAATTTACTCTCAAATTTCAAGCAAGATATCATAAATGATGTCACTACACATCTCGACACCATGACTAGAAAGAAGAATGTAGAAGTTGAATCATGATTAGTAGAGTACTATTCTTACTACCACAAAAAAAAGAAAGATTGTGCATGTAAGCTAATAGCCAATCTAGAGAATCAACATTTTCCAACTGAATACATGAACATAGATAGGGACAATGATAAAGTGTTTTTCATTGCTCAACATCAACCATGGGCTCTAAGAAAAGGTATACCTAAAGCTCCTCTACAATTTTCAAATCCTAACAATAATTAGTGGCAAAACCAAAGTCATCAGAATCCTTTTCAGTACTCCCAACTTCCTTGGCAAAACTAGCAAAAAAAATAGCGGTAAAACCAAAAAAATAATCCCTAGCCTAATCAGCAAAACAATCAGTGGCAAAATAAACAAAATAATCCTTGGCCTAATCAGCGAAATAACTAGTGGAAAAATTAGTAGAATCACTAGCAACCACCACAAGAAAATTGGCAAAACAATAACAAATGGAGGGGGCCTCCATAATGGCCTAACCAAAATCCTAGTAACCCACAACTACCACCTCCAATCCAACAACCTACAATAATGCCAGTTCCTATAACAAATAATACTAATCCTAAGGCAACCTAATTACCCTCTCAATCTTAGCCAAATCCAAACAACAAGCAATAGTAGCAAAAAATGTACACTGCTGATACTCAGTAGTGCCCTACATATTCACTAGACATATCTAATGTCCATTTGAGATTGGATACAACCTTGCCTACACTAGAGTACCCTATTATGATGAAAGTTGTACACATTCCTACAAAACCACTTCCAGAAGCTACATTGCTAAATTCCAACCTGACAATCGATGTACCTAGTAGGACTACTAACCATTCCTCTGTTAATCCTACCGTTCCACATAGGCTAAATAAAGATAAATCTATATCCCAAGAGGAAGAGACATTTAATATTGTTGAGCAGCTAAAAAATATGCACATCCAAATTCCTTTGTTCCAAGCTATCAAAGATGTCCCTCTTTATGGAAATTCTATTAAGGAAGCATGCTTTAAGAAGTCAAGGCAGAAGAAGAGAGATCCTCAAATAGTCCATGTTTTTGGGCAATTAATATATATCATGTTAGGAAAGGTAGTGACACCAAAGTATTCAGATCTTGGTAGTCCAGTAGTTAATTTGGTCATAAATGTATAGGTTGTGAAAAATTCTTTAGTTGATCTAGGAGCACCAATAGATGTGATGAGTAAGGATACAATGCATATTATGTATGGAAGGCTTAAGAACAACTCCCATAGTGTTACAACTTGCTGATAGTTTAACTATCACTCCAAATGTTCTCATAGAAGATGTAATTGTGACTTTAGATTTATGTGAACACCCTACTAATTTTCTTATCCTATCACCCAAAGTAAAACTTGCTAGCTATCCTATCATATTAGGGAGACCTGGGTTAGCCACCACCAATGCTAAAATTATTTGTAGATCAGGTAGTATGACAATTTCAAATGGTCAAACCATAAGAAACCTAGAGCTATATCCACCTTCCTAGCCCCAACCAGAGTTGGGAGAAGCTATTTGGCTAGATTTAGGGGATGGAGAGGAAGAACTAAATTTTGTAGCTTAGCTCATGATGTTGCATAGGCAATCTTTTCTCAAAATGTAGGAGTAAGATGATGTGGTATAGAGAATTCTTACCAACAAGAGTATAGTGGCCAAAGATATTGCTAAAAGTTCTTTCTTAAAGCTATGTATCTATGAACATTGTGTCTACCTAGCAAACAAGTAGCTACAAATCTAGTACCAAAAATGTATCAATGGTAGAATTAACAACTACTGTGGAAATTTCTCCTAGTCATAATCTCCATGCAAACAATAAGTTGTCCCTGTCACAATTGAAATTGTTAACTTACATCCTTAATTAGCATGAAAAATTATTTGCTTGGTATTATAAAGATATGGTAGGACTGAACCCTAAAATTTGCACCCATAGGATCTACATCAATGATGGAAGCTTGCCACTCCATCAACCTCAGAGGAGAATAAATCCAGAATGGGACGAAATAGTTAAGACTAAGTTACAAAAGTTGTTGAATTATGGATTCATCTATCCAATATCTGATATGAAATGGCTATCATCATTAGTTATTGTACCTAAGAAAGGAGGAAAGTGAAAGATATGTGTAGATTATAAAAAATTAAATAATGCCACAAAGAAGGATCACTTTCCTTTACCGTTGGTTGGAGTTTTAAAACTACTGAACAACAAAGGTTTAGTACCAAATTGATAGTACTTGCATAACCTAAGGATTGGGAAATTCCTATTAGCAATTACATGTGTAAACCATTCAGCCCCAACTTCAACAAAACCAAGGGTGGTTTTTTACTCTTTAGGTTCTACAAAACTAGGGTGGGTATACCTAGGGATGATTCAAGACTGGGAGATACTATATCAGTATTATATTAGTTTCATTCTGATTTTCATCTTCAATTCTCAAATACACATCTAATTCTGATATTTTAAACAAGATACATCCCATATAGCATATTTGGTCATAAAGTCTTCTGTAGATTTGTAGATACTATCAACAATAGTGGCTACCTAAGGCTAAAGTGCTCCAGACAAACAAGTATTGACCAACTTTCAAAATCTTCAGGAAAGAAGAGTAAAATTGATTATAATTTTGTATTTGATGCCCATCTTACTATCCATCTATCTTCCAACATAATTAATTTGACTAGTGCTTAATCCATTAAGGTTCAAAGTCTACTACAATTTTGTGGATTTGATTTGTTGCCTTACAACAAATATCATCAGCGATTCTTACTGGACTTTATCATTCAAAACATCCTTCCTATTACTACAGCAACCTCATCAAATTCATCAAAGCTTTTACTTATTTCATTGAACTAATAGTAGTGATGAAAAGACATACAACCTATATGGATTGCATTCAATTGCACAAGCTTTATTGATACAACATCATGATAACTAAGTAATCAGAAGGAGACAAAATTCATAAAGAACTAATATGGGGACAACTCATAATTTGTACTCATTTTCCTTGAAAGTTGTATACATTTTTAGCAAAATTCAGAATGACCTTAGAAAGAAACACAGAGATCATCGCATATTAATGTATTCTTAGAACACTTGCAGAGAAGGTACATCATAAAACTTTCTCAAATTACTAGACCGAACACATCCTAAGTGTAATACTAAAATGTATTAGAAAATTGGATCATCACATTGCCTTGAAAACTCATTTATATAGGCATGAGTTGCAACAAACAAAGGGAAAATGTGATTGACATGTGTCCTTCAAAAAGGATTCTTGCATACACCTATCACAAGAAAACAAAACTATGAATAACAGAAAGACTGATACATCGAACATTCTTTTGTGTTTCCCTTTCTATTACTCTACTTGGAAAGAAAAAGGCACTATGATCGGATTCTTTTATCATTCTAATTCCTTGGAGTAAGTGGCCATCAAGCTTGAAAGTGATGAGTCATCTCCAGTTACCTAAGGATTCTCCTTGTCTTTATCATTAACTGCATGAGTGACTTTTACTTTTGCACCTTCTTCTTCCTCATCATCTTCTGCCTTGTCATCTTCTACCATCTACTCTATAGACATAAATTTATCTTTCCACTCATTATAGGCAGTGTCATCTAGCCAATCAAAACTCAGGACCTCTCTTTGTACAGTTATTAAAGAATTTGCAGTTGCCTCTATATCCACAAGATCTTTTCTGATGATATTATAGAACAAATTTACCTTTACCAACTCTTCATTTTTCATTGCCTATAATATATGGCCTATTTCATTTATAAATTTATTCATTCTTTCAAAAAAAATCTCATCTAGCTTCTTCTTCCATTCTTCATTTTCCTTCACTTTCTCAATTGTCTTTAAAGAACAAGGGAATAAATCAATTTTTTCTGAAAAATACTTGGAAAAAGAAATAGTTAATTTTCTTTGAAAAGAATCTTTTTTATCTTGAAAACCTTGCAATTTATTTAACAAATAAAAAATCTTTTCTATTTGATGACAGGGTAGCTGGGTGATAGATATACACATAGTAGTGATATCTTCATTTCTTTGTATCCACTTTTGCACAAGGGGTCCGAATACAACTTCATCTCTCCTCAATTCATCCCTAATAACTACAATCCCTACTAGCAATTCAAAAAATGATGGCCACTCAATTCTATCTACTAAATACATGATACCCTGCCTCAATTTTTCTTCATATTGATTATTAAGTTCTACATGCAATGCATATAACTTATTCTTGTCCTCTTCAAAATCCTTTGCAGTATAGAACTGAGACCTTTCTGGGGTGTCTGGTATCTCAATAATTGGTGGTGACTTAAAAGGTTCAATAGGTGGCCATGGGGGGTATGCAATCCTAGGTCTACTTGACTCTCCTATTTTTCTTTTCCCAAGAATCTTCTCCATTTGAGTCACTTTATTTTCCAATGACTATATTTGCATACCCTTCTCCTCATATGCTTTCAAGACTTCTTCAAATTTGGCATTGAGTTGTAAAAACATATCTTCTTCTTGGCTAGACACCACACTGCCAAATTTAAACATTTCTAAGGCCATCCTAATTATCTTCTTGTTGCCAACCTCACCAGCCCTAAACACTGTTAATGCACGAGTATGCTCTATAGTAGAAATTTCCTACATTCTAGTCTTATCCCTTTTATCAATAGACCAAATAACTAGGGCTTTGTGGTCATCACTGAACTTGACTCCCCTATGAGTCTGTAACACCTCTTCTTCAGTCTTAAATTGGATATCCTTTTGTTTCTTGACTGAATAAAAAACCATGGCATTAGCTATGTCCCATTCTGGCAAAATGAGGACTCCTAATTGTCTAACTATTTGCCTTCTAGCCTCGGGTAAATTGAGAAAAATCATTCAAAAAATTATATTTCACCTCTTCTTTTATAACAGAGTGTGATTTTTCAGGTTGCTTTGCCTTTATCTTTACACAAGTCTTTTCAAAATTTCCTATGTTTAACCTCCACAAAAATTGTGCAATGGCTCTAGACTTTTACAAATTTTTCATCATTAATAAACCTCTTAGAGGCTTGGGCAACTAGAGGACCTATTTCCTTACCTTGGTAATCAACAATAGTTAGATCCAAGGAAGGTGTATGAGGTTCTTGTGGTTCTCAAATCTCTAAATCAGTGGAAGTAACAATTTGTCTATGTTGTTCCCTTAAACATGCTTCATCATCCATCTGAATTGGGGACTGGCTTGGGGAATACTATTTTACTTGAGAAGAAGAAGATCCTTGCTCTAACTTTTTTTTTTTGGGAGTACTGGCTACAGATGGACTTTCTAACCTTGGTCTTTGCTACAGGGGAGCCTGTTGCACACTTTGAACCATTACATAACCTTCCCTTCTCTGCAAAGTGTACTAACCAAGAGCCACTACATTTCTATTGTTTATCCTCCTTTGCACCTCTACAGCCCTGTCTAGATAAGTCTTGACATATATGGCCTTCTTCTCATTCATAGTTTTGATTACCACAACAAAATTATTCATTAATGCTTTCATCTTGGCTCCCTAATATTTTTTATCTTTCAATGGGTCATAGCTAGAGTCAAAAGCATTAATGAATTCTAAAGTCTTATTGAATAGTATCCATTTCTCCTTTCTTAATTCCTACTCTTGTAAAGAAAAAATATTCCTAATAGCATCCTCAGGATAGTATACCTGATGCACCATGTTGATAGCCTTTTTCCTCTCTCTTAAGAGGTCATAGAATCCTTCAGGGTCAATAAATCTAGCATGAGATTCTCCCATGATGTATCTATCTAGGAACAAGTTGAGGTGTTTCCACCCTTTTGTCACAAAAATGAAATCATGCAGTACAGTAACAACTAGAAAGAATGTACCCTTCTTTGGAAAATATCTTTCATCAATATTGCCTATTTGCCATAATAATTTTGCTATTCCTATTTTTAGTAGTATATGGAATGGTAACACATAAGGCTTTCCCAAGAATCCATAGACTCTTATTACTATTGAAACATTGTAAGGGATTATATCCCCACAATTAAGACTAACTAGTAGCCCTTTGGCATGGTCGTTAGGTTTGACCAATTCTAGTCATGCTTGTGGAATCCTAGGGCTATCTCCTCTTAAGAGCAATCTGAGCTTTGATGCAAAATATCTATCAAACTCCGCATAACTAGCATCTATAACTTCTGAAGTCATGTCCACACTCCATAACTGAACTAGATTCCTCTCTCCATCCTTAGCTATTTCTAGCTCCATACACTTGAAGAAAAAGTAAATCCCTTGTACAAGCATACATACATGAGCAACGAATACCAACAAAATGGTTTGTCCACTTTCCCCTGTGCTATCCCCACCAAACCATTGTGCATTTCCTTTGCAAGAAAAGTAGTAAAATCCATAATAGTGTTCATCCCAAATTGAAGAGTTTGAGTCATAATAAGGACAATTGAGCCTGGGATTTGATTGGCTTCATCCATTCCAAAAATCTTGCAAAGAGAAAAATATAATGCTTGAACCCTAAGGTTAAAATGTCTTCTTAGTAATGGCTCTGGGGTGCTAGCAATAATCACAAATAAAGTACCAATTTTAGCAGCATGTTCTTGCAGTGGCCCTATCCTTAAGTAAATCCTTTGTGCATCATACCTCGCTTAAAGGTCATCCATCAATGATTTCATGCATGGCATGGTTAGGGTTGAGGTTGAAAACCTCACTAATTAGTTTAGGGCAGACCCTAAAAAGATTCACTCTAGCATGGTTCTTTACCCACCCTATAATTGGATCATATTTCTTGGCCAAATCCATTAATAAATCACTATCAAAGAAAACTGTGGGGACTGTTAATTTCCCAATATCAAACTCATAGACATTTCTCATAGGGGTATCAAGTTTTTGTTCTAAAAACCATTTCTTGAACAACTCTAAACCTCCCATGGAAACTTGGGCATCTCTTACCCAATTTGCTTTATCATAGAAACCTTATGCTACAACTACCCTAGGTTGTTTTGGAATGAGTTCCCTCCCCTTAGTTATTTCATGTATAGATAAAGGGAATTGTTCAAGAAAATCATCGTGTACAAAATGTTTTAGATAATCCATTTGTCCCATGAATTCTTTACGGGGAGGCATTTTGAATAAACCCTAGAAATTATATAATAGCAAATACTTGATTTTGAGGAGTCACAGAGTACTTACCTGCTAAAATTTGCACTTCTATATTATATGATTTTGGTTTCAACTCACTAGATCATTGGATAAAGTTTATGTGCCTTGGCTCTAAAATTTTGGTATGCTCTGATATTGTTTTTACACTTTGATGGTTCATTAATGGTGAAATGATGAGTTTTATTCATGCATTGAAATTGCATGAATGAGCTCTGCACCATAGTTACTCTCAATAACTGTTACCTCCAAATTCCACCTAGATTTAAATCTTATCCATAGATTTTCACTAGACCGAATGACTTTAATTCAAAAAGTAATGAGCCTTATGGCTTTAAAAATATGGCCACATGTCACATTACCGCTTACTCGTATTCCTTAAATTTCTTGCACCTTAAAATTGTGGGTAAGCAATATCCATTGATCAAGACAAGATCAATAATCACACAAGTTTACAATTGAATAAATTCTAGTCAGCTATACTGACCAATAGGAAGCCTTTATATGAGTTTGTGCCTCCTGAAAACTTCCACACGAGTAGGTCCGATATCATCTTCTGAGCGAGCAGGTGCTTGACGTCATTCTTTCCACATGTCAAGCTAGTGCATCCCCACTTTCCTTATTGGAGGAGCATTTTCAAACTATGGGTTTGTGCTAGTCATCGATCTTGGAAACATCCATGGTGACACTGCTCAAATCCTACCAAACTTATAAGATTGGGATAGTGACATCACCATGGATATGTGCCTACATGGCGCATACCTTCTTTTCTTAAAAATCCTTCAAGTTCCTAATGTAGGCATGCATCCATCGTTGATCAAGGAAATATCAATGGTGTGAAAAAACTTGCACTTTATGGTTGCATCATCCACTTGGAGCAATGAAATGAATCTTATCAACCCTTGTGCTCTGACCAACTTAACTACTACATTAATTGCCAGAAATTCCATGCCCGTAGCAATAAGTACTTCCAACTAAGCACATTGGGTATACAACAAGGCATGACTCAGCATTCTCCCCTAGTCTTGGCCCCACTATGACACATAGCACAAAGGTACATACCCACATTCTTTATTGAATGAGTAGTTTCTTAATGTGGGCTTGCACCAACCCTTTATCTTTGAATGATCTACGATCATAGAATGATGTGTCCTAAAGATACCACGTCATCCAAACTGACAAATAAAATACTTCCACTTGGTCCAACTCATCTGAAAACTACCACAAAAGATACTTCAATGTCATTCTATAGGTAGGTGGGACCATGATGTTAGATTGTACTACATGTTAAATTTGTGCTTCCCTGCATTATTCTCATGCATCTTCTTAATATAGGAAAACGTTAGCCCTTGATCTAAACAAGATCAATGGTCAATGAATCTTGGTCATAAAGTGATACCTCTATTAATATATCAACCAATCACATTGAAAGAATTCTAGAACATGCATGAAAGGTACTAACAAGTTTGTAGAAAGTTTCTGGTAGTTTATGAAAAATTACAATCTTTGTAGTGTACTAAGACTCAAAAAAGGAAAGGGCTATGTGTCGTCAAAGTGTATGCCTGCATTATTTAAAATCCTTGCATCTCAATATTGCGGGAATACAATACCCATTGATCTAAAAAAATCAATGATCACATAAAATTTGTATCCCAGGGGATATTTCTCAATAAAATAATCGAGCAATTTTGTAGGCAAAGCACAACCAATAAAGGTTTAAACAAGATTTTTAATGAAGTCATGCTTATGTAAACCCATCCATAGGGTAAAAGTAATATGCCTTAAAATCATTTTTTGAAATATTATTTTCGAGGGTTTTAAAAAATAAGGTAAAAAAATAAGGCATTAGGGTTTTCACACTTAGGGTTTTTTGAACTGATTGTTTTGATGACAAACCTTGAGAATTTGATAGAATTCCAACAACACAGAGACCAAGACATGAACTAGGGAAATCTAAGCGTTTGAAAAATACAAGAAACGAACCCTAATCTACATGATACAATACCCTTAAAGATTTTTCACTAAAATTTTAAAAATTTCTCTATACTATGAAAAATTAGACCAACACTGGCTCTATTTGGGGATGATAGGCTACTTGAGTCTATGCAAGAATTTAGAATCTTTTGGAAGAGCAGACCACATACTTGGTATAGGAATGACAACTTCTTCAGAGAGCACAGAAGAAAATAACAAAATAGGGAACTAGACTATACAAAGAAATTTACAAGGATCTACAAAATATACATAATGTACAAGAACACAAGGAACCCTAAAACTAATGTTCATGGAAAAACAATCACTTTTAAGAAAACTATCTCTTCAAGAATTGTCAATGAACTGGCAGTTCTAGAATATTGTCTGATAAATCCTTGATGATATAAGAATCTTCTCCCCATGCACTTTCAATTAATTAGGGACCTAGCCAAATAGGATCAAACTTACCATGTTTTCCTTTATCCTCAATTGTGGCATTCCACATAAGGACTAAATCTCCATCTTGAAATTTTTTTCTTATTGTCCTTTTGTCATATAGTGTCTTGATTTTCAACTACAACTTTTGGTTTCTTACTAATGCTTCTCTTCTAGATTCTGGTACCCGTACAAGCTCATCCAACCTTTCTTGCATGTCATCTATAACACCTTCATCATACAACTGGATATAACTGTAGATTCCCTTTAAGTTATTTTGAGGCATCCTTGCCTAAATTCTATATGCCAGATCAAAAGGAGCTACTCCAATGGGTTTCTTGATAGTCACTCTATCAACCCATATTGCAAGTTGCAATTTAGAGTCCCATTCCTTCTTGTTATCATCCAAAGTCCTCTTAATGACTTTTAGCAAGCTCTTGTTCGTGGATTCAGCCTATCCATTCCCTTGTGGATGAAATGGGGAAGATGTTGATCTAGTTATTACATATTTTTCATAGAACTTTATAAATTCCTTAGACCTAAAGCACATGACATTATTTGTCACAATTCTTTGAGGGTAACCAAATCTGGAAATAACATTACTAAGCAAGAAATTGTTGACAACTTTACTTGTTGCATTTATTGTGGCCATAGCTTCTACCCACTTTGTAAATTAGTTAGCAGCAACTAGAGTCCAAGAATAGCCAGTACTAGATTTTTGAGAGATCTCACCTATGAAATCCATATGCCATTGCTGAAACGGTGCTTGAACCTCAACTGGCTTTAAAGGAGTATTACCTAAAAATTTCAATTTTCTAGCAAACCTTTGACAAGGATCACACTTCCTAACTATGATTTGAGCATCTTTAAAAAGGGATGGCCACCAAAATCCATCTCTCATTACCTTGTGTGCAGTGGTTTTAGCATTATAATGCCCCCCACACACTATAGTATGCATCTCATTTAGAATTTATTTGGCCCTTTCTTGATCAACACATTTCAGTAATATTCCCTCAAAATTTCTCCACCACAAATTGCCCTTGACAATTATGTACCTAATGGCTTGCAATTTTGTGCTCCTCTTCTCATTTTCATTCAAGTGAGATGGAACTTCTATATGTTGTAAGTAGTGAATGACATTAGCATACCACTCCAAGTGACTCATGTCACATGAATTAGATCTGAGGTCATCTGTCACCATATTTATCTGATTAGCATCCAAATTAGATTGAGCCATGAGTTTAGCTAAACCTTGACCTCTTAACAACTTTGTTATCTATATCTCAATGCTGAACTCTTGGGTCCTATTGATCCACCTACACCTTCTTCCTGATACTTCTTGTTCATAAAAAATATCCTTCACAATAGCATTGGGCACAAAGACAATGACAATAGCTCCTACCAAATAGCATCTAAAAGCCTTAACAACTTTTACTAGAGCATAAGCTTGTTTTTCATTTATCTCATATTTTAATTCAGTAGGCTAAAATGACTTACTAAAGAAAGAAATGGGTTGTTCATATCCCTCCTCATTCTTTTGCAACAAAATTGTAGCTACACTATGGAAAGATGCAAAAGAAAATATGTGAATGGCTTAGTGTAATCGAGGGTCCTCAGTACTGGGGCATTCTTTGTAGAAATCTTAATATCTTGAAATACCTACGAAGATTCATCATCCCAGTTGATAGTAGCCTCTTTCTTGAGCATTTTAAAAATAGGTCTACTAATTTCAACAAAATTTGTAACAAATCTCCTCAGAAAATTAACTTGCCCAAAGAGAGATTGAATTCCTTTTACATTTTTTGGCTTAGGGACCTTATCAATGGCTACTACTCTTCTAGGATCTATCTTTACCCCATCCTTTGATACTATATGTCCCAATAACTTACCTTCAGTTACTCTAAATGCACATTTATTAGGATTTACTAACACTCCATATTCCAATGCTTTGATAAAAATATTTTCCAAATGCCTACAATGGTCCTCAGCCTTTTTGGAATAAGCTATGAGGTCATCTTGATACACGACCTTAAATTTATTTATATACTAATGGAAAGCCACATCCATGGCTCTTTGAAAAGTGGCACCAGCATTAATCAATCCAAAAAGCATCCTCACATATACATAAGTCCCCCAAGGAGTTGTAAATGTCATCTTGAATTGCTCTTCTTTTTTTACTAGGACCCGGTTATATCCTAAGAATCCATCCATCATTGACATAAGTTCATACCCTATTACTTACTGCAACATGACTTCCATATTAGGTAACCCATAATTATCTTTTAGGGAAGCAATGTTCAAATTTATGAAATCTACACAAAGTCTGATGTCTCCATTCCTTTTTCTGACAGGTACTAAATTAGAGACCCAAGTGGAATGTCTAATAGGTTTAATTATTTTCCCAACCCTTAGCTTCATTAGTTCCTCTTGCATTTTAGGGGCCAGAGTGGGATTAACTAGTCTATGTTTCTACCTAAAGGGTTTTACATTATCCTTTATAGGTATGACATGCTGGAAAAGATCTTCTCTATAAGCCTTTAAATCATCATATGACCAAGCAAAAAAATGCCTATATTTTCTCAATAGGTCAATCAGATACTTTCTAATTTTAGTTGACAAGTTTTGGCCAATATAAAATTTTGTAGGGGCCTCATTAGTACCCAAATTTATCTCTTCTAGTTCTTGAGGTTTATAGTCTTTAACACTAGGCCTTACCCTATCTTGGTTATCAAACATGTTCTCCAAAAAAACCAAACCTTTAGGTACTTTATTAGTTTTTAACAGTATAATCTCTTGACCAAAAATTATTTCCTTCTCATCTATTCGTTTGCACCAAATCACTATAGTCCAAATCTTGTCCATGGTATTTATCCTCATTTAGAAAGAAATTCACAATGTCTTTGTCATCTTCAAAGATTTGCCAATGCTCAACATTGTCAAGTATTGATGGCCTATTTTGAACTTCAATTTGTGATATCCCTACAACTGATATCTCCTGGGGCTTAATTGCTACATTTTCTAACAAGTCAGCCATCTTATTTTTAGTCCTATCTCTCAATGAGATACCAAATGTATCAAACAATTCAATCTGTTCCCTTACAACATTTCCATACTATTTCAACCTTCTGTTCTTAGAAGCGTATGTTTCCTTTATCTGGGAGATAATCAATTCAAAATAGCCTATGACATGCAACTTCTTGATCCGATGATGGGTAGCAACTTTCAATCCTAACAACAAGGCTTCATACTCAGTAATGTTATTAGTACATGAAAATTTCATGGTGAAAGGATATCTGAAAGTGTTTTTCTCTAGAGAAAAAAAAAACTACCCCTACCCCTGCACCTTCTTTAGAACTAGCCCCATCAAAGAACATTATCAATAATATTGGTAAGTGCATACAACACTCAACTTCATGTTCAATAATAGTAGGCAAATTCTCAACTTCTTGGATAATCAATTCAGCTCTATATGCATTCACACCAGTATCTAAAAAGAAAGTAGCATCTTTGTCAATTTCTTGACCCAAGATATGACCAACCCTTGGCTCTCTATCTAATTTTACAGCCTTATCACCTATGTGAAAAGTTGCATAAGTTAAGTCATACTACAGGCTACCTCCCATAGTAGGACTCCATTTTATAGAAAGCAACATTCCATATTGTGGAGGTATATCAACTACGAGGACTTGCATGGTCAACTCTACCTCAAGATATGTAGCTAGTTTAAATGGAAAAGCATCTATAGTACCTATGACTAGGACTTCCCTAGCAGCCATACCTCTACATCTACCTTATGTAGTCTCTACTTTCAACCCTAAGGCTTCCAGTACTTTGAAAGCCATTATGGTGTTAGAGGCTACTAAGTCTATCATGTAATTTTTTAGGGTCTTTCCTTTATTAATCAAACTATAAAAAAATGGGTCAATATCTTCTATGTATGCTACTGATGAGTCATCCAAGAACATTTGGGGAATTTGCGACATGATACCACTATCTTCGATTACTAAGGGGAGCTATTGAGTAGCATTTTTTTCTTCATTATTATTACTATTTCCTATCCCTCCCAACAATGACAAGGCTTTACTTGTATTCTCTTCAATTCTAAAGAGTTCAGACAAGGGTACCTTAACAATAATTTGTGACAACATAGATATCATGTCATATGAATCAAACACAGTGGGTTTCACAATCATACCTAGAGTAGGAGCCTTCTGAATAGTAGGGATTACTATTTCCTTGGAATTGTAAAATCTTGATCCCTTCTCTTGCACAATTTCTTTTGCTATCTCATTAGCTTGGAATTGCACTTTCTTCTTGGGTTCCCACTTCTTAGTTTTAATATCTTTAACCTTGACTGTCTCTACACTAGCCTTCTTGTCTCCATCTTTAATCTTATGTGTGATATCTTTTATGTATATACCAAAAGGCTTCCCAATTTCATTGTTAACTATTCTATTTCTCAAATTATAATTGCTATGTACTTAGGAGATCATTTTTGCAGTGATTCTATCAATTTCCTCTTTAGAAGGAATTATTAAACTTACATGATCCACTTCAACAAATGTAACACACACTTGATCTTCATCATAGCTTTCATTATTTGAAAAAACTTGTTCATGATGTAATTGATAAGCAATTTTCTTATTCTCCAGATCACTTTATGTTTTCTTACAAATCAAAATCAACACAATCACTACACATGCTTACCATATTACAACTTACATCATCATGACTCTTTTATTCCTCCTCCTCCTTAGTTTGTAAACTATGATCAGAAACAAATGACTGAGCAACTACATAATATTTTGCTAAGTGGGGTGATTGACAAATAATACACCATGGTATATTATCATTTATCTTTATTGAACTTCTTTGCAGAGGATTTGGTGTACCCTTATCTTTCACATTTTGAGTCTAGTTAGGGATTGTCTTGCTATCCTTCCATTGGGTGGTATAAGGGTAATTTTGCATTCTAGTTTGTCTATTGAAATTGCTATTATTCATAGGGGTTTTCTCAGCAACATTTGGCTTATGGGCATTGAAACTAGTAGAATTCATCTTTTTTAACAATTCCAACACCTAGCCTATTGTAGGTTCTTCTGGCTTCTTTCCTAGAGGAATTTTATCAGCCTCCCTTTTGTTGTTATTGTTGGGATTGAACAACTTTGGATCATCTCTCCTACCTAGTTTTCTAGATGCTTTCCTATTATTCTTAATATTTATTACAACCTTATAAGCATCCCTTAAAGTTTTAGGATCCTTATCCCTCAATTGGTAAGCCATTTTGCTATCAAAAGCATTCAAATATGTTGTGAGACAAACATCCTCATTCAACCTCATAACCTCATTAGGATTCTTCTTGATATTGTTGAATTCATTTTACATGAATCTAGCATTAGTGTTGTCTCCATATTGTTCTTTCAATAACTTCTCTAAATCACTCCATGAACTAATGCTATCATCAGGTAACTATCTAAACCAATCCCTTGCATCCTTTGTTAGTGAATGGACAAACAACGTCATGACCACATCCTATTATTCAACTTCATAATCATTTAACATGTGTATGAAATTTCTCAAATGTTCTTCACTAGTAATAACATTATTTCAAGAAAACTTAACCACTTTATATCTTAAATCAAAACATATGGGATGTTGAGCACCAAGAATACCTACAAATGATATTTTTCTATACTTTTCTATGTATATAGGTTTCTTCTGAAAACCAAGAATGTTTGAGGTGCTTGCTACATTTTCTTGGTTAAGGGGAACACTTTGGGATTGTTGAAATTGAGCAATAGGGGCTTGTGCATTAATGGTGGATGATGAGGTAGGAGCAGACTAAGATATTTCCTGAACTAAAACTATTGGTCCATAAAGAGGTATAGAAATTGAAGCTAGAGAGGATAAATTTGACCATGAGGCTAATGCAAAATTAGACTTAATGAACTAAATTTTTCTCCTAGTTTGTATAGCTTGAGCTTCATTCTCCACCTTCTCAAGCTCTTTTGTGAGATCTTCCTTCTCCTTTCTAGCCTTCTCCAGATCTAAATCTAATTTTTACATGAAAGGCTTTAAGAATTTTCTTGGTAGAACTTAGGGTTCATTTATTTGGATCTCTATGGCTTTACCCTTTCCCTTATCTATAGGCTTCACAGTGAGTTCCAGAGGATCTATTTGGATAGGCTTGTAAGCTTGGACTTGAGTAATGACCAGCTCTTGGTTTTGGTTTAGGAGTTTTTCTTGTTCATGAAATTTAGCTCTCAGACTGTCTACATCTCATGAAACATCAATATGCAGAGTTGTAGTTTTTTCTTCTAACTTTGTAGTATATTCTTTCAAGGAAGCCATCCTTCTAAGCAAAGTATCCCTTTCTATTATAGTATCCAAGGTGGCTTGCTCCTCCTTTTCAAGATGAATGTGCTTAGCTTCTTCCTCAGCAACCCATTTCTTTAGGAATCCTATCTCTAATTGTACTTTTGCAAGATCTACAAAAGTAGCTTCCAAATCAGCAAGGTCATCCAAATCTATGTGATTTGGTTTAGTATATTGGACTATTTTAAGATTAGAAGGATCTCTAAAAGAACTCCTGAGTCCTAACCTATGAAGCATTTTAACTATGAGATTTGGTCTAGGGAATACATTCCCTACAGGTGACATATCCTTATCTTGATATGTTCTTTCATCTGGTACTGGGGTAGTAAATATCCCTCCTAGGAGTCTTATGGTTTCTGATTTAGAGCTAAGTGAAGAAGACTCTCTCCCTATCACTAGTTGATACTTGGAATTGACAAAGACACTACCTCTAGGTTTCTAGGTGGGATTTGGATCTGTCCTTTTCTTATTCAGGTTCATCCTACCACCTTTAGGTAAATCAATATATATTGGTACATCAGGATGGGCTCTTGTGTAAGCTCTTTTGTATTTTCTTTTTTCAACCATTTTACTATATACTAAATAAGCACTAGCTTCAAAACCTTGACTGATTCACCACCCTTTTCTTGGGAAAATACACTATTAAAATTATTCTTGACTTAAAGGAAAAACAAAAATATAATGGGAATATCTGATACAGATGGACCAACCACTGAAATTATAAGACAACAACTCTTGCTTGTTAGATAAGACACTCGGAAAGGCTAGACACGTCAATGTATCTCTGTGGCATTTGGGTTTGTCTTTCTTTCTTTTTTAAATTCTCAAGGTTTATCACTAAAACACCCCCTTATAACCATGGGCAAAACTAAACAATGTGACACCCACGTATACAACAGAACCAAAGAAATTGTAGTACTTTTCATAGATGCATTGGACAACTCCCTAGTAGAGTCACCATTTTGTTGGAGTTTTAAAACTATTGAACAACAAAGGTTCAGTACCAAATTGATAGTACTCACATAACCTAAGGATTAACCAATTCCTTTTAGCAATTACATGTGTAAACCATTTGGACCCAACTTCAACAAAACCAAGGGTGGTTTTATATTCTTTAGGTTATTCAAAACTAGGGTGGGTATACCCAGGGATGATTCAAGACTAGGAGATACCGTATGAGTATTATATTAAGTTTCATTTTGATTTTCATCTTCAATTCTCAAACACACATCTAATTATTTTATTTTAAACAAGATACATCCCATGTAGTAGATTTTGGTCATGAAGTCTTCTGTAGATTTGCAAGTACTATCAGCAATAGTGGCTAGCTAAGGCTAAAGTGTTCCAGGCAAACAAGTATTGACCAACTTTGAAAATCTTTAGGAAAGACAAGTAAAATTGGTTGTAATTTTGCATCTGATGCCCATCTTATGATCCATCTATCTTTCAACTTAATTAATTTAACTAGTTCTTAATCCATTGGGGTTCAAAGTCTACTACAATTCTATGGATCTAATTTGTTGCCTTACAACAAATATCATCAGCAATTCTTACTGGACTTTATCATTCAAAAAATCCTTCCTATTACTATAGAAACCTCATCAAATTCATTGAAGCTTTTTCTTAATTCATTGAACTAATAGTAGTGATGAAAAGAAATACAACCTATATGGATTGCATTCAATTGCACAAGGTTTACTCATACAACATAATGGTAACTAAGTTATCAAAAGGAGACAAAATTTAGAATGAAACTAATATAATAGTCATATAGTATCTCCCAGTATTGAATCATCCCTAGGTATACCCACCCTAGTTTTGTAGAACCTAAAGAGTAGAAACCCACCCTTGGTTTTGTTGAAGTTGTGTCTGAATGGTTTGCACATGTAATTGCTAATAGGAATTGGCTAATCCTTAGGTTATGTGAGTACTATCAATTTGGTACTGAACCTTTGTTATTCAATAGTTTTAAAACTCCAAAACCCTTTATTAATCAAGTTTTGGATACTTTGACTGGAAAGAAATACTTGCCATTTTTGGATGGATAGAGTGGATACAATCAGATAAATATTTCTCTAGAAGATTAAGAGAAAACCATATTTACATGTCCTTGGGGTACCTATGCCTATTTTGTATTACCATTTAGCTTATGCAATGCACCCGCTACTTTCCAGAGAGATGTAATCAAAATCTTTGTTGACATATCACATGATTGCATGGAGTTATACATGGATGACTTCACTACATTTGGTGTCACATTTAAGGATGCCTTGGAGAAGTTGGAGAAAGTACTAATCTAATGTAAAGAACACAACCTATCTCTTAACTATGAGAGATTCTTTCTGATGATGTAGGAACGGGTGGTATTGGGATATTTTATCTCTAAAACTAGAATCTAGGTAGACCTTGTGAAAGTAGAGGTATTTCTCACACTTCCTACTCCCACAAAGAAAATAGAAGTTAGAGATTTCCTAGGACATGCTGGCTAGTATAGGAAGTTTATCAAAAAAATTAGTCATATAGCTAGTCTTCTATATAATTTTCTTACCAAAGAGGGTGAATTTGTTTGGAAAAAGGAATGTGATGACTCTTTCCAATAGCTCAAGTCACTGTTGATAATTGCACCAATACTTAGGGGTCTTGATTAGGCTTTTCTCTTTCAAATACATGCAGATCCTTCTAACTATGCCATATGTGCAGTCCTAGGATAAAAATCTCAACATCTTGAAAATGCAATCTGCTATATCATTAAGAGCCTTCATGGACCAGAATTGAACTATATGTTGGGCATTCATTTTGCACAAGGTCAACGACATGAATCCATTGTGTAATTCCTCTCTTAAAAAGAAAATATTTTTAAGGATCCGCTCTAAGGTTTAGTGTTTGTCTTGCGATGTACCAAAATCTACTTAGTAGAAGATAAATGTGAGTGTTCATGAGGAGGCCTTTTCTAGTTCTAAAAGACTCTCTTATCTCATAATCAAAGTAAATATGTTTGTTGTCTCAAAATATCACACCAAAAGAACAATATTTTTGTATTTTCTATTTTTTTAATGAATGCAACTACCAATGCAACTAAAATGCATTCCTATTCTAACAAGGGGTTAGCAAAGAAAATAATGAAACTGAAAGCAAATAATGTGAAAATTGAAGTAACGTAAAATTGAAATTCCTAAATGGGCATAAGCTACAAGGCACAACATGCTGCAAGTTAAACCTTTGGCGAAATCGGTAGGAAACCAATTAAAATAAGAGCAACACCTCCTAGAATCCACTAATGCAATTTTCAGTGAGAAAATTTAATAATTGTATGATATTTCACCTCTCATCAAATCATAAGGCCATGGAAAGTGCGCTCATCTAAGACAAAAGGCTATGTAGACACAATCGGGTGATCTCTTCTCAAGCTTGTTATGTTAGTACAATTTGTATATTTGTAGCAAACACCATAACTAAAATATCACACAACCAAAAACAACACAATAAACCTTTGGCTCAATCACCATCTCATGAATAAAATCCACAAAAAAATGACACATTCAGACAAGAATAACTACACTCCAAATGTGAGCACCAAAAGAATAATTTTATTGCATAATAACAATGGGACTTGTTACATTTTACAATGGGGTATTTAAAAGAAATCATCTCCTCAATTTGTGTTGAGAGTGAGAGATATTCTTCTTGCAATAAAATTCTTTTAACTAATAAAACAAACTAAATATATATAGACTAACAATTAATCTAGTGCTTAGAGGGACTCCATCCATATTTTATGCATTAATTGGATGCATGAGCCCTTTACATGGCAAAAAGAAGAAGAAACAAGAGAGAAAGTAGGAGGAAGGCATCAGTCAAAGTAGAAGTGCATGGAGACACCAAAAATAGAAGTTGACCCTTCACTAGGCATGTGTCAAAGTTAACTTGCCATCAAAACGTGCTCCCAATTCATGGAAAGTGCTATTTTTGGAACTGGCAGTTAACTATCGGCGCACTTATGAATTATGGAGGTGTAGACCTACAGAGCTATGGACCTATAGAGTTGCACTAAAATGTAGAGCTATAGACCTACAGAGCTATGGAGCTGTAGACCTATGGACCTCAACTGGGTAAAAAACTCAAAATTTTACTAAGTGTCAAAATTGAAATTCTAGCACCTAGGTTTTGTTCATCTTCATCCCAAAGCTATGTTTGGATGTTTGCCCTTGAATTTCTCTATCATCTCAATAATTTTAGTAGCATCTAAAAGATCTAAAGCCTTATACTTGTCCTTGACCTTCTATCTGTAGTTGGCCACCTCAATTTGAGTCTCTGTAAAATCTATGAGTTTGGTGTCCAATTCTAAAAGTGCTTCCTCTATCCTGAAGGCTTTTCTGATGCCATCATCACTAGATGCTTCCTCTAAAGTCTTAATGAAATTCTCCTCTACTACCTACACTAGCAATAGCTTCTCTCATTCTTCATCTTCAAAGATGTCTAAGCATGCATTACTGTACAACTTTTTTTCTTCCAAAATTTTTTCTTAGGCTTGGTCCTTGAGCCTATTTATCTTGTCATGCAATGCTTCCATCACTTTATTCCCATTTGCTATCTTCTATACAATCATCTATCATGTCTAGCTCCTCTTCAGTATATACATCAATTGAAGTGTGGTACCTTTGGCCCTTTATGGCTTGTAGAGTTTGCAAATATTTTCTCCATGCCCATACCTCATCCACGATACTGAAGTCCTACCTCAAAATTGCCACAATCTTATCAACATTCTCTTGCATAGCGTGCACCAACTTTAAACTTCCTATGATTATAGTGACACCTTTATCCTCAAGGCTATCTCACCATTCCTGACAAGCTTTCAAAAATGGATTGAGCCATACAACTTCCCTTTCTTTAAGAATGGTATTCAGAGTCTCCACGGGCCATTTAGGATCAAGACGACCAACAACTTTGGCTAGATATCCCTTTTGGATCTCAAATTTCCTTCGAAGTGTTCTAATTTCAATCTCATCATGTTCCATGAGCTTGAGAACATCTTTGACTCCCACAGTCATCATCTATCGAGTTGTATCCTATGTAGGCTTTCCCAACATAATATCTTTCACTTCATACTCCTCAAGACTAACAACTTCTACATCTGTACCTTTAGGAGGGCGAGCCACTTGTGCAAATAAGTCCTAGTTCTATATGGTAGTGATAAATACAAATGGTGTTGCATCATGTAGTGGAAACTCAAGCTTGTTCAAGATCTCTACAACATCAAAAATGTTGTCCTTTGAAGCACAGAACTGATGCTTGGCACTTCTCATTATTTCTTTTTGGAACCATCTTGGGATGTGTCTCTCTACAACCTTGGTTCTAGATAATGAAAGGGTGTGTTCAACTACCTCCTTCCCTTTATCACTCTTGTTCAGAGTCTTCTATTGTGAGGACTCTTCTTCTGTAGTCTCAATCTTTGTAGATCTTATAGTTTGATCCTCAACATCCGTAGAAGGTTGTTGCCCATAGTCTACTATATGTGCCTCTTTTGATGACTCATCAATAACCCTTGGTTATGGTTGCTCTTGTGATGATGGTTCATTTTGATCATGTTCTTCTTCTAAACTTGGAGGTGGGGGAGTTATTGAACCCTTATCTACCATCATGACCTGTGGTGGAGATGGAGGAGTGAGATCAAGACCCTATGTCTCTGGTGGCATCTAAATCCACTATTTCTATTGGAGTTCACTTGTAGGAGTGTCCATGATCTTACCTCCAACTAACTTCATACCCATGAGCATGAAATCAAAATTTAGGATGGAGAGAACATCTTCACCTTGCTCCCTTTGCTCATTCACCCACCACTGCACTTTGTTTTCTAAAGAAGAGATTTCTATATGTTCTACTTGGGTGGCTGGTAGGGTACTCATGGAACTTCTTCCTTCTTTCCAATTTTGGAGGTTTTGCTAACCGAATTCTCCTTTGTAGGGGTAGTTGTTCCTCCTCATCTAATTCCATTTTGTCATCATCTATTTCTTCCTCTGGAAAGGTTTTTGGAATAGATGGATTAGGCACTAATCTCTTACTGACTCTTTACATCTTATTCATCCTAACCTTGATCCTCTTTTGTCTCTTCAAAACTACAGGAGAAGCAAACTCTTCTTGCATAGGAGGAATAGAGGTCTCTAGAATTTCTCCCTCTTTAGGTTGGCTTGGAAAAATAGGACACAACTAAAATTTATCCTGGATTTGGGTAGCTCCACCATCCTGGGGCTCTTGTGGACTTGGCTCTAATTGCTGGGAAGAGACCTATTCTACAACATGCTCTATCTAAATCCTTTGAGGAGATGCTCTCTTCCTCTTTCCCTTTCTCTATAAATGGTTATAATATCCCAACTGATGATCAAGCCGGTAGACTATTTTAGGCTTGATAGGTGATTAGAGTGCAAAGGTAGGAATAGTGACTTTCCTCCCTTTACCCCATTCTGGGCAAGCATGTGCATGGAAAAACACTGTATTTAGAACTAGATCGAGTGGAAAAGGCTTCTTAATGTAACTCTTTGTCATTTGAATGACTTGTCTTGCTCGATGATTGATATCATCTCCTTCCTCTCTATCAAGTTTTGCATTTAGAATGGGTCTCTCATCAACTTTATTTGCATTAAAAAGGGGATCCAGTAGCTCTTTGGAGTCTTGTAGCCTTATCTCATTAGGGATGGTCAAATGGAGAACCTTTTATGCTGGATACAAATTCATCTTACAATAGTCTCTGATGCAGAATCATAGTCATTTGTGGCATTCATCCAATGATCTTCAATGGCATCCTCATGATAGAAATCCTTCCCTGCTAGGTTTTCCACTTTTCCCACATTGTCAAAATATGGCTAAGGAGAGTTGTACTCTTCAAGAGGATAATTCTTCCATTCCCACTTAAATGTTGAAATATCCTATTTTGCCTTCACCTGATATGCTCCTACGACCAATGGCTAATCCCAAAAAGGTCTCTATTGTCTTTTGATCTTCTCATAAGCTGACTCAATTTGCTGGGATATTTCTATTATGAACAACTTGTCACTTGGGTACCTTAGGACTTTCTTTAGATTGATAGATGCACCACCTACCTGATTACATATAAATGTCTTGAACTAGATGAAATGTTCTCTAAGAGCTATGATCTATGCCTTGGCTTCCTCAGACAATCTCTTCCCATAGTCCCCTTCGATGAATTTAATGATCACAAAGATAAAAGCATCGTTTACAATTTTGTACTCTTTGCTCTATGGTGAGAGCTTCTTCTTCACCAACTAAGGATATAGTATGTATGGCCAAGCATTGGGGTTTTGCATACTTCCTTTCTTGTATAACCCAAGATACTTCTATTGCCCTTGTTGCAAGTAGGTACACCACATAAGAAGTCATATAGAACTTCTTCTTTTCTTGTGCTATCCTCAGCTACTCACACAAGTTTTCACTAACTGTGGTGACATAATTGAGTGGTATCTTTGCATGCCTAATGGTCTCAATGAAGTTAACCATGAATGGAATAAGATAACCTACTATAGGTATGCCCATGACTCTGCTCAAGAGAATGATAGAGTATCTAATGTCATCTTTCATGTATCCCCAAGTCATATCGACTGTGCTAATTATCTTTCCCCGAGGTGGTTTCTCAATGAAGTACAAGGAATGTATAATATCAATGGTCTCTTGGTGATTATCTTTATACCATCTTTCAACTGCTTCATAGGAGAGTTGGATGAACTGATCAACTTTGGGAAGATAGAAGACCCTCTTGATGTTATCAGGTCATATATCTAAGAACACTTCTCTGGTGATGCTCTTAACCACCCTTTCATTAGGAATAAAGTACCAAGACAAGGTCATGATCAATTTGGCTGAATGTATGGTCCCTAGATATGATGTTGCATTTACTAATCTAAAACAGATAAGTGCAGACCTCATGGTTGACCTTTCTGTCACACTGTTGCAAACTCTTAGAAATTCTCCCAAGTCTGTGTGTTTGAGGTTAATGTCTTTGATCTCATCATAATCATTATGTAACCTTGAATTTGGGGGTACGCTTTGGAACATGAAAAAATCTAGTTTTCCTACTACTCTAGATTTGGACACCATCTAATCACGTTACCTATGCATCATGAGAAAAGAAAATGTCATTAGTCATGAGATAACATAGGAGAAAAAACAACATAAGAAAGAAAACATCCCCCTTAGGGACTTATTTACTTTTAGTTTGAAATTTTTTTTAAAAAAAAATTATTATTATATTTTTAATTTTAAAAAAAACTATTATTTTTTTATATAAATTTTTAAAAAAACTGATGTGGTGCACAGTGCATGCACATCTGTCAAGATGTGCGGTGTACAGACTGAATGTACACATGGAAATGCATAGCTAGTGTGGCTTGCATGCAGCACGTGGCATCATGCAGCTAGTTTGGGTAGCATGTGGCAATGTGCAGCCAGTGTGGCATTCATGCAACATATAGTAGCATGCAGCTAGTGCAGCCTACATGTAGTGCTGCTGCAAGTGCCATGGAGAGAGAGGGGGTAGGGGAGATTACCTGGCTCCCTTCTCTTAAACACTTGGACAAAACAAATGAAGGAGAGAGGGGGGACAAGGGTTTTATAACCCCCCCCCCTCCTCATGCACACCAAGAAACATACGTGACACACCTGGGCATGCATATGGGTAGAGGGAAACAAATTTTTAAAATTATTTTTATTTTATTTTTAAAAAAAATTGTGTTTTCAAATTTTTGACTCTATGACTCAAAATTTCGAACAAATTTTCTTCTTCTAACTCTCAAACTTGTAAGTCTAAGAGTCGAAAAAAGTAGGGGGTCCCCATTCCTAATGAGGAATGGGGCGCATGTTGTGGATACCACAAAAAATAGCCCCCTGAAAAGGAAGAAATGACCAAGGCATTTCTTCATCAGCAAACATTTCTCTAATGTGTGTCAAACACCAACCAGACTTTGGATATCTCGAGCACCTTTTAGATGATTCTTCAATCAAAATCTCATAACTTGAAACCTTCCAACTTAGTGTGTGCATTCTTTATTAATTCCCTTTGACGTGCCAAGATGTGATCAATCAAAGTTTTCTGACAACTTGAAAAAAAATTCCAGTCCTCCCAGCTCATTCACTCAGAGTCTCCATGGAGGCTTTTATCAATCAATTACTTGACCAGATGAGAGAATTAGTTTGAGGGCTCTTGGTAGGATGCCAAATTTTTTAATTTTATTTTCTTTAGCTTTTGAATAATTGTTCCATGTCATTCAAAATGTTATTTTTGATGGAACAATACTTTGAATAAAAGATACTTTTTTTTTTTAGAATGCATCTTTTTCCATTTTAGATCTTAGAATCCTTCAGACTTAACACCATATTTTGCTCTTTTTATTTTTTATTTATTTTATATATCCTGACTACGCTTAAACAATGTAGTCAAAACATCGGTGTCATTTCTCAGATTTGATCTCTTATGAACATCCCTTGCATTCCTCTTTTAGGACTTCCGAAAAACCCTCACACCAAATCATTGATCTTAGTAACCTTTCGAGGAGAGCCCTCCTATTTGAACTAGTTGAAATTTGGATGATCTCTCACCATCTTTCACTTCAAATCAACAACACCTAAAACAATCAAATCTTTAAATTTGCAAAATGTTGAGAAATTGGTGGTCTAGGCCTTTGATTTCCAAGTGGAGAGTCTCATATTTCCACAGGAAATATTCATCGCTTGGTTGGTATAAGACATAATCATCTAAATTTTTTGACAAAGAAATGCCTCTTCCTAAAATTAGAACCAAGAAGTGGTTAGTGAAATCTTAATAGAAAATCTCAAGTACACCTTAACCCCCAGGATTGATGCAACTTTGAAAGAAAACACACGACTAAAAGTAAAAACACTTGTGAAAATAAACACACTTGTAGGAATGAAAATCTAAGCTAAATGCAAAAATAAAAAATAACTAATTTTTTTGAGTTTTGTCTTTTAGGCTTCAAAATAATGCTTCTGAAATTGACCATTTACAGGCAAGGGAAGAAATTCTCGCTGTAAGGAACTGAGCCTAAAAGTGTTCTCTCCTAGAATTTATGTGATTTGATAAGGGCCTATCCACAAGTGTTCGAACTTGGTATGACTACCTGAATTTTCTTTTTCCTTGTCCTAGAGTAGAACAAGGTTAGAAATCCTGAATGATTTGATTGTGGCCCTCTTTTCTAACCATCTTTTTACAATAACTTGATGTTTAGCCATGTGCTCCAATGCAGTTGTTCATTTCTCATCCATCTCTAAGAGATTCATCAATCTAATTTGAATTTTTTTAGCATCTTTAGCATAGCCACTCTTGAATTTCAAAACCAAAATTCTGAGATTGAGTGGGAACACTAGTTCTTGTCTGTAAACAAGCAAATATGGAGAAGTGCCCAAGGAATTTTTGACTCTCACTCAATTTTTCCACAAGGCATATTTTAGTTGCGTATACCAATCCCAAGGATTCTCCTTCAACAATCATTTATCACTGTGATCATGTTCTTGTCTGTAGATTTTGCTACTCCATTTCCTTGCAGGTAGTAATTTGAAGAGAACTTGATCATGACTTTTTTTCAAAATGCCCACTAGGCCAAGAATTCAAATGCAAATGTAGACCCATTATCAGACACAAGAGCAAATGGCATTCCAAATCTAGTAACAATGCGCTCTTCCTGAAAGTTAGTCACCACCTTAACAGTGCAATTTTTGAATGTCTCTGCCTTCGTCCATCGTGTGCAGTAATCTATAGCTATAAGGATGAATGCATGTCCAATTGATGAGGGTGGATTGACTAGACCTATGAAATCTAGTCCCCACTATGCAAAGGGGTGCACCTCATACACTAGTTGTAGGGGCATTGCTGGGTGCCTTTCTTTGTTAGCACTGGTTTGACATATATGGCAAGAATGCACATGCTCAAAAGTATCCATTTATATCGAGGGCTAAAACTAACCTGATCTTAAAATCATATGAGTTGTCACTTCTACTAAACCATGTCCTGTACCATACTTGTCATGGAAATGTTCCAAGACATCATTAGCTTCTTTACATCCTAAGCATTTCAGATAGATCCCTTCATAGTTCCTTTTATACAACTTGTTATCAAGTAACATGTAAGACTATCATTTCATCTTAAGTCCCCTATGTTGTGAACTATTCATCCATTTAGGGCATTGGTCTTGCAAGAGATAATAAACAATGTCTTGGTACCACACATCTATCACCACTCCTTGGTTAGTATCAACTTGTGATACAACCATCTTCTTTTGATCATCTTCATCCGTTTCATCGTTAAACTTGAAATCCTTTTCATTTCTATCTTGGTTATCAACTATCATTTTTGACAACCCTTGACCTTTGACTAGTCTCTTAGATTGAATCTTGAGATTGAATTCTTGAAGTATGGCCATCCACTTTCCTCT
Source organism: Cupressus sempervirens (assembly GCA_028749045.1). Taxonomy (NCBI): domain Eukaryota; kingdom Viridiplantae; phylum Streptophyta; class Pinopsida; order Cupressales; family Cupressaceae; genus Cupressus; species Cupressus sempervirens. The sequence continues at coordinate 782,438,692 of CM053792.1, forward strand.
CCTTTCACCAAGTTCATTCTACATCAAAAGAATGTTTAGGAACAATTGCATACAACTTACTTCTAAGTATGTAGTGATGGAACTTCTTTACTACCTTAATCAATGCAAAGAACTTTTTATCAAGGTTTGAATATTTCAACTCTGCATTCTTCAAAGAACAACTCATAAAAGAAATTGGTCACTCATCTTCCTTCTCTCTTTTCTATGTTAGGATCCCTGTGCAAGAGTATTTGGAAGAAAAGGAATAGATCTTGAATGGTAACTCGTAATCCAAACTTACCAAAATTGGGGCTATTGAAATGGTGACCTTAATATCTTCAAATAACTTTTTTATCATTGGCACCCATTCCATCTTAGCCCCTTTCTTGAGTAAGTCATTAAGTGGATGGACTATCTCTACAAATCCACTTATGAATTTGCACACAAAGTTTATGTTCCCAAAGAAAGACTTTAATTCTTTTCAACTGTGTGAAGGTGCTAACTTCAAAATAGACTCAACTCTATTCAAATCAATGGATATTCTAGGATAAAAATTAATGTACCAAGAGCTTTCCTTTAGTAACACTAAATGAACATTTCTTGGGATTGAGCAATATGTTGTACCTACAACATCTATTGAATACCTATCTCAGATCAGCAATGTGAGTACTTCAATCTTTTGAAAAGACAGTCAAGTCATCCATGTAGATGACTATACACCTATTTATCAATCCTTTGAAATATTTGTCCATTTCTCATTGAAATGTAGCTCCAGCATTAATCAATATGAAAGGAATCCTTCTATAATCAAAAGTTCCCCACTTGGTTGTGAAAGCAGTCTTCAATCAATCTTCTTTATTGACCATCACTTGGTTGTATCCTAAGTAACTATCCAAGAAGGACATCATCTTCAAACCATTCACAATTTGCAAGACCTCATCTAGTGAGGGTAAAGGATAGTTGTCTTTCTGAGATGCTAGATTTAGGTTGTGAAAGTCAACACAAAGATGAATCTCTTTGGTCTTCTTCCACATAGGAACCAAATTTTCCACCCATGTGGAACGGAAGATAGGAAATATGATCTTAGCATCTAGTAGCTTCTTGACTTCTTTCATGATTAGTGGTTCAATGATCAGATTTACTGGTCTTCGTCTTTGTTGGAATGGCTTGACATTGGGTTTCAGCAGGATGTCATGCGTGATAATATTGGGATCATAAGTTTTCAACTCTTCATAGCTCCAAGAAATGAAATCCTTATACTCAGTGAGTAATTTGAGCATGTCATCCCTTTCTTGTGAGTTACACACTTTTCCTATTTGCACCATTTTTGGTTCTTTGTCAGCACCCAAATTGTATGAATCACATTTTTCAATTCCCTTTTCTTGAGTTTCCCTTCTATTGAGTGTCGATTCATCATGATCAAAGATGTGTTCAAGTTCAACCATCCCTTTTGGAATAGTGTTAGCTTTTAAATTTAGAATCCCATCTTCATCTTCAAGTCTATCATCTTCAGGTTTGTCATCTGGTGTATCATCAATTTCTTGTCCCTCAAAATGATGACTACACATGATAAACTCAAGTATATGTTGATCATCTTGAAAGACCTGAAAGTTTGTGATATTTTCAAGAATGGATGGAATAGTGACCAATTCTACTAAAAATATTTTCAACTGGTTGCAAAGCACTAGCTGAGATGGCAAGAGCATCCACTACCATGTTCTTTCTTTTTGTAATGGACTGGATGTTTAAGTTCTCAAAGTCCATCCTACTGAAGTCCATCCCTTAGCTTTCACATATCATCTTCTTCTTTTGACTTTGATCATTCCTCAAGGATGAGAAGACAAACCTCCACCATCTGAAGAGGTATCACTATATGACACATTTAGATCTTCACTTTCTTCTTCAGTATTTTCAACAAGATGGGATGAGTTCATAGAATTTTGACTTTCTATGAGTTCATTTGTTGAGGTCATTGTATCCTTGTTTTCATCATGTGGGTCAATACCTTCACAACTACTTCTTGATATGATGAACATTCAAATTCTGAATGACTAACTTTGTACAATCGACAAAATCCTAGAAGGACAAGGATGTTAGGATCAACTTCCTCTCCTAAAAATTGTAAATTAGTCATGATACTATTGTAATGTCCCCTCTTCTAGATGCCAAGACCCTTGTATAAAATTTGAATTCTCACTATCTATATCCCTATTATATATTCCTATCCCTTTTAATATTGTCCTCTTCAAATGATAAGATTGCTATGTTTACATTTGACTAGTTACTTTGTCTCTAAGGCCTTTGTTTGATTCTATTCACCACTCTTGTTATCCTTCAGTGCTATTGGTTCTGCCACCTTTGAATGAGATCAATTTAGTATATATCATTTAAGATTCTTGTCAAGTTTTCTTCTTGTTCTTCATTTGTGATTAACTTGTTGATGTGTATTGATGATGGTGATGTTGTTTGTTTATTCCATATTTTCTTTTGTATGATATGTGCTCGAAAGAACTATGTGGTCTCTGACTTTCTTTCTAACTTTGCACTATGTAATTGGAATGTGTTAGAGGATAGTTGGAACCTTCTCTTGCCAATCAATTTTCTATTTTTGACCTCACCTATTTGTTATGGCTCCTTCCATTTGAATATTCTGTCTTCAATCTTTGTTGATGTCAAGAAATTGGGTTTCCTATTCTATCCTTCTGGTCGTAGATTGGATGATAATTGTTTCTTCCTAATCGTGTCATGATTCTAGCAGTTGACGGGTTTGATACATGCACTATGAATATAATTTGATGCTTCCCAAGATCACAATTCCAATATTATAGATAGGTAGAGAAAAGATATGGAAATATAATATATTATAGGGGTGTTCTTTCCTCTCCATTGTATCAATATATCTTTCATATATTTCTATGTATTTTAATTGAATGGTGATTTGTTGGACTGCATAATTTGTTTCCATATATCAATTACACGTCTGATGTTTTCATAGTTGACCTCCCTTCTTGGATTCTTAAGGTAATAATTCTGAACCATTGTATCCTGAATATTATTGAATGTAATAATTGTTGAATTCAGACTCTCCTTCATTTTTATTTGCAAGAATTAGAATCCCATTCTTTGTGCCATATCAATGCATAGTCTATCTTGCCTTGTTTGTTTCATGTTTGTTTTAATGGAAATGTCTACTCTTTGTCAATTAGGTTCATTCCCAAATCCACAACTAATTTGAATTCTTTCTATTATTGACAATTTTGGCATCGCATTGTTATTACTAGTGTCAACTACTTGGTCTCCAACCTTCATGGTTTTATTGGTGTCTGCATGTAGCAGTTGACTGTCGTTGTTAGGTGTTCTGGTTCTTGTCTTGTTTTCTAGTTTGGTTTTTCCTTCAATTGCTTTCCCCTTCGGCAAATGGTGCTCACCTTATTTGGCTTTTGACTGGATGTGGGTCTTCAACCTTGTTTTCTTTTACGGTTTTGTAATAGGTGCAATCCGACTTGTTCCTTTACCTCTGAATTGTCTTCTCTCATATCTTTCCTTGCGATGGGAAGAGATATGAATCTAATTTCATTGATATTGTTCAATGATGTTCCTAAATAATCGGGTCCATAAGAAATACTTCACTCCAACATATATTTCTCTTGTATGATTTCCTATATGTATGTGACTGAGCAAAGGATCTGGATATTAATCGATGTTAACTGTATTTGCAATGGTTTCTATTCAGTGTGGTCCTAGTCCTCCCTTCACTCCTCCTTTATCCATCTATTTATATCTCAATACTCAATAGACATGTCTTTCCATGGTCACTTTATTTATTTATTGTTTATTTATTATTGTTAATAATAATTGTTTATTATCAAATCTCATACTAAGTATTTATATTATTTATTTTTTATTATAAATTTACATTGTTATTATTATTATTATATTGTACTATAATAATAATATATTCTAATATTTAATTTCTCAAAGTAAAACATTCTTTGTTCATTTTATTATTATTTTATTACATATATTATTGGTTTCTATTAGAGGAAAAATAGGCAACATGACGACTGTCTGAATTGTGTTACGGTTTCACTTTTGGGTATCGGCACCTTAGGTTCTTCATTTTGATCTTGAGTTGTATTGTTTGGAACCATATCCAATACCATCTCTTTGTATGAACCCAAATCCGATTGTAAGAATGCTATCTCATTTGGGGCATTGTAATTTTTGATCATTGTTTTCAATTTGGGTTCAACATCTATCTTGATTTGATTGTTCAATCCTTTCCATGGCAACCAAAATTGAGTGAAGTCTATAGAGAAACATCCTCTCAGACATTTTGTCCATTTTCTACTCAAAAGTAATCCATATGTCTCTAGGATATCAACGACATGTATGCCAATAACATCTTGGATCCGAGGATCAACTGTTAACTGTATTGACACATCTTTCAATACTCCAATGACCTTTACCTCTATTTTATCCAACTGTATCACCACTCAGTTAGAGGGTTGAGGACTAACTCCTAGACTTTGGGCTATTGATAATGGAATTACATTACATGAAGCTCTTAAATCAATGAGGGAATTGTGAAGATTCTTCCCATATATCCTTATACTCAACAAAAATGGGGGTACCTCAACTTTATCTTTGAACATAGTGGGCATCGTTTCTATAGCATTTACTTGTTGTGACACTATCTTTTAAGGGACAACATGTGTATTGTGGGAAACCTTTGTATTATCCAATTTCTTCATGAGCACTTCTCTTTGTTGTGGACAATTTTGTAACATGTCAAACATGGACATATTGGCTTTAGTTTTCTTTAGATCTTCTACTACATTGTAATTTTCAGTAGACCAAGCAGGATTCTTCGGTATTGTTGGTATGTTGACTTGATTCTACTGTTGTCCTCCCTAAACTGATCTTACCGGTGGCATATTTTTATTTGTTCTTGGATCAAGTGGAGTTGGTTGCAAACTTGGAGGAATCCCATCTATCAAGGGATCCTTTCTATTTTAGAGATTGTATGTATTCTGATTGTCATTTCTAAAGGCAAACATCTCATCATGTTGAAGGTCTGGTTCTTGGCTAAATGGGAACACGAATTCCTCATTTGTTTGTTGTTCCACTTGTGTATTCTTTGTAGAATCATAAGATTCCAATAGCATCGCATTGAATTGAATAGGAGGAGGATTGTCGTTTACTTGTGAGTTTTGATTTACCTCCTAATTACCATTGTAGTACAAACCATCATTGTTAGACACATTTTGGCTATCATCGTACTGAGTGATATTAGCATATTGACCATTGTTGTTGTCATTATCAACAGGAATGCTTCTATTATTCGGTTGAGTGTTCCATTTTTAGTTTTGCCTTTGGAAGCCATTGTTACAATTAGGAGGATTGAAATTATTTCCTCAGCCATTTTTGTTTCCTACATTGTTGTTGTTACTATTACTATTGAAGTTCCTATTGTAATTTTGACCAAAATTGTTGTTATCACTTGAGTTTGTGGAGCGAGTACCTGCTATAATGGAGCTGGGTTCATAGGTATGAACTGGCTAGGTACAGTGGGTGCTCCCATGGGGTATGTTGGCATTGTAGGTATTGCTAGTGTTGGGAGCATCGTTCCTTCTCCATTAGGATTGTCTTGCTTCATGAACGTGATTGCTTCTACAAAGACTTTGTCCAATGTGTCAATATTTGTTGTAGGAAGTCTTCTTAGAAAGATCGCAATAAGAGGGTCCATAGCATTCAAATAAATTTGAATAGCAGCTTCAATTGGTATGGTGTATGGCATTTCCAACTTGTAGTAGGCCATATGAAAGTGATGGTTGAAGCATGACACTGTCTCAGTTGGATCTCTTTTTATTGATACGAATTGTTGATGTATCACGCCTAGATTGATGAATGTTTTGAATTGTTCCAAAAACAATTTTTTGAATGTATCCCAATCTCCAATGCATCCAGGTGGCAAATTTACATACCAATTGATGGAAATTTCTCTCAAAGAGTAGGGAAAAAAATGAAGAACCACATCCTCATTAGCCACTTGCTTTCGGTTGCAAATTTCTTTGAAAACCTTGACATGATCTTTGGCAGTTTTTTTTTCACCATAGATGAATCTTGAGCAAAACTTCTTGGGATTCTTGAGTAAGTCATGGAGTGTTCCTCTCAAATTTATTGTTGAGTCTATAGAATTTACAAAAAATTCCATTGGAGGGTTTGGTAGACCTAATAGTAGTTGTTGGGAAGTAGCTATCAGAGTATGTCATGGTTCACCAGGTGGTTGGAGTGGAGGTGGAGTTGAAGAAGATGATGAAACTTCAAAAGCAAGTGGTTGAACTCAGGATGTTCCCTTGTCACTATGTGGTTTATGGAAGTGGGTAAGCTTGAGAAATTCATGTGTACTTGGCATAGACCTTAATGCTCACTGAAATGGGGATTTTGGATCAATATCCTCCAACTTGCATCAAATTTTGTAGAAAAGTGCACATCTCTAAATTTTATGCACCACAAAGTATTGTGGATCTACAGACTTGTGTACCTATGGACCCGCAAAGCTATGGACTTGTGGAGCTACATACCTACGGAGCTGAATCTCTCAAAATTTCAAAAGTATTTTTTGAACTTGTATGGAGTGCGGATTATTGTAAGGGTGCAAAATTCTGAGACTTTATGAAATTTTCTTCGTTTCGGGGAATACGTTCAATTTGAGGCCCTCCTTCTAGCACCACTTCTGTTGAGCATTTATTTTGCATGAGTTCAACGATAGGAATCCATTATGTAATTCCTCTCTTGAAAAGAAAATACATTTAAGGATCCACTCCAAGGTTCAGCATTTGTCTTACGATGTACCAAAATCCACTCAGTAGAAGATAAATGTGAGTGTTCATGAGGAGGCCTTTGCTGGTTCTAAAAGACTCTTTTATCTCAAAAACAAAGTAAATCCATTTGATGTCTTAAAATATTACACCAAAAGAACAATATTTTTGTATTTTCTATTTTTTTTATGAATGCAACTAAAATGTGTTCCTATTCTAACAAGGGGTTAGCAAAGAAAATAACGAAACTAAAAGCAAATAATGTGAAAATTGAAATAACGTGAAATTTAAATTCCTAAATGGACATCAGCTACATAGCACAACACGCTATGAGTTAAACCTTTGAAGAAATTGATAGGAAACCAATGAAAATAGGAGTAGTGCTTCCTAGAATCCAATAATGCAATCATCGGTGAGAAACTTTAATAATTGTATGATATTTCACCTCTCATCAAGTCACAAGGCCATGAAAAATGTGGTCATGATAGACAAAAGGCTATGTAGACATAATCAAGTGATCTCTTCTCAAGTTCATTATGTTAGTAAAATTTGTATATCTGTAGCAAACACCAGAACTAAAAGATTGCACAACTAGAAACAACACAATAAACCTTTGGCTCAATCACCATCTCATGAATAAAATCCACAAATCAATGACACATTCAAGAAAGAATAACTACACTCCAAATGCGAGCACCAAAAGCATAATTTTTTTGCATAATAACTATGGCCCTTGTTACATTTTACAATGGGGTATTTATAAGAAATCATCTCCTCTTGTGTTGAGAGTGAGAGATATTCTTCATGCAATAAAATGCTTTTAACTAATAAAACAAACTAAATATATACAAACTAACAAATAATTTGGTGCTTAGAGGGACTCCATCCATATTTTATGCATTAATTGGATGCATGAGCCCTTTACATGGAAAAAAAAATGAAGAAATGAGAGAGAAAGTAGGAGGAAGTCATCAATCAAAGTAGAAGTGCATAGAGACACCAAAAATAGAAGCTGACCCTTCACTAGGCATGTGTCTAAGTTAACTTGCTAGCAAAATGCACTATTGATGCATGGATAGTGCTATTTTTGGAACTGGCAATTAACTATCAGCACACCTCTAAATGGCGGAACTGCAGACCTCGACTGGGTCAAAAACTTAAAATTTTACTAAGTGTCAAAATTGAAATTCTAGCATCTGGGTTTTGTTCATCTTCATCCCAAAGCTATGTTTGGATGTTTTCCCTTGAATTTCTCTATCATCTTAGTAATTTTAACAACATTTGGAAGATCTAAACCCTCATACTTGTCCTTGACCTTCTTTTTATAGTTGTCCACCTTGATTCAAGTCTCTGCAAAATCTCCAAGTTTAGTGTCCAACTCTAATAGTGCTTCCTCTATCTTGAAGGATTGTCTAATGTCTTCATCATTGGATACTTCCTCTAAAGCCTTCTTAAAATTCTCCACTACCACCTCAACTTGAAATAGCTTCTCTCATTCTTCATCTTCAAAGATGTCTAAGCATGCATCACTGTACAACTTTTCTACTTCCAAAATTTTCTCTTGAGCTTTGTCCTTGAGCCTATGTATCTAGTCATGCAATGTTTCCATCACTTTATTCCCATCTATTATCTTCTCTATCCAATCATCTATCATATCTAGCTCTTCTCTAGTATATACATCAATCAAAGTGTTGTACCTTAGGCCCTTTATAGCTTATAGAGTTTGCAAAATCTTTGCTCCATGTGCGTACCTCATCCATGATACTGAAGTCTTGCCTCAAAATTGCCATGATCTTATCAAAATTCTCTTGCATAGCATGCAAAAACTTCAAACTTCTTGTGATTATAGTGAAACGTTTATCCTCAAGGTTGTCTTGCAATTCATGAAAAGCTTTCAAAAATAGATTGAGCCGCACACCTTCCCCTTCTCTAAGAATGGTATTCAGAGTCTCCTTGAGGCATTCAGGATCAAGAGGACCAACAACTTTAGCTAGATATCCCTTTAGGATCTCAACTTGCCTTTGAAGTGTTTTGATTTCAATCTCATCCTATTCCATGTGCTTGAGAATGTCTTTGACTCCCATAGTCATCATTTGTTGGGATCTTTCCCATGTAGGCTTTCCCAACATAATATCTTTCACTTCATAGTCCTCAAGACTAACAACTTTTGCATCTGTACCTTCAAGAGGGTGAGCCACTTGTTCAAATAAGTCCTAGTTCCATATGGTACTAAAAAACACAAATGGCATTGCATAATGTAGTGGAGACACAAAATTGTTCAAGATCTCTACAATATCACAAATGTCATCCTCTGTAGCATGGAACTAATGTTTGGCACTTCTCATTATTTCTTTTCGAAACCATCTTGGGATGCATGTCTCTCTACAACTTTGGTTCTAGATGATGAAGGGGTGTGTTCAACTACCTCCTTCCCTTTATCACTCTTGTTCAAAGCTTCCTATTGTGAGGACTATTCTTCTGTAGTCTCGGTCTCTGTAGATCTTGTAGTTTGATCCTCAACATCTTGAGAAGCTTGTTGTGCATATTCTACTATCTGTGCCTCTTTTGATGCCTCATCAGTAACCCTTGGTTCTGGTTGATGTTGTGATGATGGTTCCTTTTGAACATGTTCCTATTTTAAACTTGGAGGAGGGGGAGATATTGAACCCTTATCGACCACCGTGACCTGTGGTGGAGATGAAGGAATGAGATTAGGACCCTGTGTCTCTAGTGGCATCTACATCCAATCTTTCTATTGGAGTACACCTCTAGGAGTGTCCATGATCTTACCTCCAACTAACTTCATGCCCATGGGAATGAAATCAAAATCCAAGATGGAGAGAACATCTTCACCTTGCTCCCTTTGCTCATTCACCCACTATTGAACTTTTTCTTCTAAAGAATAGAGTTCTATAGGTTCTGCTTGTGTGGGTGACAGGGTACTCATGGCACTTCTTCCTTCTTTCCAATTTTGTGGCTTTTGATAACCGAGTTCTCCTTTGTAGGGGCACTTGTTCCTCCTCCTCATCTGATTTCATTTTTCCAACATCTGTTTCTTCCTCTGGAATGGTTTCGAGAATAGATGGATTAGGCACTAATCTCTTACTGAGTCTTTGCCTCTTGTTCATCCTCACCTTGATCATCTTTTTTTTCTTTGGAACCACAAGAGAAGCAGACTCTTCTTGCATAGGAGGAATAGAGGTCTCTAGAATTTCTCCCTCTTCAGGTTGGTTTGGCAAAATAGAAGGCAACTAAAGTTCAACTTGGATTTGGGTAGCTCCACCATCTTGGGGCTCTTGTGAACTTGGCTCCTGTTGCTAGGAGGAGACCTATTCTACAACATGCTCTATCTGAATCCTCTAAGGAGAGGTTGTCTTCCTCTTTCTCTTTCTCTCTAAAGGGTGATAATATCCCACTGGGTAATCAAGCTAGTAGACTATTTTAGGCCTGATAGTAGATTCGAGTGCAAAGGTAGGAATAGTGACTTTCCTCCCTTTACCCCTTTCTGGGCAAGCATGTGCATGGAAGATCAGTGTATCTAGAACTGGATCGAGTGGAAAAGGCTTCTTAATACAACTCTTTTCCATTTTAATGACATGTCTCACTCAATGATTGATATCATCTACTTCCTCTCGATCAACTTCTGCATTCAGAATGGGTCTCTCACCAACTCTTGTAGCCTTATCCTATTAGGGATGGTCAAATGGAGAGCCTTTTCTTCTAGATAAAAATTTATCCTACAATAGTCTTTGATGTGAACATCATAGTCATTTGCTAATAGAAATCCTTCCCTACCATGTTTTCCACTTTTCCCACATTGTCAAAATATGGCCAAGGAAAGTTGTACTCTTCAAGAGGGCAGTTCTCCCATTCACACTCAAATGTTGAAATACCCTATTTTCTCTTCACTTGATATGCTCCTACAACCAATGGCCAATCCCAACAAGGTCTCCATTATCTTTTGATCCTCTCATAAGATAACTCAATCTATTGGGATATTTCCATTAGGACCAACTTGTCACTTGGGTACATTGAAAGTTTCTTCAGATTGATAGATGCACCACCTACCCAAATATATGTAAATGTCCTAAACTAGATGAAATATGCTCCAAGAGCTATGATCTATGCCTTGGCTTCCTCAAACAATCTCTTCCCACAATCCCCTTCAATGAATTGAATGATCGCAAAGATGAAAGCATCATTTACAATTCTGTAGTCTTTGCTTTGAGATGAGAGCTTCTTCTTCACCAACTAAGGCTAGACTATGTATGGCTAAGCATTGGGATCCTACATATTGCCTTTCTTGTATAACCTAGAATAGTTTGTACCCCTTGCTGCAAGTAGGTACACCACATAAAAAGTCATATAGAACTTCTTCTTGTCCTTTACTATCCTTAGCTGCTCACACAAGTTTTCACTAAGTGTGGTGGCCCAATCTAGTGTTATCTCTGCATGCCTAATGGTCTCGATGAAGTTGACCATTAATGCAATGAGATAACCTATTGCAAGTAAGCCCATGGCTCTACTCAAGAGAATGATAGAGAATCTGATGTCATCTTTCATGTATCCTTGAGTCATATCCACTTTGCTAATTGTCTTTCCCTGAGGTAACTTCTGAATATAGTACAAGGAATGTATAATATCAATGGCCTCTTGGTGATGATCTTTATACCATCTTTCAGTTGCTTCATAAGAGAGTCAGATGAACTGATTAACTTTAGAAAGATGGAAGACCCTCTTGATTTATTAGGTTGTAGATCTAAGACCATTTCTCTAGTGATGCTCTTAACCAGCCTTTCATCAAGAACCAAGTGCTGAGAAAAGGTCATGATCAATTCAACTAACTGTCTGGTCCTTGGATGTGATGTTGCATTCACTAATCTAGAACAAATTAGTGTGGACCTCAGGGTTGACCTTTTTATTAGACTATTGCAAACTCTCAAAAATTCTCCCAAGTCCATGTATCTAAGGTTAGTATCTTTGATCTCAACGTAATCATCATGTAACCTCGACTTTGGGGGTATGCCTTGGAACTTGAAAACAACTGGTTTTGCTACTACTCCAGATGTGGATGCCATCTGATCACGTTACCTGTGCATCACAAGAAAAGAAAACATCATCAGTCATGAGATAGCGTAGGAGAAAAAATAACGTAAGAAAAAAAATGTACCCCTTGGGGACTTATTTATTTTTTGTTTGAAAGAAAAATTATTATTTTTAATTTTAAAAAATTTAATAATTTTTCTGAAAAATTTTATATAAATAAAACAAAACTGATGTGCTATGTGGCGTATGTCGAGGCACATGCACGTGTGTAGAGATGTGCGGTGGGCTGACCCGAATGCTAAGGTGTGTGGTGTGAGGCACACAAACTACGCATGCATGGCAATATAGCTTGCACACGGTGTATGGCAATGTGTGGATATGCACCATGCACAACAATGCACGGACAGCATGGCTTGTGCATGACACACTACCAATGTGGGTAGCACAGCCTATGCATGGCTAGCATGTGGCATGTGGCAACACATGGCTAGCACGATCTTTGTGCATCACGATTGTTGGCGCTATGGAGAGAGAGGGGGCGGGGGAGGTTACTGTGCTCCCTTCTCTTGAATACTTGGACAAAAAAAATGAAGGAGAGAGGGGGGGCAAGGGTTTTATAACACTCCCCTTCCTTGCGCATACCAAGAAACATTCACAGTGCACCTTGGCATGCACACGAGAGGAGGGAAAAAAATTATTATTTTTTATTTAATTTTTTAAATTTTTTTGTGTTTTCAAATTTTTGACTCTATGACTCAAACTTTCAAATGAATTTTCTTCTTTCGACTCTCGAACTGCTGAGTCCAGGAGTCAAAAAAAGTAGGGGGTCCCCATTCTTAGCAAGGAATGGAGTATGTGTTGTGGATACCACAACACTATACAGTGGCTAAAAAAGAATTATTAGTAGTAGTTTATGCTCTGAACAAATTTCAGCATTATATAATTGGTTATCCCATATTTTTTCATACTGACCATGTAGCTATTAAGTATATCATCAACAAACCTACCATTACATGAAGGCTAGCAAGATGGCTACTTCTTTTGTAGGAATTTGATATCACAATCATTGAAAAACTTGGAAAGTGATTGTGTTAGCTGATTATCTATCCAAAATCCACCATGATGAAGAAGATACTACTTTGATAAATGATACATTTCCAGATGAGCATTTATTTCATATTACTATCCATATCTCATGGTATGCAGATATAACTAATTACATTGTAGCTAATAAAATGCTAACACATTTCTCTTACAAGGATAAGAAGATGCCTATAGAAAAAAGCTTCCATTTCTCTTGGATTGATAACACATTATTTTACACTAGACCTGATCAAGTTATGAGGAGATGTGTACTAGAAGATGAGACATATGACATTCTACATGCATGTCATAATGAACCATGTGGGAGGTACTTTATAGCAAAGAGAACAATATTGAACATTCTAACAACTAGTTACTATTGGCCTAGACTTCATAAAGATGCAACCAATTATATGTGAAAGTGTGATAAATTTTAGAGGATGGGTTGCCCAACAAAAATAGATGAAATATGTCTCAATCCACAAATGGTGTTAACACCATTTGAAAAATGGGGCATGGACTTCATTTGTCCAATAGATCCTCCATCCAATGAAAAATCTTATATCCCTATATGGACTGACTACCTGACAAAATGGGTCAAAGTAAAAGCCATGAAGCATGCACATGACCATAAAGTTGTTGAATTTTTGTATAAAGAAATATTTACTCAATATGGCATCCCTAGAGAACTTGTTACTAACCAAGGTGCCCAATTCACTTCCAATCTAATCACAAAACTCATGAAGGAATATAATATATGACATCAGAATTTAAGCACCTATGACCCTCAAACTAATGGGCAAGAAGATGTTAAAAATTGGGAGATAGAAGCCATCTTAACAAAGAGCGTTCATTTGCATCATAGGGATTTGAGCAATAGACTACCAGAAGTTGTTTGGGCATACTAAACAACATGGAAGACTAGCAGAGGGTTCGCACCATTTGAATTGTTGTATGCAAAAGAAATAATTCTACCTATTGAATTTGAACATAAAACTTTAAGAACAACACTAGAGTTCAACATTGATCTTCCTACAACATAAAGAGAGCACTTATTGCATCTTAATTCTTTGGATGAAATGTGCAAGTCTTCCTTAGAATGCACATAAATCATATAGAAGAAAAGGAAACAATGACATGACTCCCACATTAAGGGTAAGCAATTTCAAATTGGAGACTGGGCATTGCTTTATGATTCCAAATTTAAAGACATACTAGGCAAGTTGCAGATACGATGATTGGTTCCATATGAAATAAGCCATGTATTTGAAAATGGAGCCATCCAGTTAACCACAATTGATCCAATATAATTCAAGTTATTAGTCAATGGAAATTGACTAAAGTTGTATAAATAGCCCCAAACAAAAGATGACTTCCTGCAGCAATTTCAACAGCCAGTTTCAAATGCACCACAGGTAACACTTTTTGTAGTAGAATGTGCCAACTTTCTACTTGCAACTCCTCAACAAGAATTCCTTTGAGGATGCCCATAATAAACACTTTATGTTTCCATAAAGTTCAATTCTCCATTCACTTTCTAAATTCTTCTTTCTCAACTCATCTCATTTCTTTCTCTACCACCCACCCATCTTCCACATCATCATTTTCCTATGCTTTCAAAAATATGATTGGTTGATTGACATATGATGTTGCTGCCATTATTTGAATCTTGCCAGTTTTATCTTACACGTTCAATGATCAAATTGGAAAGTATAATCTTTTCAAATTTTATTCATGTTTAGTACATAGATTTACATGGTTATATATATTACTACATTAAATGTATTGTTGTAGTGTTATGCTAGTTCTATACCTCATGCCAAGTATGACAAGTGAGGACACTTATCCATGTTTCATAGGGGGTAGGGAAGGTTACTAATTCCCAATGAAGTTTCTATTTATTCATTAAAAGTCCTCAAATTTGTACTCTATCTTTGTTTGATTGAAATCTAGTTGCTATAGTACACAAGTGTCAAGTTTCATACCCTTATTCTCGAATAATTCCTCATTGTTAGACTAAGATGTAACCCAAATTAAATTTTGAAATGATTCTCACATATCTATAATTTATTCTCATTAAAACCTCATTATTATTGTTCATGATGGGAATTCACAGAAAAGAATGTGAAAAGGTTCAGTGGTTTTCAAAAAAAAAATAAAGTCTAAGATTCACAGAAGGGAAGAAGGTAATTGTTGTAAACAAGAGTAGAGTTTCAAATTAGTAAGCACAAATGAGAGAACAGTTGCAACAAAATGAACTAGTAGAACATAATGTTTTACTTTCTAATGTAGAAGCTATAAAAATATTTAATGCATGTGGCTAGCTAGGATATTTCTTGAAACTAACGAAGTTTGATGAAGAAGCAACTACTAAGTTTATACATACATTTGAGGAAGGTGAAGCAATAGTATGGGTATTGATAGTTGTTTCCATAGAGGGATGAATAGTGAAAGTAATTAGGATGCTAGTAGTAGGAGAATAGTACCCCAATGCGCATGATGTTAGGTTAGCTAGGGCCTAGCTTTTCATTCCATGTGACCCTCCATTAGATATTACTAAGTAGGGATGCAAAAGAATGTCTCTTCCACCACCATATAATGAGTTGGCCATTCATATAATCATGCATTTTACCTATGAAGGAAGATTTTCTAATTTACATACACATCATTTTAAGTTGCTTAGTTATATAAGGCATAATTTTCTAGTAAATGTCACCAATTTGTTGTACAATATGTTATGAATTAGTACTGAGGAATCCCAAAAAGGAAAGGACAATTTTGCTACTCACCATGCCCTAATCAAATTCCTCATTGAAAGATCTCTTAGGGATGTCTCTCCTATGTCATGAGCAGAATTTGTCTAGCATAAAACCCTATAACCTCATATTGTCCCTAATGTACAACCCAATCAAGATAAAGTAGTCCCCATTGACACAACTACTAAGCAAGGCACCCAAGGTGCGAAACTTGAAAATGTGAAATAAAATGTGTCTTTACCTATTGAAGTGAGCAATGTACCTACTTCTACCCAAGCAAAGAGAAAATAGAAGTTACAAGAAGAAACTTCAATTTCGATAGTAGAAAAATGAAACCCTAAAGTCTCAAAACAAAAGAAAATAAAGTTGGTTCCTATAGCAGCTACTCCTATAGTGGACACACCAAAAAGGGTTAGTAGGAAAAATGTTATAGTGCTTGAAGAAAATCCTATGTAAAGAAGCCCTAGAATTAAAAAGTAAATTCCTAAAGTGTTCGTAGAAACCCAGTTGATTTCACCCAAACAATCTCATGAAGAATATTTAGTACGAGTTGTCCTGGATGATTCCCCCAATCAGCCTAAAATTCTAGACATTCCTCAGAATCCTAATGAGAAATGAAAGGCTAAGATGAATAAAGGCCAAACTAATTCCCAAGCAAGCCAATAGGACATCCCACACCATAAAGAAGAAGACTCCATAATGCACTAGTTAGCCTATTCAAAAACTATCCTAGTTCCCTATAAGAAAACATGGTTTACAAGCTTCTTGGAATGATCATGGAGGGAACAGAGGAAGAAAAATAACTGGCTAGAGGAAAGTGGTCCAATTACCTTACAAATGCTTCTTTTTCAGTTATATAATAAACATGTGTTAACAACAACCCTATGGGAAGAAGAGAAAAAGAAGATGAAGAAGGAAATAATAGACTAAGGTGAAGAAATTGTAGAACTAAAAGAGCAATTGGCAAAATGGAAGCGAAAGATGGATCATGCCCTTAAATTGGCCAACCAAATAATTACTTGTAGGCCACCACTTGGGATCTATGCTATCTGATGATGACCCTCAAAGATATAAACTCAATGGAACCCTTTAATTTACATAGGGGATATATACCTTAGGGCCCTAATGTCCTAGATGGACAATGAGGCTAATTATGATAGACAATTGAACAATTACAAAGATGAGGAGAAAATAGAACCCTTGCCATTAAGAACAAAGAGCAATAAACTAGAAGAAATCCTTAGGGATTGGTTCATGTTGAACTATGGAGATGTTCACAAGGAAATATGAAAACAAATATTTGGGGCCAAAACAAAAGTATATGCAAAATATGATAACATGCCTTACTTTTTCTATCAAAGAGCCATGGCTAGTGTTAAAAGAAGATGGGGTAGACTACCTAAGGGATTCAGAAGGTTAGAGCCACACAGACATATCAACCTAGAGGCAGCCCTTCACCGAGTACTAGAGTAGAACTTTGGTGTCCATTAATGATGCAACCACCTATGCTTCTTCGGCCCCTGTATGACATAAACTTTGAATGACTTGATAGGTTGTAGGAGGATCATAGAAGGGAAGTCTGGGAAAGAACAAGAGGATACTACAACACCTTTAGGAGTAACAAACAAGGGAGGATCAAAGTTGGAGACTTTTGATACATGGCTAGAAGATACAATGCTTGAGGACAAGCATTAATTTTACCAGGGGGCAGATGATGAGGTTACTTATTGCCTCCATTTTATCTTAATCTTAATACTCTATTTTTAATGTTGCAAAGATATTTGTGAACTTACAACTAGTTGAACTTATGATAAAGTCTAGATAGAACCATTAATCCATGGGTACATAGTTATGCCATATTTTTCCAATATTATACATATAATGCAGCATTTCATATAACCATTGGAAAGTATGTTCTAGTATTTGAATTTAATTTGATTATGTTTATTTGTGTAAATATTTCTACATCGCAACTAACTTGTTAAGGAAGAAGATAGAGAATGGTCAATGGTATTCAGGAAGGGGCATCAAGGCCCAGTTGGAGTGGAAGAATCATAATTGTATTGGTAGACATGATTGCTACAAAGGAGGAGCAATTATTTGAGGAATGCAGGGATGAAGTGTTGCTATATTCCCTCTACATTTACTATTGTGTTGAGTTCGTTACCTAAACTTTATTGTTTATACCATGAGCTATTATATTTCCTTCAATTCTCTAGCAAATTTGTAGTCTGATTATTTCTTTCCTATTTTAGAATAAATGTTATATTTTATTTATAGAGATAGGATCGATAGTTTTGGAGGTAGAGAAAAGTTTAAGGAAAAACATCGTTGACTCTTCTAGTGAGTTGTTTTATAGTTTTATGTATTTTTCTTATGTAAGGAGTTTTGGAATATAATAAAGTGATTATTGGTTTACATTCTATGTTAGTAGATTAGCAGAGGACAACCAAGGGGACCCACTTGGGAGGTGGATTAAATTAGAGTAGTGTAGATTTACTTCCAAAATTTGTAGTATTTTAGGTAGAAGTTTATAAGTTTCTTCCTACAACACCTGCAAGATAAGTTATAATGGATGGTTTGAGTTAAAATATAGGTTAGCATAGAGTTATATTTCAAACACTCATTTCCGTAAAGATTTAAGTGTGTTACTTTCCTGCAGCACTAGTGTAGGTTCTTTGTATGCATTTTAATTTCCTACAACATAAGCATAATGGCTCCTTAAGAAACCTAGTGCACATAATATGCTCACCATTTCAACTATACATCCCTAGGTTGATGAATTAAATGCACCTCATGGTGGGAGAAGTAACCCTTAGATTGAATAAACTATTCCTAAATAAAGCCTTGGGCATGATTATCTTAATCCTATTGTAAGGAAGACCAGGAGTCTTGGCAACTTGTTGAGATGACTTACAAAGGAATTAGGGTAGGTTTGGGATCAACTCATTGGATAGGATTTCAATATGCACACAATGATATGGTCAATAGGTCATATGGTAAAATTCTATTTGAGATTGTCTATAGGTTGAATCCTAGAGGGTTTTTTGAACTTAGGGATCTTAAAGATGGTGAAGAAGGTAGTAGATATGGTTGTTAGAAATAAAGAAGGAGTAACTAAGAGGGGGGGGGGGGGGGGGGTGTGGTGAATCAATTACCACTAAAATAAATCTCAGATCCCTTAGATGTCAAAAATAAAATTTAGACTAAGAAAATTGATTGTTGTTGATGCTCGATAAACAAACAAAAATTGTTGTAACTCAGTAAATATAGAGTGAATTACTTTTAGCAGATCTTAAAAAATTATTAGTAATTAACTTGTAAGCATAAGAGAAATAACATGAACATATGAGGCACCAAGATTTAATGTGGAAATCCAATTTGGAAAAAACCACTAATGTAACTAGTTACTATTTTTCACTCTTTTGAAGTGAGCCCTATTAGGAACCAACCCTGTTAAAGGTTACAAAACACACTATTAGGTGTGATCCTATTAGATGCTTTAATCACCTTGCTAGGAGTGGTCTTGCAAGAGGCCTTAAAACAATTCAATGGAATTTCCACCTTGTTAGAGGATTTACAACTAACTATTAAACTAACTCGGTTAAGAGAGTTTAGATCATTTCTACAATGGTTAGAGAGTAACAATGAAATGACCTAATTGTGATGCAATTAAATTGCTGAATCCAAATCTCTTTCCTACTTAAACTTGATCCTTCCTGATCAAATATTACTTTTCTTCTCCACAAGGATACCTACTTATCCTTCAAGTTCACTCCCTTTCTTTTCTTTTTAATTCAATCAACAAACTTGCACACACACTAGAAATATCAGCTTGACCATTTATTTATACCTTCTAGATTGTCAAGTCAGCCCAAATTCAAATTACAATAAGAAATATTCATCATCATAGTTGGCTAGAATTAATACATAAAGTAATTAAGCTTCATATGCCAAAATAAGAAAAATCCTTTGTAAGCCAACCTTGCTCTGTAGAAACTAACTTTGGAAAGATTTCTTGTGTTAACCAATAGAAACTCTATTAACATTGCAAACTTGCATAAATAATTTGACAATCGAGTGAGCTTAGTGAATACTAGTTCTCTATCCAACTTTCCCTTCATTAATCATGTGAGCTCAGTTAACAATCTTTTTTGCCTAGATTCCTTTGATGCCCAAGTGAGCTCGATAGACACTACCATCTATTGTAAGTAAACCTGTGAATGCTCAGTAGACAAGAAAAACTATCTTCACTAACCAAGTAAGCTTGGTAAGCACTATCTATAAATTGATATAAAATTTGTGTAACATCAAAGACAACACATAATTAATCAATTGTATCCAACAATATCCCACTTTGGCATTGATGGCAACACAACATGTCATAGCATAATGAAATTTTAGAATAAGACACCCTTTGATAGAAAGTTTCTCCCTCTTTGGTTTTACACAAGAACTTCTTCTCTATGTTGTACTCTCCCTTTGTGAAGGAACTGCATAACTTCTTTTCAAACTTCTCCCTCTACAAAATTTTAGAAAGAATAAGATATGATAGTAAACTTCTCCCTCTTTGACAACACATGTGAAAGACAACACATGCCAAATTTGTATCAATATACCTTGAGTACTGATTCATATGCAATATTCTCTTGATTATTCTACATCAACTGATTGATCTTTAACTTGGTTCTTATTGATGCATCAGTAAATTTTATTTAGTGAGCATTAGATAGGGGAATGACCCCTAGCTTACTTCTTAGATACAATAATGCATCCTTAGGTAATGGCTTGGTGAATATGTCTGAAATTTGTTCTTCTATATGGACATATTCCAATCCAATTCCTTCTTCTTGAGAATAGCCTTTACACACTAATCTAGCTTTGTCTCTTGATATTTTTCCATCTTTATTCAGCTTATTTTTGAATACCCATTTTGTTCCAATCACATTTTTACCTTTAGGCCTAGGAACAAGAGTCCAAGTTTTGTTCTTTTCTATCTATTTTATTTCTTCATTCATTGCCTCAATCCAACTTTCATTTTCTAGAGCATCCTTAATACTTCTAGGTTCAATATCAACAAGTGTTTCATGTACATTTTAATTTTCTTCTTGTCATAGTACCTTCTAATTTATCTCCAATAATCTGATTAGGTGCATGATGTCTTTTGACATACTTGGCAAATACAAGTTCTTTTCCTTTTCAATGAATTGTGCTATCTTCATTTTGAATTTGAACTTTACAATCGGGTCATTCAGACTCAGTAGGCATTGACTCAATAGCTTCAAAATGTGACTCAGGTCCTTGTGACTTAGTTTGTACTCCTTGCAACTTGGTATTTATGGAAGACTCAGGGGGTGAAGTCTCCTTATTGATAGATATGCCTGAAAATTTATCAAGTTCAAAGTAAACAAATCTTTTGTAATCATTTGGTTCCTTTTTGCTTTCTTCTTCAGTCTTTTCTACAAAATCATCAATTCTCACATGTGCACTTTCTGTGATTTTATGAGTAGACATCTTCAAACATTTATATGCCTTACTTCTATAGGAATATCTTAAGAATATACCTCCATCACCTTTCACATCAAATTTTCCTTTTTTTGACTCTTTCAATATATAACATTTACTACCAAATACTTTTAGGTAACTTACATTGGGTTTGTAGCCATACCATAATTTGTAGGGAGTTTTATCTGAGTCCCTCTTCAACTATACTCAATTTAAACTATGAACTATAGTGTTGATGGCTTTCTTCTAGTATTCAATAGCAACATTTTTTTCAATCATTAGAGTCCTTGCACAATCCATGATGGATCTATTTCTTCTTTCAGCTATTCCATTCTACTCAGGAGTGTCAAGGTTTGATACTTGCCTTTTGATTCCTCTTTCAATGTATACATTATTGAGTTCATTGGAGATGAATTCACCACCTCTGTCTGATCTTAAGCATTTCAATCTTTTTTTTGTTTCTTTTTTTACTCCTACCAGATACCATTTGAATTTCTGAAATGCTTTTGACTTTTATCTAAGATACATAACAGTCATCATTCTAGAGTAGTCATCAACGAAAAGAATAATTATTTTTTCTCCACTATAACTTTCTACTCCAATTGGTCCACATAAGTTAGTATGCACAATTTCCAAGACATCTTCAAATTGATTATTTTTGCTCTTAAAACTAGTCTTTCCCATTTTGCCATTCTAATAATTTTTGCATAAACCAACATCTGATTTCTTCAAACTAGGGATATCTCTTACTTTTCTAAATTTTCTTATCTTGACCATATTATCAAAGTTTACATGACATAGTTTTCTATGCCATAACCAACTTTCTTCCATTTGAGCAATAAAACATGAGAAATCACCAAGATCAAGATAAAATAGGTTACCTCTTGTTTGTTTGTCTGATCCAATTAGATTCCCTTTGTCATCCAATAGTCTTGCCTTGCCATGCATGAATTCTACCTTGAATCCAATGTTGATTAATTGTGCCACACTTAGTAGGTTATGTTTCAGTCCTTCAACCCAATAGGCATTATCACATACAAGTTCATTAGTTAATGAGATGTGACCTTTCCCTTTTATGCAACAAGGTTCATTGCTTCCAAACCTTACACTACCTCCATCATAGTGTTCAAACTATTCAATTTTTTTTTTGTCTCGAGTCATTTGATATGAACATCCACTATCTATGATCCATGTATCATTTTTACTGACATGAGAGATAAGTGCCATTCTGCTAAATTAGATTCATCTTTTACAACAATGTACACTATTTCATCTTTGCTCTTATCAAAATTGTTAGCCATAAAACAAGTCTTCGTACCTTTATCTTTGAAGGATTTGTGATTTTTGGATTCCTTCTTGCCTTTGTACTTGTGGCTCTTCTTCTCATCCTTTCTTTCTGTATTTGGACACCTTTTATCAATATGAACAATTTTTTCAAATGAAAAATAGATCAAAGGAACTTTACCTTTATACTTTCCTCTACCTCTAGAATATTTCTTTGCAAGTAAAGCTTCAACAACTTCAAGATCACTATCAAAACTTTCCTTTTTTTCCTATTTACTTTTTGATTGATCGTCCTTTGTTTTCTTACATTTTTCTTTGAGTGAAAGTTTAGTTTCAAATGCAGACTCAATATTTTTGGAAGCTGGAACATAATTGTGAAAGTTGTCTACATCAAAAGTTGTCAATCTTCCTACTAGGACATCCAAGCCTAGCTTGCTATTTGAATCAAATCTCTTTTCTTTGATAGAAGACACTATGATTGCATATATGGGAAGAAATTTCTAAAAACTTTACTTACAATAGTTTCTTCCTTGATTTCTCCTCTAGGAGCTCTGATTGCACTGACACTAGCTTTGATTCTTTCCACATATTTGGCAAGATTTTCATCTTCTCTCATTCTCATCTAATCAAACTATCCTCTAAGACTTTATACTTTGGCTCTCCTTACATTTTCATCACCACCATAGATATCGTTTAGCTTGTTCCACATATCAAAGGTAGATTTACAGACTTTGATCTCATCAATTCATCATAGCTGAGAGTAGATGCAATATCAATCATCATGATGTTATTGTTCTTTTTCTCAGAAAGATCTCCAATAGATAATATACTAGTAGGAGTTTTGTATTCTTCATAAAGGTGTTTGCAGCCTGAATCACTAATGGTGGCTAGATGAAGTCTCATGAGTCCCTGCCATGCTAAAAAGTTGTCTTTGTTTAGCTTTGGAATCACTCTCTTGTAAGACATCCTGATCTTTAGCTTAGGTCCTTGAAACCTTTCTAGCAAGCACCAAAAGCTCTAATACCAATTTTTGGAAACACAAAAGGAGTAACTAAGAGGGGGCTGAATAAGTTACCACTAAAATAAATCCCAAATCCCTTAGATGTCAACAATTAAATTTAGATAGAGAAAACTGATTTTTTTTATGCTCGGTAAACAAACATAAATTATTGTAACTTAGTAAATGTAGAGTGAATTACTCTTAGTGGATCTTAAAATACTAACTGTAATTAACTTGCAAGCATATGAGAAATAACATGAACATATGAGACACCAAGATTTAACATGGAAACCCAATTTAGGAAAAACCACCAATGTAACTAGTTACTATTTTTCACTCTTCTGAAGTGAGCCTTGTTAGGAGCCAACCTTGTTAAAGGTTACAAAACACACTATTAGGTGTGACCATGTTAGAGGATTTAATCACCCTACTAGGAGTGGCCTTGCAATAGGTCTTAAAACAATTCAATGGAATTGTCACCTTTCTAGAGGATTTACAATTGGCTATTAAACCAACTATGTTAAGAGATTTTAGATCACTACTACAATGCTTAGAGAGTAACAATGAAATAGCTTGATTGTGATGCAACTAAATTGTAAAATCTAGATCTCTTTTTTGCTTAAACTTAATCCTTCCTGATTGAATATTGCTTTTCTGCTCCACAAGGACACCTGCTTATCCTTTAAGTTTGCTCCCTCTCTTTTCTTTTCAATTCAATCAACACACTTGCACACACACTAGAAATCTCAACTTGACCTTTTATTTATACCTTCTAGATTGTAAATTCAGCCCAAATTCAAATTGCAATAATCAATATCCATCATCATAGTTGGCTAGAATCAATACATAAAGTAATTAAGCTTCATATGCCAAAATAAGAAAAATCCTTCGTAAGCTGACCCTACTTGATAGAAACTAACTTTGGAATGATTTCTTGTATTAACCAATAGAAGCTTAGTTAACACTGCAAACTTGCAAAAATCCTTTTGCAACCGAGTGAACTCGATGAATTCTAACTCTATCTAAATTTCCCTTCATTAATCCAGTGAGCTCAATTAACACTCTTCTCTGCCTAAATTCATTTGACACATAAGTGAGCTCAGTAGACACTATCATCTATTTAGAATAAACCTATGAACACTTGGTAGATAAGGAAAACTATCTTCACTGACCAAGTGAGCTCGATAAGCACTATCTATCAATTGATATGACATTTCTGTAACATCAAAGACAACACACAATTAATCAATTATACAACAATGGTGAGGAATTCACCCACTCTATGAGGAAATTACATGAAATCGTAAGGAACACCTTGACTAACAATGCTAAGAAACTCAAGCATAAATTTGATGATAGTTAAAGAGATGTGTAGTTCCAAGTTGGAGACCTTATGATGGTTCATCTATACAAATGAAGTTTGTAGAAGGGAGTTCGTCATAAGCTTCAAATGAGAAGATTGGGATCTTTCTAGATACTCATCAAGTATGGAAACAATGCCTACAAGGTGGAAATTCATGCAGACATTGGGTTGGTACTAGTTTTCAATGTTGTTAATTTGATTAGGTACAAAGGCCCTACTCCAAATGTTTATTAGATACTTATGGAGGTCATTCAAGGTACACAATCCCTAAACTTAACTTGTCCACCTCCTAAGGCAATTGCCAAGGTACTTGACTCAAGGGTTTACAAGAATACTAGGACTGCAATTTATTGGGAAAATCTAATCAAGTGGCATGGATAAGAAGATGCAAAGGCTACTTCGATCAAGGAAGCATACTTCAAGAATTTGGGCATAGACTCCAGCTTGCTCATTCCAAGGGTGGATTGACCTCTTTGTTTTTAGGGGAGTATGGTGCAAGAGCACCTAGGATAACTCCTAGTCCTAGTTTTACATTTTTTTTTTGGCTTATACTAACCTTAGCCAAGTCAAGTTGTTGTCTTTGGACCTTATGAGGTCATATTTGTTTTCTCCTAGGTGGATAACCATAGGCTCAATCCATTTTAGTTATTTTTGAGTTGTTTTTTCTTGCCATGTCTTTTGGTTATTTGGGAGATTAGGGGTATGGGTCTTATAACCTAGAAGTTTGAGGAAGGTATGATTTTAAACTTATTTTGGATTATATGATTTTTTTATGTCCTTTTTCATAGGTTGTAGGTCATACATTGTCATTTGGCACAAAGATGGGAAAGATGTCAACATGATGTAAATTGGTGGAAAGTTATCAATTAGGTGAAATTAGTCAAAATAATGTAAGTTGATGCTCTAAAGGATAAATCATGCCTATACATCATAATGGGACCATACTAGACCTATTTTGAAGTTTCCAAAGGATGGATGTAACAGTTGTTAAGAGTTACAAAAGTTGTCAGCAACTTTGAAAAGTTGCTTAACAAGATTTTGAAAATATATTGCATTTTTAGGTGAAAGAGTTTGATATTTAAGATAATTGTCTAAAACCTCTCAAGGAACCTATAAAATCATGAAGGAGAGAAATTCCAAGGGTTGGAGTTTGTTAGAAGTTTATGTTGAAATTGAAAACTAATATAATATTGTTCTAGAATTGACAGTTTAGGGGTTTCTTATTGCATGAGCACTTTAATGGATTAGTGAACTTATATTTTAATTTTATCTTTGTATTTCATTCCCTTATAGTACTTTTTATTCTATTTTTCAAGTTATTAAGAGTTCTTTTGTTCACAATTTGAAAATCATGTGCTATTAGACAATGTGTTGTTCTATTTTGGAATTTTTTGTGAAGAATGGTTCCCCCATGAATCCTTATTGTTAAATCATCATGGTCTTGAGGGAAATGGAATTTTAGTCTTTGGAAAGTGTATATACAAAAGGAGAGCATTGGAAAAAATGGTTTTCCATTTTTCAAGTGACGTCATAGGGAATCTTTCAATGCATTGCTAGGTGATCACAACGCTTGCAAATGGGATTTCATGGATTGAATGTGCTAGATAGTTCAATATGAGAGTTCTAGAAAGAGGAGGGATGTATGAGGATGGTATGCGTGTGAGGATAATTTTATAAGACAAGTTTTTCTATGAATTCCATGAGACCCTAGCAGGTGCTAATATGAAATTCTTGAAACCATTTTTTTTTGCATAAAAATAGCAAGGGGATGTACATACAGGTTGAGGACCTAAAACCAACAAAATATTGAAGTGTTCAGAGAAGGGTATCAATATATAAGGTTAGTTTGCCACCTTATTAAGATAAATTTTGATTTGTAACCCAAAAGCTAACTTTGGAGGCCTAAGTCTACTAGGTCTAATTAGGACAATTTTGTCAATTTTGACAAAATTAGTAAGGAGATCTATGGAATTTGAGACCAGAAGGATAGGGAGGAGTCTAAGAACTATCGAGTTTCATCCCTCACTCTTTTTTGAAGTTAGAATGATCAAGTTTTTAGAAAGTGTGAGTTTGAAGGAAAATGGAAGATGTGTGTAGGAAGGAAGCAATTTAGAAAAACCTTGGTGTAGCTGGATAGGGAAGTGAAGAGGATAATATAGCAATCCTCTTGAGGTTAGGATGACTAAGGAGAACCCCAATAGGCAAGGAGAGAAGCCTAGGTGAGCCCTTAGTGAAGAAATTGGCTAGCAAGAAATCTAGCTTACATAATTCTCCCTCCTTTCCTTAGGTGGTTCATGCTTACCTTCCACTATTGTGCTGGTCCTACTAGTGCCATTTTGGTTCCCTTTCTTTCTATGTTTTATTCTCACTTGTTGTAATTTTTTTTTTCTCGATTGGGGTGTGGGTATTTTTCTTGGTGTCTTTGTTCTTGTTTGGTCTTTATGTATTCCTAGGCTCTTGGGAGTTTATGTACATCTCAATTGCCAATTTTCTCTTTTTTTGTCTATGTTACATCTATCCCGTTAGGTTTGTTTCTGTTTTATTGGTGGCTCCTAGTTGTGTGGTATTTTCATGTTTTATTCCTATTTTTTATCTTGTTAATATCTCTCTAACATGTGTGTGTGTGTGTGTGTGTGTGTGTGTGTGTGTGTGTGTGTGTGTGTGTGTGTGTGTGTGTGTGTATATGTATATATATGTATATATATATATATATATGTTTGTATGTATATATGTATATATGTATATACATATATACATATATACATACATACATACATATATACATACATACATACATACATACATACATACATACATACACATATATATACATACATACATACATACATACATACATACATACATACTTACTTACTTACTTACACACACACACACACACATGTGTGTGCGTGTGTGTGTATGAATATGTTAATGTGTGTGTATGTATCTATCTCTACATGTATATGTATATGTATATATGCATTTGTATCTTTTCACCTATTTTTCCTAGTTTGGTGCTTTGCCTCTTTATGTCCAATTTTTATTTATTTTTTCTTGTTAGCATCTTTTTTTTTTGTCTTCCTTTTTCACTTTTTCTTTTTGTTTCTTGATAGTTTTTTTAGTTTACATCTGTATATGTATGTACTCTAAATTGTTACAACAATGTGTATATGTGTGTATATATGTGTGTGTCTATATATATATTGGTGTGTGTGTGTGTGTGTGTGTGTGTGTGTGTGTGTGTGTGTGTGTGTGTGTGTGTGTGTGTGTGTGTGTGTGTGTGTGTGTGTGTGTGATCACGCACACACATACACACACACACACACACACACACACACACACACACACACACACATAGACATAGACACACATATAATTTATTGTTTACATATATTTTTTTAATTTTTTAGATTTTTATCCCCTTTTTCCTTGTGATAATTTTTTCTCATCTCTTTATTTCCCATTATTTTATTTTGAGATTTAGTGTATTTCACCCCTATATTCACCCTTTTTAATATTCTCATGGTTTAATTCTTGCATTTTTTGTTTTCTATGATTATTTCCTTTTGTGAGAATTGTGGTCTTTGTGGTTTTTGGTTAGTCATTTACTCATTTATTTCAATTTTATTTTTATTTTTATTGGTTAGTTTTGTTTCAACCCTTTGTAGGCATGCAATCTCTCTTTTGTTGGTCCCATTATCTTTTGAGTAGTCTCATTTGGCACTCATTTTGTTTCGTATCTCTTTTTCTTTTCATCATCACATAGTGTACCTTGAAACGTTGATGATATATATTTTTTATTAGTAATAAATAGGATAGGAGTATTGATGTATGGGAAATAAAGTAATGAAATATAGTAACGAATGAAAGTTTAGTAATGTTTTATTGATTAGAACTAGGAAGAAGTACTTGATGAATTATGAAGAGTAAGTTGAGAATTTGGAAGGAAATGTTAAGAGCATCAGTGATAGCCTTATTTCCCTAGTTTCTCTTACTAACAAAGTTATAATAAGTATGGCTAAGAGTCTCAATGATGTGGTCAATAAATTGAAATTTCAGCCAAGATAGATTTGTGGTTGACTTGGAGGTTAGTACAGAAAAAGAATTCAAAGTGGATACTGGTCTGAGTTATAGAAAAAAATATTATTTAATGTGACTTGGATGTTGAAGCTACTGAGCTATTGAAAAATCTTGCTTAAAGTTTCTCAAGATATACTCCTTTTTTTTTTTTGTTTCTTTCTCTAGTTCTTACCCATATTTTTTGATGTCTCATTGATGTTAGCAGTATGTCTTTGACCTTTATGCTAGTTTCTTTTTGTAAAGGCTCCTAGGGTTTCAATATCCTTCAAAACCTATCTATTTCATAATCACAATAACAAAATAAATTGCATCTAAAATTATTAGTACAATAATCAAAATTTATTAGAAAAAAATACTATTTTTTAAAAATATATTAATTCTTTATCAACAAATTCTTATACTATTAAGAGATATATTTATTGAAAGAGCTTGTAATACAATGAAAAATTGTGAGATAATAATAATTAGTCACAATACATAATAATTAGCTAGATAATACAATACAATATTTTTTACTCAAAAAATTACTATAAAAGTAAAGTATCATATAACAATTAAAAAATAAAAATAAAATGTTATTTATTATATCGTGGATTTAACTAGTTCTTGTTAACAATTTTATTATTTTTCTCAAATATATCTTAAAACTCCTTCCATTTATGACCTCCAATTAAAATTTAACAAACAAATGCAACTGCAGATTTAAGAGAAACAAAATGAAAAAAGTGAAGTGCTTAAGTCTAGAGGTCAAATCTTAGCATCGAAGATCCCCACTGTAAGCATCTGCTTGGCCATAGACTAAAATGTTTGACCAGCAAGGCGCTCTTGTTTTCAGCATACTGAAAACATGAAACATATTTCAATATATCTTTTAACAGTTCTTTATCAAAAGATAACGGGGAATCATAACATAAAATTTCTATTAATATTTCATCATATTTTGAGCTGGAATAAAGCATTGTTGGTTAATAGACTTCATTTTAGTGTTATTAGTGATACAGTATGACAAACTGTGTCTCTCGGTATTTGGAAAGCTGGATGTTAAACAATATTTTTAAACATATTCTGCATTATGAAATTGGGAAAATTCTTGTTTTGTGCACTAACATCATATTGCAGTTTGCTTTTTTACGTTCCAAACCAAAAGAAGATGGTGATGTCACAGGCGACCAGAGCAGATCAAAAGCCAATTTTTGCTGCTACATGTTGGAGATATTGTTTGTGAAAGATAGATCCAAAGTCTCTATGCATACTGTACTAACGCCTTTTGACATGACTGCAAAACGTAGTTAGTATATCAATATAAACGTGGCTGTTTTATTGATTGAGCTTTGTATGGATTTCGCTTCTAATGGCATGTATTTGACTACTTGTGGTTATTGTATTGGCCCCTCAAAGTAATTTCTAATAATTATCTTCTAAATGTCAGCTCCTTTTTAGACCACTATTATTTATTTGTAATTTGTTTAGCTTTATTCAATTAAAAGATCCTTGTAATATAAATCAATTACATGTTAGAATATGTGAAGTAATCTTAGTACCATAGAGGAATGGACAACAATAATATGTTCAGAAATAATTTTAATGATATATTAATAAGAATTGGAAAAATCACTAGTATTGTGTTTTTAAGGTAATCTATATAGTATTGTAACCTTTTAAAGATAATTTATATTAATTATGACAGAAGAAAATGACAGTTAAACCTGAACCAATCGTATATAACATTCTTATGAAATAAAAGTTAAAAACCTTATAAAAAATCCAACATTACTTGTTAAGCAAAAAAGAAGGGCGTAGACTTGTAGTTAAACGTGCTTCTGCCAACGACCTTCTTCGCAGCAAAATCCAAAAAATATAAATTGAATACTGGACACGCTTTTCACGCCAATATAAATTAGTTTGCATAAAACCAAACAAGCAAATAAAAAAGCATAAAACATGGCTAATAAAGATGAATGGCCAACAGGCAGAGTCATTGATCGGTTAGGTAATCCACAAAAGTAGCTTAAAATCTCATATAATTCAAACATGTACGTTAAATTTAACTAAATTATAATTCAAAACCACCACTAAAACAGGTTTCATATTTTCAGCCACACGTTGTCTTGTAAGCTACATGAGATCATAGCCGATTATATTTTGTTGTATTAGAGTTGGTGGTTGATGTGTCGTTCTGTGAAAGAGCATCATAAATATAACAACATATAACACTATATTAGTAAGCTTATTCTGGTTTTCAGAGGATGATACGGAGTTAACTTTGAGAATGTTATGCCACTAGAAATAAAATAATCATGCGATGATGTCTAGGCTATCTTGATCCATAAATGAGATGATGTTTAGGTGCTGTCTAGGTTCAACTATGTTTAGCGTTTAGTTTTAAGCTGATTAGAAAACCTAAATTTAGTAATGTGTACATGCAGTTAGCCATTATTTCTATCAAAGTTCAAATTCCTCTAACTGTTGCCATTATTTATGGCGAAAGAAGATAGTAGTAAAACAAATGCAAATAGGAGGGGAACAAAGCATCCTGCCTACATAGGTGTCAGAAAGAGGAAGTGGGGTTTGTGGGTGTCTGAAATAAGAGAGCCAAGGAAGGAGAAGAGGATATGGCTTGGCTCATTTCCGTCACCTGAGATGGCAGCTCGTGCACATGATGCAGCTGCTTTTGCTTTAAGAGGTAACTCCGCCAATTTCAATTTCCCTGACTCGGTTCACTCCCTTCCTTGCCTTAGAACTTCCTCTGCAGCTGATATTCAGGCTGCTGCTGTCCAAGCTGCTTATTCTTTTTCTCAAGAGCCAGAGAAACAAGAAGTATCAACGCTGTGCTCCAACACGAATAATGATGATGCTAACAGTGTTCTTAGTTTAGAACCCTTTCAAGAAAGTCAGTTTCAATCCACTGATTTTCCAAAAACTGCAAACCCAAACAACGAGATAACGGAATCCTGGTTAGATTGGTTAAACTTTCTAATGAACACTGAAGATGGATTGAAGATGGGATCTTCTCTACAATTTCATAGCCAACTCGCTGAAGGAGAAGAAGAAAATTACGAGCTTACATCTCTATGGGATTTTGCTTAGATTATCAAATTAGGGTTACGAAAAGAATGCAAATTGGAGCTTTCAATGCATTGGGAAATGGGTAAGAGCTCACTAGTAAAGAAAAATAGTTCGTTAAGATGAGCCTGTTCAGGTTTATGATGGCTAAGATGGGTTTCTACATTATTCCAAAAAGTTTGTGCTGTATTCTTTATTTCATTGAATTGTAAGTGTGGGAAAACAGGGAGTTATAAAAGATCCTTGACTGAAATCAAGTACATATAGAAACTTTCGTTCAAATGATGTATATAGCAGTTTCTCAAATTTAGTTTTGTTAAAAATGTATATAAATGTTTTCTAATTTGGGTTTTCCAGCTACTTTGAAACCCCAATGTATATATAAACATAGGAAACTTTTATCATACAAGGGTAACTCTTGCATTGCCGCATTATTTGATTGTTCTCTACTCATCTAATTTGCTTTTGCATATCTCTTGGTATTTGAAAGTGAAGTAATAGAAAACAGGAGAAAAAAATTCAAATACAGTCCTATTATTTCTTTTTGAGATTGTACATCTATGAACATGATTCAATTTTGAATGCTTAGTATGAGAGAATTTATGAGCAGATATGCCAGGGATGACCTTATGCCCACGGATGTTTTTTTAGCTCAAATTAAACGAGATTTGAACCCATATATATTAGCAGTTGCATCATGTATGAAATGATTCAAACTAATCTTTCGAAAGAATGGTTGAATTTTTTTTGAAAACCTATTTTTTCATAAAAGTCTTTTATGAATATTGTTCGGAATGTGTATAGTAAATAAATTATTAGATATAAAATTTGACTGTGAATAAAAAGTTATCTGGATTAGACGAATCGATGGCAGAAGATACAAGTGTATAAAATGTTAGACGGATCATTTCTTGCTCAAAGAATGGAAATTTGAAAATTAATTGTTTTGTTTGATGATAGTAAGAATTCATCTATTTTTACATGTATGGAGATAATTTCATTCTTGTGCTATGTAAACTTTATTGATAGCAATTAATATAGTCAATGAGAAAATAAAATGTACATACAATTGATTTACAGATAGTTGATTTTAGATCTAAAATTCTTTAAGTAAATAATTAAGGACAAAACAAATATATGTTGATTAATGAGTATTGTTATATATGTTAATTCTAATTCATAATGTTATTTATGTATGTGAAAGAGGCATTTCAGTTATTATGTTGTCACTGAAGTTACACCTTAGTTGGTTAGACATTATGCTAATTCAACAGTGTCATGTTATTTGATTGATGAAGATTATTTGATTGATGAAAAATATTTGAGGAATAATATGACAATGTAAATGTTGGTATTCAATGGGTACTTGAATGAGTTAGACTCTAATGGTATAATATTAGTTTGATTGTTTTACATGATTTGATTTAGTGTTGAGATCATGTATAAGAAAGACAGTTTGGTCAATAAATGAAGGAATACAATATTAACTAATATACTACAATTGCTACCCAACACCTCAAGAAGAGATGAAAAATATATAGAGGACAAAAAATTAAAGAAAAAATTTAATCTAAGGCTAACATTTGATAAAAATAAAGATTATTTGAGAAGTTTAGAAGGCAAGGATGGAGTTTGTTACAAGATCAACAACTGGAGAAACTCAAAGAAGATCATATGAAAGTATATTTCTCAAATGCCTACATTCAATGAACATGAACCTGATGAAAATATATCAATTATGATTAAGCAAAAAAACCTGAAGGATTCTAGAGGAATTAAAAAAGTTTCTTTTTAAAGGATCAATACAATGCTTACTATTTCTAATATTGTTGATTATGTTGATTAACATGTTATCAAAGAAGTTAAAGAAATAAGGAGAACCAAGCACAACCGTATTGTGAATATTAGGGAAATGAAGTACTAAGTTGATGTTTGAAGTGTCTGAGTCAGCCAGAAAGGGATTAGAAGACATAGATTGGATGAAGAGGTTATATCAACAAGGAAGAGAGTGTTGAACCTAAAATATCATTTTACTAAATTACTTTCTAATCAATGTAGCTGAAAATTTGCTAAATTGAGTGGACCTAAAAGTCTTTTGAAATCCTATATTCTAACATTCTATTGAGTGTTTGTAACTTCTTTAGAGAAGACCATTTTTTAGAAGTTTCAAAGAATGAACAAGGTCTAGATGGTATTTGGTGAAAATCATTTAAAAATATCACATTAACATATCCCAGTATCTCTGGGATTGGCATTTGTATTAGAGATTGGTTAGGCAAGCCATTCGCAGTTAAGGCTGCTCCCATCAATCCTGGCATGAACAACATGGTAGAGGCATATGCACTTCTTCATGGTCTGGTTTTGGCAAAGAAGGTTGGTTCTTCTAAAATCTAGATTGAAGGGGATTCTCTTGTGGTAATTAATGCATGCACGACCAAGAAAATTCACAACTAGTAGGTTCGATATATTATGAATCAAATTTGGCAATTACTTCATTCTTTTTAGGACATATGCTTCACTCACACACTTAGAGAAGGTAACAAGGTGACTAACTATTTATCTAATCTTGGTTGTGATGGAAAGTTTATTGAATCTTTTTCAACAGACCAGGTCTTAAACTTGTTCTTCGAATTGGAAAATTTATTATCTTCAACTATTAGTGTTGACCTCTTCTTCTAGCTCTTCCCCAACTCAATAATGGGTTTTTAGCTTCTTCATCTTTCTTCTCTTTCCCTTCTTGTTGTATTCTGGCAAGGATATTGGGTTTTCTTCTTGTTTCATTCCCTATTGAGGCTCTGAATCAAGATATATATATATTAGTGGTTTGCCCAATTTTGATTTAAAAAAGAAAACATGTATGTAACCTTTAACAAGGTTGGATCCTAAGAGAACCTACTTTACAAGAGTGAAAAATTTGGGTTGTTAGTTCTTAGATGTTTTTTCACTTTATAAGGTTTTATGTTAAATATTTGCATCAATTTTTGTGAATTCTTATGATTTGAAAATATTATTTTATGTTTAATTTTTATTATTATAATTCAATCTAACCTAGAAGATAACTGTAATACTTAAAATATTAAGCTAGCCATTTTTTGCAAGGTTTATCTTAGTTATATTTTAATGCTAGATCTAGTTTTAGAGTTAATGAAATGAAAGTTTAACATATTCTAAATTGGTGAAAATTGTTTCAAAGGCCTGTATAATATCTGATTATAATTGACTCACCCATCCTCTTAGTTATCTAACAATTGGTATCCGAGTTGGGTGCTTGATAGAAAAGTTTAAACTGACTTAAGCTAAGGATTTGAAGATGTATATGAGAGAGGTGTCAATGCTAAACAAGTAGAGATTTTCCTCATGGTAAACTAGGATTAGGCTTCATCTATGTGGGATTGGAGACAATACAATATTTTTCCTAGACAACTAGTACACCCCTCTTAACCCTCCTATAACAATTGATGAGATGAACCAAAAGAAAAAACACAATAGTTTGATGATTGAGATTGCTTTTGTATTGAATGATGTTAATTTTGATGATTTTAAAGATTATTCTACTATTAAATAGATGTGGGACAAGATGATACTTTGGCATGGTGGAGATCAGAATTTATGGAGAGATAAACCAGAAAGTCAAAGAGGTAAGTAAGATGAGATGTGCATGAAAGAAGAAGAAGACGTTATTCAATATATCATTGGAATCAAAGAAGTTGTGAGTGCT
Organism: Cupressus sempervirens; assembly: GCA_028749045.1. Taxonomy (NCBI): domain Eukaryota; kingdom Viridiplantae; phylum Streptophyta; class Pinopsida; order Cupressales; family Cupressaceae; genus Cupressus; species Cupressus sempervirens. The sequence goes on from CM053792.1 coordinate 782,474,393, forward strand.
ATGAATGCTACAACAGGGGACATCAACAATGAACATTTTGTAAGTAAGATTACAAGAATATTCTTTCATATTTATGCTATGGGTAATCCCACAATAGTGGGTGCAACTTTTCTTCTAGCAAAAACAAATTTGGAAATTAATGCAAGTTTCCGATTTCCAACTTTTAGTTGTGTTTTCCCAAACAACACTTGCATATAGGTTCATGTGAGCATATCTTAATAGAAATGGATATGTTCGCACAAACATAAGTATTATAAAGGTTCGCACAAATGTTCTACATTTATGATTTTAACTTTTAATTCACCATGTTTCATTGTCACTTTCATTTCTATGGCACAGTAAAAATGTTTTCGACATTGGAGTGAACATGTTGGAGTGTTGAGTGAACTATGTCTTTTTCCTCTATTCTTTGGTCATTGCGGTATTTCGGGTATGTTCAAATTTCATTATTTGAATGCTTTTTATGTTTATTAAATTTTCAAAGAATATTTTAAGGTTAATTTAATATTTTTACTGCTTTTTAACGTTAGCTAATTATATTACTAGGTCGTTTATAAATTTTTTTATTACTTAATTTTATATTAGTGTTATTAGAAAAATATTTAAAAATACATTAAAAAATATTAGTACAACATTAGGAAATAAATTTAGAAAATTATTAGTGTTATTAAATAAATATGAAGAAAAATATTACAAAATATTAGAAAAATACATTACAAAATATTAGAAAAACATTAGAAAATATTTAAAATATTACTATAGAATATTATAAAAATATTAATCTAAAATATTAGTATAACATTGCATAACAAATTTAGAAAAATATTAGTGTTATTAGAAAGATATTAGACAAAACATTAGAAAAAATATTAGAAAATAATAATAGAACATTAGTCTAGAATATTAGAAACATTTAGAAAATATTTTAAAAAATTAGTCTAGAATATTGAAAAATATTCAAAAAAATATTAGTATAACACTCTGAAACAAATTTAGAAAAATATTAATGTTATTAGAAAACTATTAGAAAATATTAGAAAAAGCAATATAAAATATTAGAATGTTTTGGACTTTGGAGGAGCTCTGTCTTTGTCCTCTAGTTTTTGGTCGTTGCACTATTTTGGGTATGTTTATATGTGATTATTTGAATGCTTTTTATGTTTTTAAAGTTTCCAAAGAATGTTTAATGTTAATTTAATATTTTTATTGCTTATTAATGTTAGCTAATTATATGAATGGGTCATTTATAAAAAAATTATTGCTTAATATTATATTAGTATTATTAGAAAAATATTAGAAAATACTAAAAAAAAATAGTCTAGAATATTAGAAAAATATTAGTGTTATTAGATAAATATTAGGAGAAATATTAGACAATATTAAAAAAAATATTAATCTAGAATATTAGAAAAATAGTAGGAAAAACATTAGAAAATTTTTAGAAAAAATATTTTTAAAATTAGAAAAACATTAGAAAATAATAATAGGACATTAGTCTAGAATATTAGAAAATGTTAGAAAATATTAAGAAAATATTAGTTGGAAAATATATTTAAAACATTAGAAAATATTTTTAAAAATAGTCTAGAAAATTAATAATTTAACATTAGGAAACAAATTTAGAAAAATATTGGTATAACATTAGAAAATAAAATTAAAAAATTTAATAAAAATTCTAACCCTCATCTTAACCCTATATATAACCCTAATTCTAATTTTAACCCTAACCTTAAGCCAAACCCTAACTCTAACTCTAGCTCTAACTCAAACTCAAACACTAACTATGACCCTAATTCTAACCCTAACCCTAACCCTAATGATAATTCTATCTCTGACCCTAACGCTAACTCTAACTCTAACTCTAACTTGAACCCTAACTCTTGTTTAACCCTAACTCTAACTCTAACTGTAATTGTAACCCTAACCCTAATGCTAACCCTTACTCTAAATCTAACCCTAACTCTAACTCTAACTCTAGCTTGAACCCTAACTAGCTCTAACTCTAACTTTAGACCTAATTATAACTCTTATTATAACCCTAACGCTATTGCTAACCCAAACTTTAACTATAGTGCTATTGTTAGCCCTAGTTAATTCTAATTCTAACTCTAACCCTAAAGTTCTAATTTTAACTCCAATACTAGCTCTACTTCTAATTCTCTAACCCTAACCCTAACTCTAACCATAACCTTAACCCTAATCCTAACTCTATCTCCAACCCTAACCCCATATATAACCCTAGTTATGTAACCCTAATTCTAAACTCAATTATAACTCTAACTCTAACTCTATAGCTCTAACTCTAACTAGCTCTAACTCTAAGTGAAGCCCTAATTATAACTCTAATTGTAACCCTAACCCTAATGCAAACCAAACATAAACTATACCCCTATTGTTAATGCTAGAACTCTAATTATAACTCAAACTCCAACTCTAACTTTAACCCTAACTCTAGAACCCTAACTCTTATTGTAACCCTAACCCTAATTGTAACCAAAACTGTAACTATAGCCCTATTATTAACTTTAGAACTCTAATTCTAACTCTAACCCTAAAGTTCTAATTTTAACACTAACTCTAGCTCCAATTCTAATTCTAACTCTAACCCTAACCCTAGTTCTAACTCTATCACTAACTATAATCATAACCCTAATCCTAACTCTAGCTCTAATCCTAACCCTAACCCTAACTCTAATTACACCCCTAACCCTAACCCTAATCCTAACCCTATATATAACCCTATTTATGTATTCCTAATTCTAATCTTAATTATAACTCTAACTCTAACTCTAGCTCGAACCCTAACTAGCTCTAACTCTAACTCAAACCATAATTATAATGCTAATTGTAACCCTTATCCTAATGCTAACAGAAACTTTAACTATATATCTATTGTTAACCCTAGAACTTTATTTCTAACTCAACCCCTAATTCTAATTTTAACCCTAACTAACCCTAGCCCTAATGCTAACCAAAACTTTAACAATACCCCTATCATTAAACCTAGAACTCTTATTCTAAGTCTAACCCTAACTCTAGCTCTAATTCTAATTCTAACCCCAATCCTAACCCTAGTCCTAACTCTATGTCTAACTATAACCCTAACCCCAATCCTAACTCTATCTCTAATCCTAACCCTAACCCTAACACCAATTACACCCCTATATATAACCCTAGTTATGTATCCCTAATTCTAATCTTAATTATAACTCTAACCCTAACTCTAGCTTTAACCCTAACTAGCTCTAACTCTAACTAGAACCCTAATTATAACTCTAATTGTAACCCTAACCTTGATGCTAATCCAAACTTTAGCTATAGGCCTATTGTTAACCCTAGAACTCTAATTCTAACTCTAGGCCTAAAGTTCTAATTCTAACCCTAAGTCTAGCTCTAATTCTAATTCTAATCCTAACCCTAACCTTAGTCCTAACTCTATAACTAATCATAACCATAACCCTAATCCTAACTTAATTTCTAATTGTAACCCTGATTCTATATATCACCCTAGTTATGTAACCCTAATTCTAATCTTAATTGTAACTCTAACTCTAACTCTAACTCTAACCCTAATTATAACTCTAATTGTAACCCTAACCCTAATTCTTACCCAAACTTTAACTATACCCCTATGGTTAATGCACTAGAACTCTAATTCTAATTCTTAAGCCTAGCCCTAAGTCAAACCCTAACCCTCACTCTAACTCTAGCTCTAACTCAAACTCAACTCTAACCCTATTCCTAGCCCTAACCCTAACCCTAATGAGCTCTCTTTCTCATGTATGATATAAATGTGTAGATTAGATGATGTACAATTTGTATTTTTTGAATACAAATTTGTGTACTAGACTACATGTATGTTTATGTGTATTTACAATATATATTAGCTCAAGCATTGTAGTTATGACTTCACATGATTAGCCTTGTCATCATCTTGAAGCTGAAGAGGCTATTGTTGTGACTACTAGTGTGTCTCATGTTGCAGCCATGGTGTAATTCATGGTGCAACTCATGGTGTAACTTGTAGTGGGCCTCATGGTGTGGCTTGTAGTGGGCCTCATGTTGTGGCTCATGGTGGGGCTCCTACTATGACTCCTACTAGTGCGGCTCATGTTGTGGTTGTGTTGTAGTTCATGGTGTAGCTCATGGTGTGACTTGTGGTGGGCCTCATGGTGCAGCTCATGTTAGGGATTGTCTTGCGACTCATGGTGGGGCTCATATTGCATCTCATGGTGTACGTCATACTATAGTTCCTCAAGCTGGTCCTAGTTTGGCTTTTGGTATAGGTCTTGGTGTGGCTCCTATACCAAGAGCATCATTAGAGGAGAGTATAGACTACTCTAATCTAGTAACTATTTTCATTTGTAGAACAAAAGGTTACTAGATTAGAGTAGTCTATACTCTCCTCTAATAATGGTGTATATAGAGACATCTATGTGACCATATGTAGGATCTTACAGGATGTGACTACTAGATTTAGAGCACATCATTCTTTTACCCTTGATGTATTAGTTTCCATATCAACGGAGGTTAGAGCTGAGATTTTGGGAGATGCATCTCTTAAGGACGTCAAGTGGGTGGGCCCAAAGGATGTCATCAAAAGATGCATCTCTCAAAATCTCAGCTCTAACCTCCGTTGATATGGTAACTAATACATGTCATCAAACGAGATTTGTTTCCATCATATAAGAGTACCAAGGGAAGGGTGAGGGGCTATCAAGTGACATGTTACATAGATCCTATTATCACTAGTATGATCTATCCTCATTTCTTAGCTACACATGGTCGCTATCCTAATAACGATCAGATTACTCTTTATTTTTCACATTATTTGTATGTTTAGTTCCTTATGGGGCTCAATGTCAACTACTTAGATATTCTAGATTATTGCAAATAGGGGCATGCTTAGATCATAGATCATGACCAATATCACAGTGCAGAGTGTTTGTCACCTCCAAATGTCAGATAGTTTGTTGGGACAAGACTTCCTCCAGTGACTCCAACACTAGCTCCTATTGCCAATAGAGTTGTGATTGCCTCCTAGAGGGGAGTAATTGGTAGTATTAGACACATCACATTTGCAGTTGCTAGTGTCACATCTAACTCTCTTGGTTAGTATATTCACACTCAATGGAGTCATTCAAATTGAGCATCTTCAAAGGCATTGAGTAGCACTTTAGGAACCTCTCCTAATGAGGCATATATAGCTACTAGACTACCATTACCAAGTTATGTTCATGCTCTTTCTAGACAAAACAGACATATGGATCTAGCACTATATTTTTGGGAGGATTTGTCGTAGGGTATCAGTTATATTTATAATACACAAGGGATACCTATTCACTTAGTGATACATAATTAGACTGCATCAAGGCCCCATAGTTCTATAGGCACAAACCACACCAATGATAGTTGCCATATAACATAGCTTACAACATTCTACATTGGGCTTATGATACTCTACAAATGGATTCGCATATGAGTTGGAGATGTCACAATCACAAGTGAAGGCATTAATGATTTTGGTGAACAATTATGAGAGATGTTTCATATTGATACTAGTCAGAGAATATGATTATCATTGTTCATGGAGATTTTATTCCTGCCTGACACTGAATCTACACTATTACACAACTAGTTACATACATCAATTCACTCATCATTACTAGCATTTGGAGTTGAAGACTTTGGGGTTGTTGGGTTCTTCAGGAGATTGTGGCACTGAGGACACTTCAGTAGGTGTTAGAGCTATAGGAGATGTTGCTGGTGTATTAGGATGGGATTTTGACACTAGTACTACAGGTGTATGGAGAGATGATATGATGGAGTCTGATGATCATCCTCCAACTCCTGAGACCCAAGTACATATATAATACTTTTAAATTTAAATATAAAAAATTTAAACATAGTTTAGATAGATATTAAAAATTTAGAATATATAATATAAATTAAATAAATTGCACAAGCACAGGTCATCGAGCACATTATTACATCTAATATTGGGGCAGGGCATGTATGTCAGAGAGAGGATTCTACTGAGACAACCAATAGTGCCAAGATACAAGTTTTAAATATTTTATAAAGTTATTTATTTTTCAAACTATATGCACTCATATTCATGTACACTTGTATACGTGTTTAGATAGATCTAATGTATATATACTTGCAGTGCTCGATTGTTGCACCTCAACCATAGGATCTACAGGAGACTCGATGAGAGGGTTGATCTATTCATATTCATCTTGTGGGGTCCCTCAAGTAGTACTAGATATATTTATATTTTAATGCATTTATATATTGGATACTTTGTATACATGTTTACCTATTCTAGAGACTTACATACATGTATTTCACTATTTATTTTACACTAGTACAAAAACAACAATATATTACTAAATAAACTACTAAAAATTATAGATATGTGACTAATTTTGATCACATGACCAATGGTAGTTAATTGCCATACATTTATCTCAACCAAATTTATGACTAAACTATTTTAATCATTGATTAAGTATTTGATTTAGTTGTTTATTATTGTCTCTTGATAGTTTATATGCTAGTTTATTTGGTAATTTTGGTAGTTTATTTGATAGTATATTTGGAAGTTGTTTGGGCAGTATATATGGTAGTATATTCGGTAATATATTTTGTAGTTTATTTAATCATTATTTTATTCATATTAGGGAATGGTGGAATTGAACCACCATCCTCCTCCTTATAAAGCTAGTGCTCCTCCATTGCACTAGTACCCTTTAAAGAATAATGCAAGAATTTGACAAAGTTGTCTTCCCAACATTAGATCTACCATGATCATGGTCACTATAACATGATATAATCTTCTCAAAGAACACAAATTTTAGTTATTATGAAAAATAATAACCTAATTTGGAGCACTTTGGCCACACACAAGTATTGTTTCTTGTGGTAACTAATTAGGAAAAGATAAAAATGATTATGCAATTTATGTCAAGAAAATAGACATTTTCATTAAATAAAAACATCAAACCCCATTAAAAAAATCAAATCAAATGAGCTATTTTTTCCTTTCATAGTCTTTACCACAATTGAGACTGGCTTGCGTGGATTGATTCTTCCTTTTAATATGGCACATAAGTTTTAAATAATCTAACACAAGGCTCAAGATCATAGAGCATGATATTTGTAGCATGTTGAAATTCCTCTTTGAACACACATAGACTATGATTGTCAATAACATGACCTAAATCATGGGAAAATCTCAGAGGGATCCTCTATGCATATTAAGTGTCTCTCATTTCCAATCATTTTCATTCTTACTGCATACACCAAATCCACACAATGGGTATCCGTCAATCTATTTCCCTTAAAAATTTCAAATTGATCAAGGTAGAGAAAAGTAAATAAGCTCTTATAAATCATCTCAGAACAAGGGTTGTGTGCAACTCGAGTCCCTACCTTTGGTAAGGACTACAAAAAAGTGTGCAAGGAGTACGAAAAAGTATGTGGTTAGTATACAAAAGCAATATAAATTTATATTTGAAATGCAAAGGTAAAGTGGAGAGGCTATAAAGTTGTAGAATTTTATATAAATGGAAGCTAGGAAAGTTAATAGTAGGATGTTTTTTAGTCTCAAAAGTGAGAGAATGGTTCTGAGAGAATTGACAAACAAGAGAAGAAAGAAAAATGTTCTTATAAAGAAGATCTATCCAAATGTATACAAAAGATATTCTAGTTATCAATACATACAAAATAGATTAGGTAACAAATTAAATTCATAGAAAGAGTATGGAACACCCAAAACCAAGAAGTATAATATATGAAACTATTAAAGTTCAACAAAATGTAACTTAAAAAAACAACAACCTACACACAATGATGTAAATGTGATGAAAAAGAGATCTAACTACATGTGCATTTGAGTCCTACATAGTTGCAACAACAATAATTGTTTGGGGCTTATTTTAATCTAAGTAACATTAAGATTTGATAGAAATCTTATAGTAATAAAGACTAGTATATTGATATTTTGCAGTAAAAGTTTAGGTGGGCATTTGGCAATTTATTGGATGTTTGTCAACATGCATGATTGTTTTGGAAGTCAAAAATATTATGCAATATTCAATTCAAAAGTTCTCATGGTCTATCATAATTATTTGTATATTTAACTATTGTTGTCTATTAGTGTCAAACACTTAGTCATTTACAAGGTAAAGTCAGATGGTCATCATTGTGACTAAGCTACTCAACATAGGCTAAGTCATGTACACATAAGCAAGTATGTTCTGAGTTTTGTAGGAACCAAGAAAATGTATGGTCACCAAGTATTTTCTATATCAGCCGATCTCAACAGTGACCAAGAAATTTTCAAGCATACAAGTACTGACTGACATAGTTTGTGCTGAGTACAATACAAACTGAGCAATAGCAATGCTAAGTGTCAGACAATAGTAAAGGTTGAGAATTGTAGAGTTTACATAAATGTTAGGAATGGAATAGATTTTGAGGTAACACATTTTTTGAGCTAACATGGAAAGAATATTTAATATTTGTACATGTTGTTAAAGAGAGTTTTACACATGGATTACATATCCCTATATTTTGTGATCAACTATTTAGATGGAGAGGCTATTATGGAAGAATCTAGAAAACTCTTTACGAAACTCTTTTCATAGAGGATACCTTAACCTAGATCAGTGTGAGAATATAGGATTATGGCATGGAGAAAAGAACTATATGCATGCGAACAAGGAGTTAAATGAGTATAGAAAAGTGAAGGATCAAGCTCATATTAGAAGTCAGTGAAGGCATTTTGTTATCACTTAATAGACAAAATGACCTAATCATAGTAGTGAAGGGGAAGACAAGTATTATCATATTAGAGGAGACAATTAGTTAGCAAGGAGAAAACTTGAAATCATCTTATAGAGTGTAAAGTTTTTGCAAATTTTGTATTAATAATCTTAGATTTGAATAATATCCTTTTGGTTTTGAATACGATCTTCTTAATATTCTACAGTAAGAAGGATCTATCACCATTAATTTTGATTTGGATGTTATTTATATTTGCAATACATTGAATAGGTATTATTGCTTGAGGGAGCAGACTTGTGATTATTGTGCATCCTCAAACTACAATAATACCTTCCTTTAATACCATGACCAAAGGGCATGTCCCTCAAAGGGACATGACCTTCTCTAGGTTAGCTCATACTGCTCTCCCAGAAATTGGTAACTAATGGAGATGTTTAAACAAAAAAAAAAACTAACATAAGATGATAAGTTGGTGTTAACATTAACATAACCCAAAAATTTCCATCCATCATAAGAGGTATAAGATATATAATGTCTAACTAGAATTTAGAAGGAAGCAGACTAGGTGTGGTCTACACTCTTAGACCAATATGTTATCATTTTTATAAACTTAACACTCCCTCTTAAATTGATAATCATACTAAGAGATAACATATCTAACATCATCAATTATGATGAATAAACATAGGTTTATACTCTATATCTATCTGAATCTTCTTGAGAAAATAGAATCATGGAACACATGATACTGAATCATATAACCATCTTGTGATATGACTCATCACTTATACTACTAATGTCAATATTGCATATAATACAAATATAGATAGGATAAAATCCAAAGAATGATTAAATTCTTCATTTATCCAAGTTGTGACTCATAGGAATTGGTAATCCTACATCATAACTTGATTTTGAGTTAAGTTATACCAAAAAATAGGATAAAATTTAAAGAATAAATTCTCCCTTTATCCAAGTTATGATTAATAGGCATATAAATGCTTATTTCACAAATGATCTTGAACTCACCTAAATCTAATAGTAGTTCTATATTGTTCAATATAATATTTGAGGGATCATCATCTCTCATAATGTCTTTTATACAAGTATTCATTATCTCAGAGATCCTCACCTTTTAAATAATGAATACAGATGGTGGGGTCCATAACAGTCAATAGCCTAACAAATAAAATTGTTTTATTAATAATTTAAAGAATACAAATGAATTACAATTCAACCATATCAAGTCATTTCCTAAAGTGATCTATCTTCACTCTAGATAGATGTTTGGTGAGAATGTTTGCATGTATGATATGTAGTTCAAATATATTCTAATTTTATAGTATTCATTTCTACCATATCTCTTACATAATGTTAAGGAATTTCAATATGCTTGGACCTACCATGGAAAACTAGATTCACCGAAAGCTTGATGGAACTCTAATTAACACAATGAATAATTGTAGGATTCATGGCTTGCCCAAATAATCCCACAAGTAGCTTTCTAAGCCAAACTACTTCTTGAGAGGCCATTGCTATTACAATGTATTTGGCTTCTATGGACCTCTATGCTACTAAAGACTTCTTTTTGCATATGCAAAATATCATGGCTAACCCTAAACTGAAACAAAATCCCAAAGTACAATTTATTTCCTTAACACTTCCACCCCAATCTAAGTTAGTGAATCCAAGTAAATCTAAATCAACTTTCTGATATTTGAGCCCAAGATTAAGAGTTCCTTGTAAGTATCTCATAATGTTTTTGATTGTAACTAGGTGAATCTCCTTTGGATCACACATAAACTGACTTAAGGCATTAATAACATAGAAAATATTAGGTCTTGTATTTTCCCAATACATAAGGTACCCAATCATCTTTCTGTAGAGAGTAGAATCTATGGAAGGTGATTTCACTGCTGCTTCTTTAAGTTTATGTAGGTTAGTCTCCATTGGAGAAGACATAGACTTGCAATTCCACATTCCAAATCTCTTCATAATATCTAATGTTTACTTCCCTTGATTAAGTATAATGCTATCTAAATTTTGTTATACTTCTAGTCCTAGGAAATAATGATTGAGTCACAAGTCTTTCATTTCAAATTCTCTAATTAGATCTTTCTTGCATTGATCTATGAGATGATCATCACCATTTATTAGTAAATCATCAACATACAATATCAAAATTACCATATCATCTTTATCTCTTTTATAATTTAAATTTGGATCAGTTTCATTTTTGGAGAATCCTAAGCCAGTGAGATACTTATCAATTCTTTTATATCAAGCCCTTGGAGCCTACTTAAGTGCATAGAGAGCTTTCTTGAGCCTAAAAACAAAAATGTTAGGGATCATGAGTTTCAAATCCTTTAGGTTGCTCCAAATATACTTCTTCTATAATGATTCCATTTACAAATGTTGTTTTTACATCCATCTAATGTACTTTCCATCCCTTTGATCCTATAATGGCTAGGACTGCTCTTATAGGAGTATATCTAGCAATAGGAGCAAAAGTTTCTTCATAATCAATCCCTTCTTTTTGAGAGAATCCTCTGGCTACAAATCAAGCTTTAAATTTCTCAATGCTACCATTAGTAGCATGCTTTATTTTAAATATACACTTAGAAGAAACAACAAATTTTCCTTTAGCTCTTAGAAAAATTTCCCAAACATCATTCTTCGTAATAGATTGGTATTGTTTATTCATAGGTTCTTTCAAAGCTATATGTTTAATACCATCTAAAGGATTGGTTGGTTCTATTTTGGACAAATCATTCATGTTTTTTGTATAACTAGAAAATATTTTGGGTCTTTTGCTTTCTCTGACTGTTCTAGAAGGTGTCGCAAAGTGTTGTGCTTCCTCGACTATTTTAATTGCCCAAAGTGGTCTTTTCTTAGAATTTGAGTTTCTCCAACATTGAGATTTTAAATTCGATCTTCAATATATACTATGTTCTCCCTTTGAGACTCAGACTCAATATTTCTTTCAAAACTAGGTAAAGGAGAAGGTTCTTTAGAACTTAGGGCTCTATTGAATGCTAGATCTTATTCAAAAATTATATCCCTATTAAGTTCAATACTTTTTTGTCCAGGTATAAAAATTATATATGTTTTAAATGTTTCACTATACCCTACAAAAATACATTTCTTCTCGAAAGGTTCTAACTTAGTTCTCTTTTCTTTTGGAACATGGATATATATATATATATATATATATATATATATATATATATATATATATATATATAGGACACCAAAACATCCTAAGATGACTTATTTTGGGTTTAACCTTAGTAAAGACTTCCTCCACAATTTTATGTGTAAGGTAGGAGTAAAGGCTTATGTTTTAGATATAGATAGTAGTACAAGAGGCTTCTACCCAAAGATGATATTCTAGATTTTGATCAAATATCATAGCTGTAGAAACTTCTATAATTATTCTATTCTTTCTTTCTAATACCTTATTTTGTTTTGGATTATAAGGAATAATATACCCCCTTTTAATTATTGTTTCTTTCTAAAACCTTTTAATGAAATCCGAGGTGTATTCCCCTCCATTATTAGTTCTAAGAGTTTTAATTTTATGTCTTGATAATTTTTCATTTAATGTTTTAAATTTTTTAAATCTCTTTAGGATTTCTTCTCATTCTTTGCACTTTAAGAAGAAAATCCATTTTTTCCTATAGAATTCATCTATGAATAGAATATAGTACTAGAATTCTCCAAGAGAAGGAATAGACATAGGTCCACATAAATCTGAATGAATTAATTGTAAAACATTTTTGAATTTTCTAGTGCTATCATGAAATGGACTTTTGGTGTTCTTACTGAGAGTGCACCCTTTGTGTATGCTTGAGTGGTCTTTGTTTAGTTTAGGTAAATTGGTAACAATCTTCTCCATAGTCGATAAGGTTTTGAAATTTAGATGTCCTAACCTTTTGTGTCATATGTCATTTATGTCTACAGCTTCATAATTAAAGATTGAATAGGTCAACTAGGTTTGGAGTTTAATTCATATAAATATCCTTTTCTCTGACTAATCAACCTTGATTTCTTAATTGAGGAGTTCTTAGCCCAAGTTATTACTTTACCATCCATAATTGCAACATTATGTCCATCATCTTCAAGTGTTGTAACCAAGATTAAATTTCTTTTTATTCCTAGTATATAGAGTACTCCTTTGAGAAGAAGATAATTTCCTAATTTTAGTTTCAAGGTGCAATTTTCAATTCCTTCAAGGGAATGTATTGAATTATCACTGATGGTGACTTTTCCATTAACCTTTTCTAATATAGTGTCTAGTGCTTCTTTGTATCCTATTATATGTCTAGATGATCCATTATCAATTACCCATACTTTACTTGAGACTTCATTTGATAGTGATGAATATGATACATGATTCTCAGGATCATAGTTATCTTCTTCCCTAGTAACATTTGTATAGTTCACTTATTGTTTATAATTCTTAAGAGAATTAGATCCAAAGAGTCCAGTCTTTTCATATTTGAAGCACTTTATTTTGAATAATCTTTCTTAGATTTATCAGTCTTTTGATTTCCCCTTTTCTTCTTGAAATGCTTCTTCTTGCCTTTATAGGATTTTGTATTAAGAACATGAAGTTCTTCATCTTTTATTTTCATTTTTTTGTCCTGTCTTTAGTTTTCTAGATTCTTCTTGAAGTCAATCTCCCTTAAGTCTATTGAATGTATGAAAGTTTCCCATGAATCTGGCAAACCATCTAAAGCCATCAATTTTAGTTCCATATCACTAATGATGGTTCCTATACTTGAAAGTTCATTTCTTATGATAGCAACCCTTAGGAAGTAAGAATTCATTGATTCTCCCTTCTTTATTTGTATATGATTTAGTTTCCTTTTTAGTGCTAGAACTCTGGTTGCATTGTTAACCTCATATGCACTTAGTAGTGCATTCATCTTAGAAAATATTGTTTGATGTTTTGTTATCATAGGTATGATATCATTTTTCACTCCATCTAATATGATCTTAATGACTTTTATATTTCCTTTACTCTAGATAGATTTATGAGGTTCAACTAGAGTTTGTTTGGATGGTGAATCAACAAAAATTTTTACATCATTTTCTTGAAGAATCATCATGATTTTGAATTTCCAAGCATCAAAGTGTTATTTCTCATCAAACCTATCCTCAAGTCTGAATTTGTATGCCATTGAAGATAGGAGGTGGATGTTAGATATATATATAAGGGGGTGAATGCACAAAGTTGGGTCGCAATTCTGCGGAAGTCAAATTCGCAAAATGAAACTTTATATGTCATCAATCTACATTCAATTCTTTTGAAGTTTAAAAAAAAAAAGAAAAATTTGAAAAAAGTGAAATTTTGATCAAATTATGGTGTTCGTACACAAGAGGTTTTAAAATTTTCTTTTAGAGCCAATTAAAAATTAATTAAAAAGATATATTCATTAAAAAATTCAAGAAAAACATTCTCATCAATCTTTGGTGTGTCAGGGAACTCCATTTAAAAGGATTCACAAAAATTCATTCATTTGTGTCAAATTATGATGTCTGTACATGAGCGTGGTATGGTCCTAAAATAGGAATTTTGAAAAAGTGGTTTTTAAAGATCCATACCAAAAAAATAATCTATCATATGGGTATACAAATAAATTACATATTCAAAAAGAAGATTCTAGGCACTACAATTTTTATTTTTGAAGTTTTTTTTATATTTAATCTCTAAATGGCTCAAATTTTGGCATCAATTGACAAAATATTTCAAAAATAAGAAAAACGCTTCCACTTTTTGGCCAAAAGTGAAACCCAACTTCTTGCACTGACCCAAGGTTTGATTACTTAATTTTGCAGAGCCAAGGTTCGACTACCAGAGCTTTGATACCATGTAAAGTTTTTGCAAATTCTATACTAAAAAACTCGTACTTGAATAAAATCCTTTGTGCTGAATATGATCTTCTTAATATTCTAAAGTAAGGAGGATCTATCACCTTTAATTTTGATCTAGATTTTATCTATATCTTTAATATAATCAAATCGGTGTTATTGCTTGAGGGAGAAGACTTGTGATTATTGTTTGTCCTCAAACTACAATAATACCCTCCTTTAATACCATGACCAAAGCACACATTCCTCAAAGGGATATGATCCTCTCTAGGTCGGCTCATACTCCTCTCCTAGAAATTGGTTACTAATGGAGATGTTTAAACAGAAACAAAAACTAACATAATATGTTAAGTTAGTGTTAACATTAACATAACCCAAAAATTTCTACCCATCATAAGAGGTATAAGATATATATAATGTCTTAACTGGAATTTAGAAAGAAGAAGACTAGGTGCAGTTTGCACTCTCAGACTAGTATGATATCATTGTTATAAACTTAACATAGAGCATATCAAGAGTTAGGTACTAAATCAATTCTAACTGACTTGAATCAGGGTAAATCTCTCAACAAAGTTGTCTTAACAAATATTTATATATCTCCTAATAGAGTCCTTACTTTGTTGTAAGTGTTAAATTATCTATCAAAGGTGATACCTAGAAGTCTCTTTATATTTTAACATGAGAAACCCCCCATAGGGTAGATCATATTTTATGATGAAACACTTTAACCATAGTAGGTTAAATTTATTATGATAGTAGTGAAGATTTTTGGGTGTCATCCCCACCTTAGTTTCACCTTCACCTTGGAGGATTTCTAGTTAGCAAATATTGTGTTATGTCTTTATGTTCATGCATGTGATAGGTCATGATTTACATGATGCAATGAATTTATTATTACAAGTTTTACATGCATAGTTGAACTAGTGAATGTGTAAATGAATTGGTGAAAAGTAAAAGTGCTTAAGATTTGTATTCACCCATTGCTCTCAATATCTCATTTATCCTATTTATATCTCCATCAATAAATAATTGGTATCAAACAAAAGGTTCTCTTAGAGAAGCTTAATTTCTTAGAGATTAGATCTTGCAGATGGAGTCTTTTAAACTAGACAACATTATTCAAAATTAGGTAATTGAAATCCAGATCATATTGTAGAAACTTGACAAAGAAGAACATGATCTAAAGGATTCCCTAAAAAGGAGAAATGAAATTGTTATCTAGATAAAATATTTTTCTTTTGAGGAAGTTGAGACTAAAGGACTTTTTGAATCAATCAATCCAAATGATAAAGCATCTGCAAATCTACTTGAAAAGAACAAATTCATGAATGAAGAAGTAAGAGGACTAAAAAGAGAAAATGAAATCCAATCAGTAAGATTATGTGAAGTGACTAAACAAAAAGAGAAAGTTGAAGAAGATGTGACTATGGCTGAGGAAGACAAAAGATTAATGGCTACTAGACTTGAAGAAAGGATATCAGATGTGTAGAAGCTCATAAATACAAAAATAGACATGATGAATCAACTAATGCTTGCAAATCAAGAATTGAATCACAAGGATGTGGAAATTGCAAATCTCAAATCATAGAAGGATATACTGAAGAATAAATTGAAAACTAAGAAAGAATCTATGGAGAGATTCAACCAACCTAAAGAGGCAATGAAGTACTTTGATGAGCTTATGATTTCATTTGGCTATTTTGACGGGTTAGGACATTCATGCATTGAGCAAGGAGAAACATCTAGGAATGGAGAGATGAGAAATGTAAAGTCAAAGGACAAACCAACATGCTATCACTGTGGAAAACTTGGTCATACTACAAACATTTTTCAAAGCTATCATGGTATGCAAAATCATAAACCTCAGTTTATTTGTTACTACTTTTGTTGCAAGAAACAAGGATGTCAAATACATGATTTTTGGTCAAGAATGAGGAATGTATCTACTATAGCTAGATTTGAAGGATATTTCTATAACTATCATAAGTATAGGCATAGAGAATATGAATATAGATCTTAGACAAAACCTTACTAGACAAATTAGAGGAAGAATAATGCACCTAACAATGTATGTTCCAAATGTCACAAGTTTGGACATCTAAGAAAGAATCATAAGACTCAAGTACATTAAGAAAACCTAACAAAAGACAAAGGAAAAGGAAACACAAACATTGAGAAAATTAAGAAGGAAATGAATCAAAAATAGAAAAAAAGAGAAAAGAAAACACAAAATGGAAATAGTAGAGAAAATGAAGCTAAGGTCACCTAATCCAATAGAGAATGTGATCATGTCATCTCAAACTAAGAAAGAGAGGTATGCATGGAACTATATATTTAACTGATACATAATACACTAGTTCCTCACATGAGATGTGCCAAAGTTCATATCTTGATATATAAATATGTATAAAACATATTCATGAAAGATTATCGAGCATCAATAAAATTGTTTATGTTGACCGAGCATTGCAACATATACCAAGCACCTCAAAATGAAATGGTAGAGAGAAAATTGTAAAGTAAAGACATAGTTCAAAAGGCACCAATATTGAACAAGACATATGCATCCCACCTACCTGAGTACACAACATTAGTGGAGACCCTAAATCAATCAAAAGAATATATATATATAAATTTGAAGACATTATCTCATACCTTACATACAAATTTCAAGAGTACATAGCAATTTGGTGATTTGAGCAATCAATAAAAGAATTTGGGGGCAATTTGGACAAGAAGCCTATACAAGTGAAGATATGAACTATGTTGAGTAGTTCAAATCTGAAGAAGAGTCTTCAAACCCTAAAAATGATTATGGAAGCTTTATCTACTGCATGAATGACCCAAGAGGTTAGTAATATTCAACTGGTAAAGAGTGATGCTTCTCCTCCACCAAAGTTTTATGATATTCTAGAAATTATAATGAAAGGAGATGTGATGGGTGCCATCCTTGATACCACCCAAATTTATTATGATCCATGATGGTAGCCTGAGCTATTACACATGTAAAATCAAAGATGTAGAAGATTATGAGATCAGATTTATTTGAAACATTATGCAGTGAAGGAATCTTGAAGGATGAATATAAAATTTTTGAGAGGAAAGGGTTAACTTGTGCCCTAAAATTCTTGAATAATTTAAATATAGAGTGGATTGAAATTTTTTTAAGTAGAATTCATTACATGAAGTATTGGTTAGAAAACAGACCCATGGATATAATGAAGGAAATTATTCATAGAATGACAAGCTATCCAACCCTAGATAAGAAGAAAATCATTTTATTCCTAAGTCATGAAGAATTTGAAGCAAAAACTAGATCTGAGTGGAGTGGATGAGGTTTGTCCATCACAAACATTTCTAATCCACTAGTTGAATTTGTAGTGAGGACTATAGCTCACAAATTCTACTAGACAAGTAGATTTAATAATGTATCATAGATGGTAGTGGATCAAGCATGGAATATAGTGACAAAATATTATGAATATGATCTTGTGGAGCTACAAAAAGTAAAACTTGTAGGGAATATGTCATCTATAAGAAAAGAAAAGAATTCAATGTGTAAGTTTTGATCCCTCATTGTATGTATATTATTTTATATCCAAAATTATTTTCTAGTGTTGGTAATGTTATTTGGAAAAAGGATAAACCTTTTACTAGACATATAAGTGAATACATTACTCAATTAGGAGTAAATTTTGAGAATTTAATGGATGTTTACATTGATGAATTTAAGAAAAGAATGCAAATGAGGATGAGGATATCAGAAAAATTGTTCACAAGGTATTATATTGACATATGCATTTTTGTAGTCATAGTAAATATATTTGTCTAAGTAGTGAAGCCAAGGAAGGCTTGGTTACAAATTTTTGACTACGAAATTGATAGTGATGTGGTGAGTGCAAATATTGTTGTACTATTGAAATAATAGATAAACAATGAGGCTAAACATTTTGGTAAATATGAGGAAGCTAAAGCAAGAATAACTATAAATATCTAGATTGCTTCTAAGGAGATGAAAAGGAAAAGAATGATTGAAGACCTAGAAGGAAACCTGGATACCCTAGGCAAGGGAAAGGAATCATTATAGTTAACATAAGGTCTTGGAGAGAATGAAGAAAAAGACAATAAGGATGAGGAAGATGGAGAAGTAGAGGGAGACAAGAGTAAAGCCCTAGTTGTTATCACTCTACCGAGAAAGGAGGGCTCAAAGAACCAAGAAGAAGCTAGTAGTGAAACCCCTCTCTCCTCTACCACCACCAAGTAAGCCAAGGACTAGGGCAGCTCCTAGTGCCAAGAAGTGTGCAAAATAGAGAGTAGTAGAGACTACCAAGCCTAGTACCCATAGAAAAAAGAGAAGGATATTGGTCAGAGCACCACCTAAAAGGATATCTAAATCTATTGAAGAGGCATGTGAGAATCTACAAGGAGCTTCATGATTATCTAATTGTAGATTTGTAAAGTATAATACATTGGATAATATTGACTAGACCAAAATTGAGGAGGCTATGGTGGATATTATTTCTAATCATAAGTTAACTCCTACTGAAATTGAGAAGAAAATGTCTAAAGATTTATTTTAGATATTAGAAAGAAGATGGTAGCAAGAAGAAGTAGAAGAGAAAAAAAAAGGACTAACACACTAGTCAGAGTTATGCTGATGTGTCCTAGGATCAACAGGACAAAATTTTCATTAATTATAGGAGTAGGTTTGTTACTAAATACATAATGTTTTTAATCTTATAGAATAAAATGGAAGTTGTAGCATAACAAGATGACTTGCTTTCGAAAATCATTTTTGGTTTCTCAACCAAGGTATCAAAGACAAAAAAATCTAAACATCAAAGATAATTACATCAATATAAAAATCTTAGGTGTGTCAAGTCCACAAGGTAGCATGTCATCAGTACATGTCGACAACTCTAACACTCTAGAGGCTGAGCAGTCAAGGCTCATAGATATAGAGATAGGAACTGAGGCAAAAGACACAAGTGCAAATAGTAAAAAAAATTTAGAACCTTATATTGAAGAAAATAAAGAAATAAGTAAATATAATCAAAGGGCCTCCATTGTTATCTCAATCACTGATGCACAAGCATGACTGAGTGGTGAAACTCTTTTGCCAAATCTCAAAGCAATATCGAGCGGTAGTACTCCTTCATTGAGGAGAAGAGGAAGATCAATAAAGGATACTTCATCAAATATTGGAGTTAGTCTAGAAGAAATAAATGAGATGCTACAATTTGACATGGCAATTCTCACCTTGGAGAAAACTATTTTTCTATAAGAGGTTTTGGAAAAGAAGAAAAGATAAGAAGAGTTAAGAAGAAAGGTGAAGCAAAAGAAGGTACTCTATGATGTAAAGCATTTATTTTATGCTTTTGATATTCAAAATTTTGATCTAAAGAAGTACCAAAGATCACCCATCTTGTAAATATAGTTGACCAAGTCAATACTAGAAATATTGAGTCAAATAACAAATCAATGGATTGGTCTACATGAAGATATAAGAAAAAGCTTGTGGAAAAAGTTTCCTTAACCCACTAGTACATTTGACTCATTTTTTGAAGAAATTTGGTGAAATTTTCCACTCATGTTGGTCGAATCTTCAACAAACCATTTTTTCGCTATTTTTCTCATCAAAAAATTGACCAATTTTTGCTTTGGTCAAAATTTTCTCCAAATTGTCAATGAGTTCTATAAGTTATAGTGACAAGCCTCCTTTCCACTCACTGAAAACATTCATCACCATGACATATAGCGATATCTCCTCCTTTTCGATAGAAGGGTTCAGTATATTCTATAGCAATAAGCCTCCTTTATCGATCACCAAAAACACTCATCACCATTACTTATAGTGAGATCTCCTCCTTTTTGTTAGAGAAATTTTCTATATTCTATAGCAATATCTCCTCTTTTTTTATCACTAAAAACATTCGTCACCATGACTTATAGTGATATCTCCTCATTTTTAATAGAAGAGTTTACTATATTCTATAGTAATAAGCCTCCTTTATCAATCACAAAAAATACTCATCACCATGACTTATAGCAATATCTCGTCCTTTTTGATAGAAGTGTTCACTATATTGTATAGTGATATCTCCTCCTTTTCAATCATTGAAAACACTCATCACGATGACTTATAGTGATATTTCTTCCTTTTCTATGGAAGATTTTTCTATATTCTATAGTGATATCTCCTCCTTTTCGATAGAAGATTTCTCTATATTCTATAGCTATAAGCCTCCTTTTTTAATCACCAAAAACACTCATTACAATGACTAATAGTGATATCTCCTCCTTTGCAATAGAATATTTTGCTATATTCTTTAGCGATATCTCCTTCTTTTTTATCACCAAAACCACTCATCGCCATGACTTTTAGCAATTCTTCTCCTTTTCAATACAAGATTTTACTATATTCTATAGCAATATGCCTCCTTTATCAATCACTAAAAAAACTCATTGCCATGACTTATAACTTGGTATCTCCACCTTTTTGATAGAAGAGTTTTATATATTCTATGATGATATCTCCTCCTTTTTTTATCACTGAAAACACTCATTGCCATGACTTATAGCAATATCTCCTCCTTTTTGATAGAATAGTTCACCATATTTTATAGTGATATCTCCTCCTTTTCGATCACTACAAACACTTAAGGTCAAGGTAGCAAAGTTGAGAAAGCTTATAATCACAGCTTTGCATCATTGAGTTATGAGTTAAAATTTTGAGTTTTGAAGTTGTAAAGTGAATTTAACAATTAAAATAAATATCTATCACATCATCGCAAGGTGTAACATATTATATATCTAGCAATTGTGAAGAGGTGACAAGGTTAGGGTTTGAGTCATCATAGCATCAGAAAAGATGAAGATGTTAAGTCCTTAACCACAGAAATGTTGTGAAAAGGTAAGTCTAAAAGGTTTCTCTACTTCCGAATTGAAACTAATAGTAAAGAATGAAGACAACGATGTTGCGATGAGAGGTTTCGCACCTTTGCAAGTGCTAGGATATAGTTAGTTTCTAAGGTAGTGATATTGAATAAATGGTTAATGTTGTTGTCATCATTACTTCGATGTGGTCATTAAAGTGTAAAGGAAAATAGTAATTCTATCTCTATGTCAAACATTAAACCATAATGTGTGGAAATCATGTGAAAGAATGGATACATTAAAGGAACAAATATATTTATTATTGATTTCATCTTATGATTTGAACATATGAAAGAGATCAGATAAATGTTTAAATGTTTTGTTGAATGACTACAGTTAGATCATTTCAAATATTTAACTCTATGGTGAAGTAACACTAATGGCTAGTTAGATGTACATAAATAGTTATCTAACTTGATGCAACATTAAAAGGTCAGTCTACAAAGTTTCTCTACTTCACAAGTGAAAGTGATAGTAAATAATGCAGACAACTATCTTATGATGAGAGGTTTCACCCTTTCACAAGTGCTAGGATGTGGTTAGTTCCTAAGGTAGCAATTTTGTGAAAAATGGTTAATGCTGTTGTCATTGCTACTTCTCTATGGTAAGTAAAGTATAAAAACAATCACTTGTGATGAAGTGATTAAATCTTGAATAAAGAGATTGTAGTCTCATGATTTAGTATGGTCAACAAAGAAAAAAAGTTACAAAGTAGAGATTGGTATGAATCGCGACATCACAAGGTTGGCCTAGCAGTTAGAAAAAAGGGTAACAAATCTACAAAACATTTAAGATAGCCCATTTTGCATGGTCACAGCCAGAAGTAAATAAGAATGATAAACTACTGCAAAGTAGAGATAGAAGGAAATTTCCACTTCACAACCTTCAGTTTTAAAGTGTAAAACATTTTTTAAATGGACATGTTTGAGCTAGAAAAATAGATTTCAAGGGATTTTTTTTTTCAGTTTCTTCACATAGCGATGAAAGGGATCTCTATATGTCATAGCAATATAACTTCCTCATCATTCATCACTATGTCAAGATTAGAGCTTCTCTGTATAGTGATAGAAGAGTTTTTTGTATTCTATAGTGATATCTCCTCCTTTTCAATTCATCAAAAATACTCATCGCCATGACTTATAGCGATACAAGATCTCTATTACTCATCATTGTAATAATTATATTTGTTTTATGTTTGCTAATGATCACTATATGTTATAGTGATAAGCCTCCTTTATTGCTCAACATTATATTTTTTTTTGTAGTTTCTTCCCATAGCAATGAAAGGGATCTCTATATTTCAGAGTGATATACTTTTCTCATCATTCATTACTATGTCAAGATTAGGCCTTCTCCATATAGTGATAGAAGAGTTCACTATATTCTATAGCAATATCTCCTCCTTCTCATTCACTAAAAATACTCATCGCCATGACTTATAGCAATACACAATCTCTAGCACTCATCACTTTAATGATTATGTTTGTTTTCAATTTTTTGGTGATCACTATATGTTATAGCAATAAGCCTACTTTATCTCTCATTTTTATATTGTTTTTGTAGTTTCTGTGCATAGTGATAAAATGGGTCGCTATATGTCATAGCGATATACTTTCCTCATTTCTCATCACTATGTCAAGATTAGGCCTTCTCTGCATAGCAATAGAAGAGTTCACTATATTCTATAGTGATATCTCCTGCCTTTTAATCACCAAAAATAATCATCACCATGATTTATAGTGATACAACATCTTTATTACTAATTTCTATAATGATAATATTTGCTTTCTATTTTTTGATGATCTCTATATGTTATAGCAATAAGCCTCCTTTATCACTCATTGCTATATTATTTTTACATTTTATTCACATAGTGATAAAAGGCATCACTATATGTCATAGCAATATACTTTCCTCATTGCCCATCACTATGTCAAGATTAGCCTTCTCTGTATAGTGATAGAAGAGTTCACTATATTCTATAGTGATATCTCCTCCTTTTCGATCATAAAAAATACTCATCACCATGACTTACAATAATAAAACATCCCAGCTATCACTCATCATTGTAGTGATTAATTTTATTTTTTGTTTGCCAATGATCTCTTTATGTTATAGCAATAAGCCTTCTTTATCGCTTATCATTGTATTATTTTTTCAATTTATTTGCATAGAGATAAAAGGGATTGCTATATATCATAGAAATTTACTTTCCTCATCATTCATCACTATTTCAAGATTAGGCATTCTTCATATAAGGCTAGAAGATTTCACTATATTCTATAGTGATATCTCCTCCTTTTCAACCATCAAAAATGCTCATTTCCATGACTTATAGTGATACAACACCTCTATTGTTGATTGTTGTAATGATTATATATGTTTTCCATTTGCTGATGATCACTATATGTTATAGCAATAAGCCTCCTTTATCTCTCATTGCTATATTATTTTTTTAGTTTCTTTGCATAGTGATAAAAGGGATCACTATATGTCATAGCAATATAATTTTCTCATCACTAGGCCTTGTCCCTATAGTTATAGAAGAGTTGGCTATATTTTAGAGTGATATAGTACCCAAAATCTCTTTTGACCATACTATGATCGCTATAATGCATCCTAACTCATGAAGCCTAATCATTGTAACTATAGTATTATATGAAACATCGAGCAAAGAAACAACATCTTTACCGATTTAGGTTTTTGATGTGCCTATGAAAAATAAATCTCATTTGATGGTTTGAGTGAGGCAGAGCATCAAATAAATATACAGAGAAGTTAATGCAGGGTTTCGATGAAACTGTTATGTGTATAAATGTATCAAATTACATAATGAGAATATGGATGAAATTTTTATGCATTTTCAATATTATGACTTGTTAACAATATCAAAATATGGATGAAGCTGCAATGAGGTTTCAATAATACTCATGATAACCAAAAACACTCATCAAGATACTAACCCTAATGTAAATACTTGACAACAATATCAAAAATTGTCAAATCATCTAGAACTATCCCAACCACAACCAGTTAGAAGTGAGTTAGCATCTATGCTGTGGAATATTTTTTTGGGTTACATCAAATATCTAATATATAAGGTCATACGTAAATTTTCATATTTGGATTTAATTGTGTATTTAAAACAATAATTTACATTTCAAATGTATAGTGGACATTTAAAGGGTCTAAAATATTTTCTTAGGAAACATCATACATGTTATTGATTGAATATTTAAAGGGTTTATAAAAAAAAATTATAATCTTTTTATGAATCACTATTACAACAATAATATTCATGGCACCAGCCTTTATAATGATGGTTGACCTTGGGGCATTTTTCCTTTAGCAACATTTATCAGGTGGGGCAGAGCATCAACTTAATTTCTTGTCATGAACCATTTTTTTTTCATGAATAACCTATACATATAACAAATTAATAGTGTGTTATATTCATCCTTTAGAGAAGCTCTGACTATCTTGATTAAATTTTATACTACAAAAGTATAAGAAACAATAATTTTAGCTTCATGCTCTCCTTATTACCTATACTATACTTGTATGGTTTATAACATCTGAGCTTCCATACACAAAACTATCAACACTATGATGAGAAGCAAAATTAGGTGGAACTTGTTTTTCTTCCAATGTTCTTCTTATCCTTTTCTTGAAACCTGCATACTCATCCTAAGAAATATCATTGAATAATGTTAAGGATGCATGATTATTTAATAACATAGGAACTATTGATTTCTATATTTTAATCACCTCATCATCACCTTCATATCTTTCCATTCTCAAATAAAATTAAGATCAAGTGACTCATTTCCTTTTAAGAAATACATAAAGGGTGCCATGTTCTTTATTTTGAACTTTCTATAGAATGGTACCCATTTTTTGGCAAAGCTCAAAGTTTCTAGAAGAGAGTAAAAAGTGATGGGAGATGCACCATCATTTGAGATAGGGCTATGGTGCTCCCATCTAGATCTAGATGCAAGACCCAAAATGAGGCAGCTGGTAAAACTGTTGAAGCTAGAAGACCTATAATGAATGAAATTGGTTAATTAGTAAAGATATGTTAGTTTGAGCCTCACTTGGTTTTGAGAATATTTTAATATTCTCTAATTAACATGGCTAACCATGTGAAGGTGGAAGCTCATTTGACCTCACCACCCCTCCCCCTAAAATCAATATAAATTAGCCATTAACATCTAATTACATACTTTATTTATTCATTCATCCATTTATGAACTGTAACATTCAACCAATACAATCACATAACATTCATTAATATGAAATAAAAATCATTAATAAACAATATTTATCAAGACTTAATTAACACCTAACAATATCAATTAACATGATATAAAAATCAATATTAATATGGAACATTAATAGATAATTACTTAAAACTGTATATGTGAAAATGTGGCCTATACTAACACACACACTTCAACATGGTCCTTATTTGCGGATTCATCTCGGAATGAAAATTTGATTGTTCATCCAAAAATTATCCAGCAAGGTGACCTGTTGCCTTCTATCTAAAGGGATTTTACTTGTTAGATATCTTTAGATTTGAGGTGTTAAGCAACCAGACCCTCTAAGAACGAAGGATTTAAGAAATGAAATTAATCTATATGATTGTGCAGATTAATCTACAATGAGAAATGCATTCTAATCTAAGAACAAGTAAAGGAACTAGATTAATCATATGCATATTATGCTAAATGAAATTAAGCTAAGGATGCAAATGTATGTAAAATATGAGCAAATGTGAGAAAATGTGAGTATGAATTTCAACAGCACTTTGATGCAAATTCCAATTCATCCTCTGTAATGAGGAAATGAGGGTCTCTTAAATAGATTTTCCTAAAATGAATCAATGGTTGAGATTGATTCGGATCAATGATCAAGATTGAAGCAAGATTCAGTTAAAATGGAAACTTCCTTAAGAAAGGAGAGTTAACTAAGCTTTTCATGAGTGGAATAAGGAGTTAATTGATTTAATTCCTTTTCAAGAGATAGTTTACTCAGAGTTTCCATTTTGGAACTGAAGAGAAGATTTTGTAGATATTATTTAATTTAATAAAGTGAGATATGACCTCATGAATGCCTTTTACATTTAATTGAATAATGACATTCAATTAATTAAAGTGAGCATAATTATTAAATTAAATATTTTTAATTCCTTAGTACATTAGCCTTAGGAGATAATTTAATTTAATAAAGTATAAATACTTTAAATTAAATTATAATTAAATCAAGTAGGTTTAATGCGACTAATATGAGTAAAGACTATAGGAATTAAATAAGAAATATGATGAATGCAGATTAGGGTCTTTTGCATCTGACAATTAAGTCAAGTAGCGAGTAGCAAAATAAGAATTGCCTAGTGACATACGACTTTAGAAATCAATCAAAAATAGACCAGAATTGGTTGAGATGGAAATGAACCAATTTTGGGGTATTAAAAAAAAAATGTTCTTTCACTATCCAACAAAGTTTATCAAACAAGGTTTATCAAAAAGCATTTTTAAAAAATCATTTCTTCATTTTGTTTTTCTTAACTTTCTTAAGGTAAAGGCTGATAGGAGCATCAATATCTTCCTCATTCTCCTCCTCTTGTGGCACATGTAATATCAAATTATGAATCCTCCTCATATTTTGAGGAGCACGAGGTTATTGCATTAAAGGGGGCTCTATTGCAATATCAATTAAATGGTTTAAATTGGCAATACTCTTTTTCATTTTTTACTGTTATAAGTATTTCATTAACCAATAGAACATAACATGCATTTTTCTTACTTGAAAATACCACATCATGTATAATAACATTTTGATCTACCACCATCTCAACATGTTGAACACTTCAAACATGCTCCACTCATTCACCATGATGTTCATCATCCTCTAAAATATTCAAAAAAAGGTTACACATCAAATTGCAATTGAAGATGTTAAATTATATTTATTGCATAGTTAATTTCCAATAGAAAATTAATACCTTGACCACTATGATGCATATCATGGCCTTCATCATGCATAGGTTCTTTGATAGGATTTGAAGGATGCAACGAAATGTTATGCACATTGTTATGTAGTCAATTTATGTTGGAAACCATCATCATAAAATAAATTTCTCAACTATTGAATTTGATTTACTTTTCATTTGACCAATTTACCTATGTCTAATTTGGTGCACTAGATTCTTGGGTATGGCTTTTAGATTCTTAGTGTAGGCATGCAACCATGACTTTATAGCCTTCCATCAAGGAATTTTTTTTATCTTCATTTGTGGGCTCTACATGGAATTTTGTGCCATATATTTTTTTTCTCAATATCTTTAATTTTTCATGTATTATTTAGTTAAACAAAATTGTTTGCAAAATTATATTTAAAAAAATCATATGAAATTTCATTGCTGCTACTTACAAGTCAACAATGAAGATTCATATAGCCACTAGAGCCAAGTTTTTGTTGGCCAACCTTTTTTAGTGTCGCTTTTGTAGCTTTTGATGTGTCTTGCAATCTATGAAAAGTCTGAAACATGTTAGATTATATATATATATATATATATATATATATATATATATATATATATATAAAGATAACTAATTAATGCATGATTACATTCTACTTAATACAATAATGACATACCTTGTTTTTCCATTTTCTATTTCATTTCCTTTACCATGTAACCTTTTCTCTTTTGCATCTTCTATTATTTCATTTCACTCTATCAGTGGAATCATAGAAGGAGGCTCATACTTCGGGTTATCTATTAGACCCCTTCTATATTTTTCCCTCATATTTTTTATATGTTTGGATTCTCTTTTGGGAAGTAGGGCACTGTCAAAAGTGTTTTTTTTTTTTAAAGGTCCTCAAAAGGTTTAATGAGCTGATTTTTTTGAGGACCGTTTTCATTCCACCTTTTTTTTAAAATATATTTTTTAGATCAATACTTTAATATAGTAAAATAAATGGAAGAAAAGAAAAATATTGTAGAAATGATATGAAACTACATGCCTTTTACATATGGTCAGTCCAAATAGCTTCAACGTCATTTCAAAAAGATGATCATAGAAAAAATCATTTTCTACAAAAATATCATGAGATTATCTATCCAAAACGAGTTATGTATAACTAAACTAAAATTACATTGTAACTAGTAAAAAATTTAAATACCCTAGAAGATTTAATAATTTTAACAGAAACATGGTTTTCTTGTCCAGCAACAATGTCCCCACAAATGAACCAATACTAGTCACATGGGCTACTCTTGGAAATGGTTCAGCTTCAGTAATATTGATCTTTGTTGTGCACAAAATAGGTCCATGAGTATAAAATCAACTAAACAAAATAAACAATTCATGATTAGCACATAAAAAAATATAGCAAAACAAGATTTTACTTGTTGCACTTGGCATAGTCAAAGATGTATGCAAGCTCCTTTTTGCCGAAAATGTAGTCAGCAATATCAAAGTGATGATTGAAAGATGCATCTACACTTCATCATGAGCTATAGAATACATTGTTAGCAAAGAAATTTGGAATGGATAAAGATCAAATGGTATACTAGCTAGAAGCATCGAAAAATCAAAGTTACACATTATAATGTTGATGAAAACAAACAATATTGCACTAGTAGTGCTAGAATCTTTTTTTATTGCTCATATTGTTTAACATGTAGCTAGTGAACTTCATGCACTGATTCTGTCGTTTGGAGCAATAGATCCAACTGTCTCTTCATATTAGTATAGAATGATTGGTTTCTATGGGAGAAATGGATATCTTCTTATTATAGTTGCATATATAGATGATATGTATGGAATGATGGTAGTTACAATTGTGATTGGTTTCTATGACTGGAAATATATAATTCTCACATTCCATTTTTTTGTGTACTAAAGTTAATTTGCATATGCATACTAGGGTTATCTTTGAATAACTACAGTAGTGCAAAAATTTGATGTAGGACTATGGAGTACAAGTGTTGCATTCTTTCTTCTCATAGGAGTTGTTTTATGGACTTTGGAGCATAAATCAAACTATGATTTTCAAGGACATTGAAAGGAGAAAGACACATTGTTAGCAAAGACATTCGCAACATTTTTTGTTTTCATTTGCATTTGATAAAGATCAAAGTTAAGTATTATAATGTTGTAAAGAGAAAGTGTTGCTTACATGGAAGTTGTGTGCTATGACAATCACCATATTGACCACTTGGTCTCACATTTTTCATAAATCTTGTAAGAAAAATACATAATATTTTAGATCATGATCCATAAGATACTATAAAATATAAACATCTATTGAAATTTTATTATTGCTTAAGATTAAATATTGCTTACCTTTAAAGAATTGACTCTAAGCATCAATTCTTCTTTCAGTGCCTCTATGTCCATGGTTATGTTTCTCTCGAGGACAAGGTTAAGAATTTCATCACTATATATTTTCCTGAGTTTATGGGAAATGAATAGGGGGTCAACACTACATTCAATCTCATCTACAAATGATACCTGTGTTTATATCGCATTTGATCTGTGATCATTTTTCTTTTCCCTATCAATAAGTATCAAGTTGTGACATCAATATCCATAAAATTCCATCAAAATAACTCAAAATCCATAAATAAAAGAACATAATGATATGAAATTTATTTCTATATGGTTTGTACAATTACACTAATTAAAGTTTACCTTCATTGAATAAGGTGTGTGAGTTGGTACATCCCTGTGTGTGCCTTGTGGTGTATCCATGTCATCCTATGAAAAAGATTACCAATTCTTAGCAATCAAAAATGAAATGAAAGTAATAGAATTACCAAAAAATAAATTAAAAAAATATTATACTATATATTGGAGTCAATATTAATTGGAGGCAGTTGGTCATGACCCCATCATACTTGACATTGATCATATGTCAACATACATTTCATTGATGATATCATTGATCATCATCTTCATCCATGTCATCATCATTGTACTTGTCAATTTGATTGCCATTGTCACCACCACCATCTTCATCACCATAATCATAATCTTCATCACCATTATCATGACCATCATCACCTTGATCATCACCATCTTCATCAAGATGATCATGATCGTCATCATCATCACTAGAATCTTTTTCTTCTTCTTCTTCTTCTTGGTCATTGTGTAATAGTCATTCATGGTCGTAATTTACTTCATCTTTTGACTCTTTAGTATCTTCTTCTTCCATCATATTAGACTTCACCATCCTTCCTCTTGGATCATGTCTAAAAACAAATGACCAAACTAGTTTATGTGGAATGCCAAAGTAAAAAAATTGCTCACATTAGCTTGGAAGAACATAGGTCTTATCTCCAACTGGCTCAAATGACCTTGTATTAATCATTGTAAATCCACTAGCATGTTCAATAAAAGTCCTATCAGGATCATTTTGATTTACCCATAGCCTGTACCATTTTATGACAAATAGAACTAATTTGAATGAATTAAAGTCACACTGAATTATATCATCCAAAATGCCATAGTATCAATTTTCAAATTGTTGAGGATGTATGTCATTTCAAGAAGTAATATTGGTGACCTCAAAGATTGCACTTATCCTAGAATCACAAGTTTTCTTCATTTCATCTAAATTTTTTATGTAAAATTTATGACCATGGTAGTATATAGCTTTGTGGTGTTTTATATGTAATTATTCAAATATGTCAAGATTGTTTTTCTCCTTCTCTTCTTTTGTATGCATCCTGATGATGGATCATAGAATGTGATCCAAAATGTTGATGTAAAAAAATTGGTCACACAATCAAATCTAAACAACAAATCACAACAATAAGATTATTTGGATCAATTTGTTAGTTGGTATTAAACTTATGAGTAATGATTAGTAATCTTCTACATAACTTTCTATCTCTTAAGACATATTCTAGATCAAGTACAATTGGCATAAAATTGGGATCTCCATTACAATGAGATTCTTTAACCAATGATGTAACAACATCCCATGTTAATAACCATCAATTTTCTTGAGACTGTTGAATCCATATCATCATGCAATCAAGATTGGTTGCTATATACAAATGTAGTACATTCCATTGGCAACCAACTATAAAGAAAACAACTAAACCAATTAGAAACAACTGATATTGATGATGGATAAGAACTAATTAACTACAATAACATCCTATAATTACCTCTCACTTTCCTCAATCTACCTTTCCCCATCAAGTACTCCCCTTTGAATTTGTTAATAGAGTTAGGATCCCAATTGCGATCTACATGGAACTTTGATGCAAACTTAGGAAGATATTTACTAATGTACACAATGGTCTAGTATACCATATATCCCTCTACAATAAAACCTTTATAATGTTCTCTTTTTCAAACCAAGCTCTTCATAAATTTCAAGTTCCTCACAATCATTCAAATTGACCTAGTTTTTATAGGTCTACACAATTCAATCTTGTCAACTTGATGTATGAGGTAGTATTCTTGAGCATTGAAAGAAGTTGGAGGTAGACACTTTTGCATATCATGCATAAGCTGTCGAAATTTTCTCTTCTAATATTTTATATCCTTTTTATCAATTTCTTTAGATGATAAGCACATAAAAGAGATTCAACATGAAAGAACATATAAATGAGATTTTAGACAAAATTATGTAATAAATTACATAAAAATTAAATAGACTCATAAATATAACATATGTAAAACAAATCTAAGAAATAACACTTATAACCTCATTTATTTTCCAAGATCATGCATAACTTGTTTAATATTGTTGTCAAACTAGTGTGAGAGAGGTAGAGGTAAGATGTACTGCAATCATTAAACAATAGTTTTTTCAATATATTATGAAATAATACAATAGGTAGTACATGGAAGTTTATGAATATATTGTAAATAGAGAACATGAATTACCTTGATGAAGGTATTACAATCATGACTTTTCAACCCTGGCCCAAAATCAGCTTTCTTTGATACAAGATTGCTTATATTTATAGGAAATCCTAAGAGATTTTTTTTATGACTTCTTTTAATGCATCACTTTGCTACTTTGTTAATTACCAAGGAAGAGCACTCGTATTTATGTGATCTTTTTTTCTATTTTATTCAATGAATTTTTGGAGTGCATGATTGGATTCAAAAATTTCATTACAAATTTTAAAATTTTTTTCTTGATCTTGTCTTCCATTCGATATTTTTTATAGTGTCTCTTTTACATTCTTTCTAATAAGCATAGCTTCAAACAAGTGCATGATTGGGAGATACTTGTAGTATGGTAACCTACTAAATTGAGTAGAATAATTTTTTATTCGCCTAGGAAATTGATCATTGATGCCTTGACAAAATTCACAAGCATTAATTATACCATTACTAAATTAAAAACAATATCAAAATATAAATTTCAAACTTTAGACCATAAACTAGACATTACCTTGGTGATTTAGTCGATCTTAATCCAACTTCCATAGATGATGTGTGATTCTTTGTGGCCTTGATGTTGTCTCTACTTTCCCATTAAAAGGATATTTTTTATTAATTCAATACTTATGATTATTGTTGAAAAACTTCTTAAACTCATCAAACACTTGTTTTCCTAAACTTCTTGAATAACGAGATTTCATCTTGGGACCACAAACTAGACATAGAAATTTTCCCTTTGTCTAAGGACCTAAAAGATCATGTATAATTGGATCATATACAATTATCATGTTCAACTTAAACATAGAAAAATAATTTCTAAGCACTATAGTAGACCAAAAATATGTGACCTTAACAATATAACATATCACAAAAGGAGTTAGGCTGGGGGCATCATGTATTGTCCATACAAGCATTGTATGGAATTGAAATTTTCTTTGTTCTATTAGTCTAGAGATGTCATACATAGTGACCACATTCCATAATTTCAACAACTCGTCAATAAGGGGCTCAATATACATGTTCATATCTATAACTTGGTACTTACCTAGTAATCGAATAAATAGAAACATTACATAATTATTATGACCATTTTCATTCACTATATATAAATTAATTTAGATAACTATTAGATGAAAATGTATACCTAGTACAATCATTGACTACAACATTATGTGCTCCCTCTTTATGGACATCAAAGGAGGAGTTCTATTGTTAATAAAAAAAGGCCACACTGAGTAAACAGATCTCATATCTCCAAATGAATTGACACCATCCTCTACCAATGCAAGCTTGAGATTGCGAGATTCTTCTTTAAAGTGTAGGCATATTTTTTAATCTCTTTAAATGTAGAACGTTCTACATGCATTCACATAATTTCATATTGACTTCTATTGTGTGCATGGTAATCTTTAAATTGTGCCAAGCTAGTGCACTTGAATAATCGTTCAAGATGTGAAATAATGAGAATGTATTGAAGAACATTGTAAGATACCTTTTTTGTTATTTGATCTGACAAATATCTACTAATATGACAATCACAACATTCTATTGCAAATTCATGTTATTTGTGATACATAATGTGATTATTGGGACATGCATGTATTCTTTGATACTTCATTCAAATTTTATTCACCTATCAACCTACAACAACAAATATGAATTGTTAATATAATGAATATTAATAGTATACTTACATTGAAGATGACAAAAATGGCATACTTTAGCATATGTGACATTTCTACATTGGATAAACAATTCATAACCTTCAATTTCACCAACAACACTATAGTAGATAGAAGAGTTATTTGGGAGCCTTGGTATAGGGGCTCGTATGCCTTCTCAAGTATAGATATATCAAGACCATCATTATCATCATTATCAAAAGCACCAGTACCATCATCATGAGCATAATTCATGAACTACACACAATAACATCTTCTTCAATCATGTACTCTACCACATTATCATCTTCTTCTATGGGAGTGTTATCCTCAGCTTGGATATTCACACCTCCATGTTCCTCTAGTTGGAAATCCACATTCACCAATCGGCAAAAATTGTGGCTCCCTTCAATGTGACCATGTTGCCTATAATGACTCTAGGCTAGATTGTGATTATAATTCTTTGATTCTTTAAGCCCTTACACTTTTTATAAGGATAATTACATTTATCAACTTTTCTGGGTTCATAAAATTATTGGACATGTACTTAACATTTATATCTACACATATGGTTTTGAAAGAAAAATTTGGTGTAATTAATGTGTATATATGAAAAAATATTGGACATGTTTTACTTAATGTTTATATTTGCACATATGGTTTTGAAATAAAATTTTGGTCTAATTAATCTGTACATCTACAAAAATATTGGACATTTTGTACTAAATGTTTATTTCTACACATATGGTTTTAAAAGAAAAATTTGATCACCTCACTCAAATTCACTCATATTATAATCAATGAAAAGTTGTCTTCTTGCAATTCTATTTGTTAATTGTACAATATACAATGCTCTTTATATAATATTTAATCAACAAGCTCATCACTTTGGTATGTAATTATTCATCCACAATAATTTTATATTCTACATGGTACACACGAGATCTCTTTATAGCATAGTGATCTTCTATTCCATGGATCATTGTGCCCATGAGGAGTACTTGAGCTCACTTGAGAAAAACATGTTAGCCAAACTTTATAATCAAAGTGTTTTATCTCTTAGCTCCTCAAGTACTACTACACAATCTGAACTTTTTGATTCTTACTCTCATTCACATCTATAATAAACTCTCATGGATAGTTATTGAAGCTATACCTCTCCATGCTCAAATCAAATTTCAAATATTTGTCAATGTTGCTTCTCACTAAATCCTATATTCATATCACTCTAAGATTTCCTTTTTTGGTGAAGATTAAGAAGAAGAAAAATATATAGTAATAAATGAAATCCTATACCTTGAACTAATTAAGAACTTTAGATGAATTGATTATACAAGTTTAAGTTATAACTAAAGCTAACCCTAGAATTCCCCTATATTTTATTTGAAAGTTGGCTCTGTAGTATTTTAAAGTTATATTTACTGTTAGGATGACATAGTGGTGAAAGACAACAAATTATTGGTAATTCTAAAAAATAAAATTTTATTATATGTGACCTTGATAATCTTGAAAAAAATTTGAAGGCCAATTTATTTGTGATTGAATTATTGAGACCAAAGGTTGTGACATTTCTTGAGGTTCACTAGATTCAAATGCAATAGGAGTGGATTGATCATATTTAAGGTCTTCATTTAGATGTGTTTGGTTGAATATTTTCTTTGCCTCTGCAAGTTGTGCAATAAGTTTTGGTATTTTTGATCTATCCATGAAATATTTTACATGAACTTTAGGGAATGTTTATAATGGATAGTTATAAAGTTTAGCCATTTTGCAACCTTGTTTTATAATGGATTCCATTTTCTCTTGAAATTTTTTGTCTTCTTTATCTAATTTATTTTTCAACCTTTCAATAAGGAGTATGTGAGATTCAAGTGATTGGTCATAAGTTGTTGAGAGTGATGTTTTTGTTTGATCAATAGAGATAATGTCATTTAAGTGTATGTCATGTTTGGGTCAAATCCTTAAGTTGAATCAAAAGCTGTTTGTGAATTTTCCATGATGTTTGGGTGAAAACCTTGTTTTTCCACATGTATGTCTTGTATTAGGTCAAAGAATGTTTGTGGATTTTTTTCACTTGAAATGTCCATGGTTTGGTATGGACCTTGTTGGCTTGTGGAAGTTTGTGATCTTGTGAAAATGGGAATGATGTCTAATGATGTATGTTAATGCACCTAATTATGAGGGATGTATGCAAAATGCACTTTTTTTTTGTTTATTTTGAGTTTTTGAAATATAAGTATGAAAAAATGCACACTAAGGGTATGTATGAAAAAAAAATGGAAATTTTCAAATTTTGGATTCTGAAATTTTGACATCAGTGTGAGAATCTATGCAAATTTTGATGGACTTTAGACTTATTCTTTTTAAGGTTTATTTTTGGATTATTTTGATCAACTCAACCCTCCAACCCTAAAATAGACAACTAAAAAAAAATGAGTTATCCCAAGACTAGAAACAATGTACTCTCTAGTACAACATATTCCTGATTAATTTACATCATATTGCAATCTGAACCCATGGATAATCATTGGAGGTAGGTCAAAATCTTAAGGGAACTAAAATCTGATTGAATATAAACAATTTCATTTCAATTTTTGATGGGAAGGATAAATAGAATTAAATTTGTAACTTTTCTGAACTAAAAGACTTGCTTATTCCTAAATTTTAATGTCTCAAGACTTACAAGAAATGAAGGAAACCATCCTTCACTTGGAGGCAATCTATGATTAATCTATTTTGGATCGATGTGTCATTCTTTTCAAGATTTTTAGGAGAAATGATCATTGCCTTGAAACTTGAATTAGTCCATGATCCAAAGCTTATTTTTATACTAATGCGATGTATTCTTATGAAACCATCCAAAGTTTATCATTCAATAAAATTGATTATTTTCCCTCCTTGTTTTGCAAGGTCAAAGATGTAAGGTCTAGGAGGTGGAAGATGGAGATGATGTTACAAGCTCAAGTCTGGTACTTTGAATGAGATGAAGCTACATGAGGAGTCCTTCAAGTTTCAAGATTTACAAATGAGAGGAAGATAGATCATCAAAGTGCAATTTAGGTTCAAGATCAAGACAAGTACAAACACATGAAGACGTCTTAAAATAGATACAAGTTCAAGATGCAAATTCAAGTTAGGGCATGAGAAAGATTTCAACAAATAGAGAAGAATCACAAGATGAGGCATTTGAGAACATGGGCTAGCAAATTCATCCTCAAGAATTGAATAGTTCTAGAAGAGCTAATC
This sequence comes from Cupressus sempervirens, assembly GCA_028749045.1. Taxonomy (NCBI): domain Eukaryota; kingdom Viridiplantae; phylum Streptophyta; class Pinopsida; order Cupressales; family Cupressaceae; genus Cupressus; species Cupressus sempervirens. The sequence goes on from CM053792.1 coordinate 782,511,828, forward strand.
AAAGTTAGAAATATTGAGAGTTACTCTCTAATAATTGACAAAGAAATATTTTTAGTCTTAATAGCCACATTGCACAAACTAGCATTCAAAAAAAATGTTCTCAAATGGAGCTATATGATAAGGATGATGAGGTGTCATGAAGTTGTCTTCTTCAATTACAAAATTCCAATTCAAGAAGAGTTGATCACATTATACCAAATGTCATTTTCTCATTAGCTGAAAAATAATTGTAATTTTTTTATTGGCCCATGATGTAGTGTGCTGATGTAATTAGTTGTAAAAGATATGAATTGACAAAATTAAATATGATTTGAGTCTTGCTAGCTAGTTGGCAGCAACTACTGGGTTCTACTCTGAGAGAAATTATCGACATGGATATATCTAATATATTTATTTAAACAATTGAGATTGTTTCACAATCCTCTTAGTTATTTAGGCGTTATTTTAGCATATGCTAGTGTTATTCTTCTAGTCACCAAAGTTTGATTTTTGGCATGCCATCATTGTTTTATGCGTTTATCTAAAAATGAATGAGTTATTGTTTAATCATATTTATATAATTAATTATTATTTTATATAGTTATTCATTTAGTTAAATCTATTTTCTTATTTATTCAAATGTTGCTAATTATTTGTTTTTAGTAAATAGAATTTTATTTTTGATTTCATTAACTAATTTATTCAAAGAATATTTCATATATGATTATGATATTGATCATGTTGATTGAACCTATGGTAGATGATTATAGTATATTTCACACATGAATGAAGTTCACATCCTTGTGCATGACACTCAAGTGACTTAATTTTTTCCAAGATCTTATCATTAATAAGTAAACTCAAAATAATCTTAATGCTCACTCTCTAGCAATCTATAATCACGAATGCAGATGGTAAAATCACCTTCTATTCTTTCAATTTTTAGCTGCATACCTCTTATAGAGTTTTAGGTGTTCCGAGTGACTCTTCAAAATATCCTTGAGACTCAATAGCTTCCTTGTACATAGCTATATCTTTAAAGTCTACTACAGCAAATTTGTATGTCCTAACTACTACTGCACAAGAAACAATCTACAGAAATAATAGATCAATCTCATTCGTTATTCAAAACAAATCATAATCTCACAAATATATAAGCATATTTAAAGAGCCCAAGAAAATTATATTTCTTGAAATAATTTTGCCATTAAACATATATTATATCTTTCTAAAATTTGAGCTTCTCATACATTGCAAGATAAATTTATTTGAATGCCTCCATATCAAACAAAAATGCTATCATCAAAGGGGCACTACACTACTGAAGCAGAGTAGCAAGGGTTCCCTAAAATTATATGGGGTGTTGTTGGTGCATCTTGTGGTAAAAAAATTGTGCATTGAAAACCCATATCTCACTATCTTGATGTTGCCTAGCTTGCTTCTACTCCTGACTTAAAAATTCATGCACATAGTCTCACTAGTAGTTTCATAGTTAGTAGGGGTTATTTTTGTACTATGAAAGCTAATAAGGTCGTTAGATTTGGATAGACCAGAACTAGGGCATCAAAGTATATGTGTATCTATAGTTAGAAGTCCACATACCTCCCATGAGATATGCACAAAATACTTAGCTCCTGCAATCTAAAAAGCCTCAACTCCAGTAATCCTAAAATCCTCAGCGCATGCAATCCTAAAATCCTCAACTTCTACAATCCTCATGTCCCATGAGATATAACTATTTAGCTCCCAGAATCCATAGTTCCAATACCTCCAATAGTTTACAAAGATAGAATAACAACTTAAAAAATTTAAACTTTTGGCTAATTTTTTAATACAACTTGAGTTGGTCTAAATTTTGACCAAATTGGGAAACACTAAGTTGGTCAAAATTTTGACCAACTTGGGAAAAAAATTATTGAACAAGTCGCTTCATATGTTGATCAAAAAATTAGGTCAAAAAATGACCTTTAATTTACAAGTGACCATTGGTGTGTAGAAAGAGCAATTGCAAGAAAAAATACAAGTTATGGTAGAACTAATTCAAAAGGTACAACATTTTGTCAGACTCGACAAATAAACAAAATTCAAGCTGAGATGAAGAGATCCATCATAGATCATTACAATAATCTATTGAATGTGCAAGGCACATTGGCTGAGATTTAGTTAGCTGATATCAAAATGAGATCAAAATTGATCTCTATTCAAGTAATGATGATACCTCATCTAGAATTCATGCAAAGGGAGCTACAATGAAACTAAGATCTTATTAAAGAATATCACAATCTTTCATTGGTTTACAACTTAATTGATTTAGTTGCAAAATCAAATTTTAGGAGAGGCAAGAACAACATGGGATCATGCACTGTCCATGATCACGCATGTTCACAGGAAATTCATTGAAAAATATAGATTTCTTCCACCCATTCCACTCCAATAATCATTACATAAGTGCTCAAAAATAAGGGAGAAATAGATTTGAAAGGGGGAATTAAATTTGGGAAATAGATGTGACATATTCATTTTACATTGTTTATTCATTTTTGGCATAAGTCATAATGATGAAGAGGCATATGAATTTCCTAAAGGTTAAAGTATTTTTATGGGAAAGTTGGAGGTTCTCAGTCATCTCTATGGTGTTCTTTGTTGGAAGCTTGACCAAATGGGCTTCATGGATAAGCTTGGTGTTTGGTCAAAGAAGGAGTGGTGCTCGATCACTACTAGAGGTAGTGTTAACCAAGGTGCTTGGTCATTGAAGGGGGCTTGGTCATTGTTAGACCTCAACATCTTTAGTATCTTGATATATTCTATGTGCTTGACATGTATTGGTTGCTTGGATTATATTGGTGTTTTCACATATGTTGGTTTCTCAACATGCATTGGGAGCTAGGTAGTGCTGGTGTTTTGGCTAATGCTTAGCTTGGTCTTTTTGACGCTTGGTCTAGTCTTGGTTCCTATAGGTGTCAAGTTGTTTGTGAGCCAACTTTTCATATTTATTTCGTGTGCAACTGACCTTGGGTATTTATTTTACATGTTGTAGCTGACTTGTGGCTCAACATATATTTAATGTAAGGGATTTAATTTAATTTTAAATGAATTGGAAAGACTTGTGGATTAGTTTGGTATAAGTAGGGGATTTTTTTAGAGTCTTTAAGTCATTATCATCTATCTTGGAGAAGAGCGTGAAAAATTTGAAGAGCTAGTAGTTGTGGCTTGAAAACTAGGAGATTGCTTGGTTAGCTTGCAAGTACATGTTAAGATTTTCTTGTAAGTTTCTACCAGAGTGTAGATCTAGAATAGTTGGGATTATGATTATGAGCTAGATCTTGTGAAATCTTGTAGAACTATTTTTTAATTTCTATTGTATTTGGCCCTAACTTGGAAGGTGTTGCAATGGGGCATATTGCATGCAATTAGTTATCTATGAATAAGAGTTTTGATTTGGTATCAGATCTTGCATTGTTGTTGTATTGTTGTTATGTTTCCATTGTGTGGTTATTTGAATGGGTCTAGATTACTTGCAATAGGGGTACGCTTAGATTCTTGTTGCATCAGGTGGTATCAAAGTGAAGGTGTTCCTAAGTGTGTAGACAGATCACTGAAGTTGTGACAGTTTGCACCAAGACATGGGTTGAGAGAAGTTGATCTAAGAAGATCTTGATTTGGTGATGAATTGTTCTTTCTTCAGTCCTAGATCTCTTGGTTGTGAGGTGGTAGATCATGGTTTTGACTTGCAATTGTAGAGAACTTGCAAATGGATCAATGGATGCAAAGATGAAAGATTGATCTTGTTGAGGCATGATCGCAGAGAATTGTGGATAGTAGATCCATGTTCCTAGACCTGCAATTTGGTTCTTCATTATTCATGCAAGGTGGTAGGTTGTAATCTGACTTGCAAAAAAATTGAGTTTATCAAAAGGACTATGTCAAGGATTAGTTGCAAAGGGTTCGCAAAGATCTTGGGAGATGGCTCTGAGAGGAGTGGACCATTGGATGATTATGAATCTTTGACATGTGATGGAGAGGAGGTTTTATGAGATGTATGCTCACTTTGAATCTAGTTTGGAAGATTGAGATAAGGAGTTGTCTACATGGTTTGAATCTAATATGGTTGATCGAGTTAAGGATGGGATGGGGAAGGTATTCTATAGATGTTTATGGAGTTGGAGTCTACCAATCTGAAAGAGTGTTTTCTATCCATTTAGAAGCCTTGTTTGAGAGAGAAGATGGCATAGAAAGGTCAAGGTGGAAGTGTTTGGTTTTGTTGATCAGTTTGTGGCATCTGATAAAGAACCTATAGAGACATTGGAGGCTATTTTTGAGTATATTCCTAACCTTGTTGATGTTGGGATGGAGGTTGGTTTTCATGATTAGTTGGTTGAGACTAACATGGAGATTGTAGAGCACTTGGTTGTGAATGATCCAATTGTTGTTGGTGGTGAGTTGTATGTCACAGAGCATCTTATTGTGAGCAATGAGATTTCTAGTGTGGAGAGTTTGGTGTATGTTGTTGAGGAGTTACATATTGTTATTGATATGGAGTTTTTTGCTGCTGATGTGGATTCACTAGTTGCTACTGTAAATGAGGTTTATTCGATGAAGAATTATGTTAAATTTGTTCCTAATAGTGAGTATGCTGATTGGAAGGTTTTGATTTTATTGTCGTATAGAATGATGCAGATGTGGATGATTTGCATGTTGGTTTTCTTGTCCCTATTGGAGTGGAAGCCTTTGTTGAAGATGAAGATAGTTGTGGATTTTTCATTGGACATTAAAGTGTGGGATACACCTTTCTTTATATATTAGGAATTTTATGTTGGGGCACCTAAGGTTCCTAGAGTTTCAAGAATTTTTATTGGAAAGATGGAGGTGCTCGATCATCTCTATGGTGTTCTTGTTAGGAAAAAGGTGTCTCAACCTTGTATAATTCCTATTCTTATTATTATTTGTTTTGTAAATGTATTTTTTGCAAATAATATGTAAATGTGAGTGTACATGTCTAGTTGGCATGTTGATCACTTACATCTGTCAGCATCTTGAATTGTGTGAAGGAGATCATGGCTGAAAAGGTTATGACGGATTCCTATGATGCGTAAGAGCTATTTAAGGAATAAGCTATGACAAGTGTAAGAGCATCTTATGACATGGGGCCTTTTACTGGGTACCCAAGAAAGAGTGGTTGGTGTGTGTAAGAGAATATGCCAAAAATAGGTTGGTATGACGGATTCCCTTACACTTCTCTTGTGACCGCTATTTTTGACAGATTCTATGACAATTTTCCATTGCCTATTCAAGGGATGGATGCCCTTTTCTTGATATTGCATGTACATGCGACATTGTGGATGGTTCTTGGTGGTTGAGCCATGAAAAATTCCCAACTCCTTTGTGGGTATTTTTTTGGGTCTTAAGATGTTCCTAAAAGCAATATTGCAAAGAGAGAGGAAGAGGAGAGTGTCCAGGTACTGAGGTGCTGCTGAAGTCTACTATTGTTGCTGTAAAAATTGCATTGCAAGTGTATTGTAACCTTGTGTTGAAGATAATACATTGTGCAAGTTTTGAAGGGGTGGGGTTGTTTTACCAAAAGGTTTTTCCCCACTAGAAAATCTTTGTGTTATGTGTTTCTTTCTCCATCTATTTTATGTATGCATGGTTGGCTGCAATATTGTTGTTTATATGATATTGAATTTGCAAGTGTAAAAATTTTAAAAGGATTTGCACCATACTTTCCTTAAGAGATTAGTTTAGGAAGCTGTTTACGCACCTAAGTTTCCTTACAAGTGGTATTAGAGCTTGATCAACTTTTGATCCTAGTTTTTGGGTAGGGTTTTTTGAGCTAATCTCAAGTTGAGTGGGAGTCTTATGTAGAGCACCCTAAATCTTATTTGCAGATTGAGATGGCGAGTTCATCATATGGAAGAATGGAGGTGGAGAAATTTAATGGCACTAATTTCGAGTTGTGGAAACTCAAGATGGAAGACATGTTGGAAGATTGTGACCTATGGGAAGTGACTTCAAGTGCTACAAGATCAGTAACTATAGCTCAAGCAGATTGGGATATCAAAGACTGTAAAGCTAAGGGTCTCATAAGACTCTGTTTAACCAATGTAGTTCTTCTGAATGTTCTAGATGAGAAAACTGCATATAGTTTGTGGACATGACTTGGGTCTGTGTATCAGGCCAAATCTTTGGTGAACAAGTTGTTCCTGAGGAAGAAGTTGTACTCTCTATGAATGGAGGAAGGTGGATCCTTAATAGATCATTTAAATGCATTTAATCTATTGGCTGCATAGTTGACATCAGCTAGTGTCAAGTTAGAGGAGGAGGATCGTTGCTACACACTTTTGTGTTCTTTACCAAATTCATGGGACCATCTTGTGATGGTTCTCAGAAGCACAATAGTCACTTTTAAAATGGATGATGTGGTGTCTTCACTGCTATCAGAGGAGATATGAGGAAAGGCTTCCATTTCAAAAAAAGATGCCCTTGTTGTTCGTGGGAGATCCACGAAAAGAGGGAAGAAAAATGACAATAAGTCTAAAAATAAGGGTAGATCCAAATCCTATGGGAAGTCAAAGACTTCCAATAAGTCCAAGGAAAAATGTTGGAACTATGATAAACCTGGGCACTTTCGTAAAGATTGCAAAGAGCTGAAGAAGAAGAAGAAAGGTTCAAATTTAGCATCAGAAAGATCTCAAGAAGATGGTGATGCATTCATTGTAGCTTTGGTAGCCCATGCATCTAATGATGTGTGGTTGGTTGACTCGGGTACATCTTTTCACATGACCTCTCATCGAAACTAGTTCTCAAAATATGAAGAGTTCAATGGTGGAAAGGTGTACTTGGGTGATGATTCTCACCTAAAGATAGTTGGACGTGGAAGGGTCACTATCAAATTTCCTGATGGATGAGTTAATGGAATTAATGGAGTTATGCACATTCTAGGTTTGGCACGAAACCTATTATCTATAAGTATGTTGAATGATGTAGGTGTGCAAGTTGTTTTTTCAAAAGAAGGATGTAAGATGATGAGAGGATCGATAGTGCTCACAAGGAGTACTAGGAGAGGTACCTTATTTCAGCTAGATGCATGTATTCCTCTATGCAATAGTTCTTCATCCTCACCATCTAAATGAGCAATGAAGAATTCTGTGGTTGTTGGTTCTGATGGCATTGCAAACACTTTGGAAGGTAAGCTTCCTATAGAAAAGACAATGCTATGGCATATGAGATTTGGTCACATTGGTGAAAAGGGTCTTAGAACCCTAAAAAATAAAAATCTCATTGAGGGATTAAATGATTGCAATCTCGAGTTTGACTTCTGTGAACACTATATCTATGGTAAATAAAATCGTGTTCAATTTTAGTCTAGTTCTCACAAATCTTCTAATGTTTTGGATCTTATTCATTCTGATGTATTTGGCCCTATAAAAGTTCCTTCAATCTCCAAGTCTGTATTTTTTGTATCTTTCATAGATGATTATAGTAGAAGGATATGGATTTATTTCCTTAAAATTAAGACACAAGTCTTTAGTCGATTCAAGGAATTTAAAGCCCTTGTAGAGAATTAGACTAGTAAGAAGATTAAGTGTGTGAGAACTGACAATGACGGTGAGTTTTGCTCAGTAGAGTTTGAACAGTTCTATAAAGAATGAGGCATCGAGAGGTAGAAGACAACTCCTTATACCCCACAGCAAAATGGAGTTGCAAAAAGAATGAACGGGACACTAATGGAGAATTGTAGAGGAGTTTGCTTAGTGGAGCTGGCTTAGAACAAAAGTTTTGGGCTGAAGCTATGGCCATTGCTTGCTATTTGGTTAACAGATCTCCTACATCAGCCCTTGTTGGTAAGACACCCATGGAGGGTGTGGTCTAGTAAGAAGCCTTCAATTAGACATCTTCATGTTTTTGGTTGTGAAGCTTATGCACATGTTCCAAAGGAGAAAAGATCTAAGTTGGAAAATAAAGTTGTTAAATGTATTTTCATTGGGTATAGTGCTGGTGTGAAAGGATACAAGCTTTGGGATCCTATGACTAGTAAGGTGTTGTATAGCAGAAATGTTATTTTTAGAGAGCTAACATCTTCTCCTATTGTGCTACAACCAAATGAAAAAGAAAAGAAAAAATATGTTGTTCAGTTGCCTCCTACCCTTAAGAAGACTGAATAGAGAGACCATGTTGGGTCTAATGATGAGGAGAGCTCTAGCAGCTTTGATAGTTCAGAAGAAGAGGAAGAACAACCTCAACTACAGCCCTTGAGGAGATCCATGAGAGAAAGAAAGAAACCAAAAAGGTTTGGTTATTCTATGTTAGATTCCAATTGTGCTTTTGCTTTGATTACTAACACTGATGAGCCTAGATCTATGAAAGAGGCTTTAGGCATGGAAGATGCAAGTTCTTGGATTGAGGCTATGGATGATGAGATGGAATCATTAGAGAAAAAAAAAAACCCTAGACCTTGTACTTTTTCCTAAAGGGAGAAAATTTGTTGGCTATAAATGGGTGTTCAAGAAGAAATTCTATATAGATGGCAGTGTTGAAAGGTACAAATCTAGATTGGTTGCAAAGGGGTATTCATAGGTAGAGGGAATAGATTATGGTGAAATATTCTCTCTTGTTGCAAAGTTGACATCCATTAGATTTATGTAATCTCTTGCAGCATCATATGATTTAGAGATAGAACAGATGGATATGAAGAAAACTTTCCTTCATGGTGATTTGGACAAAGAAATTTATATGTCACAGCCCGAGCACTACATTGTTAAAGGTAAAGAATCTTGGGTTTGCTGGTTTAAAAAGTCTTTATATGGTTTGAAGCAATCTCCTAGGATGTGGTACCTTAAGTTTCATGCCTTTGTGTTGTCAATTAGATTTGTAAGATCGAAATCAGATCATTGTATTTATTTTAGAGTTCAAGATGATCGCCTTCTTATTGTTGCATTATATGTTGATGATATGTTGCTATTTGGGAAGGGTAAGGGTATGATTTTTGATTTTAAATCTTAGTTGTTAGCATAGTTTGAGATGAAAGATCTTGGGGCAGCAAGGTACATCTTGGGTATGGAAATTAGTAGAGACAGGTCTAACAGAAAACTTTGGTTGAGTCAGAGTAAGTATGTGAAGTCTGTGTTGGATAGGTTCAACATGGCAGATTGTAGACCTTTGTGTGTTCCTATTTCTATGGGAACAAAGTTATCTGTAGAAGATTGTCCAAAATCTCCTATTGAGATGGAGGACATGAGTAGAGTACCTTATGCTAGTGTAGTTGGCAGTCTTATGTATGCTATAGTCAGTACTAGACTACACATTGCCCAAGCAGTGGGAGTTCTGAGCCGGTTTATGGCTAATCTTGGACGGCTACATTGGGATGCAGTTAAGTGAGTATTTAGATATTTGAGGGGTACATCAAATTACTCCATATGTTATCATGGTAACTCTTCTAAAGCTCCGCATTTAGTTTGTATTCATTGATTTGTGGATTCAGATTGGGTAGGTGATATTGACAGCAGGAGATCCACCAGTGGTTATGTGTTCACTATGTTTGGTGGTGCAATCAGTTGGATGAGTAAGCGACAACCTATGGTTGCTTTGTCCACTACAGAAGCTGAGTACATGGCTGCTACTCATGCTTGTAAAGAAGCCATTTGGCTTAGGAGACAATGTTCTGATATTGGTGTTGATGCAGGAAAGATTACTATTTCATGTGACAGTCAGAGTGCTATTTGCCTTGCAAAGAATCCAACTTTTCATGCTAGAACAAAGCACATTGATGTGCAGTTTCAATTTGTGAGAGATATGGTGGAAGATGGAAAGGTAAATTTGGAGAAGGTGGATACCGTAAAGAATGTTGTAGATGCATTGACAAAACCAGTGGGCACAAAGAAGTTTAGATGGTGTTTGCAGTCTATGGGCCTTTTGGCCTATAGCGGTTAATCCCTGTTATGTTCCTATCTCTCTTATAAGGTATTCGACAAGTGGGAGGATATTAGGAATAAGGTTTCTCAACCTTTTATAATTCCTATTCTTATTATTTTTTTTTTTGTAAATGTATTTTTTGCAAATAATATGTAAATGTGAGTGTACATGTCTAGTTGGCATGTTGATCACTTACATGTGTTGGCATCTTGAAGTGTGTGAAGGAGATCATGGCTGAAAAGGTTATGATAGATTCCTATGACATGTAAGAGTTATTTAAGGAATGATCTATGACATGTGTAAGAGCATCTTATGACATGTGGCCTTTTTTTGGGTGCCCAAGAATGAGTGGTTGGTGTGTCTAAGAGAATATGCCAAAAGTAGGTTGGTATGATGGATTCTCTTACAGTTCTCTTGTGACTGCTATTTTTGGAAAATTCTATGAAAAGTTTTCATTGCCTATTCAAGGGATGGATGCCCTTTTCTTGGTATTGCATGTGCATGTGACATTGTGCATGGTTCTTGGTGGTTGAGCCATGAAAAATTCCCGACTCCTTTGTGGGCATTTTGGTGGGTCTTAAGATGTTCGTAAAAGTAGTATTGCAAAGAGAGAGGAAGAGGAGAGTGTGTAGGTACTGAGGTGCTACTGAAGTCTTCTATTGTTGCTGTTAAACTTGCATTGCAAGTTTATTGTAACCTTGTGTTGAAGATAATACATTGTGCAGGTTTTGAAGGGCTGGGGTTGTTTTACCGAAAGGTTTTTCCCCACCGGAAAATCTTTGTGTTATGTGTTTCTTTCTCTATCTATTTTTTGTATGCATGGTTTTCTGTAATATTGTTGTTTATATGATGTCAAATTTGCAAGTGTAAAAATTTTAAAAGGATTTGCACCATACTTTCCTTAAGAGATTAGTGTAGGAAGCTGTTTTCACACCTGAGTTTCCTTACAGTTCTTGGTTGGAGGTTTGACCAAATGGGCTTGGTGGATAAGATTTGGTGCTTGGTTAAAGAAGAAGTAGAGCTCAGTAGCTATTAGAGGTGGTGTTGGTTGAGATGCTTGATCATTGAAGAGGGATCATTTGTTGTTGGAGCTTGACATCTTCTATAGCTCAACATATTTTGTGTGCTCGGTATGTATTGGTTGCTAGGTAAAAGTACAAACTTGTGTCACCTTTCAAGTTGACTTATCAGAATGATTGAAGTTGATTATTTCTATCTAGAAATAATTTTTCTTCAAACATATGATCTAGATAAATTCATTCTATCTAAGTTATATATGGTCTCACACTTTTCCAATTGGAAATGTCTAGTAAATGTAGGTTTTATACTAGTTTGTATCCAATTACTCAAGAAATAAAATTATTTCAGAAAAGTGGAATTTTAATAACTCTTACTATTTTTTATTATATTTTTTAAATAACATATAAACATCATTTTGTAGAGCTTAGATTCAAGATTATATTCTTATAGAATTTATAGTATTTTAATTAGCTATAGTATATTGTAATTAACAAATTCTACAAGTACATATTTTAACACTCAAAAAGATGATGGTTTTGAGGAAGAATTTTTTTTTAAAAAAATTATATGAAATTCTAGAGTATAGAGTTCTCTTCTAGAATGTATAAATTTTCTCCTTGTTTGAATAGATTTTTTTTGAAAATTGTGGTGGGAGATTAAAACTATCAATTTGAGGTGAGATGAAATTTGAATCATTACAAAATATAAAATATAGGTCTAAAGCTGATTTTTATTTTTGATTGTTCTAATTATATATGTGGTTTGAAATCAAATAGAAATAAGTTAAATTTTGTATAGTTTTGTTGTGGGAACTAGACCCCCAATTTTTAGTGTTTTTTAGTAGCTAAAATGTTGTGTTTAAAAATTAGGAATATTTATGAATTCTTATTCTAAATAATTCTTAAAGTTTATAATCCTAAACTCTATCCATTTTTAAACATTTCATTAGTTTAATTCATTTTCAAATTCAAAATAATAATACCAATTTTTTGTCATTCAAGGTGAATAGTTATACTTTTGTTAGCGGTTTCCTTTAAAAAAGGGTGGCACAGGTTTGTGCTTTTACCCTACTCAGTATGTGTAGGCTTCCTAGCATAGACTAGGAGCATGACATGCACAAGGAGCTTGACAGTCCCGGTGTTTTGGTTGATGCTTGAGTTGGTCTTCCTAACGCTCAGTTTGGTCTTGGTTCCTATAGGTGATGAGCTATCTATGAGCTGACTTTTGGTATTTATTTTGTGTTGTAGCTGGCTTTTTGGGTATTTAATTTCTATTGTAGCCAACCTATGGCTCCACGTATATTTAATGTAAGGGATTTAATTAAATTTTTAATTAAATTGGGCCAACTTGAGAATTAGTTACATATAAGTAGGGATTTTTGTGGAGTCTTTAAGTCATTATCATTTGTCTTGGAGAAGAGGATGCAAAATTTGAAGAGCTAGCAGTTGTGGCTTGAAACCTTGGAGATTTCTTAGTGACCTTGTGAGCACAAGTTAAGATTTCCTTGTAGGTTTCTAATAAAGTGTAGACCTAGACTAGCTAGGATTATGAGTGTGAGTTGAATCTTGTGGGATCTTTTGTAATTTTTTTTTGTATTTGGACCTAACCTACAAGTCCTTATAGCTAGAAATATTGCATGCAATCAGTTATCTATGAATAAAGACTTGTGGTTTGGTATCAGATCTTGCATTATTATTTCTTTATTGTTGTGTTTTTGTTGTATGGTTATTTGGAGGGATCCAAATTACCTCCAATAGCCTAGGTACCCTCAAATTCTTGCTACATTTCATAAGACTTAGTGGGAGAACTTATATCATATTGTATTTGTAATGATGCAAATATCATAGTATTTTTTCCACTAATGTCAAAGGGGGAAATTTTTTCTATCTCTAACCATTATTATCTATTAGTGCCAAATATTTAGTCATTTAAAAGATAGAGTCAGACAGTCATCACTATGATCAATCTCCTCTACATAGGTCGAGTCATGTACATAAGAAAGTATGTACTAAGATCTATAGGAGTTGAGCATGTGTATGGTCACTGAGTATTTTCTATACAAGTCAAGCTCAACAATAATCGAACAAGTTTTAAGATTACAATTGTTGAGTGACATAGTTTGTGTTGAGCACAAAATAGACCGAGAAATAGCAATGCCATGAAAGAGAAATGCAGAGTTTACATAAAATTTAGGAATGGAATATATTTTGAGGTAACACATTTTCAAGCTGACATGGAAGAAATATTTAATATTGGTAGAGGTTGGTACAGAGAGTCTTAGACATGAATGATATGGATTACATATCCCTATGTTTTGTGATCAACAATTCAGATGGAGAGGCTATTATCAAAGGATGTAGAAAAATATTTACAAAACTCTTTCAATAGATGAGATCTAAACCTATATTAGTGTGAGAATGGAGTTGTATGGTGTAAAGAAGAGAAATGTATGCATGTGAATAAGGAGTAATATGCGTATAGTGAAGTGAAGGATCGAGATCATATCAAAAGTCAATGAAGGTGTTCTATTATCACTTAACAAAGAAAGTGATCTAATCATAGTAGGGAAGGGGAAGAGAAGTATTATAAGATCAGGGAAGAGGATTATTTAGAAAGGAGAAGACTCAAAATTAGCTTATAGATCATATTGAGAATTAGTTACTAAATCAGTTCTAACTAACTTGAATTAGGGGAAATATCTTAATAGAGTGGACTTAATAGAACTTTGTAAATCTCCTAAGAGATTCCTTACTTTGTTGTAATTATTAAATCCTCTAACAAGGTGAGACATAGCAATCCCTTAAGATTTTAACAAGGTAGACCCCTCACAAGGTAGATCATATTTTATGATCAAATATTGTAACCATAATAGGTTAACTTTATTATTGCAGTAGTGAAGATTTGTGGGTATCATCCCCACCCCAATTTTACCTTCACCTTGGAGGGATTTTGGGTAATAGATATTGTCTTATGTGTTTATTTTCATGCATGTGATAGATTAGATTTACATGATATAACAAGTTCATTATTACAAGTTTTATATGCATAGCTTAAGTAGTGAATGCATAAATGAATTTGGTGAAAAGTAAAAGTGCTTAAGATTTTTATACACACCCCCCCTCCCTTTAGTATCTTGGTTATCATGTTTATACCTCCATCATTCAACAAAGGGCATTATTGCCAATTCAACATCTAGACAAACATAGATTAATTCTTTTATAATTTTATTTTTTTTAAATATATCATTCAACTATCCACACTAATGACTATTATATAACTACATCATGAATGTTTTACCCTCTTTGGATGATTAAAACAATTTTCCCCAATTAACATGTCACAAATCAAAAAAAAATCTTAGGTCATAAGTAAATTTGATGCAACTGCTCTTTACATATTATAAAGTCTTGTTGGGTGCCGAACATAATAACTTGGCCAAAATAACCCTGGACACAATAACCCTGCCATAATAAGCCCAGGACATAATAACCCAGGGTCACAATAACCCATGGTCAAAATAACCCATGGGTAAACTAACCCATGGACAAAATAAACCATAGTCATTCTAGATCAAGTTAGTATGCTTAAAAAGGGATTGTGAGGCACCATAGAGGATATTTAGGTCATTTTTAGACCATATATCCATTATATACCCCTAAAATAGCCTTCAAACATCTTTAATATGCTTAAATAACTTATAAAATGGTAAATAATTATAAAAACAAAGACAAATTCGTGGGAATAAGGTAAATAAGAGTTATTAGGAAAAGATGTAAGTCAAAAGGCATTAAGAGGATATATAAAGTGGTAAAATTAAGAGCTTAGAGAAGTAAAGGAAGGAAAAAGTGGAGAAGAATGAAGAGTGTGTAGAGTGATAAGAAAAAGAGAAATCAAAATTCATAAAAAAAATATTTTTTAATATAATTTTTTTAATATTACATTAAATTTTTCTAGGGGTTTCTATAAAGTATACAAAAATAAACATACTTTTAGGGAATCAAGAAATTCTTCATAATTTTTAATATATACAATGCCTCTTCAATTTTTAACAAGTCAAAACAGTAAGAAATTACTCATTTTAAATGGTTACACATATTTGCTTCATCGGGAATGTGTCAATAAAATGATCTGGTATTGTGCAGAATATTTTACAAATAAATGTTCAAGTCAGTGCTATACTACAACACAAATAGAATCTGGTGATGTGATTAGCAGTACAGGACATAATCATGCTCTAAAAATTGAGATGATCAATGTCAAATAGAAGTTGAACAAAATGAAAAAGATGGCATGCTTGACTCAAGACTCTACAAGAAATATAATTTCTACTACATGTTCTAATATTTCATTACCAATAGGAAGATCAATATCATCAACCAATCCATTATCTAAAATGATTCGAAGGAAATGAATAAGATTTGAAGCACCACCACCAAATCCTTAGACATCAATAAATCTTATCTTACCAATTGAATATACAGTTACCAATAGAGGGGAAAAGTTTCTTCATCATGATAGTAATGATGAGAATCATTTTTTAATAGTCACCACCACACAAAATTTGCAACTACTAAAAGAATCTGAAAATTGGTTTAGCAATGGTACATTTAGAATAGTACCAAGTATTTATCAATAGTTGTACACAATTGATGGCTTGAAAAATGATGCAATATTTCCACTTTTCTATATTCTTATGACCAACAAAACAAGATCCACTTATACCCAAGTACGTGTAAAACTAAAACAACTGCAACCTGGTCTAAACCCAAAAACTATACTAATTGATTCTGAATTATGTTTCAAGGGAGCTATTTCTAAAAAATTTCCAAATATCACTATTTGAGGATTTCTTTTCCATTTCTCTCAATGCTTATGGAGGAAAGTTCAAGAAGTACATCTACAAATATATTAGTGTTGATGAAGTATTTTCATTTGAGATCAAACAACTGGTTGCATTAGCTTCTGTGCCTCAAATATATGTAATCAATGCATTTGAAATAATTCTATAATCTCCTTATTATATAGAACATGAGGACACTTTTCAATCCATAATTGATTATTTTGAGGACACATGGATTGGAAGACTAACTAGAAGAGGCACTAGACGATTACCCAAGTTTCCAATCACAATGTGGAACTATTATTCAGCTATTCAAGATGATCTTCTGAAAACTAATAATTCTATTGAGGGATGGCTTAGAGGATTTAGTGAATCACTTCAATCATTGCATAGCTCAATCTAGAGATTCATCAAAGTAGTGAAAATAGAACAGGGTCACCAAGAGAATAAAATACAGAAATATATAGGTCACACTAAACAACCAAGCAGGAAAAAATATCATGAACTCAAAGAAAGACTAAAAAGAATAGTTGATGGTTATGAAAATAATAATATTTTAGACTATATAAGAGAAATTTCTCATGATTTCACACTTTAATTGAAAATTTGAATAAATTTTTTTCTTATAAATATACTTGTAATTTATAAATTTTGTTTTCCTTTATCTATAATCTTATTGGGTTATTTTTTCCATGGGTTATTTTGACTCCAAGTTATTTTGGATTGGGTTATTATGACCCTAGGTTATTTTTTCCTTGGGATATTATGCCTGGGTTATTTTTTCCAAGGTTATTTTGGTCGGGTTATTATGTTATGTAACTAGTCTTGTCAAATTTTAGCTAGAAACCCACTACACAAAAACTAGGAACTTTTAAACTTTGTTGCTAGTTCCCCTTATTAAATTTGATAATAAAGTAGGTTTCCTTTTGTATATTTTTTAATGTTCAAAAATTTATTCATGTGTAGTTATTTATACAAAGACAACCTTGATTCAAAGTAAGATTAGTGTACACAAATTATCATTCATGATTCACACAACTAGATTATGTTAACAATATTTGTGTAAGGTTTTATAACATACTTTAGTTTCTTAAAATTAAGAGTTATTAATCTTTAATTTAAATTGAAAATATTGATGAAAAATATGTTTAAAAAATTTAATCCAATATAGAAGCAAATTTCAAAGGGTCCTCGGTAAATTGATGAGGTTGAAAGGCTCAGAAAGAGCCTATCAGGGATCAAGTGTTGGTAAATGCTAGGTTTCTAAAATATAAAATGGAATGGAATATGTTGATATTCTAGTCATGTTTGTTATTAGAGACATACACTTATTCTGATTATGAGTTCATACTGAGCATATTGTACAGTTAACAATGTTAGCCAAGCATTTCAATTCCTACCGAGTCCTAGAGTTGCTATTGAGTCCTATGGACAAATTTTAGTTTGAACCAAGCAGTTGCTATAGAGTTGAAGATAAGCAATGTAAATTGACCATTTTAGTGTATCCCAAGTTTACCAGTGTGAATTGAGTTGTGCAGAGTTTACTGAGTTCACAATTGATGTGATGTAAGTCTAGTGTTAACCAAGCTTCTTAGTGTTGACCAAGAGACTTGGTTTATATTGAGTTCGAGGTAATAATGTTTACTAAGTCATACAGTGTAAATCAAGAGACTCAGTTTATATGTTGAGTTTTATAGTATTCATCGAGTCACCAATGAAAACTAATTTCAATACTACTTGGAAGTGATTAATATAGGTTGAGCTTCTACATCTATCGAGTGCATGACAATATCAAGCATTGATAGTGGATGTTGAGTATTAGAACCTCATTGAGTCATTTTTCAAAGCCCAAGTTTCTACACTTTGGCTAACTTTGTGATATTTGTGTAAACTTGTATTATGGCCGACTTTATAATTATGTAATTGGATTGATATGTATGTAATGCTTTGTATCACATCTAAATGTAAGAAAGGAAGTAATGTAATCATCATAGAAGAGCATAAGAGAAAATTACAAAAGGCTACAATAGTATAAGGAGCAACAAAGATTCATCTATCACAACAAGGTGATTTGTACACTCAAAGGAGTCTCATTCAACAAACCAAGTTGTAGATCAAAGATCAAGTATTGTTACATCCTAACAAGTGGATCAATCAAATCCTTTAACAAGGTATACCTAATAGTCTTATGTAAATTTCTTTACCAAGTGGATACTTCATTGTATGTTTGTAAATCCTTTCTCAAGGTGGACCTAGCAATACATATTGCTCCTAATAGGGAAGATAATCAGATGTGATCATTGTAAGCCTTAAGATGCCAACTTTATACTGCAGTACTAAAGCTTGTGGGTATCATCCATGCCCTAGTTTTACATTCTATTTGTAAGGTTTTTGTGACATAAAATCTTGTGTTAAGTGTTGTGTATGTTTTCATTATTTTTAGTTTCTCATGCATGAAGATAAATAAGGATTCACATAAAGGATTAATTTCTAATCAGAGACTTATTGTTAAAAGTTTTAGAAGTTACTAATTCACCCTTCCTCTCTTAGTAACTTAGCTTGTCATAATATTTCCAACAAATGGTATCAAAGCTTTGTGGTTCTCGATTGAAAGTTTAACAACTTGAGAAAAGATCAAAGGCAATGGAGGTATTAAAACTTGACAAAGCTATTGACAATAAAAAGCTAGATTTAGAAATGGCCATTGGACAACTCAAGAGTGTAAAAGAGAAACTCTCCCAATCCTTGAAAAGAAGAAAAGATCTTGCAATCCAAATAAATGATTCCCTCTGCATTAAAGAAAGAATTGGAGACATCCATTCAATTAATTCAAATGATGCTAATGGAGCAATCAAAGAACTATTGGAAAATAATATTACTCTTCAAGAAGAAGTAAGAAAACTAAGAAGAGAGCAAGAAATTTAGTCAGTGAGATTGTATGAATTCATGGAAGAGAAAAACAAAATATGAGAAGAGATAGAAGGAAAGAACAATGAAATCCAACACCTATCCCTTCAACAAGAAGATTTTATTGATCAACTCACCAATGCAAATGAAGAAATCATTAACCTAAGACCAAAGAATGAAAGATTGTAGAATGATCCAAACATTGAAAGGAAAACCAATGAAAGAATGTTGAAATCCCAAGTAGATATGAATCAATTGAATGAACTTTGGATATAAAAGATAAGGAGAATCATCCAAGCAAGGAGCTCAAAGGAACCAAAAACCTACTTGTAGTCACTGTGGTAAGATAGGTCACTCATCAAACAAATATTGGAGCAATGGAAAAGCACAATTCAATGGAAAATACTACAATTGTTATCAAAATGGTCATAGAGAAAATGAATGCAAAGAGAAACCAAGATTTGAAGGTAAATGTCATAAATGTAAGAAGCATGGGCATGAGTCGTCATAATGCCAAACCAAGATATTGAATCCAGTAGAAAAAATTGTGAAAGCTATATTTGGTTGCGAGTATAACACTTGGTGTAGATGTTATTACTATGGAGAATTTGGGCATAGTGGAATGAATTATGTAAAGCATCACATGAAGAAAATAGATACTACCAAAAGATGTTTTATTTGTACAAAACATGGTCATCTTGTCAAGAACTATATGAACACTAGAAGAATAGAAGATGAAAAGAAGGCAAAAGCTAATAACAACATAAAAAAAAGGAGACAAAAATGGGTTCCAAAGTCTATCGAGAATGCAAGTTTGAGCAATGATGATCAAGTCACTCAAGAATTGGGTAACTTCACTATTTCCACTTGATTTCTCAAAGGAGAACTGGAACTAGGCTACTAATAAAGACATCTAAATAAGTTCCAATTGATAAGACAATAGATCCATATCAGTATTAAGATACAAAGGGATCATTGAGTAAGAGGTACTGGAGTTACTACTGGGTTACCTTCCTTACTGAGTAAGGTTGGGTCACAAACTTAATCGAGTGAGGTCGAGAGTAGCTAAGTTTTATACAGCTATCAAATGATGGAAGACTCTACCAAGTAATCAATGCAAGAGAAGTGGATGCTAATCTTTCAATTTGATCTAACATTTGTACCAGGCATTTATGGTGAAATTTGATAAAAGGAAAGAAATCAAAGTCATTTTAATAGTTAATTTCTTACAGAAAAAATGTGCAAAGTGATCTTCGAGGGCATTCAAGTGATTTGAGTGAATTGTCACTAAATTTTTTTGAATTCTCTTAAACCCTATTGAGTGAAGATGGTAGCTACCAGTAGCAAAGTGAAATATGGATTAGATATGTTGGTTTAGGGTGTAGAATGGAAAGCACTAGACTTCAAGCTCACTCTTACTATTACTGAAATCCTAGATCCAAGTGGAGTGCAGTCACAAATCCCTCCTAAGATACTATTGATCAATGATAGCCATTCTCATTTTAAATGTATGATTCAAGATATTGGTACACTTGAAATGGATGAATGTTTAAAGGAGTTATGTATTCATGGTGTTTTGAAGCTTGAGCACCAACATCTTGAAGCCAAAGGTTTAACCCATATTCCTCACATGCCTCATGATTTCTAAGTTAAATGGATTAGGTTTATCCTCAATCATGTGCATAATGCATAGTTGTGGTTGGAGCAACCAATATTGATTACCAAGAAGATGATCCACAAGATCACTGGCTTCCCTATGTTGGTTAAAGAAAAAATGACAAAAAACCCTAGGTCAAGTTGAACTGGAGAAGAAAACCCTAGCCAAGTGGGATGGTAGGTGATGAAAATTAGAAGTGTCAATAACATGGAGTTAAAGTTTGGTATTCATGTCATTACACATAAGATTTATAATTTTAACAAGTTGAATAGCATGCCTTACAAAGCAGTTGACCTGACATACAAGGTAGTCAAGAAAAACCTTTCTCTTGACCTTACCAAGCTACTGTTGAATCAATTAAACAAGAACATGGAAAGTATCAAAACATCAAAGAAAAAATCAATGTAAGTTTGGCTCTCTATTGACATGTTTATTATTTTATGTTTAGAAATTCTTTCCATCAAAAGTCATTGTTGTTTGGAGGAAAGATGTGCTTGTACTCTATTGGATTAATGAATATATTGAGCTGAAATGGGAGAAAATTATACCAGTATCATAGCTAACTATTTTGATGCATTCAAGGAGAAAATGAACAATAGATATTGGATCCCCAAAAAACTAGTTGAGGATTATAAGGATGATATATACATGTTTTATGGTGGATAGTTACAAGGTATACATTCAAGTAGTTAGACCTAGAACTACATGCTTGAAACCTCTAGGTTATGAGGTCAATATTGATGAAACAAAATATATGATTGAGAAACTAATTAATGAACCAATAGATCCCAAGGCTTCATATTTTGGTACATATGATGAGGCTAAGGCCCAGATAGAATTGGAGATCAAGCTTCCTTAGGTAGTTAACAATGGCAAGAAGAGGATTGCCAAGTTGAAAACAAGTTCTACTCTACTATAAACCAAGGCCAAAGGTTAAGATGAAGAAGAAGAGGATGAAGAATTAGAGGAAGAGGATCCATTAAAGAAAAATGGCAAGGTAATCATTACTAAGCCTACCAAGACATCCACTACAATGTTCACAAGTAGATCCTCTACAAAGGAATTATATAAAGAAGTGAGAGACATAATTTTCATGATGTCTCCACCCACATTTGAAGAGAGGATGAAGGAATTGGAATCAAGTTTTGGGATAACAAATTTCAAGGCATTAAAAGATGAAACTAGAACAACTGATGAGCAGAAGAAAATTGATGATATACTGATATCTAGGATGGGAAGATGCAAATACTCTCCCAATCAGCTCACTCAATAGATTGCTAGATGAATTGATGAAAAAAATAAAGCCAAGATGGGAAAATGCAACGAAAACTACAAAGGAAATTCATGAGAAGAGCGTGAAATAGCTTATGCCTAGTATGATTGACAAGGAAGTGAAAGAATCTTTAAAGAGAAATGAAGAAAAATTGACTTTACGATACAATACTTGTCTTATTTTGTTAAATGAAATAGAGAAAGTTGTGAAGAATGCAAGTAATACATGGAAGAATGTATATCTTCTTCACAAACTAAGTGATTTTCTAGTTAGCGTAAGTGACAAAGATGATGATGATGATCAAGAAAAAGATGAAGAGAAAAATGATGAAGAAGTAACACATTTTGATAATGAGGATGATGAAGCAAAATAGAAGCAAGAGGCTACCAAGGAAGATGCATAAGATGTTGAGAAAATTGACCAAATTAAAATTGTTGCAGTAGTTATTGCCTCACTTCCTCTTTCTCCAAGCAAAATAGTGACTACATCAAGCATAAGGATCACCTTAGTAGGATTGGTTGTGACTAGCACTACAAGCACAAACATACAATCAATCTTTACACTAGTTCAACTCAGCACATCAATGATTGAAGTCCCAAATAGTTCATCTACCAAGCTACAAACTCTTCCCTCTTCAATAATTTTGAATACAATAGTTTTGGATACATCAATTTTGGCTACAATAGGTTTTATTTCTATAGGTATTTCTACAATAAGTCTAGTATCAATTTTTGTAGCAAACCCTACAACTTCTACTATTGTTTGCATTCTGAGTACACAAGAAATAAGTGCAATGATAATTGAGACTAAGCCTCAACCAAGCATAAAATTTTTGGGTAAAGATAAAGAGAAGGAAGAGGATGTAGATCTTGGTGAGGAAATTATGATTCATAATTGGGATATTTCAAAACTCAATCCTGATTAAATGCACACATTCGAAGAACTACTCCAAAAGAAAGCCAAGTAGTAGAGGCTAAGAGAGGAGAGAGACAAAGAATTTAAAATCATTGAGGATGCCAAGAATATTTTTATAGAGGCTATAGCTATAGAGGTTGATTCTTCTCAAATAGTTTTGTATCAATTGGCAGATGTAATCTAGAAGTTTAATGAAGATCTATATGCAAAAGATAAATTATTACAAAAAGTAGAGAATTTTGAGAATAAGGTCTTAGAACTTATTGCTCAAAAGATTTCCATTTACCAAGTAGAGTTATTTACAATTTTGAGTTCTCTAGAAACTTATTGTATTAATGTAACTTTAATTTTTGATAAATTATGTGATATTTCAAGTTTTACAAAGAAAATAAAAGAAAAATTGTCTAAGATTGATGAAGATCTTAAAACAAGTTCTCAACAATTGCAACTTGACCCAAGTTCAAGCTCTGCCCATTTCAATAAGATCAAATTTTTGACAGACATACAGGTAGAATTGCTCAGGGAAGAAGCTAGAATTAGATTTAGTTTGGTAGATATTACAAAAATCTCATCCATGATAATAATTTTTTGACTCCAGACCATACGATTGACTATCAGTAGAAGTGCAAGTGGCATTGAACACAAGCAATGTCTTGCAAGAGAACTGGGACAAGACTTTAGCAATCATACTAAAGGTACATTTAGACTTCTTGTCTCATTTTGACATTACTTTGTAAATACATATACTATAAATCTTTGGCATTAATGTCAAAAAAGGGGGAGAAGATATTGGAGAAGATATAAGATAATATAAAGAGGAGAAACTATAGAAATCATAAGGAGAAAGATGTAAAAAGATATGGGGAGAAAATGGTAAGAAGATTGGAAAGGAAATTTATATAGTATAGTATATATTATCTATGGAGAAGCATTACCACGTATAGCCTTTACAAATTTTTTTTTGAAAAATCTCAAAAGCAATATACTCTATCGAGTTCAAGACATAAGGTGATGAATAACTTAGTTTTGACTGATAAGTGTTTTTGTCACTAATGCTAGAGAGGGGGATTATTGATATTCTAGTCATGTTTGTTATTACCGGCATACACTTATTTAGATTGTGAGTTCATACCAAGCATATTATATAGTTAACAATTTTAACCAAGCATTTCATTTTCTGGTGAGTCCTATAGTTGTTATCGATTCCTATGGATAGATTTCAGTTTGAATAGAGCAATTACTATAGAGTTGAAGATCACCAGTGTAAACCAAGCATTTCAGTGTATGCTAAGTTTACTAGTGTAAACTTAGTTGTGCAATGTTTACTGAGTTCATAGTTGATGTGATGTAATTCTAGTGTTAACCGAGCTTCTTAGTGTCAACTAAGAGACTCATTTTATACCAAGCTCAAGGTGATAGTATTTACGGAGTCATACAGTATAAATCAAGAGACTCAGTTTATATGTCAAGTTTCATAGTATTCACCAAGTCACCAGTGTAGATCAAGTTTAAGACTACTTGGAAGTGATCAGTATGGACCGAGCTTCTACATCTACTGAGTGCATGATGATGTTGAGCATTGACAGTGGATGTCGAGTATTAGGACCTCATTGAGTCACTCTGTAGAGCCCAAGTTTCTACACTTTGGCAAACTTTGTGATATTTTTGTAAACTTGTATTGTGGCCTACTTTTTAATTACGTAATTGGATTGATATATATGTAATGCTTTGTATCACATCCAAATGTAAACAAGTAATATAATCATCTTTGAAGCAAAGAAGAGAAAATAATAAAAGGCTACAATAGTATAAGGAGCAGAAAAGATTCATCTATCACAACAAGGTGATTTGTACACTTAAAGGAATCTCATTTAGAAAACAGAGTTTTAGATCAAAGATCAGCTACTATTTCATCCTAATAGGTGGATCAGTCAAATCCTTTAACAAGGTAGAAATAACAATCTTATGTAAATCTCTTTACCTAGTGCATACTTCCTTGTATGTTTGTAAATCCTTTTGCAAGGTGGACCTAGTAGTCCTTATTGCTCCTAATAGGATAGACAATCAAAAGTGATCATTGTAAGCCTTAATAGGAAAATTTTATACTACAGTACTAAAGCTTGTGGGTATCATCGCCAACCCAGTTTTACTTTCTATTTGGAAGGTTTCTGGGTCATCAAATCTTGTGTTAAAGTGTTGTGTATGCTTTCATTATTTTTAGTTTCTCATGCATGAAGTTAAATTAGGATTCACATAAAGGATTAATTTATAATCAAGGACTTAGTGTTAAAAAATTTTGAAGTTACTGATTCACCCCTTCCTACTCAGTAACTTAGCTTGTCATAATATTTCCAACAGAATCAAGATAATCTCTTATCTTAATTGCTCCTACCTTTAAGTAGCACAAATTAGTGAGTTCAACCTTTGAACTACATACAATATTGGAAAAATAGGTTGCACCTTACATAAGAGGTTTGAAGGTTTGATGTCTAAGAAACAATTAATTCTTCATTAAAATTTATGAAAATCTCATATCATCAACATTATTTCTTATTATAGCTTCACCTCCCAAAAGATTTATATGGAGTGATATTCTTCCATATTATGTGTCGACATTTAAGAACATCCTAAGTATCTACATCAATGTCATTTGCCTCAATGATAATTATCAATATTTTGTGGACCAACATGTGAAAATTGAATGATAGAATTCTCATCTAAAAGAGTCATACAAATTGTATGTCCCAAAGGGGGTATTTTTAGTCATCTTAGCATGATTAAACTATAGTAACAAGAAATTTTCTTATGATACTTCTATCTATAAATACACAAGATGGAAATGGGTAGACTGAATTCTAGTTATTTAACCATTATGAACATTTTGTACAATTTGTTTCTTTACTATAGATAAAGTCTTATCCACAAAATGTGAGGAATTTTTCATGTGCTCTTATTTTATACATTCAAATTGTTAGTGTTAGTTGATTCTAACTTATTTTTTTCTATTTTCATCTATGACTTCAGTTTTATATTCCTCACATAAAGATCTCACCATAATTATAGTTTGAGCAGTGTTTCCATTTTTTGTTATTCATGAATTAATTTTTCTATATAAATCATGGGCATTGTAATAAATTTTATCATGGACTAAGAGATGGAATTTTATTCTTCAACAACTCTATTATTTTATGTTTCATTTCTTTCCATGTTTTATTTCTTTTTTCTTAGCTAGATATACACTAAATTTGTAATGCCAATCCCTAGTTTACATTTTATGTTATTGTGCCAAATTATTTTAGGCTAGTTTTATGGTTATGTTTTATGTTTCGTGGTACTTGGTTGCCTGATTTGATTGAATGTTATTTCATACTCAATTTATATAATTATTGAGTTAATTGATACTCAGTTATTTAATATGTTTATATGTATTCTTTCAATGATGATGCTTCATATGTTCATATGGTGATTTCATTTGTTTCCTAATGATAGTTAGATGGATGATTTATATCTAATTACTATGAGTACTTACCCCATACTTTCATATGTATGGTGTACATGTATGTTTTATTTTATGTTTGACATTTCTAATGTGGTTGAGGGAGGGAGTCGTAGTCTCCTACTAGTTGGGATCTACACAATGCATCACTCTCGGTTATTGCCTAGTATTTAATTTAGACTTTTATGTGAATCTACATGCTCAACTTTTATGTAGATTGCAGGTATTAGATATCAACTTCCCTGAATTGCAATGAGTCTGCCCTATTGCAATATCTCAATGGAAAAGAGGGGAGATAGCTCTTGAGACTAAATCCCAACCCTAAGCTAATTTTCTTAGAAAATAGGATAAGTATCTTATTTATTTACCCTTCTAAATTTGTCAAAGTGATGTGAATTTGACATTTTCACCCTTGAGTTCGAATCTATACTTTGTCTTTCAAATAGTTTTCTTATTTGGATTTGTAGGTCTATTGTGATTTTTAGTTATAATAAAATCAAATAAACAAGATTATTAATGATTGAATTTAACAAAAAAAGTATAATGAAAAATTAGTTTTTAATTATATTATATTTATTGAGAAATTAATTAAAGAGAAGAATTAAATTTATAATATTTAATTAAATTTCCAAATTTGGCTTAATTATATTTATTTAATTTAATAATAATTTATTTAGGAGTTTTATTTTAATAATAAACTGTAATATTATATTATTAATTAAATTAATAAATATACTATTAAATATGTCTTGTGATTTAACAAAAGAGAGAAAATAAATTCTATAAGGTTTATTTTAACTAAAATTGCAAAAGTTGCACATGAAATTAAAATAAATTAAACTAATAAAGAAAAATGATTTGCTTGTTTATAAAACTGAAACTCTAAAGGTTTTTTGAGAAGACAAGAATTCTTGTGAGTTGTGAGAAATCATTTGGTTAGTATCAGATCAAGGTAGGAACTTGTTAAGATTTGCATAGTAATTTTCCTTCAAAATTCCTTTGTCCTTTTCATGTGTGTTATGAATTTATTTTCAAAACTAATTCTGGTTGAAACCATTGTTAAAATTACCATTCTTTGTTATTGAAAACATCTATGAATGAAAATTAGATTTGAAACCCTTCTACGAGATACTCTCATTGAGAAATTGGACTAATTTATAAAATTTATGAATTTGGGATGGGGATTGAAAAAGAAGACCAAAAATTTAAATTGTTAATCTTGATTGTTTCAAATTCTTTACCCTATCATATCTGAATTAGAAATGTTTATAAAAATATATAATATTACTTAGTAGACTAATAAATTATTGTTGTAGTAATAGAATTGAAATAAATTTAGGGTTCTTGTGTGTAAAAAAATGAATTTTATTATAAAAATTTATAATATAAGGAAAAGGGGGAAGTGGGCCATTACACCCACACCCCCTACCTTTCTAGGCCACCATGGCAGTTCATGCTACATACAAGTCATGAGTTCTGCAAGTAGCAACTCATGCTACAGTAGCAACCATGAATGTTATAAGTAACAACTCACACTGGTTTGGCAGTAGTGAGTGTTGCATTGCAACCTCACATACAAGTGTGCCAGCCCATTGGGTTGTGTGTGTGTGTGTACATATATAATTATTTTAAATTTTTATCATCATTATGTTATTAATAATCTAATAATTATTATAACTATTATTATTAATATAATAAATTTTATTGGATCTTAATAAATGTTTACTTAAAGATTTTTATAAATGGATTTAATTTTCAATAAATTATATATATATGTATGTATATATATATATATATGTATGTATGTATATATATATATATATATATATATATATGTATGTATATATATATATATATGTATGTATGTATATATATATATATATATATGTATATATATATATATATATATGTATATATATATATATATATATATATATGTATATATATATATATATATATATCTATATGTATATATATATATATGTATATATATATATATATGTGTATATATATATATATATATATATATATATATATATATATATATATATATATTGATATTTGTAATTCAATTGGAAAAATTGATGGTTTTCAATTAAACTCGGATTTTGTTTACAGGGTTCATGTTATGTGAAATGCTCTTTTATACTAAAGAATTTTGTTACTCTTATGACCTCAGGAAATTTTTTCAAATGTTGAAACTTTGATAAAATAGAAAAATTAGATCCTTGTTTGTAAATTGAATCTTTTGTGATTTCAAAATAAAATGAACTACGAAGCTACATTTAATATGATATATGGTTTACTTTGTGTTGGGTTTGGGTTTAGCATAGTACATTGACCAGTTAGGATGTTTACCAAAGGCTTGGGAGATTTTGTTCTATGATGATGTTAAGGTTATTATTTGGTCACAATCTTTTATTCTAAACCATTGTGATGC
The DNA here is from genome assembly GCA_028749045.1 of Cupressus sempervirens. Taxonomy (NCBI): domain Eukaryota; kingdom Viridiplantae; phylum Streptophyta; class Pinopsida; order Cupressales; family Cupressaceae; genus Cupressus; species Cupressus sempervirens. The sequence continues at coordinate 782,540,264 of CM053792.1, forward strand.
ATTCACATATTTCTAAGATGAGTTTTGGATCAATTAGTTGCAAGTACTTTCTAGTTGCTTGTATAATACTGAGCTAATTATTGTGATTTTATTGTTGTAACCTTTTGGTTTTTATTAGTTAACTTTTGATGCTTTCAAGTTGCTTGTATACAACTAAGGTGAATATTGTGATTTTTCGGTGTGGCCTTTGAGTTTCAATCACTTATCTTTTGAGTCTTTCCAATTGCTTGTATAGGATAGAGGTGAATATTTTTATTTTATGAGTCATACTATTTATGATCCTAAGGTAGGTTATCTTTGTGTATATTTGGAAGTGCCTTGCAATGGAGGTTGAAGCCCTAAAGAGGCTACCTAGGTAACCCATTCTAAGTAGTATTAATAAGTGATAACATTTCATTAAAGGGGTTTAAAATGAATTGATAAGAGCATGTAATTTTTCTTTCCCATGCCTTGAGTACTAGTATAGGCTAAGATAGGAGTATAGAGGATACTTGGTTGTGACCTTGATTGTTTGGTATACCTTGTTTGTATGAAAAGATACGGATGCCTCATAGAGTCACTAGGGGGCCAGAGTCTAGAGAGGCTACTAGGATAACCTTAGAGTTGACTCATGCGATGACACTTGCCCACTTACATAGTAGATTTCCAATGTGTCTTTGTTACATTTGGGTTTAGATATTGTTTATGTCTTGGTGCCCTTGAGATAGATTTCTATCAAGTTTTCCTTGACCTACATGTTGGTTATGTTTTTTGGATTGATATCTATATGGAATTTGAGATTATCTCCTTAGAATGTTTAGAGTGTTCCATTTAGGTTCCATGAGGTTGGGTGGTAGTGTTTTTTATACCATTGATATCAGAAAACTAGATGTCATTGATAAATGTGCTTATGTAGTTGTTCCTTTCATTTTGATCTTCTGTTTCTATTGGATCATTATATTATATTGTATTGTACTTGATTATGAGATACCTTATGACATGATGTATATTCTTTGATCTTTTCATACCCTGTGACTTGTAGAATGGATGATTTTGCATTTTGGTTATGCAACGTGGCATCTTATGTAATTGTATATTATTTCATTGGATTTGTACTTTTGGTTATTATATGATGTGTATTTGTTATGTATCAAATTTAGTATTAATAAAACTTATATATGTGATTCAACATCATGGAACCCTTAAAAGATGTAATCTATTTATGGATTATTTCAATGTACGTGAGTAATTTTTTCCACTGTATTATCTCTTGTTATTTTAATCTTTCAAAAAAAAATGTTTGGCAAACCTAGTGATACTTTAGGTTAATTTTGTTTGTGTTCCCTAGTCGGGCATTACATCTAGTATCAAATCTCGAGTTTCTACATTAGGAGCTTAGAGTATATTGGAACGCCACTAGATGATAACTAGTTAAACTGAAATGAAAAATAAACTTTTATATGTAGCTATTACAACTTGAATTCTTGAACATTAAAACTAAAATATACTTGAAATGTAGGAAAAGATAAAACTTGAACAACTCTTGAGTTTGATTTCAAACATATTTTCTTATTATTATGCTTTAAGGAGGTATGCCTTTGTTGAATTTGTGAACATTTTTGTTGTTATTTCTTGGGTGTTGTAGGAGGATGGTGTCTAAGACTAGATCAACTCCAAGAGGTCTTCGTGAAGGCTAAGGTAGAGGTCATGGGATAGGTGGACATGATAGTCCACGTCCCACTCATAGAGAGAGTCTTGTTCAGGAACATAATAGGGAGGAGAGCAATAGAGAAGAGCATGTTGACTCAGAGGAGGCTAATATGAGACAAATGAGGACGATGATCTTTGAGCGCCTACCTCCTCCAAGGCATGTTAATCCAAAGGAATCACACCATGAAAGGAATAAGGAGAGGTAGAGATCTAGGAGTCCTTGGGGAGATCCTTACAATGAAAAACATAGGTTAGCAAAGGACACTCAGATGAGTGACCTATATAGGTCCAAGTTCAAACCTTTCAATGGAGTTAGTACAAGATATGTGGTATAGTAGTTGTTAATTTCCTTAGATAGATCTTTTTCTATGCAATACTTTGACTCAAATATTGAAGCAAGGTATGCCATAACACATCTAGAACTCCTTTGGGCTTCATTGTGGAACATTGAAGAAAAGAAACTGGGTGTGAATCTGAACACTATTACTTGGGAGTTATTCCTTGAAAACTTCCATGATCACTTCCTACCAGAGAAGTAGCAGTAAAAGAGGGCAGATGAATTCCTAATCTAAGGTAGTATACCATGATTGTGGTAGATAATGAACAGAGATTGTATGAGCTCATGCCTTAGTAGGGACTAGTGATAGTTCACCATTGATGGTTCAATATTTCATTCAAAGTCTGAGTAACCATTTCATTAGGGGTGTAAAGGTATCCCAACCCAAAACCCTCAAAGTGGAACCAAATATCATTTTAGGACATGTTGGTTTCGTGGGTGCAGCTACTAGTAGACACACACCATCTAGTTACAAGGGTAGACAAAACTAGGGAATGGGTAGTAATAGGAAACCTCCTTCTTCAAGAGGAAATTAACAATAGTAAAAATGATATCATCCTCCAGTAGGGAATGGTGATGATGGTTCACACTCTAGGGATTCTCAGTACTCTTAGTGCATAAGCTGCAATCAGTATGATCAGCTAGCATAGAGTACTTATTCTTTTGCTAGTAGGGGTAGGTTTGAGAAGTCCAACACACCTATAGTGTAGTTGAGATTTGATGGAGAATATTTTTCATGTGCACAATGTGGGCATAAGTCATCCCATTGTCCTCAACAGAAACCAGAATTCTCATATCAGAGACCTGTAGTTTTAGAACTCACAGTTAGAGATATGGGTAGATGGTAGAGGGTGTTTTGAGTGGAGTCATATCTTCCTATGAGGGAAAATGGTCCAATGGGACCCATAGATTGAGTGCTTGAGTTTTTCTTTCTTGTAGGCTTCCATGAGTAAACCTAAGTCTAGGGGGTGGATGTAATGCCTACCCCTATTTGCTTTTCATGTTATTGTGCCAAATTCTTTTAGAACATTTTTGTGGTTATGTTTTTTGTTTAGTGGTACTTGGTCACCTAATCTAATTGGATGTTATTTCATACTTAGATTCAATATATTTATTGAGCTACTTGATACTCAGTTATTCTGTGTGTTTACATTTATTCTTTTGATAATGATGTTTTGTATGTTCATATGGTAATTCTATTTGTTTCATGATGATAGTTAGATGGATGATTTATATGTAATTTCTATGAATACTTAACTCATACTTGCATGTTTATGGTGTATATGTATGTTTTATTTTATGTTTGACATTTTTGATGTGGTTGAGGGAGGGGGTCATAGTCACCTGCTAGTCAAGATCCACATGATCCACCACTCCCTTCTGATACTTGTTTAGTTCAAATTTTTATGTATATGTACACGGTCAACTTTTATGCAGATTGTAGGTACCGAGCATTGACTTTCCTAAATTGTTATGATGAGCACACCCTATCGCAGTAACTTAATGGTAAAGAGAGGAGATAGTTCTTGAGTCCAAATCCTATCCCTAAACCAATTGTCCTAGAAAATAGGACAATTATTTGAGATATTCACCATCCCAAACTTATCAAAGTGACATGAATTCATGATTTTGACCCTTGAGTTTGAATCTATACTTTATTTTTCATATAGGTTTTCTTATTTGGATTTGTGGGTCTATTGTGATTTTTAGTTATAATTAAATCAAATAAAAAAGATTAATAATGAATTAGTTTAATGGAAATTTTATAAAAACAAATCAATTTTTTTTAAAAAAATCATTTTAAAATTATATTTAATTAATTGAGAAATTAATTAAATAGAAGAATTAAATTTAAACGTTTTAATTAAAGTTCCAAAAATTGACATAACTATATTTATTTAATTTAATAATAATTTACATAGGAGTTTCATTTCAATAATAAACTCTAATTATTAATATTAGTTAAATTAATAAATATATTATTAAATATGTCTTGTGATTTAATAAAATAGAGACATTAAATTAAATAAAGTTTATTTTAAATAAAATTGCAAGACTTTCACATGAAATTAAAATAATAAAGAAAAAGTGTTTCTATGTTTGTAAAATTGAAACCCTAAAGGAGAAAGATCTTTCTTAAGAAATTAAAGATAATTTCTCCGCACACAGGTTTGGAGGAGCAAATTTTGAGAAAGAGGGTTTTCAAGAGGATGGGAATTTTTGCAAGTTCTAAGGATTCATCTGGTTAGCATTAGATCAAGGTAGGATCTTGTAAAGATTTGCTCTACGATTTCTCTTTGAAATTTCTCTATCTTGATTGTGTTTGTTATTAATCTATTTTCAAAATTAATTCTGGTTGAAGCCCTTGTTAAAATTTATTGTTCTTCATTATTGAAAATGTCTATGAATAAAAATGAGATTTGAAACCTCTTTTTGAGAAACTCTTATTGAAAAATTGGATTGATTTAAAAAATTTTGAATTCAAGATTAGGTTTGGAAAAGAAGACTAGATTTAAATTGTTGATCTTGACTGTTTCAAATTCTTTACCCTATTAGATCTAAATTAGAAATGTATATAAAAAATATAATATTAATTACCACAGTTATAAATTATTAGTGTGGTAATAGAATTAAAATTAATCTAGGTTTCTTATTTGTTAATAAATGAAATTTATTATATATATATATATATATATATATATATATATATATATATATATATATATATATATATATATAATAATAATAAAAAAGGTGCATATGCTATTACTTTCATCCCCGTACCTTTGCAGGCCACCACGGTAGGTCACACTACTTTGGCAACAATGAGTGCTGCCTTACAGCCACATGCGCAAGTGTGCCAACCCATTAGGATTATATATATATATATATATATATTTATAAAATTTTAATTAATTAACATTATTAATATTTAATAAAGTTCTATTTTATAATAGTAAATTTAATAATTAGTTTTATTAATAATTTAATTAATATTATGCTACTAATAATCTAATTATTATTATTTTAATAAATTTTATTAGATTTTAATAAATATTTAATTAAAGATTTGTATAAATGAATTTACTTTTTTAAAAATTGATGATTTATAATAAAAATTAGATTGTGTTTAGAGGGTTCATTTTATGTGAAATGTTCTTTTATACTAGAGAATTTTGTTACACTTATGAACTCAAGAAACTTTGTCAAATGTTGACACTTTGATAAAATGGAAAAACTAGAACCCTACTTGTAAATTGAACTTTTATGATTTCAAAATCAAATGAACTATGAAGCTACATTTAATATGATGTATAGTTAACTTTGTGTTGGGTTTGTGTTTCACTTAGTACGTTCACTAGTTAGGATTTTTACCAAAGGCTTGGTGGATTTGTTTTATGATGATGATATGATTATTATTTGGTTACGATCTTTTATTCTCAACCATTGTGATGCATTCACATATTTATGTGATGATTTTTGGATCAGTTACTTGCTATTGCTTTCCAGTTGCTTGTATAGGGCTAAGGTTATTATTGTGATTTTCTTGTTATAACTCTTGAGTTTCTATTAGTTATCTTTTGATGCTTTCTAGTTGCTTGTATAGAACTGAGGTGAATATTGTGGTTTTTTGGTGTAACCTTTGAGTTTTGATCAGTTTTCTTTTGATGCTTTCCAGTTGCTTGCATAGGATTGAGGTGAATATTGTGATTTTATGAGTTCTACTTTTTATGAACCTAGGGTAGGTTATCTATGTGTATATTGGAAAGTGGCTTGCAATGGAGGCTAAAGCCCTAAAGAGGTTGCCTAGGTAACTGATTTTAAGTAGTAAATTAATAAGTGACAACATTTCATTATAGGGGATTCAAATTAATTAATAATAGTCAATGTTTTTCCTCACCCATGTCTCAAGTGCTAGAATAGAAAATGATAGGAGTAGAGAGGATGTTTTGTTGCAACCTTGCTTCATTGGTATGCCTTGTTTGTATGGAATGATGGGTAAGTGGAAGAATTTGGGTCTCAATTTTGGGCAAAAGTAGCAATTGTTTTTTCTATTTTTAAAATTTCTTGTCAATTAATGTCAAAATTTGAGTGTTCAGAAATTGAATATAAAATAACTTTCAAAATAAAAATTGTGCTGTTAAAAATCTACTTTTTGAATATCTAATTTATTTATGGATCCTTATGATAGATTTTACTTCAGTTATGGATCTTTAAAAACCACTTTTTCAAGTGGCATGTTTTAGGACCATACCATACTCATGTATAGACACCAGATAAAAGCATAGATCTATGTCACCATTTATGATACCAAAACCTACTCATTTCTCTATCAAAACTCATTTTTTTCAAAAAATAAAAATACCCTTTTATAGATCTCAGATTCAATATCATCATTGTATAAATTTTGAGTGTTTTGATTAGCTATAATATGTTATAATCTCAAAATATTATAAGTCAATATTTCAATGTTTCAGAAGTGCTCCCTCAAAAAAGAAAAAAAAATAGTAACTCATATCAAAAAAATTAAAAATTATTTTTATTTCTAGAGGAGAGAATTATCTTCACAAATATGTAATTTTTTTCAAGAAGCTATAGATTTGATAGGGAAGTTTTGATAGAAGGAAAAAAATGTTGGATTCTGATAAGGTCAAACTTGAGTACTTATAACAAAAAAAATATATACATAAAAAATAATTATTTCTTTTTTTGTTCCCTAGCTATAGATGTCATCTATAAGATATTTTCAAATAAGAACAAAACAAGATAATTTGCATATACTTGTTTGACAGGAACTATGCCCTATATATTTTATAGTTTGAAAAGTGACTTCAAAATAAAATAAAATGAATAAGTTCTTACTAGAAAAAGTAATAAAAATTATAGACATTTAATTCATCTAATTCTGCACATTTCATCAATTTACATCATCTTTATATTCTAAACACAAATACCATTTTTTTAATCATTAATGTTGAATTGTCACATTCTGATATCCCATTTCTTTATAAAAGGTGACACAGGTTTGTGCTTTTACCCCACCATAATTTGACACAAATAAAATAATTTTTTGTAAATCTTTTTAAATAAAGTTATCTAACCCACCAAATATTCATGATATTGATTTTCTTTAATCTTTAATTGAATAAACTTTTTCTTTTTCTTTTTTAATTGACTATAAAGGTAAATTTTAAAACCTCTCGTGTACTGACACCATAATTTGATCAAAATTTTACTTTGAAAAAAAATTAAAAATTTAAGTTTAAAAGAGTTGTATGTATATTGATGAAATATAAATTAATTTAGGAAAAAACATAAAATAAAATAATTATTAAAGTGTTAGTGAACCTCGATATTTTACATTTAGTTACCGCCTTGATTAAAAAATAATGTAACAATAGTAAATAAAATTGTAACACTATAAAAAAAGTATTTCTAAAATCAGGACAGTGAGACCTTTAATGGGTTTTTGTTTCATAGAAAAAATCGATCAGGAAGACTCTCTAAAAATTATGGCAAGGCATAAATTTGTCAGTTCAATGTCTTAGCAAAAACTTGAGAGATTAAGCCATAGGCTTAGTCTCACCAAGCCTATCCCAAAGAAAAATTTGAGTAGGAGAAAAAAAATCACACCACATGTAAGGAATGGCCACCCATTATTTGAAATTCAAAAAATGGGCACCCATTTTGAAAAAGTAAAATCGATATTTAAAATGTATTAAATATTCCCCCAAAAAAATATTAAACTTTTTATAAATGGGCACCCATTTTTTGAAAATTATAATTGGGCACCCATCTTTTCAATTTCTAATTGGGTGCCCGAGCCTAATATGGGTGCCCATTTTTTTTAAAAATGTGCCCATTTCTAAAATATCATAATCTCAATCCATGAACTTTTACAGAATTGAAATCCAACTTCTTTCATTGACCCAAATACTTATGCTAGATAAAGTCACTAGGGGGTTAGAGTCTAGAGAGGTGTAGTGCCTGCCCCTAAGTCGCATTTCTGTTATCATTGCCAAACTCTTTTAGGCCAATTTATGTTTGATGATTAGTATTATTATTTTAGAGATTATCAGATGTTGTTTTACACTCAGTTTATTATATGATGAGATTACCTAGTACTCTATATATTTCATGCATGTATGATGATTATTCAATGTTTTCAGTTATCGATGATGATTAGTTAGATGGTTTATTATCACACGTGCTTTCTTATGGATACTTACCCTATACTGCATGTGTATGGTGTGCATGTTTGTTTTATTTATGTATGGTGTTTCTGATGTGGTTAAGGAAGGGAGTCGTAGTCAGCTGCTAGTCGGGATCTACACGATGCACCACTTCTTGCCATTGTCTGTTTAGCTTAGAATATTGTGTTTGTACATGCGTGGATTTTATGCAGGTTGCAGGTACCGGATATCGACTTCTCTGAATTGCCAGGATGAGCGTACCCTATCGCATTGTCTCAATGGTAAGAGAGGGGAGATAAACTCTCAAGTCCAATTCCTAAACCCTTTAGCCAATTGTCCTAATTGATAATTAGGACAAGTATCTGAGTTAAGTACCCTCCGAATGCATCAAAAGATGTAATTTCATGATTATAACCCTTTTTGTTTGATTTGGTACGTGTTTTTCTATGATGGGTTTTCGTATGTTGCTTTATGAGTCCTTGATGTGTTTTCTATTAATTAAGTCTAATTAAAAAGATTAATTAATGATTTAATTTAATGGAGAATTAATATGATGTCTTTAATATTTAACTAATTGAGAAATTAATTAATTAAAAGAATTAAATTTGGAAATTAAAGTTCAAAGATAAATTTAGAATAGGATAATAATTATTTAATTTAATAATAATATATTTAGAGTTCATTTTTAAATAAATGCTAAATATTATTGTTAATTAAATTAATTAAATATGTTATCAATTAAGTTTCTAAAATTAATTTAAAAAGTTGAAAGATATAAAATTATTAAGAATTCTAGATCGCATGATCTAAGCATGAGTTTAAATATGAGAAATAAATTAAAAGATTAAATAATAGAAATTAATAATGTTATTTTAATTTCATGAAGTGCACGTGAGATTAAAGTAATAAATTAATCAAAAATAGAAGTCAAGTAGAATATTAAGCAAAGTTATTTAATAAATCAACTTAATGTGCATGAAAGATGAATGCCAAATAAAAGAAAAGATAATAAAGGTTAATTTGGAGTTAACTCAGTTGTGCAAAGAGTCTTCTCGGGTGAACGCACAATTAGTGCCCCAATTTGAGGAGAAAATTGCTTATCACAACTTTGGGGGTTCATTCTTAAGGGGGACGAATTGGGACACATTTTTGGACGGGAAATTTTGGGAGACTGCTTTTGGAAGTGAATTTCAGAAGGCTGATACCAAGAAAGTTTTCCAGAAGAAGGTTATTGAGAGGAGCGAATTCTCTTACAATTTTTGGAGATTGCATAATAGCATCAGGATCAAGTAGGGTCTTGTGTTTTTGTTTATCGATTAAATACGCAATTATCTTTCTTGTCTTCTTCGTGTCTGGGGTTTGTAAATCTGAATTCTTTGTGATGAATGTTTAAACATTACAATATTGGAATTTGTCAGATGTTTGTCAATAAACTTCTGTATACATAAGATTTAAATTGGAAAGGGTTGAATCTAATACCGAAATTCTAAATTAGAAGTTCAGATTGACTATATTTCTATACCAATTTAATGAAAGAGGCAATTCTTTAATATATTTATATATTATATATTAAGGAGGAATTGAGTTAGTTTATTTATAAATTTATATATATATATATATATATATATATATATATAAACGAAATTAAATTTCATTTAAAATATATATATATATTTATAGAAAACGATTTAAAAACAAATCGCTGTTTTTTTTTTAAAAAATAAAAATAAAAAAATAATATTCATAAAATATATATATATATATATATATATATATATATATATAAATTAATGTTTTAAGTGGGGGGGAGGGAATCACCTGTACCCACCCCCACTGCTGACGGCCGATAGTACCTGTGTCGCAGGTACTGTGACGGCAGGTACAGAGTACCTGCCGTCACAGGCCCTGCAACCGCAGGCCTGCTGTAGAGCTGACGGGCTTTAAACGTAGGTATTAAAGTTTTGTTTATTTCATTTTTTTTATATATATAATTTTATTATTTATAAAAAAAAAAAATTTATTATTATTTAAAATTTTTAATTAATAAATTTTTAATATATTTTAATTAATAAATATTTTAATCTTTAGTAATATTTAATTATTAAATAATAATACATTTAGCATAGTTTGTGAATATTAATTTATTAATAATTTTTGTTAAATATTAATAAATTAACAATTAATGAATAGATTAAGATAAGTAGTAGAACAAGCAATTATTGATTAATTTAATTAAAATTAGTTTAATTAAGTTAATTAATAATGAATATTAATTGACTAAATTATAGATTTGGATTATTGATCTAATGAAAGTTATTATAGAAATGGGTTAATCGTAAAGGGTAGTTGTGAAAACCTAGTTACTTGAATTCGACATTAAACTGAAACATAAACCTTACCTTAACTCAATTATATACTTTCAAATCCAATCTCTGAGACTTTGATGTTTTCTATGTGTTCTCTGTATTTTGGGGTTGTTCTAGTATTGACCAGTTTAGGTTGTTACCAGAGGCTGGGGTTGTGAATGTGATGTCATGATGATTTGGTCTCGATCTTTCTTAACCCGACCATGGTAATGTGATGAAGTGCTCTATGACATGATTGTATTTACTGTTTGTTATTACTTTCCAATTTCCTTGTGTGAAGCTGAGAGGTATGTATTTAAGATACCTGACTTAACCATTTTCGAGTCTTGATCAGTTATATTTGATAGCCATTTTTGAGTCTCGATCTGTTATACTTGGATTGCTTTTTGGTCGCTTGAGAGGACTGAAGTGGTAGTTATGTTCTTGATGATGTCATGTTTTGACTTGACCATTTTGGAGTCTTCGATCAGTATTGAAATTTACTATTGGGACACTTTCTAGTTGCTCATTGGAGAACCATTAGAGTTTTTGATTTATCATTGATGCCTTCAGTTGCTGATAGAGAACTGTCATGATCATATGGTTATTATTTGGTGCTTATCTATTGCTCATGAAGAACTGATGTAGTTTTGTGGCTTATCTTTTATGATGTCTTTTCAGTTGCTTGTATAGGACTGAGGTGGTTTTATTATGATTCTTTGATTTATGATTTCATGAGCCTAGGGTAGGTTATCTATGTGTAGAGTCGGGAAGTGGCTTGAAATGGGGATTGGAGCCCTAAGAGGCTGCCTGGAGTAACCCATTGCAAGTTTTTTTAATAAGTGAAAACATTTACACTAAATAAGGGAAAATGAACCTAATAAGATAATTGTATGTTCTCTCCCATGCCTTGAGTGCTAGTATAGACTAGGATGGGGTAGAGAGAATGCTTGGTTACAACCTTGCATTCCATAGTATGTCTCGTCAGTACGAGAGGATACTAGTGGCCGTAGGGATCAGTAGGGACCCGAGATTCCTAAGGGATTGCTTGGGTAACTTCTACGTGACTTTTGCGATGACACTTTCCCGCTTGCATATTAGGTTTCCTATGTGTCTTGTGGTACCTCTAGGATTTAGATGTCGATCTTTTTAGGAACCCTTGAGTTAGCATACTTATAGGATTTCCTGGACTTAGAGAGTATTTATGATTATAGGTTTTGTTATCCTATTTGGGACTTGAGACTATCTCCTCAGCGCGGTGGGAGTGGACCATTTAGGTTCCATGCGGTCGGGTGGTAGTGCTTTTACTCTTACCATTGAGATCCGTTCCATGGTCACCGTGGCTGGAGTTTTCGTGGTTGGCATTTACCTTCCTTCTGTACTTGGATGTTTTATCATTATGGATGTATTGATGTATCATGTATGGTGGATGATTTCATTTATTTTACTGCACTTTGTATCATGGATTTGAGAATGATGTATCTTTATCTTTACATATGTATATTCTTTTAAGCCTTTCATACCCTGTGACTTGTACAGTGGATGATTGAGCATTCCAAATTAATTTTCCAAGAGGCATTCCAAACAAATGTATTATATGGGCATGGGTCTTCTGATTATTCTTTCATATGTATGTGATAGTTGTTAGACTTAGAATTAATTAAATTTAAACGTGACTCAACGTCTTGGGATCTTTAAGAAATGTAACTTACAATGTATGTTTGTCGATGATTACATGTTATTGCTTCCGCTACTATGTGTTTGATGTGTATGTTATACTTTCTTGCTTTAAAAAAAAAAAAAATGTTTAGCAAACTTAGTGAAACTTTAGGTTAATTCTTTTGGATCCCTTGGCGGGGCATTACAAGAGGCTACTAGGGTAACCTTAGAGTTGACTCATTTGATGACACTTGCCCACTTACATGGTAGATTTACTACGTATCTTTGTTGCCTCTAGGTTTAGATTTTATTTGTGTCTTGGTACATTTGAGATAGATTGCTATGAGGTTTTCCTTGACCTAGATGTTGCTTATGAATTTTGGATTGATATCCATGTGGGACTTGAGCTTATCTCCTCAACATAGTAGGAGTGGGCCATTTAGGTTCCACGAGGTTGGGTTGTAGTTTTTTTTATACCATTGAGATCTGAAAACTAAATCTCATTGCTAGATGTACTTGTGTAGTTGTTCCTTTCATTCTGAACTTGTGTTCCTATTGGATGGTTATATTTTGTTCTACTGTACTTGATTATCAGACACCTTATGAGATGACATATTTATTCATGATGTATATTCTTCAAGCTTTTCATACCCTATGACTTGTATAGTGGATAATTATGGATTCTGGTTATGTCATGTGGCATCTTATGTAATTGTATATTATTTCATTAGATTCGTACTTTTGATTATTCTATGATGTGGATATGTTATGTATTAGATTTAGTATTAATAAAACTTTTATATATGTGATTCAACATCATGAAACCCTTACAAGATGTAATCTTTTTATGGATTGTTTGTATGTATGTGAGTAATTGCCTTTGCTATGTTGTCTGTAGTTGTTTTAATCTTTCAAAAACAATTATGTGGCAAACTTAGTGACACTTTAGGTTAATTTATTTTGGGTTCCCTGGTGGGGCATTGTAGAATTTTTTTTATGTGGTATCAAAGCTAAGGCTTCTTGGAAAAAGAGAAAGTTTCATTGTTTGCAGGAATTGAAGATTGAAGCTTTTAAGGATGGAACTTTCAACATTTGTCTTTCTCATATTATTTACTATGTTGAATGAAAGTCACCAATTATCCTTTGGCCGACAAGAAGAGGCTTGCATTGAAATGTCTTGGCATTATAGGTTGGACCTGATTTTACATTAGAGATATGTCAAGATCATGCTCTCTTTCCATGGATCTTTCCTTTCTTCTCTCTAGTGATGAACTGCTTTTGTGGATCTATCATTCATCTTGGTGTGAATGCTTTCTTTGCTTCCAAAGTTGACCAAATTTATAGATGATTGGCCCATGCATTTTCCATCAACAATTTATTATTACATGGTTGAGCAGTGTCATTAGGGTTACTCGTACAAAATCATGTGTCAGTTGCATCCTTGAATGATAGATGTTTTTGCCTATGTTTTTTATCTCTACTTTGTTTAAGGGAGCTATGTAGATTGTTGTCAACTATATTTTTAATTTGATTGATATATGGTTTGCCTTTGTTTTCTATATGTTCATTGTTTGAGTAGTGTCATTAGGGGCACTCATGCAGATTGAACCTAATCTTCCTGTTAGTCTCTGAAGAGTCTTTTCATTCATCACCTTTGTAGTTATGATTCTATAGATGTCCACAATTTTTTTTCATGTCATGGAAGATTTTATCTCTATAAATTTTGAGGGTAGGTTATTCTCGCTAGGTTTTCCCTCTTTTCCCCTTTCTTCATTAGCTTCTATTCTCCTTAGTTAAAATTAAGGGGGAGTACTAGTGTTAGTTAATTCTAATCTATCACTCTATTTTGATCAGTAATTTACGGATGACTTCAGTTTATTATTGGGCACATAGAAATTTCACCATAGTTACTGTTTCAATGGTGGTTTCAACTTTTGTTATTTGTCCATTGATATTTTTATATAAATCATACACATTGAATTCAATTTTATCATAGAATAAGAAATAGATTTTTATTCTTCATTCCAAAGTAATTAAATAGATTCTCATCGACACAAAGCAAATATAATATGAAAACATATATGCATACCTCTGCAAAATAATGGTATTATTATTGGAATAATAATAGCAGAATGTTTCTAATTTTGGTAGTAAAACTAATCTTAGTAATGCATTTGTGGCATTGACTGTCCGTGTTAAACCTAGGTTACTGTGTTCAATTCTCCATTAGATAGAGTCTGCGTATTTACTAACCTTTAAATGATGACGCATAATCAGTAACACTCTTTTATGCGAAATCCAAAAGAGATATAAACTGGTGATCTTGTTCCTCTTCTTTAGAGAATTGTTCATGAAAGAGGAGAGAAGACCCAATTGGCACTCCATCTGCCATGTTCATTAGCAAGGCTAGCCAATCCAGCCATGAATCCACAGCCTCATTTTTGTCGTCATTCCCTGCAAGATCACTCGATTAAGCTTCATTACTAGAGTTTCGTAGTGGATAATCTGTCTTTTCAAATTATTATCATCATCAGCACTGTTGTGGGTAGAGCACGGATGGCGCATTTGTTCTTCTTTAGGTGGTTGGGAGCAGGAATGTGCTACTTGGTAGGCAGAAGCCTGAATATCTGTTAGAGGAAGTTACAGGGTGAGGAAGAGAGTGAACCGATTCAGGAAAATTTAAAGTGGAAGACTGTCCTCTTTAGGCGAATGTAGCTGCATCATGTGCAATGGCAGCTATCTCTGGTGTGGGAAATGAGCCCAACCATATCGTCTTCTTCTTCATTGGCTCTCTTATTTTAGACACCCGCTGTCCCCACTCACTGTACCCACTTTCTCTTTCTAACACTATATAGATAGGATGTTTGGTTCTCCTCCTAATTGTGGTTCTACCTTCATTTTCCATCATTAATAATAGGAACGAATTAACTAGCACAAGATCTTAGTAAACCAGAGCAGTATTTCAAATTAAATTACTCGCAGTAACTTTGCATCAGCTTCCTTGCTAAGTTTTATGAATGCACATAATTGAATAGGGCAACTACTTTCGCTACACATGAGATAATTTAATGGGTTGTTTTGCAAACATCTCAGACCACTCTATCTAAATAGGTGAGGCTTTAAGAATAAATATCTCAAACCGAAGGCTATTTAATATTGCGCTAAAAAAATTCCATCTAAAAAGTGAGAAAATATATTGATATATAAAAATGAGATGTCAGGGAACAATAATTATCCCTACGATGAGGGAAATTCTCAAATAACTAAATAAGAAAGAACCACCCAAACCAGTATTACATACTGATAATTTGATGAAGCCACATTACAAGGACTTATAAAAGAACAATTGCACGGGGATATTATTTCATGATGAAACTTGGGAATGAGTAAAATGGTAAACAAGACCACTATTTTTGGGCATATAATATTCTAACTAAATAAAGCTGGATAAGGGCTAAACTCAACAATAGAAAATAACTTAAGTTCAACATACTAATAGTCATAGGATTACAAGAAGTGAAATCTTACAAAACCAATATCGACCAAAATAAAACTAAGTTAAAACTACAATCAAAGTAAACAATAGAAAAAATAAGACTACTAAAAACTAGCAACAATAAACTAATAGGGAAACCAACAACCAACATACGACGAAAAAAAACTACACAAACACACTAGCACCAAGAACTAGCACCACAACTAACACTAGTAGAGGATAGCTACTTTCTCAGCTCCTTGAACTTCTCCAAGATGAAAGGTTTTTTAGAAGGACGAGATAAAGATGTATCCCCTATCCTATACTCTTTCTTAGTGACAATTTGAAAACCTTCCTCTCTACCACATATTTCCTCCCTCTTGTTTCTCTTAAGATTCCTCACATACAACTCCCCTTGAATTTGTCAGTGTCCTTATCCACTGTAGCCTATTCCACTTTTTGTTGGGAAGCAAGGTCCTAGATTTGGACCCCAACTAATCCTTGTAATCCTTCATTTTGGTTAGGGTAAGGAGAATCTAATTCTCCTCCTCCTCCTCCTAAGGTGCAAGGGCATGAATTTCCAACATTTTCTCCTCAATTAGTTTCTAATTTTGTAGTCTTTTCTGAAAATATTTACCCACTTCTAATCCAATACTGTGTCCTTCTTTCAGCCTCTACTAGAGACTCCAAATTTTTTATTGAATTCTTCTATCAATTTGCAATTGATGGAGTTGCCACTTGGTAATAGCTTTAAGTGTGTTATGAAAAATGCACAATTCATTTGATTTAAGGGGCATAGCTTCAAGGTTAATGCCTCCATTAGCAATTATATGTAGTAGCTTAGGAAAATTAGAACGAGATGAATCTTATTGTTATTTACACTAAAATTCACACAATCATAGTATATTGATGAAACACTTGGGGAGAAACTATTGCATTGTAGCATAAGAGAGATGAATACAAACCCTTGTAATTAATGATAATGATATTAAAGAAATATGGAAAGCATCTATAAAGGAAAATTTTGAAAAATAACTTATTTTATTAGTGAAACTTAATAATGAATTAAAAGGTAAACACTAGCACTATTCTTTTTTCAAATATTATTATTAGTACTCAAATGTAGAATCATGCATATAGTGATGAACACTAGGGAATTATTGTATCATACAAACTAACAACTAAAATTAAACTTATATTATGTTAGAATGGATCAATATTCAAGATTTTTGGTACAATCATGTGTTGGTTGGCTACTTAAACCAATACTAGACAAAAAAACTAGATAGAAAACAACTTTTTCCTATTTTAATTTCTCCATTCTATTTGGATGCTCCATTTTTATTAGAGGGTCCCTCAATAATATGGGCTACTTTTTGAGTTGTACACTTTCCTATGAAAATAATCAAATTGAATAAACTCACTCATATTTGTGGACAACTCTTTGTGTATTTTCAAATTAGAGTTACTACTAAAAGTGTCAATATAAACAATTTATCTAAATACTATACAATTGTGATCATACCATGAAGGAATGAAGAATTAAAGGGTAAATAGAAAATAAAAAGAGAAAATAAAAAGGATAGACATACTTAAGGCCTAGACACATTACTATTCATAAATGCATTGCCCTTAGGTGCTTTGTTGACAAAAAGGGGCACATTCAAGGTGTAGAAACTTATTGCTACTTTGTTAACATCATGAAATATTTTTATAGAGTACCTAGATATAAGATATAAAAAATAAAGTCATAAGTATGCATCCATAATATTTGTATAGAACACAATCATAAGTGAGAGCTAAAATTAGAACTGGCGATGGTCTTTTTGAGTTCTTTCACTATAGAAGAATTCAAGTCAAAAGGGTATACTCCTATCTCCTGTGATTTTTATCATACACATTTATAATTTCAAACATGGTTAAATGAGGTAGAAAGGGATGGTACTCAATTTGTAGGATATGTGGTGTAGCTAAATTTTATGATCTAATGATCATAACTTGATTTTGAAAAAAACTCATGGATTGAAAAAATATTTGGAGGCCTTAGATAAATTTATTTCACGAGGTTTTAATACAAATTACCAAGACCAAAATTAAGAAAATTTCCTTTCATTTTTAAGGCAACCGACCTGAAATAGCAAAACAATATCAATATCTTCGAATTGACCTACATTAGAAACTTAGTTGGAAGACTTGTTTATCAAACAAAATAAAATGATGTTTTAAGGCCTTATCTTTTATTCAAAATAGTTATAATAGAAAAGTTGGACATTCTCACTAAATAACTAAAAGAGTTCTTAATAAATATATAGGAATACCAATTCTTTCAATTACTATGAAGTGTGGGGAAGTGACATGTTGAACTATATGCAATGAAAACTAAAATGTTATAGAAACATATATAATCATAGGAAATATCAAATTTAAAACCAATGTCTCATATGAAATTATTTTACCTAAAGCTATAAAATTTCTATTAGAAGTGTCAAAAATAACCTTTTAGAAAATTTATTTAAATAGGTTATAAAAATGGATAGCTTTCATTGGACCAAAATTGTTGAAAAGGAGGTTATATTAATTTAAGAATAAAGCTTGGGTGAATCATTGTAAAATATTTCAAAAATTAGACAATCAACTTGAGAAAGGATTTCCCATCACTAATGAAGAATTGAAATGATATATGACTAAAAAATTAAAAATTGTAATGTGAAAAAAATGATTCAGCAGGAAACACATACTACCTCATAAATTCAAACACAACTAAGTAGTATCATATAGAAAGAATAGTTAGGAGTTTCTATTAAAAGAAAAGATTTTTGAAGTTACAAAAGTGATGACACTATTTAACCATCTGAGACTTTTAGGTGGATGATAGCAAGGAAACATGGGAAAGAATGAGTCCAGATATTTTAAGAGAAGGAACTAGTAGGAAGTCTCATACATAAATGAGCATTAACATAAATTAAGTATGATTTTATTTTTCTAATAGGATGTTAGTGTATTGGACAATATTTCAAACATGGTCATAGACAAAAGTGTCCTAATTTCTTTAAATTTTATCCATAACTAGGCATTTGAAATGCTACTTCAAAGTTACTCATAGAAATCATCTAACTCATGAAGATGATATCAATTAGAAAATAATTAAATAGTTAACTTCAAATAATAATTTAATAGGCCTTTCCAAGCCTTTGAATTGTAAGAACTTTATAATATTAAAATACTGTATGTAAATTTAATTTAATTATAAATATTTAATATAAGTGCAGTCAAATTAAGATGATTATAATATAGTATTTAATAATATTTGATTTATTAGAATGTTGAAAGTAACATACATAAATGAAAAAATGTGGGAGGTATAGAGAACTTTTGTAGTTTCAAATGATAAATTTACAATAAAGATTAAAGTACTTTAGAAATGATAATGAATTGTTACTAATGTTAAGGATAAGTCCATGTAATGCAACTTGGTCCTAGAATATGCAACACTATCTGAACTAGTTCAACTAAGGCAACATCTTATGTTAAATGAAACATGTTTAACCCATTGTTGAGAAAGATGAGTTGAAAAGAATAAAAGAAAACTAGAGTAGAATAAAGAGAAGGCCTTTTAACTAACTAGATAAAAAAATCAAGTCTCATAGAAAGTATTATGAATTAGAAAAATATCAATAAAATATATACATGTTTAATATATATTTTTTCTATTAATGATTTTATTTTCAATGCCTCATACTAATAATTAATGTATTTTGAACAAAAATTGTAATCAACATGGATTGGAACTAGAAAATGTGATTTCTAGTTGTATTTAGATCATGGCATACATTAGATAGTTTAGTAAATAAATTAGATCAAGTTATAATTGAATATGTATAAACTCTATGTAAGATTATGTTAAATAAAGGATTTAAAATGTAGTGTATTCACTAATATCCCTTAGATATTTGTGCAATTTTTTGTTTATGCACAACCACATTTGAACGACTACAAAATTAAAAAAGAAATTAGTCAAAAATAAATTTTTTTTTACATTTTCATTTTTGACTATTGAATTCTATGTGTTTCTAGTTTTATCACAATATGTAGTATTCTTTAATATGTATGTAATACTGAGTGACAACCAAAATGTGTAGAAACTATTCCATGAAGGAGTTTAAAAGGAGATAACTTTATCATTATTAAGATTTTGTTGTGTTGAATTTGAACAAAAGATAGTTTGCAAAAAATTAAAAAAATTCATATAAATGATGTTAAGAAATGACAGTGTGGAGGTATTGATAAATATCAAGGAAATAAAGATAAGTGATGTTACCATGTTAAAGTAGATAGAACATCTCTACCTAGTTCCAAAAGTCAGGAATATGATTATATTCATATGAATATAAAAAATAAAATAAAATCTAGTTAGTAGGCTACCTGAAAGTGCATTAAGGTTTCTTTACAAATAGAATATATGTTAATACTTCTATATTATTATTAGGAAAGTTGGAGTAGTACTGGGATGGGTGACCATCTAGGAAGTCCCTTTTCTTCATCTCTATGAGCATCACCTAGATCCAATGAGTGCTAAGTTTTCTATTTATTTTCATTAGAGATGAATTCGTGTCATTGCTCATGAAATATGGGTCAACAAGTTTGTTTCAAAAAACTACATAGTTAAATCCTAATAGTAATATCACAACTTCTATATTATGATGAAAATGTCACAAGCATATGATAAACCTTGTACCTGACTAAAAGTATTTTATCTATGTTAAGTGTTCATATGGAACTAATTGATGGACCTAAGTGCATAAAGAAAAATATAGCAATATTTTAAGTATATATGAAGTTAATATAATATATTGATGTATATGCATCTATTTCTCATTTTTAGACCATGTATAAAATGTAGAAAGAATTACTATATGTACAAGTTTCTTTATTAGAGCTATAATATGGAGTCATTGAGTTGTTCATATGTATGAAGTGTATTCATGAATTTTTGTGTAGAATAAATCGAATCGATGCTTGTATAGATTTCAAAAAGAACTTTCTTAAAAATTTATCTCATCCACACATATTTTCTTTCATCAAGAGAAGTTGACATGAAAAAATTATTTATCAAGATATGATGGTGAAAAACCACAAATCTTGGGAGATTACATTTTTCTAAAATTTCCTTCTTTAATGTAAAGAATGAAGAAAATGACAACACTTTGATGCTTGAAACACAAATACATACATTTGATGATATAACATATTATATTATTTCTTTACACTTCAATACAAATTTCAAATTTTTTACTTGGCATCAAATGTAAAGTAAATGTATGGAAACAAGGTTATAAACCAGTGGCAATAGAGATGGGTCTCTTCCATTAGACATTTTCTTGGGTATGATTTATAGAAAAATTTGGACATGATGTGATGGAGTATGCCAATAACATTGATATTGTATCCTACTTAATACATGATGTTGGTTGAAAGTAAAAATAGTGATATAAGACTAAATAATGCATTATAAGCCAACCTTGAAAGAGATATAAATTCTTGATAACTTATTAATAGTTAGTTAAAAATTATAGACTAGTTCTTATTTTTTTGAGAGAACAATATTAATTCATTTATGAAATTTTAATTGGTCTAAAATTAATAGACGTTTTTAGTAAATATTTAATTTTATTAATAAAAAATTAATAATTAATTTTGTGTATTTGTTTTGGTTGAAAATCAAGTATGTATTGAAACAAACTAACTATACTTAGTGAAAAATATGTTTACTTTAAACATTTAAAAACATTATTTATTTTTAATGTACAAATATATAAATTTCATAAATAAGTAAATGTTTGTAAATCATTTCTAACTATTCAATATTGCTTATGACCAATTTGCATATATTTTATGTGTCTTTTTTTATTAATTATAAAATTAATTTTGAAAAATTCCTATACATCACTCCTTTAAAATTAGTATAAAAACGAAGTTCATTATTAAGATTTTCTTTAACTATTTTCTTCACACAAATGATTATTTAAGGCTTTCATTATCTTATGTAACTCAGATCAAATACATTATAAATTAATATTTTATATTTATGTTAAATGATGGCACAAAATATTATAATATAATAATAAGCAACAATCTACATTTAAAAAACAAAAAAAAAACAATCTACGTTTAAAAGTCAACAATGAGGAGAATAGTTTCCAAGTGACAGAAAAATTCTCCGACAAGATGGTATTTAGATTTAAAAATACTTTCAATCTGCCATCACACCTATACTGAAACTTAACTCCCATTTTCATTACATATATATGATATTGAAACTTTCACTTTTGCAAAAAAATCTTAGTACAAATGGTTCCCCAGGAGAATATGTCTAGTGCAATCAGTGTTGAGAAACATGTGTCTCAACCTTGCAATCCTTTCCTAGAAAATTCCAAAATTTGTTTGTGGAAGTTTTCCACTTGTTTATGCATTGGAAAATGGTTATTGAGTTTTTAAAATGAGTCTTGTCCATAGCAGAATATACATAGGTGATTTTTAGAGCCTTGATGACTCATTTTATGACTTTATGGGGGTCTAGACTAAGAGACAAAATTGTGGACGGGATTACTATTTTAACCTGGTTGTTTTTCCATATTGGAAATGTAAATGTCAAAAAGGGTAACATGTGTCATGGTAGTTTTGCCCATGGTTTTTTAAAACCATAAGTGGTTTCTAGGTTGTAAAATCACTATAAAAGGAGGGCTTGGGGAGGTGTTTCGGTAATGGAGTTCAGTTTACAAGATTGGTGCTAGAAGGAGTCTCTCTGAGTTTGAGTTGTGGTGATGCGCTTCTGCAAGAACTTGAATTGCAAGTGTATTGTAATCATCTTGGTTTGATAATACATTATGCGAGTTTTGGAGGGTGGGGTTTTTCTCCTGGAAGGGTTTCCCCACGGTAATCACTTTGTTGTGTGTTCTTTGTTATTTTGATTATGTTATTATGCATTTCTTGAGATCTTTGCAATAGTTACTTGGATTTGCATAATCATCCTCTCAAAGATTAGTGTAGGAAGTGATTCTGCACACCTTTGCTTCCTTACAAGTGGTATCAGAGCCTGGCCAGTTTTGGTTCTATTTGTTGGGTACGGGGTTTTTTGAGTTAATGAAGCTTTGAGTGGGAGCTTGTGTAGAGCATTTCATTTTTGTGTTGAAGGATTGAAAAGATGGTAAGCATGTTAGGGAGAATTGATTTTGAAAAGTCTTTTGGCACAAACTTTGAGATGTGGAAGCTAAAGATGGATGATCTGTTGACTGATCGAGATCTATGGGATGCAATTGATGAGAACAAGCTGAGGCCAACAAATCTGACATTAGCCGCACAATATGATGTGACTGATAGAAAAGCTAAAGGTCTCATCAGATTGTATCTTGTAGACTCAATTTTAATTAATGTCCATGAAGAACCTACCGCAAAGAAGCTTTGGACAAACCTTAGTGAGATCTATCAAGAGAAATCACTTGTGAATAAGACTTTCTTGAGGAAGAAGTTGTATTCCTTGAGAATGGAAGAAGGTGGACAAATTTTTGAGCATCTGGAAAGGTTTAATATGTTGGTGACTCAGTTGACCTCAGTAGGGGTGCCGATGGATGAAGAAGAACGGTGTCAAATCTTGTTATGTTCATTGCCAGACTCATGGGATAGTCTTGTGATGGCTAGAGGGAGCACTTCAGTTGTCTTGAAGATGGAGGACGTTGTTGGTTCTCTACTTTTTGAGGAGATGAGAAGGAAGGTCTCTTTGAATGCCAAAGAGGCTTTGAGTGTTCGTGGAAGACCAAAAGAAAGAGGCAAGAACGAAAAGTAGCATGGCCATTCTAAGTCCAAAAATAAGGGGAGATCGAAATCCCCTAGGAAGTCCAAGGCAATCTACTGGAATTGCGGCAAACCTAGACACTTCTGAAAGGACTACAAAGAGGAGAAGAAAAAGAAGAAGAAGAAGAAGCAAGATTCTGATTTTGAGTCCGAGAAGAAAGATGGAGATGCTTTCATTGCAACCTTGGCCACTCATACAGGTGAAAATGCATGGTTAATAGAATCAGGTGCATCTTTCCACATGACTCCTAAAAGGAACTGGTTTATTAAGTATGAAAATTTTGATGGTGGTAAGGTGTATTTGGGTGATAATTTAGTACTTGATATTGTTGGTCATGGAAGTATTCATGCAAAAGTTTTTGATGGTAGAATTAGAAGATTTGATGGTGTCTTGCATATCCCTAGACTAGCAATGAATTTGTTATCTGTTAGTAAGCTAATAGATGTGAGTGTGCATGTACAATTTTCTGAAGCAGGTGTAAAAATGGTGAGAGGTACTATGGTAATAGCAAGAGGAAGTATATTGGGTGCATTGTACCAACTTGTTGCATGCATAGTTGAGTGTAATAGTACTTCTGATAAGATTATGGAAAAGACTACTCAGTTAGAGAAGGAGAGATTTTCTCTTTCAATAGGTGGTCATGGTTTTTGGGTACCCAAGGGTGCTCTATCTACTGAATCAAAGTTTCCTATAGAGAAGACTATGTTATGGCACCAAAGACTTGGCCACATAAGTGAGAAGGGCCTACGGGTCTTGAAAAATAAGAACCTTGTTGATGGGTTGAATGACTACAATCTTGAGTTTGATTTTGTGAGCATTGTATCTATAGTAAACAAAATTGCATTCAATTTTACTCGAGTTCTCATAAGTCTTCATGTATTTTGGATCTAATTCATTTAGATGTATTTGGGCTAGTTGATGTTCCTTCTATTGGTAGATCAGTTTATTATGTTTCTTTCATTGATGATTTCAGTAGAAGAACATGGGTTAATTTCCTTAGGAGTAAAGTTGAAGTTTTCAGTCATTTCAAAGAATTTAAAGCAATGGTTGAATTGTAGACTGGAAAGAAAATAAAATGCTTGAGAACTGATAATGGTGGTGAATTTTGCTCCAATATTTTTGACACATTTTGTAAAGATTGTGGTATTAAAGGAGAGAAGACAACTCTGTATTCTCCATAGTAGAATGGAGTTGCAGAAAGAATGAATAGGACCTTGATGGAGAAGGCTAGGAGTATGCTAAGTGGTGCTAGACTAGAACAAAATTTTTGGGCTGAAGGTGCAGCCACTGCCTGCTACCTAATAAACAAGTCTCCTACATCAGCTCTTGTTGATAAGACACCAATGGAAGCATGGTCATGTCACATGCATTCACTTAGACATCTGAGAGTATTTGGTTGTGAGGCATATGCTCATGTGGTAAAGGAGAAGCAAACAAAATTGAACAACAAAGCTGTGAAATGTATCTTTATCAGATATAGTTATAGTGTGAAAGGATACAAGCTTTGGGATCCTATTGCACAAAATGTATTTTATTCTAGAAGTGTTATTTTTAGAGAAACTAAGCCTTCTTCTGTTATAGTGCAGCCAGAACAAATTAAAGAAAAGAAAGATGTGATTCAACTTCCTACTACACCTAAGAAAGTTCAATCAAGGCCCTTAGAAAGATGAGATGTTGTAGAGAGCTCTACAAGTTCTGAATCATCAGAGGAAGAGGGAGAACCTAATCATGAACCTGAACCTCCTGAACCTGAACCATATCTTTTTTGAAGATCTACTAGACAAAGTAAACCACCTGAAAGGTATGGGTATTCTCTTGATGATTGGAGGTGCATATTTGCATTGAATTCTAACATTGACGAATCGAGATCTGTAGAAGAGGCTCTTGGTATGAATGATTCAGAGTCCTAGAAAATAGCCATGGATGAAGAAATGGCAGCTCTTAAGAGGAATCAAACATGGGACCTTGTACCATTGCCTAAAGGGTGGAAGCCTGTTGGTTGTAAATGGGTGTTCAAAAGGAAGATGGGTTCAGATGGAAGCATTGAGAAGTATAAAGCCCATTTGGTTGCAAAAGGTTACTCTCAAGTTGAGGGAGTAGATTATGGTGAGATTTTTTCTCTAGTAGCCAAAATGCCATCCATTAGATTTTTCCTTTCTATTGCAGTAGCTTATGATCTAGAGATCGAGCAAATGGATGTGAAAACTGCTTTCCTTCATGGAGATTTGGAGGAAGAAATTTACATGTCACAGCCAGAGAATTATGTGGTGAAAGGTAAAAGTCATTTGGTCTGTAAATTGAAGAAATCCTTGTATGGTTTAAAATAGAGTCCTAGGATGTGGTACCAAAAGTTTGATACGTATGTGTTGAGTTTGGGATTTGTGCGATCTAAATTTGATCATTGTATATATTTCAAATTTGATGGTGATGGTTTCTTGGTTATTTCCTTGTGTGTCGATGACATGTTGTTTATTGGAAAAAGAAAAGGTTTGATTGCAGAGTTAAAATCTCAACTCTCAATAAAGTTTAAAATGAAAGATCTTGGTGTAGCTAGGCACATTCTGGGAATGGAGATTATAAGAGATAGATAGAACAGAAAGATTTTGTTAGGCCAAAGTAAGTATGTTGGTACTATTTTGAAAAGATTCAATATGCAGGATGCAAGACCATTGAGTGTTCCTATTACTATGGGAACAAAGCTTTCTAGCTCATAGTGTCCTACATCACCATTGGAGATGGAAGAGATGAGTCGAGTACCATATTAGAGTGCTATTGGAAGTTTGATGT
The DNA here is from genome assembly GCA_028749045.1 of Cupressus sempervirens. Classification (NCBI taxonomy): domain Eukaryota; kingdom Viridiplantae; phylum Streptophyta; class Pinopsida; order Cupressales; family Cupressaceae; genus Cupressus; species Cupressus sempervirens. The sequence goes on from CM053792.1 coordinate 782,566,599, forward strand.
ATGCTATGGTTTGTACAAGACTAGACATTGCCCAAGCAATGGGAGTACTTTCCTGTTATATTTCTAATCCAAGAAGAGCACATTGGGATGTAGTAAAAAGAGTTTTCAGATACTTGCAGGGTACCTCAGAGTACTCAATATGTTTTCATGGAACAGGGTGCAGTGATAATTTATAGTGACAGCCAGAGTGCAATTTACCTAGTGAAGAACCCAACTTTTCATGTGAGGACCAAGCACATTGATGTACAATATCATTTTGTGAGAGATATGGTTGAGGACGACAAGGTGAAGCTGGAAAAGGTAGAGACTTTGGTGAATGTTGCTAATGCATTAACTAAGCTTGTGAGCACAGAGAAATTTAGATGATGTTTAGAGTCTATGGGCCTCTCAGCCCCTAGCAATTAGGTCCATGATATTTTGGATCCCTTGACTCTTGCAAGGTGTTAGACAAGTGGGAGAATGTTGAGAAACATGTGTCCCAACCTTGCAATCCTTTCCTAGAAAATTCCAGAATTTGTTTGTGGAAGTTTTCCACTTGTTTATGCATTGGAAAATGGTTAGTGAGTTGTTAAAATGAGTCTTGTCCATAGTAGAATATAGGTAGGTCATTTTTAGAGCCTTGATGACTCATTTTGTGACTTTTATGGGGGTCTAGACTAGGAGACAAAATTGTGGACGGGATTACTATTTTAACCTAGTTGTTTTTCCATATTTGAAATGTAAATGTCAAAAATGGGTAACATGTGGCATGGTATTTTTTCCCATGGTTTTGTAAAACCATAAGTGCTTTCCAGGTTGTAAAATCACTATAAAAGAAAGGCTTGGGGAGGTGTTTGTGTAATAGAGTTCAGTTTGCAAGACTGGTGCTAGAAGGAGTCTCTCTGAGTTCATGTTGTGGTGATGCACTTCTATAAGAACTTGCATTGCAAGTGTATTGTAATCATCTTGGTTTGATAATACATTATGCGAGTTTTGGAGGGTGGATTTTTTCTCCCAAAAGGGTTTCCCCATGATAATCACTATGTTGTGTGTTCTTTGTTATTTTGATTATGTTATTATGCATTTCTTGAGATCTTTGCAATAGTTACTTGGATTCGCATAATCATCCTCTCAAAGATTAGCATACGAAGCGCTTCTGTGCACCTTTGCTTCCTAACAATCAGAAGCAACCTCACAAATTCTTCAAAATGCCTTAAATAATGAATATTCCTATGCTATTTGAAAATAATGCAACACTTGTAAGAATTCAATAGATAAGAAAGGTTCACAAATTTACACAGAAAACTACAAAAAATTTAGAATGAGCTCCCTATACATTTCTCCTTGTTAAATTTTCAAAAAATTTCTTATACTTTCCATACAGTTACGATAGAGTAGATTTCTTCATAACAATTTATTTTTAATGTTTAAAATGCCTTTGCATAGAGTTATGCATAGGTGGTTAGCCTTGAGTATACTTTCTTCAATCCTGTATAGGAGATCTACAAGACTTCTTTGTTAAGATTCAAAGTGTGTTAACAAGTCATCATTTGTGATTCACATCATTTTGTAATCATATGGTACTAACATTTTTTTCAAGGTTTTGGATACTACGTTATTTAAAAAATTTTCTTTATAATAATGATTATTCTTAAAGTGTGATTTAAAATATTGATGGAAAAAAATTAAGACAATTTAATCTAATATATCAAGAAACAACATTGTATGTGATAGAGATCTTAAAGTTTAACTAGCTTGATCTTGATTGCTACTTTGAGTAGCACAAACTACAAGTTTAAGTTTTGATTTGCATGTCATAAAGATTCACAAAGTTCAATTCACTCAATCTTGATTGCTGCTTTATGTAATGCTAACTATGAATTCAAGTTTTGATTGGCTTGCAATATTGATGACAGTATGTTACAAATCAGAAACTGTCCTATAAGAAACTATGCTCTAGATTAGTAGATTAAACTCTGAATTCTTCTTAATATGAAGCAATTGAATATTAAAAATTATGAAAATATGGTACCATCAAACACCATTCCTTATTATACCTTCACCTCTTAAAAGATTTTATATTGAGTGACATTCTTGTTAAATAAGTCAAAATTAAATAATCGAGTATGTGGCAAAAAGAGTTTGAGTTGCAAACGATGGCTAAAGTAGATATGTCCTCCATCTCTTAGTCAGCTGGCATTCCTCAATAGTTTATTGTGAGTTGGTTTACTAGATATGTAGGAAAGAAGTTTATCTCCAAAATTGCATGAATGAGTAGCATTTGATCAATAAAATGAATATATGATTTCTCTCTTCCATATTCTTCATTTTTGTTTACTTTAATTTCTAATTTAGTATCCAAAATGTCATATTTTGAAGAATATAATATTTTCAAGATGGAAATGGGTGCAATAGATGATAGATGGATGCTCAATAGTGTAAGATGCTAACAGATTGGAGAAACTATACCTCATTGGGGTTATGAGACACACATGTTGATTAGTGTCCAATAGTTACAAAGATTTGAAAATATGGAAGCTTGGCATCATACCTTTAAGAGGGTTATGAAGCATTTCATGTGCAAATGGTTTCAAGTTGTGTTTCAAAGCTTGGATGATAGCTACATGACTATACTAGTAGTTGGGAGAAACTTGAATGTAATATCCCCACTTTAATAGTTGACCAAGTGTTTATGGGTTAGCTTAGTTCTACATGGTCCCAAGAAATATCAAAGGGTTCAAAAGGATGTTAGAGCATTTTGGCATAGCAATCTCTAGTTCAGGCCAAAACGGAGTCGATTGACTTAGTCTCAAGCATACTTACTACTTTTAGTAAGTCAACATCACATAGGGTAGGCTAGTTTTGGTCAATGGATTTGATACTCCTCGAAAGAGCTTTCCGATGAGCTATCACTTGTGTTGTTTAGAGTCAAATAGCTAATATATTTTTATGCCTGAAGTATGATTAAAGTAACATTTAATTTAGTTGTATAATATTAAAGTGTTACTTTAATATTAAATTTTATAGGAATGTGTGCAAATCAATAGGGGCACCTAAGGGAGACATAAGTGATTATTTTAATATGTTTATGTAAATATGTGTGTGTGTGTGTATATATACACATATATTTGTGTGTGTATGTATACATACATGTGTGTGTGTATTTGTGTGTGTATGTATACATATATATATCTATGTGTCTGTGTGTGTATATATATATATATATATATATATATGTATGTATGTATATATACATGTATGTATACACACACACACACACACACACACACACATTATATACTAGCACAAAAATGCTTGCCTCCCTTCCCAAGGCCCCTCCTTCACTATACAATATGTACAAGAAGTCATTAACCTAATCCCAAGAGACAACACAAATCCTACTATGGGAAGAGGAGTTATGACTTCATTTTTCTCAATCACTTGATTTAGAACAATAGGCAAACAAAACACAAAACAATTTTTAAAACTAACAAAAATCTTACAAAATTACAAACTACTGGTCTACATAATCTTGAAATTAACTCTAATACTACTAATCACTGAAAGCCAAATTTAATCCATGAAGATACTAAGATACTCAAAAAACATAAAAGATAATCAATCTCAGTTATAGATGCAAGGTAGGTGTTATTGATATTATGTATATAAGATATTGTGGTCATGAGCCCTGATGTCTTTCGACATACTCAATTGCCCCACTTAGTCAATTACTTCCTTAAGACCTACGGTTGGTAGAAGCCTCTACATGCACAGTCATCAGAGTTTTTCATGAATGCAAGGTGTGCACCTTAGCATTGATATTATGTATACAAGAGGAGTTGGCCTAGCAACTATGATTGGACAGGGGTGAGATGACTTCTTTTGTTCAAGGGGAGCTGGAGACTATTTCAAGAATTATAGCCAATAGTGGCACATAACCAATGCCAACTCCACCTTCCTTTATTCATTCTACCCCACAGATGTGAGCATGTCAATGCCTTCCTTCGTTCCCTCTCTTATGTTGCTGGCAAGCTACTTCTGCATGTAGTATAATAGTTGTCCATAGCCCTAAGGGGGAGCAGATTGGTCAAAGCATAAACCCAACTAATGGAGACTAAATTCAACATAACTACCCACTCCATCTGATCCTATGAGTTTAGAAGATTGATTTTCTACAATACTACCCATTGAAATGAACTGGAAAAATCAAAAAGTTCCCTAGGTCCTAGGCCCTATGGAAGACTTTATGAGAAAGAAAGAAAGTTTTCCTACCATTCTATAGGAAAACACCATATAATCCCCTACTATCTAATTGGGCTTTCTACATCAACAGAATCCCACAAGGTCGTTGCCTCCTCAAAATCTAGGAAGGGCTTAACTATAGGTACAAAGGCCTATCTCTTAGATAGAATCCCCCCTCATGTTGGAGTAGGCTACCACATTCTTCTTCATTGAATCCTGAAGGGATCTAAGAACTGCCCTTCTCTGACACATCCATCCCATAGAATAGTAGGGATTTGTTTAGGGCTAGATTTTCCTACCCATAAAATTACAAGGGATAGACAGGTGACCATAGCCATAGCCATAGCCATAAAATTTTAGGTAGGTAGGTAAGTAGGCCTGCTAGCCCCGTATAATTTTATGGTAAATAATAGGCCCTTACCCTTATTAATAGTTGAAAAAATTTTACTTCCATATTGCTCATGTGAGTTGAATCGACCATTCTAGAAAGAATAAAAGGTAGCACTAGTGGCTTCATTCAGTAGGTAGAACATGAGAAGAAAATTGATGTGTGAGTTGCAGATTGGCTCTTGACATTAGAGGATGTCTATCTAGACAAATTGGGTGTATCAAAATTGAATGTAAATAATGAATAAGTCAAAATTGAATCACAAATATGTGACAATGAATTATAAAGGACTAAAATAGACTTGTCCTCCATCTCTTAATTAGCTGTCATTTTTTCCTCCATCTCTTAATTAGATGTCATTCCTCTATATTTTGTTTACCACATTTATAAGAAAGCAATTTATTTCCAAAATTATATAAATGAATGTGATTTGATCAAATTTCTCACTTCCATATTTTTCATTTCTATAAATTTCAATTTCTTATTATTCTTCTGTATACTCTACACAACCATTTAACAGCATGGTAAGCATCCAAATATATGTGATTTGTCTCACTGAGATTTCTCAATACTCTGTAGACAAACATGGTAAAATCATATGATATAATTCTAATCTACAAGTCATAAAAATTCTATGTCCCAAGTGGGGTGTTTCTAGTCATCCTAAGGTCAATAAACTATAGCAACAAGAATGTTGCTTATGATACTTGCATGTCAAAATACGTGACATAGTAATATGGGCAGAATGAATTCCAACCCTTTTACCATTATCAACATTATTTGTACAGAAGCACTGGATGAGCATCGCCACCCTCAGCTAGCACTGCTTTGGTCACCTGAGGTTGCCTTATATATATATTATGAATAGTTTCTAATTCTGGCTATGACCATGTGATCTTATTCTAGCTATGGTTGTGTGAACTTATTTGCAGGGTGATCTTGTATCCCCCAATCCTTTTTTGTAAATTGTATTCTTAGTATATTTTTTATTAATAGAAAAGGACTATTCATCCAAAAAAAATTGTTTGTATGATAATTTTCTTTACTGTAGATAATGTCCTAACCAAAAAAAAGTGTGGAACTTTTCCTATGCACCTTTTTGATGTCATGCTAAAATAGTAAAATAGATTCACACTAATGCAAAGAAAAAAATAAATGAAATTATACATGCATGACTCTAAAAAATCATGATGATACTATAGGAATAATAATAGTAGAATGGCTCTAATTTCAGTGGTAAGCCTAGTCTTATTAATGCATTTTTGGCACTGACTATCCAAGATAAAACATAGGTTATTTTCTCCAATTGTCTATTAGATAGAGTTTGCATATATACTAAATGCATAATCAGTAACAATCTTGTTAGAGTGGGGTTGTCTTGTGTCAAAAGATAGATCTATAAATATCTAATACAACCACTTAACTTATAGTACACAAGAGGTGGTTAAGCTCTTGTCATCAATCCAAAGGGAGCACTGAATATGAAAACCCAAAGAGATGTAAACTGATCATCTTGTTCCTCTCCACCAGAGATTTGGTTATGAAAGATAAGAGAAGATCTAATTGGCACTCCATCTGCCATGCTCATTAGCAAGGTTGGCTAATCCAGCCATGAATCCACCACCTCCTTTTTATCATCAATCCCTACAAGATCACTAGATTCAACTTCATTAGTGGAGTTTTTTAGTGGAAGATTTGAGTCTAAGAAATTATTATTATCATCATGAATATTGTTGGTGGAGCACAAATGAGGCAGTTTCTCTTCTTGTGGTTATTGGGAATAGGAGTATTGAAAGTGGCAGACTCTCCTCTTAAGCAAAATGAAACTACATTATGTGCAATGGATGCCATCTCTAGTATGGGAAATGGGCCCAACTATATCCTCTTCTTCTTCATTGCCTCTCTTATTTCAAACACCCACTGTCCCTAATTTCTCCTTCTAAGACCTATATAGATTTGATGTTTTGTTCCCCCCCATCTGAAGTTCTACCTTCATTTCCCATCATTAATATAAGGCCTAAATGAGCTAGCACAAATTCTTACTTAACTAGAGCTGCATTTCCCAATAAACTATTTGCTACAACTTTGACTCAACTTCATTGTTAACACTTTTTCTACTTTTGATATAATTTTATGGACTGTTTGGAAAATATCTAGAACCACTATCTAAATAGGTGATGCATAACAATAAATGTCTCAAACAAAAGACTCATTAATATTATGCTAAAATTTTATCAACTGAAATGTGAGAAGATATATTGATATCAAGAAATGAGCTTTCAAAGAACAATGACTAGAAAACTTATCCCCATCATGAGGGAATTTCTCAAATAGCTAACTAAAATGGTACAACCCAAACCAATATTATAGATTGATAATGGTGATTCTATATGACAAGGATTTATATAAGAACACTTTTTTATTTTTATGAATAGTCCTTTTCTATTAATAAAAATATACTAAGAATAAAATTCACAAAAAAGGGTAGGTGGATACAAGATTACCCTGTGAACGAGTTCACACAGTCGTAGTTGGAGCAAAAAAAAATGGCTGCAACTAGAATTATACACTATTCATCATAAAATATATAAGAGGCAACCTCAAGTGGCCAAAGTAGTGCTAGCTAAGGGTGGTGGTTCATCTCTATCATGGAAGCCCCAATCATCTTTGGGATTGGATGACAGGCTAGGAATAGTCCAACCATCTTCAATAGCAGTAGTAGGAGGATCGGTGGCAACCTCCACATCTTTGACCTTTGGCCATGGAGGCAAAATCACCAAATCTAGGCAAGGCCATTTCCAAAAAATGCTCGCCAAGAACTAGGATGACATGTTGGGAACTAACCAAAATCATCATGGGGTAGGGAAGCTAAGCAGTGCCTCCATCCACCATTGCCTCTACTAGGAGAGTAGTAGTGAGAAGCCTAGTAGTGTAGGGTGTGTGGGTGGAAACCTAAGGAATGCTTCCATGAATGGTGGCCATGAGGCATCGAGATCTATGTTGTGTTGTTAGGAGGAACTCTAGTAATAGTGCAAGGGGCATTTCCCCAATGGTTCAGCAGCTCCTATAGGTGAGCTACCTCAAGGGAAACTTTGTTAGCTTGCACCTAAATCTACATAATTACATTATTACAAATGCATGCCTTAGTGTACATTGCAATATTAATATCCAAAAAGCTATGTGTGAACAGAACAACATTCCTATCTTGCCATAGAGGAAACAAAATTTCCATCCTAAAAGTATGCCAAATCTGGATGAATTTCTAAGGGATTTTGGGAGAATCACCCAACAAAATCATGTGCCAGGAAAAAGGCTCAGGCCTGAATATCTTGAAAAAATCATGAATCCAGTGCCAATAATTTTGGGCATGCCTATAAAACTAGAAGATATGCAAGAAAGACTCTGGTTGTCCACAAAAAGGACATCTAGGATCTGGAACCCCAATATGTTTGAGCCGAGACCCCAAGGGAAGACCTTGGAAGGCAAGGCACCAAGCAAAATGGGCAATCTTGGGTTCTATTATAGCACTCCAAATTGTATCAAAACATTTTCTCCATTAAGAAAGAGAAAATTACAAATGCCATCTTCGGTTGAGCGTGTCCACCATTAGAAGATGGGGTGAAAGCCATCAATATCCCAAACTTGGCTTATATTTAGAAAATGGAGTGGCAAGATACCATTGCCAATCATGCCACCAAGGCCGAACAGACTGAATACCCACTTTCTGAATTAAGTGAACTAGAATCGAAGAGAGGAATAGGTCAAAAGTTTTTCGGTATGAATGGATAAGGCAGTATTGTACTTGCATATCATCCCAGGACCTGAAACTCACAAAAACCCTTGAGAAGAGGCCCTTGGGAGTTCTGATGCCCTATTTGAAAAAATGTAGAGCACTAGCACCTTGAGTCTTAGCAAGGGGAGTACCCTGAATGGAAAATAGGGGAGACCACCAAATGTTCTAATGGTTCAAGGAGAGGCCATTGCAAAACTCATCCCTAGCCTATTGAAGCCAAGGCTTAACAACTTCCCAAGATTTCCATATCCTCTTGATGACAAACAAGCCATGTATGGTCACTAGCTCACACATGATGATGAGGGTGTGGAAACCAATCCCCTTCCAAGCAGGCCTATTGATAGGAAAGCTGAAAGATATGCAATGTCAAACCAATATCTTCCAAGCTTCATCTCCAGTGATAGCATGAAAAATCCATTTAGCACAAAGTGCAAGGCCTTATTTCTAAGTGGAAAGTAGGCCAAGACTACCAAATTCTTTTGGGAGACAACAAAAATCCTAGACAACTCTATGAAACCCATGATGATCTGAACCAGAAGCCCAGAGAAAATACATGAGCAATCTTTCCAATTTTTTATAAGAAGCTTTGGAGGGAGCCCAACAAGAAGAATAATAAACATGAGTAGCCATAAGAACCTTCAAGAAAATCTTAATTTTCCAGCAAGGGAGAGCAGTTTTGTAATCCAATAATCAAGCTTCTTGGTGATCTTGGCAAGCACAACATCCCAAAGTTCAACAAGCAAGGCCTGGAAAGCAAAAGGAATGCCCAGAAAGTAGAGAATCTCCCCATGTATAACCCATTTCCATTCAAACTAGTTGAGCCAAGGTGGAGTTGGCAAGAATAACTAGTGGAAGTAGAGCATTTTATGTCATTGAATGGTAGATCTAGAGGCCTGATAAAAGGTGTCCAGGAAACTTAAAGCATTATTGATATTTTCTTCATCCTCAAGAAGGGTGAGAAAGGAATCATCTGCAAAGTGGCCATTGACTAGCTATGAAGATGATTTGAGAAAGGAAATGCCATGAACCAATTCAAAAGACATAGAATGACCTAGCAAATAGCCAAAACCTTTAGCAGCAAGGACATAAAGCACTAGAGCCAAAGGGTAACCCTACCTAATTGAACAAGAAAGGCCAAAAGCCTCTGATTGTGAGTTTTTTATGGCAATGCAAGCATTAGCATCACTAAAGAACATCTCTACGAATTGTAAAAAATTGGGACCAAAACCCAAAGCTTGGAGCATAGATCAAATAAAGGACCATTCAATGCAATCATCAGCTTTAGAAAAATCAATCTTTAGAAAGATGGCCTTGTAGTTGGACCCATGAGCCCATTCCATGCCTTCCCAAAAAGCAATAATGTTGTCAAGAGTGCATCTGGACTTAATAAAGCTAGTTTTCTTAGGGTGCAAAATTAAATGCAACATGTGTCAGATTTTGAGAGAGAGTGCCTTGGCAATAATCTTATAAGAGACATTCAGAAGGGTAATGGGCCTCCAATTGCAAATGTCCTCTGGATCACTCGCTTTATGTATGAATTTGATATTTCCTTTTTTTATAATGGCTCCTAAGCTTTTAGAATGATAGGCTTCAAGATAAACTTTGTGCAGATCAGGACCTATATGCTTCCAGAGGTGTTTGTAAAATTCACAGCAAAACCCATCACACCCAGGGGATTTGTCATTAGCCATGGAGTAGATCACCTCTTTAAGGTCTTAGAGGGAAAGAAGTTGCTCATAGAAAGCATGCTTCTCAACTACTAGGTGGTTTGGAGTAACATAAAGAAACTTTCTAAGAGCTTCCTCCTGAGCAACCAAATTTCCCTATAAAGCAAAAACATTCTCATAGTGATGAAGAAATGCTTGCACGATGTCAGGAAGACTGGAAAGAACAACAATTCCTTGTTTGATCTTTTTAGTCCCAACATTGGTATGATAGGCACAAAGAGCCTGAAAGAACTCCTTTGAAGCTTTATCACCAACCTCCAACCAATGGAGATAGGCTTTGTTTTGGGCTCCTCAAGTGACATAGTTATCAACAACTTGTTTTTCATGGAAAAGTTTGGCCAGCTGAATTTGCAAATCCACATAAAATGGATTAAGGTTGAGAGCCTCAAAGGCTTTTTTGAGTGCAAGAGTGTTGGCTTCATATGAGCATCTTTTAAAAACTACCAACTAGCACCCATAAATGAGTAGAAAATGAGCATTTTTGGAAATGGCATCATTCCACCATTGAATCCATCTTTTTTGAGAATGCAAACATGGCTCCAAATTCTAGACATGAAGGATATGTGCAATGGTGGATGCATGCATGATCGCAGATGTGTTGAGAAAGAACTGCAACTTGACAACTTTCGAGATAGCTGTTTGCCTTGAAATGATAAAATAAATGGGATAGTGGTTAGATAACATCACATCCTGCAAGGTAATGATAGGAAAATCTCGATCCTTAGAAAAAGAGAAAAAAATATCACATAGTAATCATAGCATGATCGAGATGCTTTAATATGCAGTCAGAGCCAGATCAAAAGTTGGACCAAGTGTGCCAAACCCCACTGCCCTTGCAGTGATTAATATTGGGATCAAAAAGGCCCAATTTATTGCACATGTAGTACCAAGCTTCTCTTTCCCAACTATCCAACAAAAGGGCAGGATGCCATCTTTGTCAGAGGCCACCTCAACCATATTGAAGTCACCACATATAACCCAAGTTACTAGAGGAAAGTTGTTAGCCAACCAAGTCCACATCTAGGATCTTTCCACAACATCATTGGAAGCATAAACATTAATGACTCCAAAAGAATGACTATCAATGGAAAGTAAAAGCCAAATAATTCTATCTGTGGGGTCAAAACCATGCAAAATAATAGTAGAATGAAAATGAGGTGACAAGAGAGTAACTACAACACCTCAACCAGCCTTGTACTGAGAGGTAAACATAACTCCATCCTGCCAAATGATGTACCATGTAGAAGAGAGCATGAAACTAGAAATCTTAACTTCTTGTAGATAGAGACAATCCAAGTTACCAAGTCTATGATGGGTACCCTAGACATAGTACTTTCTGGAGAGGTTTGTGAGACCTCTAACATTCCATGATAGAAAATTCATGAAAATTCTTCCATATCATTCTCATCCTCAAGAGAGGAGTAGCTATTCTACAAGAAGGTAGAAACCTAGTGGAAGTCAAAAGGAAAATTCTCTAAACTTACAGCCTATCATTTCACCTTTGGTATCTCTGCACATGCAGAAGGACTCTGAGAACGTTGCATCACTTGTGGTGCAATGGAAGAAGTAGAAAGAGGGGTATGAAACACAGCTAAGGCTGAAGCCCTGGTGATCACCTTAATCCCCTGTGTACCAACAGGGTTTGAAACTTGCAAAACCCCCAAAATAGGTGTTGTGGAAACTGCTTGCATCCCTACACTGGTAGGAATTAACACTCCTATGGGGAGAGAAAGAGTCATAATGACTACTGTGTAGCACTACTTAGGGGGCAAGGGATTCAAGGTAGCCTTGCCCTTGTGCCCAACAATAACCCATTCTTTACTTTTCCCTTTTTTTTCCTTTCACCTAGCTTGGTAGACACTTCTTTAGGCATGTACTTAACCCTAAGCATAGCCAAAGAGAAATCCTTGATCTTGTGTTTTTCAGACTAGCACCTATAATAGGTGTTGGGGAGGTTCAAATAGAGCACCTTATGAGAGAAGGTCTAAGCCCCAATCTAGATTTCAATAGAATCCTTAAGATCCTTGGAAAGATCAAGCTCGACGCAAACACATCTCTAAGGGTGAGCATTACAAAATTTCTTGGGCTCCTTTGTGAAAACTTTGCCAAGGGTTTTGGCAATGGGCTCAATGAAAGGCCAACATGGAAAGGGTAAACCTAGGAACTCAACCCACATAGGAACCCTAAGCTTTTTATCATCAAAGACTATGAAGTCACGTGACCATTTTTAAAAAACAAGCAAGGAAAACTACATAGACCAAGGTTTTTTGTTAAAGACTACATCTGCCTACGACAGGTTGGCAAAGAGAAATTAAAAAAAATGTTTGGTAAGGTTTTGCACAACATTAAGGCACACTCCATGAGAAGTCTAGCACTTGTTAACCCATTCTCATAGCATAGCTTTACCTTAGGAGTCCTACCCAAAAAATATGCTATCAAAGTATGTTGTTCTAACTAGTCACATGCAACATCAAATTCTTGTAAAGGAAGGATAATATTAGTATTTCCTCATGAAAAACCTTTGGAACAAACTTGCTAGGGCATTTGTTCTGCGACGGTGCCATCACAATCTGAAGTAGCAGCATAAACACCAAAAACGACTAGTTCACCACTGACCAGGGCCATTAAATCCTAGCTTAAAAGCTCCCATAGTAAATGTGGTGTAACAAGTGGAGACTACTAAATGAAATTTTAGACAAAGAACCATACATAAGAAAATTGCAAGTTCACATGAAGCAAGAAACCCTAGCAGAGCAAAAAACTCTCTGCTTTTATACAAGAACAATTTCACAAGCATATTATTTCCTTATTGAAACTTGGGAATTTAAGAAATGGTAAACAAAGCCACTTTTCTTCAGTCGACAATGTTGTTGACACTCAAATCAATGCACTCATATTCTAGTGATGAAACACTCGGAGAGAAACTATTGCATCATAGCACTGACAACTGAAATCTAGCACAGGCTATATTAAATCAGGTCAAGGTTCAAGACTGCCAGTACAACCACGTGATTGTTGGTTGTGAAGTCTGACCACCACATTAGAAAAAACTTTTATTTTTCCTAACTTTTGTTTCTTCACTTTCTTTGTAGATTTTGTCTACATATTTTGAGAAATGTTTCATCTATAAAGTGTACATACTATAAAGGCTTCATGTATCAACAATAAATACCTTGCTTTTCTCTTAATCAAAAAATTATTTGGTGATCCATGTAATATTTATTTTAGGTGTCGATAAATATTTTCTTTGTCTACTTTCCATATATATTTTCTTAGTCTACTTTCCATATTATCTAGTTATACTAGATATACTAGAGATTATAAAAACTATGCACATGAAGAAGGTTTTTGAATTCTTAAAATTTTAAACTAGTGTTCCTAGTGGGCTTGAGTTTTTTTTTTTTTTTTGGTTTTCTATTATTTAGCTAGAATTGACTTTCTTCACAAATCTAATGTAATCATGTTGTAAAGGGTTTCACTTCCTTCAAAATCTAATTTCCCTAATCTAAAACTAATGAAATCTAGATTCATATAATCACAAGCAATGATAAAATAAAATGTAATATTTCAAATGTACTTATTTTAGCTATAGCTAGAACATTTTCATTTGAGGCATTATTAATAATCTAGTTGGTAACCTATTTTAAAAATGTTGTAACTATGAATAATCATAGTTGGCCTAAAATGATTATTAAGGAGGTTCTGGAATGCAAGAAAAAACTTGGATGAAGAAAATTTGAGATTGCTAGATATAATATTGAGGACAAGATTACATCATCATAAATATAAGACTCTTAGATAGTAGATGGAAAAGTAAAATGTACGAAAAATAGTGTGCATATTCTACAAGGGAGGTGTAGAAATGGAATGGCATTTCAACATAGAATTGCAACTTGTGAATATATATGTACTCATTGAAAATAATTTTGTAAGCATAAAATCTTGCATTGGTTGTTTGAGAAAGAAAAGATGAACCAGATAGATAAAAAAATGATTCAAGATCAATAGGAGGAGGTCTAACATGTAAAAAAGCATACAAATAAATTAATGATGTTTGTCTTGGAAACATAGAATGTTAAATCTTGTGGATGATATTATAATGTTTTATTTATTCACTAAATAAAAAATCACATAGCATGGTCATTGAGATAAAAAAATTTATAGCTTCAAAATTTATCCATAACTAAAAGACATTTAATATCATATTTTGAGCTAAGTTTCAACAACTCAAGTAGTGAGCTTATAGATTAAGCTTCAAATAACCAATTCATAGCCTCACAAAACCCTGTAGATTTTTTAGAAGTCACAAATATGGAGATATTGTATATAAAATATAGAACATGAGGACTTCAATAATAGTTAAGTATTTTAAATCGATTATTTAGAAAAATGAGTTTTGAAGCATAATAAGAAATATGGTTGGATAGAGATAATATGTTTTAATTAATTTCATAAACATTAGGTTTCTTAGAATCCATGTTGAATTTTAAAAAATGAAAGGAATACATGCACTTTTAATACAAATAATGTACAACTATTACCCATGTTATTGTGAATGAGTGAAACTAATAATCAATGTATCTTGATGAAAACTATGTACTTAAATAGAAATTGGAAAAGGAAAAAAATGGTTTATAATTGTAGTTAGCTTATAGATGCAAGGATTAATATTATTTTGGATAGTAAATAGGTTAAGATAAGTGCTAACATTGAATCTGCATTCCTTCTATGTAAGATGGTATTACATGAAGGGGTTAAAATATCTAGTATTCACTAATATTACTTACATCTTTTATTATTATTTCTATATCTCCATCCCTATACAAATTTTTTTTAAAAAAAATTTAAGAATAAATTAATCAAGGTGATGTTGTACAAGTCTAGAGAATCCCTAAAATAGTCATGCAAGCCCATAGCTAACAACCACATAGCAGAAAGAAAACAACAACATAAGATTTGATACCAAAAATAACTCTTTACTCGCAAAAAACTAATTAAATGCAATGTGTACAGTTGTGAGGCCTTCCTAGTTACATACAAATATAGATCAAGTAATATTTATGCAAGACCTTAAAAAATCCAAATACTCCTAACCCTAGCTAGCCCATATCTATAATAGCACAATAAAATGATATAAACTCCAATCAATATCTAAATGTGTGCTCACAAGACAACCCAGAAACCATCTTGTTTCCTAAGCCCACACTCAGCTACTAGCTTTGCTAAAATTTCCTTCTCCCAACTACTCTTCTCCAACTAACTTCCCTCTAACTATCTATAACTCTACCCCAAACCCCTCTTGTATATGTGTATGGCCACAAGTCATCATGTTGCAAATAGAATCATCTAGAATTCAACTAAACATAATATGCTTTAATTTGGCTTACAAAAATCATTAAATGCACATAGGATAAATAAAAAAGAGCCAAATAGTTCCTCATACATCCCATGATCAATCCACACCATGATCATGTGCAACATATTTTAAATACATAGATCAACCAATCAAATCTCATAAGAAACCCAATGCGTAGACTAAGCCATCAAGCATACTATGAAAGAACATCCACTAAGTTCCCACAAGCATCACTGAGCACAAGCTCCACTAAGAAGCATACCAAACAAGCATCCCAAGCATCATCAAGATCCTTCATTCACCAAGTTCCTTAGGTAAAAATATAACTAGAAACTACTCCAATAGTGACTAGACATCACTTCTTCAATTGAGTTCTCTAACTACAAGGTGCAAACCACTCCAAGACATAGGATTGCCAACTACCCTAGGATTCTCTTACATCATAAGGAGAGAACATTATTCTATTTTATTTTTTTAATTTTGAAAATTTATCTCTAACATGCATCTTGAATTTATCACTAATATCTAACATGACTTAATATCCAAATAATATTCACTTGGTCACTAATAACTTTCTCAATCACTGATGAGCTTGATACATATAGAAAATTACCTTGTGACCATACACTTACTTGACTTCTATAGAACTTCTTAGTACATACTATCTTATATACATGACTCAGCCTATGCAGAGTATCTTGGATGCAATGATGACCATTTGACTCTTCCTTATAAATGACTAAGTGATTGACACTAATAGACAACAATGGTTAGAGATACCAACAATCTCTGCTTTGACATTAGTGTAAAAAGAACATTTTTTATATTTACATCACTTTATAATATCAATACAATCTTGATAAAGTGAGCTCTCCCCCTAAATCTTATGACTTACGAATAATGAGTAAAATTTTCACTATAGTCTTTATACTAGACTTGTATACATTTCTTTCTTTCTTTCTTCAATACACTCCCCCTTGAATATACATTTTTTTCTTGTATATATTTACCCCTTTTTTCTAAACACAAGATGTCACTATTGTGGGGGTTGATAGGGTTGAGGTCATCCATATGTTTCAATTAATTCCTTGTGAACTCTGGTAATCATGGTCAGTACATGATTCCATGTGGTTCTTGTTGCCTCTAAATTTTGATTTTATAGTTGTATCCTTGTAACTAAATCAATTAAACTCTCATCCACTAATAAATTATGATCTTCTACGATAAGATCCTAACTTGTTTTCAGTTCTCTCTACATGACCTCCAAATGAGGTATCATCATTTCCTAATCTCATAGTGTTGTCAACTGCCAAAATCTTAGGCAATGTGCCTTGAGAATTTAGTAGAGTATTGTAGTGATCAATGTTGGATCCCAATGACTCTAAAATAATACTATTGGGTGCCTTTATCTCAATCCGAGTCTTATCTATTTGTGCCTAAATATTATCTATAAACCTTGCCACATCTGACAAAATTATGTACACATGTTGTACTCTCTGTATAATTTCAATGATAACCTAATCCTTTTCTTGAAATAACACCATCTTCTTAATAGTAGTTATGGAAAATTTGTCCACAACCTTGTTTTCATCTCTTCTTTTTCATCAATCATTTGGGTTCTCATTGGATGCAAAATTATCAGCATTAACTTGATCAGTTATATTTCCAAGTTGATCAATGATTGGAGTTACTTCATCTAAATTTTGTATGTCAAAAGAAACAACACAAATATGCTTGACATCCTGTAATGTCTATTTTTGCTTGAACTCTCTTCATAGCTCTTCTTGTCTCTTTTTCTTTTCAAAGTTTATTGTATAAAATGTTTGGCTACAAGGTGAGATTTTCTAGATCAAATTGTGACATCCCAATGATCTCACCCAGACTAGCCTCAATATCTAGTGAAACATCTTTTATTTCATGTCCCTTCATGTTCAATTAAGGGATGTTTTTTCTCCACACTACCTTAGGACTAGGTGAGGGGTTGTCACCACTCTATTTTTCTTGTGCATCTGTTCTTGAGAATACAATAGTCACACTTGGTTTAGCCTTATTTGATTCTTTGTTTTCCTCACTTTGAGGTGCTGAAAGAGTATTATCATTTTTATTTGTTTATCTATATTCACCATATTATTCTTCATTTGTAAGCCTTGATTGCTCATCTTATGGAGTGATAGGGGTGTCAGCATCTATAGGAGACATATTTCCTTATGGACTCAACACACCTAGAATTTCTCCCCTGTATTGTACTCATCATCAATGTTTAGAGTCTTTTCTTTCTTTATAGTTAGCCCAAAAATACCTTTCCAAAGTAGCTCATCTTGTTTTTGTACAATTTCCTCTATATTTTGCAATATTAAAAATATTCTATACTTAGGAGAAAATCTACTCCTATATTTCTCGAAAAAATTATTTATTTGATCTTGTGAAAATTTAGGCATGACTCTGACTAATGTGTTAGTTCTGATCTCTGTTTCTAATTCCTCTCCCTACTACCACCTTTTCTTTAGTCTTTCAAAAATATCTTGAGATATCCTATCCTTTATTTCACTATGGGCTCATTTATTATTTGCAATCTTTTTCATTATAGCCTCTTCTACCTTATTTCTATCAAAATCATCTAATGTATCATACTTTACAAATCTAAAACTAAATAATAATGTTCATCATTTTATATTTGATCATATTTCATCAATTGAATTTTGTTTCTTTTGAGGTGGTCCTCTAACCAATCTCCTTCTCTTAGTTTGAGGTTTACTTGGCTCAATAGTCTTTGCTACTTTCTTCTTTACAGACTACTCCACAATAGCAGTTTCCCTAGTCCTTGGTTTGTTTGGTGGTGGTGTTATTGCCTTCTTCTTCTTTTTTTGTTGAGCCTTATTTCTCAGTGACATGAGAACAGCAAGGGCTTTAACCTTGTCATATTCTTTTGTTTCATCTTAACCATCACCAGTGTCTTGTTCTTCATCTTCACCAAGACCTTGTGTTATTTGCAATGGTTATTTTCCCTTTCCTATGGTGGTCTATTTGGCTTCTACCTCTTCAATCATCTTCTTCATTTCCTTCTCCTTAGAAGATATCTTGATGTTAACTATTATCTTTTCTTTGTCTTCTTCATATCTTCCAAAAGGTTTGGCCTTAGCATCTATTTCTTCTTTTAACAATGCATCAATGTTTGCACTTACATCATCACTATCTATCTCATATTCAAAGCTTTGTATCCATGCCTTCCTAGGCTTAACTTCTTGTACAAATGTGTGGTCCATATCAACAAGAAAACATATGTCACTGTAGTATCTTATGATTAATTCCTCTATAATTCTCATTCTCTTTTTTCATTCTTTGCTTTAATTCATCAAAACATGTATTCGTTGCATTTTCAAAGTTGTCTCCCAACTGAGTAATAAAATCATTGATTTTCCTTGTCATTGGTTTATCTTGTTCCCATACAACATTATCTATAACATTAAAATACTTCTAGTTATAAAATAATATTCAAATAATTAGGAAACAAAGCTTATGCATTAAATTATTTTCCTTTCTTATTGATGACAAATTTTCTACTAGTTGTAGCATTTGTAGCTCTACAAGGTCATACTCATGATCTTTTATCACAATCTTCTAAACTTGGTCCATAGCCATACACATCACACTATCATAGAATTTGTAAGCAAAGACTCTCAGTGAAAATTCTATTATTGGATCAGAAATGCTTGTGATGGAAAGACCATGCCCATTCCACTCATCTCCTCTATTCACCTCAACTTCTCCTCATCTCAAGCAATGTGTGGTCTTCTTCTTATCTAGGGTTGGATAAGTTGTACCCATGTGTATCATTTTCTTTTTGATCTACACTAGTCTATTCTATAACTAGTACTTTGTATAATGAATTCTACTCAAAATAACTTTAATCCATTCCATTCTAAAATTACTCAAAAATTCTAGTGCTTAAATTGACCCTTTTCTCTCAACAATCTGAAACTTGTCCTTTAATTTCCTTCATTACACAACTTCTCATAAGCTTCCCTAATTTCATAATCTCCCACTTCTCCAATTTTTTATATCTAAAAATGTCTGACATCATGTATCACAATGACTTTACATGGTATCAAGGATAACATACCCATTGAGTCTCCTTTTACAACAATTTTTGGAATTGCACAAAATTTATGTGGAGAATATGCATCACTCTTCACATGTGGAATTTTAGTAACCTTTTGACTAGTTCTAGTGGTTGATGAATCTTCCATGGTCATAACTACGGTTTGATTTTCTTTCTTCTCTAGATATTCGACACTTATTCATGCTCTCATTTAAACTTCTTGATCAAATTTTCTACTTGAAATCTTTGTTGGTTGCTTGAATCACTATAACCACTCTAGGCTCTTAAAAAATCAAGATGCAAGGTATTGAATAATTTATTCAAAATTTGTTAAATATACCTCTATTTAGATTGATTAGGTTCACCATTAATATTTGTGTACTTCATTGAGTGTGAGCCAACTATGACAACATCTCGGTCTCTTCCATAACCTTCAGTCTCTATTGGAGTGTTTGGTCTATGATTCAAATATTCAATCAACACAGACAGTTTTACTTATACTCAACAATATTTTACATATTTTTCTCTTATGCATCTTGCATATGCAAATATGAACTTTTGGCACATACTCATTTAAAGAACTGACGTATGATATATAATCTAGGTAACCATAAATACCTCTTTTTCTTAGTTAGAGATGACATGATCACCTTCTCCATTGGATTGGTGACCTTAGCTCCATTAGCTTCACTATTTTCATCTTCTATTTTCTTTTCCCATTTCTTGTTGATCTCATTTCTAACTTTCTCAATGTCCACTTTTCCTTTGCCTATGTCCTAATTTTTTGAATGTACTTGTGTTCTAAAATTCTTTCTTTGATGTCCAAACTTGTAACACTTGGAACATGTATTCTTAGGTGCATAACTCTTCTTCCTCTAATTTGGTGAGTAGCGTTTTATCTCTAATCTACATTCAAAATCTCTATGCCCATATTTCTAATCCTTATAGGAATATCCTTCAAATCTAGGTGAAGTAAGTGTATTTCTCAATCTTGACCTACACTAATGTATTTGATGCCCTTGTTTCTTGTATTAGAAATAGTAACTAATAAAATTAGGTTTAAAATTTTTCATACCTTGTTTTCTTCATCATATATTTTCAGTATGACCAATTTTTCCTTAGTGATACCATGTTGGTTTGTCTTTAGCCTTTGCATTTCTCATTTCTCCATTCGTAGATGATTATCCTTTTTTAGTGCAAGAATGTCTTGATTCATTAGAATAGCTTGATGACCTCATAAGTTCTTCAAGGTACTTCACTACTTCCTTTTATTTGTTGAATTTCTTCATATATTCCTTCTCATTCTTCAATATGTCATTTTGTGACTTGTGATTTGTAATTTCCTTATCTTTATGATTCAATCTCTAATTTGCAAGCATTAGTTGATTCATGAAAGCCATTTTTGTATTTGTAACTTTTTGCACATTTGATATCTTTTCTTTAAGTCTGGTAGTCATTACCCTTTTTTCTTCTTCTCCCATAGTCCTATCTTCTTCAATGTTCTTTCTTTGTTAAACCACTTCTCATAGTCTCATTGAATCAATTTCATGTTCTTTTTTCGGTGCCCTTATCTCTTCATTAAGGAGTTTTTTCCTTTCAAGTAAAATAGGAGATGGTTTTTCGTTAGGATTGATATGTTCAAATAGTGCTTCATTCTCAACTTCTTCATAAGAGTATTGTTTTATTTTTATTGTAATTTCCTTTCTTCTTTTTAGGAAATCCTTCAGATCCTGTCTAGCCTTTTCAAGTTTCTACAGTTTGATTTGGATGTTGATTACATGACTATCAATAGTCTTGCACAATTTGAAATCCTCCATCTTCTGAGATCTATTCTCCAATAGTTTAAGATTATTTTAGAGAACTAGATGCTATAATACCAATTTTTTATTTATAGAGGAGTAAACTAGATACTGAGAGGATGGGGTTGGATCAGAATCTATAACACTTTTTACTTTTCATAGAATCATCCACATCTAATAATAACTTGTGCCAGTAAAAATATAGATGTAAACTTTCTTGTAGCATGTAAATCACTTCAATCACATGCATGAAATTAATAACACATAAAAAATTATTTTTTAATAGAAACCCTCAAAGGTAAACGTAAAATTGGGATGGGGATAACACCCACAAATCTTCACTATTGCAGTAATAAAGTTGACAAGTTACGGTTACAATATTTAACCATAGCATATGATCTACCCTATGAAGAGTATGCCATGTTAAAGACTTAAGAAATTTTTAGGTTTCACCTTGTTAAAGGATTTGACACTTACAACTAACTAAGGACTATGTTAGGGGATTTACAATGATCTGTTAAGACCACTAAATGAAGAGATTTACCCTAATTTAATTTTGTTAAAAATGACTGGTACCTGACTCTTAGTTTTATGTGCAATATTTTTTGAGTCCCCTCCTTACTAACTAATCCTCTCCTCTGATATGATAACACTTATCTTTTCCCTTTTACTTTCAGTGCTTCTGAATAGGTCACTTGCTTTGTTAGATGATAATAGAACCCTTGAATGACTTCTGATTTCCTCAATCCTCTATATTATAATGCTCCATGTTCACACAAATACTCTTCTCTTCTCTGACCTCTCTCATTTTCAAATGATCTACTTTAAGATCATTGCTATTTAGAGATTTCCATGAAGAGTCTTCTAGATGATTTTATGTTTTTCCTCTTCATCCTGATTGTTGAACATATACATAGGGATATGTGATCCGTGTCATGTAATTTTTTTATAATAACCTCTTCAAGTATTAAATTTTCTATAACATCCTCTTCAAAACTTAAATGAACCTTCCAAAATTTGGCCTGATAATAATTTTGTCTAAAACTATGTTCCATTCTTTACTTTTATGTAAACTCTACATTTCTTAGTGTTTACTATTTTAGATGCTCATCATTGCTATTTCTCATCATTTTTTAACCTTTTGATGCTTGACATATATTGTACTTAGCACATACTATATAACTTGGTACTTAGCACATACTAGACATATATTGTACTTAGCACATACTATATTATATTACTCTATGAACATACACTTACTCAGCTTCTATAGAACTACTCAGTACATACTATATTTTATACATGACTCAGCCTATTTAGAGTAGCTCGATCACAATGATGATCGTTTAACTCTACAATGTAAATGACTAATTGATTGAGATTAATAAACAACAATGGTTAGAGATACCAACAAAAATATATGTTAAACCTTGTATAATATACCAAAAGAATGTGGTGAGTGATGAATTATTGATAAAAATATTTCTAACTAATAGACTATCTCAAGAAATATATATCCAGGTTTATTTATAAATAGAATATGTGATTTGATTTAGGGTTAAAAAGTTGTTTTTACAAGGGACCCAAAACCTTGAAAGTTATTACAAAATAAAAGTTTACTAGTTAAAATCATACTCAAAATGAAAACTAGCATCCCCTAACATAGAACCCACCACTAGACCAAAAAAAAACTTACATAGAGAACAACAACAAAACACATTTGTAGAGCTATCCCTTAAACTCAAAAATCAAAGAACATAATTAACCTAGACCAGTACCTAACCAAATTTTATGCTAGCTCAAGGGTCATCTCCTCTACATTTCCTTGATCTTTTCCATGATTACTTTTGTGTCTTCTTTGTTAAGCTCATAGTTCTTAGCCTTCATCTTTATAGTTGTTGACCTAGTTATTTTTTTGCATAGAGACTCTTCCACTACCTTAAGGTCATCCAAGTCTAGCACCATAACCTTGTCTATATTCAAACAACGTTACCTCTAATTTTTTTCATGCTCTCCACCATCTCCTCCAAGATTTTTTGGTTAGTTTCAACCATGCTATTGGTAGTATTTTCTAGGTCATCAATTTTATTCACCAAACCGTACAAAAATATATTCTTATCCATGTCATACCCAACATATTCATTCTCAAGTCCCTCATTCTTCTTATTCACAACATCTTACATTCTAGCATTTAGGGATCTAGAATTTATATTGCAATTTTTGATGGAGTTAAATGTCTATTGGTCTATTTCAAAGGTATACATGGATACTTTGTTCACTATTTGCAGAACACCCATAGGAGGCTAAATGTCCACCCCTTTCAAATAATCTTCTAGAAGCTTGACATTGACCTCATTCATATCCACTAGGTTGGCCACTAGAAAATTTATTTCCCTATTTTCCTCATTTTTATCTCTTGTCTCTTTAGGGAAATATTTTAGTGGCATGTTTTGAGAAGCAATAAAAACATCATGGGTAATGTTCACTTCAAAATATTTGAAGCACAAGGATTCTTTATCAAATTCATTATCATCCTCACTAGAGTCAACCATTTTGATAGATGCATCTTCCTTCTTGTACATACTTCATGTAACTTTCTTAGAATGGATAGAAGCATCAAAAGGGCACATACTCGAAGGTCATATTATTTCTTCAACTAACCCACTAGAGTAATTTGTCTCATCATCCTCCCCAATATCTATACTATTCACCTCTTCATAACTAAAACCTTCATAATTAATCATCATTTCTTTGCAACTAACATTCTAATTATTTATTTTCAAAGAATCCATTTTTTCTTCACTCACCGCTACAATCAAACACATACCTTTTCATTTGTTACTACTAGGAGTTTTGGGCATTTTCTCAATTTAAAAAAAAATATATATCTAGGGAGATCCTTCTTAACATTAACCATCATAAACTTGAAAAACAATCTCATCAACCCTTCATGGAGAATGGGTTTGTTTAGTTTCTCCTTGAAATCCTTAATACTATGCACAAGAGAACAAAGAAAGTATAATGAAAAAAAAACCATAATTTTGTGTCTAAAATGATTTAACACAAAAAAATGATAACTTAGAGCTCCATCATACCTCCCATTAAAATAAATGTACTAAATTATAGCTTTTAGGACTAATTTCAACAATATTTTAACAAAATAAATAGCAAAGACCCCTCCCTTTTCTTTAATTAGAGGTCCATCATTACATTTTAGGAATTTTTAACTACTTCCTCAATAATTCCTTTATTATGGTAAATGTTTGCACCTTTAGCTGTAAGTTACTTTATCATAACCATGGTGTTGATGTTCTACTTAAGACATCTCCTCTATAAGGTAAGAAATCCCACATCTCATCCATTAATAAATGCCTTAGTGATCTCTAATTTGGTATCTTTTATTCTCTCCATATATGGAACCTAAATGTTCTAACTAATCCTAAACTTTGGGTTCTTTCCTCCATCAAAAACAATCCCTAGGGTCTCACCATTTTAGAATTCCACCCATGGTTATGTTTCTACAACTTTCCTCAATGATATTTTTCCAAATAATACACTCTTTGCTTAGAGTATGGCTAAGACAAATGAAGGAAAACAACATTACCCACAAAGCATGGGAAAATCTTTGAAATCAATACATCAACTTTCCATAAATACTTCCATCATCTCTATACATGTCCCTAGACATTTCTTTCATTAATAACCAAATTTTTTATATTCCACGCTTTGCATAACAACTTGTCAAGTTTGATCATCACTTTTAATTTGTTGTACCCTTTTATGTTATCATCCCACAATATCTCCTCAAGGTCATGACGACCACATTAGCAAGGATATTTTCCATATTATTTTCTTCTATATAAATGTGGCTAATGCCTACCATATCTAATATTTTTACAATAGGTTTAAAGTCTATCATAATATTGGCTATGTTCCACAATTCCTTACCCTTTTTGTTTAAGTAGTTTAGAATATTCATAGAATCCCCCTCATTCCATAACCATTTTTTGTTACATTTATTCACTAGCCTTAAACCATGAAGAGACCCATAGCTTCAACTATGTGATTAGGTTAAAATCCCAGAACAATAGAAATGCCCTTAATAAGATCCCCATTTCCATTTTGAATAATCACACCATAGCCAACAAATCTGGGATTCCTCTTTGCTACTCCATCAAAGTCCATTTTGCATTAGCCATTAGGCCGACAATCCTATCTAACACTCTCCATTTTCTCTTTAATGATATATTTTGTCATCTCAGAGAAATCTTCTATAATCCCCTTATCAAAGTCCACCTTTCCATCAAATCTTCTATGAAATTTTTCCACTAGATTTAATTCGACTCTATCAACTAGCACTATTGGTGATTGAAAGGACTCCCTCAAAACCCTATTGTGTCATTCTTTCTAGAAGTTTCACAATACATGGGGAGTCACGAGAAACTAGAGACCTTTATCTTCTAGCACTTTACAACTTCTCAACATAATCCACATCTCAAACACTAACCCTAGAAAAGTCCAATGCAACTTCCATCTCTGGAATAAAATCATCAATGTCTCCCAAGCATAAGGGCACTTCAAGAAGATATTGTCTGTAGTCTCAAGGGCCCCTTCACAAATAAAATATTAATTAGTAAAAAATACCTCTTATCATAAAATTATCAAATATTGGTATTTTTTTGTAGTACTAGCCATTGGAAGATATTATTTATTGGAATATGGTGAGTGTTGAACACAATGGTCAACACTAGGGAGGATTAATTTGAGTTTGAAAAGAACTCATCCCTGATGCCAAATAGAAAGAACCACTAGCACTACCTTCCCAAATGATTGATTAATATCTATCTTAATTAGCACTATAGAATTTAGCTTGATCATAACATGAGTAAAGATAGGATCAAGAATTATTAGGTGCACCCATCTATCATTCTACGAGTAATCCCTAACCTACAACCCAGACCAAAAATTGCATCTTTCCTTAAGGGAACCAACATCAACAAGGAAGAGATCAAATCCTAAAAATTTCACTTCTCTTCCCTAAAGTCAATACTTTGACCATTTGCCACTTTTTGTCTCAATTTTGACCTAGTAAAATTCTTACCCTACTAGATGCAATTCAAAAACAAGATCCCTGAATTAGGTTGTCGGAATCCAAGAAATCTATAAGGCTCATATTAGTGATAAAGTATTTACTCTTCAAGATCTTATTCCAATATATATCATCTTCAAAAATATTCCAAATTTGCTTAACCATAAGGGTTAACATTAGCAATATGAGAGAATGAATATTTAGGCCCCCATTAGATTTAGCATTATAAAATTTAACACATGTAGCCTGAGCCAACCTTTTTTAATCAACAACTAGAGACCAAAGAAATTTCCTTTGCACTTTTTCAAGAGAATCCAAAATTTCTTCTATCATTTTCAACAAATTGGGATCATAAACTAGTAAGTTTTGCAAAGTTGATTTAAGAAGTTGAAGTTTCCCTACCTAACTAAGTAAAGTTGAGTTAAAAATATTTAATTTAATTAAAGTAAAATTAAGATGATTCTCAAAGTACTATTTAGTAATATTTGATTTATTAGAATGGTAAAAGTAAGGTAAGTAATTGAAAATTATGGGACATGGGTAGGGGGAATTTATTTAGTTTCAAACTATAAACCTACAATAGAGATTAATATACTTTAGAAAATATAATGAATTGTAACTAATGTTAAGGATAAGTCCATGTATTACAACTTGCTCCTAGAATATGTCATAGTACCAATGTTAAGGATAAGTCCATGTAATGCAACTTGGTCCTAGAATATGCCACACCATGTGATCTAGTTCAACTAATGCAACTTCTTATGTTAAATGAAGTATTTTTTACCCATTGTTGAGAAAGATGAGTTGAAGAGAATAAAGAAAATTAGTCTAGAATAAAGAGAATACATTTTAACTAAATAAATAAATAATAAAATTTAATAGAAAGTATTTTGAATTAGAAAAATACCAATAAAATATATACATATTTCATATATCTATTATGTACTAATGATTTCTTTGTGATGTACTGAGAATTAATGTATTTTCAAGAGAAATTGTAGTCAATATGGATTGAGAGTGAAAAAATGTGCTTTCTAGTTTTATTTGGCTTATGGGTGTTAGAGTATATATATCGTATAATTTGGTAAATAAATTAAATAGAGTTATAATTGAATATGTATAACATCTATGTAAGATTGTGTAAAATAAAGTATTTAAAATGTAGGGTATTCACTAACATCCCTTACATATGTCTTCACTTTTTGTGTATGCACGACTACACGTGAATGACTGAACACTATGTGTGTCCTTATTTATTGTATTAGTCAACAAAAAAAATCCTTATTTGCATTACCATTTTTGAGTATTGAACTCTATGTGTACCATATTTTATAATTAATCTCTAGCATGATTTAATATGTATATAATATTGAGTGACAATCAAAATGTGTAGAAACTTCATTATCATTAAGATTTTATTGTGTTGAATTTCTACAAAAGAATTAGTATGCAGAAAAAATAAATTCTATAAGAATGATGTTAAGAAATGGTAGTGTGGAGGTATTGGTAAATAGCTAGGCAAGAAGGATAAGTGATATCAATATCTTAAAGTATATAGAATGTCTCTATCTAGTTCAAAAAATCTAGAATACAATTATATTCATATGAATAAAAATACAACAATTTTTAGTTAGCAGGCTAGCTAAAAGAGCACTAAGGTTTCTTTACAAATAGAAAATATGCTAATACTTCTATATTATTAGAAGTCAAGATGGAGTTGTACTAGGATGGGTGACCTCTTGAAAGTCCCACTACTTCACCTATGTGAGCATCACCTAGATTCAATGAGTGCTAAGTGTTCCATTTATTCTTATGGGAGATGGATTCATTTTGAATCACTACTCATGAAATATGAGTCAATCAATATGACTCAAAAACTAAATGATGGACCTATGTGCATAGAGAAAAATGCAAA
The DNA here is from genome assembly GCA_028749045.1 of Cupressus sempervirens. Taxonomy (NCBI): domain Eukaryota; kingdom Viridiplantae; phylum Streptophyta; class Pinopsida; order Cupressales; family Cupressaceae; genus Cupressus; species Cupressus sempervirens. The sequence continues at coordinate 782,594,986 of CM053792.1, forward strand.
AATATTTTAAATATATATGAAATTGATTACAATATATTGGTATAAATGCATTTTTCTCATTTTTAGACATTGTACAATGTAGAAAGAATTAATAAATTTACAACTTTTTTTATTAGAGGTGGAATAAGGAGTCATAAAAATTTTCATATGTATTGAAGAGTGTTTATCAAATTTTGTGTGGAATAAATAGAATTGACACTTGTCTAGATTTGGAAAATCCTATCCTAAAAAAATGTCTCATCAATACACCCTTTCCATCATCTTGAGAGGTTGACTTAAACAACTCATTTATCTAGATATGGTGGTCAAAAGCCACAACTCTTCAAAGTTTATATTTTCCTAAAATTTATTAATGATAGACACTTGGATGCTTTGAACCCAAAAACATATTTTTGATGATGTAACATATTATATTATTTTTAAAACTTCAATACAAATTGTCTATTGTTTATTGGCATCAAATGTAAAGCAAATATATGAAAACAAGTTTATGAACTAGTGGTAAAAGAGATCGGTTTATGTTAATTAGATGAATTTTTGGTACTATTTATAGAAAACTTTGAATGTGAAATGATGGAGTATGAAAATAGCAATATCCTACTTAGTACATGATGTTGGTTAAAAGTAATTATAGTCATAAAGACTAGATAATTCTTCATAAGTAAACCTCCAAAGAGATAGGAGTTCTTGATTATTAGTCCCAACTATATATATAGGCAAAGACTATAGTTTTTTATTGACTGATTCCTATTAAGCTTCATTTTAGTAATAGTATATTTTACAAAAGGTCTAGTTTATATGATTGTTTGATTAAAATTACTCATTAATTGAATTCTTTTAATCTAATTTTCTATTATTCGATTGGATGTGCTCATTTTTGTCAATAGTATTATACTATAGGTGAAGACTATAGTTTTTGATTGACTAATTCTTATTAAGCTTCATTTTGGAAATAGTACATTTTACAAAAAGTCTAGTTTATACTATTGTCTGATTAAAATTACTCATTAATTGAATTTTTTTAGTCTAATTTTCTATCATTCGATTGGACATGCTCATTTTTCTCGACAGTCTTTTCAACTTTATCGATAAGAAAATTTAAGTGAAAATAGGGATTAAAAATGGAGTTGTGGAACTCCACAAATGCAACATATGTATCATTTTGAAGGTTTTGTGTGGCATTACACTACATGCCTGAGGATATATGTCATTTTGACATTTTGTGTGGCATTATGCTACATGCACATATATAATCGTGTAAGCCTAAGTTTAATTTATCTTCTACCCACAATTATTTCATCCTATTAAGGATCAAATTTATCGAGTTCATGTGTAGTAATTTGCATTTCTATGTTGAAAGAAATTTTTGAAGTTTTTGGTTATGAATCTAAGATATGTAATTATTTTCTCTTTAAAAATCCATAGGACTATCATTTAACTTAACATTGCTACTACAAATTTTGTAGGTTATATGACCATTTTAGTAGGATCTACTTTGGAATTTATGAGAGTGTCATCTGAGGGAGACAAGAAGCATTAAGAAATAGAATCAAATCCTTATTTTATAGCATGAAAAATGTGAGGCAATATATTAATTATGCAAAATTGGGTTTCTATCCTCTATTGGAAGTATTGAAATTTATGTGAAAGTAATGCTTCAATGTTTGTAGGAGTTGATGATGCTACTATAAATATGACTATCTGCCTCTTTTTTTCCCATACTAGAGCTTTTCATCCCCTATAATTTTTATAGTTGTGTGTCAATTTTTTTTTCCTATGACCTCTATTATACACAAAAAAATTGATTCAATGATAGTAGATAAAATAAATTTCAATCAACATCTACTTTGACATTACCAACACAACCTTTATCATTCCTAATGTTTTTAGTTTAATGCCTCTCCATTATTTTGTAATTTACAATTATTTTTTACATGATAGATCCTATTCAACAGATCAAAGCTGGTGTGTTACCTCATTGTCAAAGAATATAGAATTCTGATGCAATAGATGGAGAACCTAAAACTCCACCTTGCAATAGAAAATTATGGGGAGCTCTTGAAGAGATGGTGCTTAAAAAACCTAACAATTTTTATTCAAAATTTCCATATGATTTCAAGGAAAACATTTTTCCACCTATTAATACTGCTAATGCAAGTTGCAGTGACTTCAAGACTTACTGGACAACTCTGGCTAAGAAGGTTATGTTTTTTGAGTCTACCATTCTTGAGTTTAGAAAGGGTAACCACGTGACAAAAGAATTCTCTATAGAAACCACTATCTAATTCTCTGAATGAAAAGTCTCCTTCCCTTAGAATTGTAGCATTTTTGGGGGAAGAACCAATCACAACTTTTCATAACAAGACAACATGGACCACACCATTGCCAGTTGTAGAGAATTTTGTACAAGTCCTAAGAAAGTAAATTTTCTTTACCCACTCATGTTTTTCCAATGGTTTTCATGAAGGGAAAGATGAATTTTTTGCATGAAAATGCAGAAAAGTTGAACCTTGAGCATCTCAAAATTTTAGAATCCAATGCCATGAAATGACAATCTACACCACTGGTTAACTGTAAAGGTAGTAGTTGTACTAAAGATTGATTTGAGTAGTGTTGATGCTAAATCAGTTCAAAAGCTACAAAAATTTAAATGATTATTCAATTACAAACATCACAGTTAGGCTAAAAATTTTGTATATCCATCTCAAATTCCTCCCATTAGAAATAAGAAACTTGATATTACCAGTGGTGTGGTATCCAGGAACCCAAAACATTCCAAACATTTTTACTTGTTTTTTAATTGTCTTGTTTATTTTCCATTTTCTATTTATAAATGAAGTGTAGCATATGGCTGCTAGAAACCATACTTTGCCCCTTAAAACCCTAATCTATAGGCTTCCCTCAAACCTGACATTTCCAATAGTTGCTTCACCTTGACACAAATCTACAAGTGTTGTGGCACCTTTGAGTGACATTGTGGATTTGATTAAACAAGATTTTTTTTTTATTTTAAAAATACCCTAAAATGATAAATCAATAATATGAGAACAGTTCCATGTCTATTATAGAGGAATACTAATCCAATTTTCAATAGCAGAATAAGTACTAGTCATGTGAAATTGAAGTATCTTACATTAGACATTATAAATAAATTATTCTAAAATTAAAATAGCATAAAGTACCTACAGTGGAGCGAGGCTACCATAAAACATTTATGTTCTTCATAGTCTAAACTTTCTCTAAGTTTAATTGATCATCATGAAATCATTAAGGTTATGTGAGGGGTAATAAAAGATTGCAGGAGCATGATTATCCAAGATTAAAAGCAAAAACATAGTAATATCCCTAGTAATGAGGAAGCAATGATAGAGATGAGGGTAGCAGGAAGAGAAAGGCATTTGATCTAGCGCTAATTGAATACATATATCTATAGACCATCGGAAATGTATCACTTTAAAGGAATTGGTAAATCTCTCAGATTGCTTCCTTGTATAGAATGTCTATGCCTAATCTTTGCACTTTGACTTAAAAAGAAATTGAAGTGTTCCATAAGGAAGAATCTAACCCAAGACCATTTGAGGTTAAAAAAAAGAAATAAAAAATTAAATAAAGATAAAATTGACAACCAAATGATGCTAGTTGAAGAGGGGCCTAAAGCCATGTGTCTGTAACATGCCACAAGCTGTGGCAGACACATGAGACAAAATGTCTAGTGACAAAATGACACAACCCTTTGAAATTTTAAAACTTTATCTATATAGAATTCAAATTGATAGCTTGTATGTGTATGTGTGAATATAGCACACTAACTTAATATCAATTCATAGAAAAATATTTTATTTGCAACTTTTGTGTTTTTTTTTTTAATAAATGAATTGTACAAATGTTTTTTTTTCAATCATCCTGTAATATGAAATTTAGAATTATTTGTTCACATTTATGTCCTTTAATGATGGTATATAGAGTTATTTTTATACAGTCAGTGACTAGTGATTTTCCCATGATAAAAAAATAAAAAACAATATAAATAATTCAATGAACATCCTCAAATTCTTAAAGGTTGATAATTAATCCATAAAGTGATATTTTAGATTTTAGAAATTTAAAATTATGACATCAAAATACATATTTAAAAATAATGTATTATTTTGAATCAAGTGTGACATTATTAAACAATCTTTGCTTCTAAGTTTTTAAATTTTATTTAAGTAACTTTTTAAAAAATTGCATAAATATTTTCTAAGATCTCTCAATAAAACTATTTATTAAAGACATAGTATAAATTTTAATTCCAATAACAGGTTGTGTTCATAAATTAATTATGAAAGTTATATAAATAATCTATATTGATGACAAATTGGTATTGAAAATCTGTCCCAAAACAAAGTGAGACACTTTACACCATCCACTCATAATTAGATGGTCAAGATGTATTTTTTGGATGACTTATAACTAACATTGATGTTGGTAAACAATAGAGAGTGATATTTTGGAAAGAGAAATACTTCCTATGTTCAATATCTACTGCCATGACACTAATGACCGATTTGATTAATTGGTAATTATGAGTTCTACTGATTCTTTTAAATTTATTTTTAATACATACAAAACTATATTTATCATATTTTCTTCTCTTCAAAAAATATTATAATATTTTTATAGTCCTTCATAAGATGGGACTCTAGCTCTACAGAGCTCTTGCTTATTAATAGTTAGTTTGACAGTATTTATTGTGTTACTAAAAAAATTATTATTTTTGGAAAGAACAATATTAATTCACTTATGAAATTTTAAATTGGCTAAAATTAATAGAATTTTTTTAGTAAATATTTAATTTCATTAATAAAAAAATCTATTCTTTGGCAATCTCCACTTTGATGTCCCAATCAATTATTAATTTTTTGTGTTTATTATATTCAAATAAAAATGATTGAGAATTATGCTTGTATCGAAAAAAAACTAATTATATTTGTTGAAAAATATGTTTTCTTTGAATATAAAACAAAAAGATTAAAAAATATATTTATAAATCTATAAATTTCATAAATTGATAAATTGATATTTATGTTTCTAAATAATTTCTAGGTATATGATATTGCTTATGACTAATTTGCATATATTTTATGTGTCATTTCTTTATAATTATAAAATTACCTTTGAATAATTTTATATATCACTCCTTTAAAATTAGTATAAAAAATAAGTTCATTATTAAAAATGTCTTTAACTATTCTTTTCACACAATGATCATTTAAGTCTTTCATTATCTTATGTAATTCATAGCAAATACATATGCAAAAGTCTATAACACAACGATAATCTGTGAGTCCCTTATAACTAATCCAAAGCTTTTGCCAATCCTATAAAAAATATTTAAAAAATTTAAAATTTAATTAAATTCAAAACAAATACATTGTAAATTTAAATTTTATATTTGTGTTAAATGATGGCCCAAAAAATTAGTAATATATTAATAAGTCAACAACGAGGAGAACATTTTCCAAGTGACAAAATAATTCTTCGACAACACGGTATTTAGATTGAAAAATACTTTCGATCCACCATCACTACTGTACTAAACTTAAATCCAATTTTGATTGCATATATATGATATTGAAACTTCAACTTTTACAACAAAGTTATGGTAGAAATGGTTCCTCGGGAGAATATATTTGGTGCAATCAGAAGAAACACTAAGCTATTTGAAAGCAATGCACTCTTGGAAGCATTTAATAGATAAGAACACTATGAAAGAAATTTAGAGAAAAATGCAAACATTTCAAACATTTCTCATTGTTAAATTTTCATGAATCTCCTTTTACTTTCTATACAGTAACAATAGAGTAGATTTCTTCAAGAGAATTTATTTTTAATGTTTATAAATGCCTTTGCCTATAGTTATGTATAGTTAGTCAGCCTTGAGTATACTTTCTGCAGTCCTAGGAGACTACATCATTAAGATTCAAAGTATGTTAACAAGTCATCATTCATGGTTCACATCATTTTGCAATCAGACGGTGCCAACCTTTTTTTTTCTTTTAATTTTTTTTTTTTTTTTTTTTAAAATTTGCCTGGTAAACTTTTTAACGTGACCGGTAGCACTGGCGCGACATGCCCACCGGTACCACAAACTCTTTGACCTGGAGCTATGAACCAGTGAGGCCACAAACAGGGGACCTCATCCCCATGAGATTTGAACCTGGATGGCAAGGATAACAATGCAACAACTTAACTTTATTTTTTAATTCTTTTTTATAATAATAATTGATCATTAAGTGTGATTTTAAATATTGCTGTAAGAAAATGTTAAAAAAATCTAATCTAATCTAATATAACAAGAAACAACATGGTATGTCAAAGGAATTTCATAGTTTAACTCACTCGATCTTGATTGCTGCTTTGAGTAGCACAAACTGTGAGTTTAACTTTTGATTTGTATGTCATAAAGATCACAAAGTTTAACTCACTGATCTTGATTGTTGCCTTAAGTAATGCACAATGAGATCAACTTTTGATTCGCTTGCAGTATTGATGAGAGTATGTTAGAGATCATGTGAGAGATTTTAGGAATTGTCCTATAAGAAACTAAGCTCTAGATTAGTAGCTTAAACTCTGAATTCCCCTTCTTAATTTGAAGCAAACAAATATTAAAAATTATGAAAGTTTGGTACCATCAAATACCATTTCTTATAATAACTTCATTGCAAAAGATTTTATATCCACTCATATTCATGTTGGAATAAGTCAAAACTGAATCATCAAGTATGTGACAATGAATTAAAGTTGTAAACAACCACTAAAGTAGATTTTCCCTCCATCTCTTAGTTAGTTGTCATTCCTTTATAGTTTATTGTTAGTTAGTTTATGAGATTTATAGGAAAGCAATTTTTCTCAAAAACTATATAAATGAGTATCATTTAATCAATAAAATGAATATATTGAAGATAGGAAAGGGTGTAGTAGACACTGCATGGATACTCAATAGTCTGATATGCTAATAGATTGGAGAAACTTGATACATAATTGGGGTTATGAGACACACATGTTACTTGGTGTCCAATAGTTATAAAGATCTCAAAATTTGGAAGTTTGACATCATACCTTTATGAGGTTTATGAGGCATTTCATGTACAAATGGTGTCTAGTGGTGTTTTGAAGCTTGGATGATAGCTACATGACTATAGTAGTAATTTGGAGCAGCTAGAAGAAGCCTTATGGGTCTATATTTTCCAAATTTAACTTATATACAAATATACTATTTTAGTTTATGTTTATAGTGTGTTTAATTCCTAATTTGTAGAATGTAGATATGGTAATAGTCCATCTTGATTTAGTTATTATTATTGCTTAGTGAGAATCTTGGAATAAATCAAAACTGAATCATCAAATATGTGGCAATGAATTTGAGTTGTAAAGAATGACTAAAGTTTTAGAAATATTAATTTCTACTAATTATCTAATACTTCTAGATTATTACGTTTAGGTTTAGGGTGTGCCAGTTAAAGTATTTTCTAGAAGTTTGTAGATATTTTATCTTCTTGGCTAATGCTAGATTTCTCTAGAATATTGTATTCTTGCCTATAAAAAGGCCCTATGTACTCATTTAAGATCATGATGAATGAAATATAATATATTTTATTGTGCAGTAGCACATTGTGTTGTTCTGTGTTTTTTGTTATTTTTTCCTGCTACCCATCCATCAGATTGGTATTAGAGCCCAAGGTTAAAGATCATGGAAAGATAAAGATTTCATAGCACAAGGATCAAAATCATAGAGAGTTGAAGACTACAAAGTCAATGTTTGAAAATGCTAGTAAGATTTGAGCTTGTGTGAAGCTTTGTTAATGTTTTGTGTTGAGAAGTTAAGATAGCAAATGGAAATGTAGATAAGGCTGAAAATGAATGGTTGTTTAAAGTTATAATTCTATGAAGAGAAAAATGTGTAACTAGATTTTTTTTAAATGTATTATTATACTAGTTTGCAGAAATTAAATGAATGAAGACTGATGTGTTAATTGTTGAAAGAGGTAAATATTTATTTGTGACAAAAGCTTTGAAGAAGTTATAAAGAAATCTTGAAAAGATACAATACTGAGTTTTTGAAAAAGGATAAAGTGTCTCTAATCTCTTTTGTTTCAATGGGAGAAGATGGTAGAGTTCAAAAAGAGAAGACAAATAAGTTAAGAAAAAGAATTAGTGATGGTGAAGAAAGAAAATGCAAGATTATTGTGTGAAAAAGATATTTTACAAAAGGAATTGGAAAAAGTAAGAAATGAAATGGGAGAAGAAAAATCTAAATTGTTAAATGAAATTAGTATCCATATTGAGGCAATTGAAGAGCTAAAGGATAGGCTAAAATTTGTGGAAAAAGTACATAATTGACGGGTGAAGGAAACATGTAAGGAAGAGAGAAAAATAAAGAAAATGTGAAGAAATTGGAAGAGGAAAATAGTATGCTAAAGAAGGATTTTTCTACTTTGAAACAAGAGAAAGAATGTTTGAATGTAAAACCAAGTGTATGTGATGTATCTTGTGACACAAATTATTTGAATGATTACACAATTGAGAAATGTGATTTTTCTGAAGCTGAAAGTGTTTGTGATGAAAAGTGTAAGAAAGTAAATGACAAGAAGTTTGTAGATTTTGTTTGTTATGATAACAATAGTATTGGCTTGAAGATTATGGAAAGAATTGGTTTCAAATGTAAAGGTTTAGGAAAGCATGAATAGGGATTAAGGAATCTGATTGAAACTATAGTTAGGCCAAAATATGCAAGTGTTGGATATAATGCAGGCAATGGAAAGATGAATAGAGTTTCAAGAGAATAAATTGAAAGCATAAAGATTGTACAATGTTCACATTGTAACAGAAAAGGGCATACAAAGGATAGATGTTGGGATATACATCCTTGTAATATTTGTGGCTTGAAAAATCATTGTAGTAAGACATGTTAGAATAGAGAAGGAAATAAAGATTTTATGGTAGGTTACATCAAAATGGATTGTAAATGGAGCTATGGATAAAATTGGCATAGAATTGTAGGAATGATCAAAGGTTTATTCAGGTGCAAATGTTCAAGTGTAAGAAGGAATGCAACAACATTTGGAAACAAATTAGAGCAAGGCATCAAAGAGGCAAAAGGTTATTAATACAAACCTATCACTGAATTTTGTGATAGATGAGGCAATATTATCAAGATTATTAGTGGATTCTATGAAAAGATGAAATTGTTGGTAGCCAATTGTTGAAAAAATGCTTGTAGAAGTTAAAGGCCACAACCTTGGAAGACACTACTCATGCATTAATAGATATGAAGATTACATGGCACATTGGAATTTGTATGCTACAAATTTTGATGGTATAAATTAGGTGGGAGTGTTAGAAATATTAATATCTACTAATCATCTAATATTTATAGATTATTAAGTTTAGGTTTAGGCTGTTTTGGTTAAAGTATTTTGTAGAAGTTTGAGTTGGTGTAATAATTTTCAAAAGTTTATAGATAGTTTATCTTCTCGACTAATGCTAGATTTCTCTAGAATATTGTATGCTTTCCTATAAAAAGGCCCTATGTACTCATTTGAGATCATGGTGAATGAAATATAATATATTTTATTGTGAGGCAATACAACATGTTGTTCTATGTTTTTTGTTATTTTTTCCTACTGTCTACCCATCATAAAGTAGATATGTCCTACATTTCTTTATTAGCTATCATTCCTCTATAGTTTTTTGTCAATTAGTTTACCAGATACTTTATCATATTTATAAGAAAGCAATTTAGCACCAAAATTATATAAATGAAAAACATATGATCAAATTTCTCACTTCCATCTTTTGCATTTTCATAAATTTGAATTTCTAATAATTCTTCCATATTCTCTACACCAACATTTAACAGTGTGGTAAACATCTTGATCTATGTGGTTTGTGTCATTGAGATTTCTCAATATTATATGGGAAAACATGGGAAAATTATATGATAGAATTAATCTACAAGTGCCATACAAATTCTATGTCCCAACAGGTGTGTTTTTAGTCATCTTGAGGTCAATAAAAAATAGCAAAAAAAATGTTCCTTACAATGCTTATATCTCGAAATACACAAGACAAATATATGGGTAGAATGAATTCCATCTGTTTCACCATTAACAACATTTTTTGTACAATATGTTTCTTTATTGTAGACAATGCCCTACCCAAAAAACATGTGGAACATTTCCCACACACCATTTTGTTGTCATGCTAAAATAGTAAATGGATTCACATTGAAGCAAAGAAAAAATAATTTGAAACCATACATGCATGACTCTACTAAATCATGATGGTAGTACAGAATAAATAATAGTAGAATGTCTCTATTTTTAGAAATAAAATTGGTCTTACAAATGCATTTGAAGCATTGACTATCCAAGATAAAACCTAAGTTATTTTCTACAATTGTCTATTAGATAGAGTCTACATATACTAACCTCTAAATAATGACGCATAGTCAGTAACAATCTTTTTAGAGTGGGGTTTGTGAGAAATAGGTCACAAACTTCACAAATCTCACTCGGCAATAGACAATGTTGAGTGACAGTTTTTCTTGGAATGAGAGGGTGCTGAGTGATAGGAAAATGGTGTCGAGTGAGCTTCAAAGCAAGGAGGCAACTCAAAATAGTGTATGGAAAGTGAGCTCAGCAAAATGGATGTCGAGTGAGCTTGGTCACCATTGCATGGTGAAGCTTAGTAGGGAGGATGCTGAGTGAGCTCGGTCAACAAAAAGAACTGAGTGAACTCGGTAAGGACTAAAAGGAGAAACTTGGTGGACTCGGTAAAGACAACATATCTTAAACAAACCAAGTGATCTTTTAGCAGACTTCTTGTTGAACATTTTTGCCACTAAAACATAAAGAGCATAACGATGAAGCTTCCAAGTGTGAACTTCTCAAATACAAAATACCATGCAATAAGAAATAGAGAGGAGAAAATGAATATTTTTATACCTACTTGCTTCTTTCTTTCTATTCAACTAGGTTAAACTATTAGAAAATCTAGGGGCATTCGACTTCAACCAGGAAACACTAGAAAATTCAAACTAATAAAACTAAACTCAAACTTAAACTTACAACACTAAAGGCTACATATAATGAGCGTGGAGAAATCACTACTTCATAGGATAAAACAATACAAATTCATAGAGAACAAGGTGGTCAAGATCCATGCTATTGCAAACATTACCTTCTTCTTGAACCTTCCTTCTATTCTTGGACCTCTAACTTGATCTACTGATTGTCTTCCCTCTCTACTCTATGCTCTACTCTACACTTTTCTTCTACTCTCTAATCTCTCCAACTAATCGACTGAATCATATTCATTCCTTTTTTCCTCTAGCAAAAAGGTTTCCCTCTCATTTCAAATTCAAAGTCACCTATAGATTTGAATGCTATTAGGCAGGTAGGTGGGCATTTGGCTTCAGGGGTAACCAACAAACTGCAATAAATTTTTGACACTCCTCCTTTGTCCCAAGCCAAATGAAAACAAAAAACAAGGATCACTCTTGACCCAGATCAACTACACCACTACTCTTTCTTAGGTGCACAAAAGTTGCAATGCCTAAAGGCTTAGTGAATATCTCTGCTAGTTCCTACTCAGAATTATAAAATTTCATTTTGATATCTCCATTCTCCACCAACTCTCTGAAAAAGTTATATTTGATCTCAATGTGCTTGCTTTTCTCATGGAAGACTGGATTCTTAGACAATGAAATTGAGGAGATGTTGTCACAAAACATTTTGGTTTCATCATCTTGCCTTTCATTCAAATCTATCAATATTCTCTTTAACCAAATAGCTTGACATGTTGTTGCATTCACTACTATGTATTCAGCCTCTACTATAGATTGAGCAAGGATAGGTTGCTTCTTTGATGCCCATGAAATTGCAGTTGATCCCATATGGAACATGTATTCAGAAGTGCTCTTCCTATCATCTAGACTTCCAACCCAATCACTATTAGTGTAACCAACCAACCTAAAATCATTATCTATAGTATAAAAAATACCAAATCCCTTGGTAACATTAACATAGCTTAGGATCCTATTTTCCACTTGCCAATGGGAATCTTTTTGTGTTTCCATAAATCTGGAAATCAAACTTACTACATCCATCATGTAAGGTCGAGTTTCTGTCAAATACATTAAAATCTCAACCATACTCTTGTATAGTGTTGGATTTAGACTTTTTCTACAATCTTCCTTGCTCAACTTTAGACCTACTATTGTTCGTGTTGGGGCTACCTTACTATTCTATATTTTGAATCTCTCCAAGATCTGCCTCGCATACTTTTCTTGAGAGATGAAGATGTCATCATATATTTGTTTTACTTTTATGCCTAGAAAATACTTCAAGAGACCTAGTTTTTTCATTTCAAATTTATTCTTCATGGCCTCTTTAAACTCACCAATTAGGATATTGTTATTTCTAGTGAAGATTAAGTCATCAACATACAAGACAAAAATGAACACTTTACCCCTTGATCTAGAGAGTGGGCTCACCATCACTTTTGCTAAAAACATTTCTCATCAAGTATGAGTAAATCTTACTATACCATGCCCATGGAGCTTTCTTGAGCCCATAAAGAGCTCACTTCAATCCATACACTTTGTGTTCTTCACCTACAACTTCATAACTAGGTGGTTTCTCCACATAAACCTCTTCTTTCAATACACCATTCAAGAAGGTCGACTTCACATCCATTTGATATAACTTCCATTTGTGCTAGGTTGCAATTACTATGAAAGCACACACGATTTCCATTCTTGCAACCAAGGAATATGTCTCATCATAATATCTATCATACAGTTGCTTGTACCCCTTGACAACTAAACGTGCCTTATGCCTATCTATTTTTCCTTTAACATTGCACTTGATCTTATAAACTCATTTCACTACAATTACTTGCTTCTTGGGAGGCAAAGTAGTTAACTCCCATGTCTCACTTCTTTCAATAGCACCTATTTCTTCTTTCTCTTCCTTCATAGCTTCTTCAAAGTAAATTTGATCACTATGAGAAAATAATACAAAGTTAACACTCCCATGATAATCTTCCTCATATCTTTCATATTGGTATATCTCCCTAAGAATTTTAGTCTTTCTTGGCAATAGGGAGGTGAGAGTGGAATCTGAACTTTTAGTATTTATGTTGCTACTAGTTTTCATATTAGCTTAGGGTTGTCTTGAAGTACATGGAGTTGTTGCTCAGTATGTAATGGACTACTTTCCTTTTTGCCTTTGTCTACAATCCATGTTTTCTGCTCCATCATCCTGCTCATCACCAATGTCTTCCACTTTGTTGGTTTGAATTTTCACATGATAAAATTCCCTTGTCTAGGTATAAAAATTCAAATTGTATCCATTAATGGTGAATAGGGTTTATGGTCTTTAGTCATTAAGATTTGTTAACCTTTAAAAGTTTTGTTAAAACCTCATTCCTTTTGTAATTTTCGGGTGCAAAACCCTTTTAAAAATTGGGTGCATATTCTATTTTCTTTTGAAATTGTCCCTCACCCACAAGTAAACTTTCCTCTCAGGTTCATCATCATCTAATTTGAATCGATCTACCATTGTTGTGACCTCGCCATGAAGAGTTGAGCACTTTTTCTACATAGCGAGGTAGCGAGTGCCAAAAAGTTTATAAAATAGGATGGTAAAATGAAGGCACGACGGTTCAGGATTTTCTTTCTAACCAAATTTTCAATCATGTACACCTTGTAAGTACCATCAGAGTAGGGAAAGGGACCTAGTAGAAGTAGCCAAAATTTGGTGCCGAAATAAGGGTCTTTCTGATGCCTCACTACCTCACTATCAGAAAAACTTGACATCTCATCGTTAGCGAAGTAGCGAGGCGCCATGAAATAAAAGACATGGTGGCCTCCAAGTTTCTCAATAATCATAGTCTATCTAGGTGGCATGATGAGTAATACCTGCTATTGTCAGAAGTAGTTAGTAGGGGTAATGGTGATTTGATGGGTTTTTATTCTTTTGGCACCGAGATTTATTAAAGTCACCAGAGCTTGCTACCTCACTATCAAAAAAATTTGACATCTTTCCGTTAGCAAAGTAGCGAGGTACCATGAAAAGACTAGCCAGTAGGGCCTCAAGCAACATGGAAGGGTGATTAGGATTAAAAGTAGGGTCTTTTTGGGTGCCAACAATGCAAATTTTCCTACAGCACCAGTGCCCCAAGACCCACGCCCCATTCATAAAGCATATAAGGGATTATGATCATCAGATCAAACTAGAATCAATAATCCTTGCTATCTTGATATGGAAAGTTGCAAGTTGTTTACTCTATATGACATAGTGAGTATTGGACACACCACTCTTTAGGGTACTTTGTGTAGTTTCTCTACCTTTGATTTGGTCTTAGATCAATGGTCATCGCTATCTCATCATGAAGAGTTGCTCAGAGGATACGTATAGCAAGGAAGTGAATGAGGGCCCACCACTATTCTTCTAAGCAATGTAGTAATTTATCATCCACAAGATCAAAATTGAATCAATGGCTATTGTTGCTTCGCTATGGGAAGGTGCTTATTCTTTATGTATGGTGAAGTAGCGACCTATTGACACATGTCCTATGTCACCAGTGGGTCCAGATGGAAGTGACATCAAGGAAGGAGCTTTGTACATGGGTAGTTTTCGATGGATTGACTGGGCAACTTGTCAAATGGAATGCCAAGTTGTCTTTCTTCGTATCTCATGATCATAGGATTTTTAAAGATCGACAGCGTAGATTTAAATGCAAAAGATGGTGCCACTCTATGTATTAATTAGACATGAAAGTTTCACATGTGAGGATAAATAGAGTATTATAATACAAAAGTTTTTATCAGTTTCACCTTACACGAACAAAGATTTTGAGAATACAGAAGGTTTTATTAGATTCACCTGATGTGAACAAAGATTTTGAGCCTTTCTTGAGCAGAAGCAATTACTGAAGAAGATCATGCTGAAGTTTGGCAATATTGTGAAGCAATTTGTTCATGAAAAATTTGTAGGAATATAGAGGAAAATGAGGACATGATTAAAGTAAGTAATTCTACTGTAATTTCTGTAAGTATTTTAGTTCTATAAAGCATAATCAAAGATGCCTTCGAAGAAGGATTTTTTAGGTTAAGTAAATTATTTGGATAGAAATGTAAATGATGATTTTCTTGAGTTGCTTCCTAAGTCTACTATAGAGATAGTGCAAGTTAAAAGGTTGACCTCACTAAACCCTAGGTTGAGGATAGCAGATGGATTGTATGATAAGGGTAATTGGGTCTAGAATGCTCAAACCTCGCAAAGTGGTTTAAATTTCTTCAAGAAATGGTTTGTAGAAAGGAAACTGTTTGCTCCACATGCCAATATATGGAATTTTGACCTGGGAAACCTAGTTGTTCCCAATATGTTTATGGATTATGATCTCCTTGAGGCTATGGCAAAGAGCTATGATCAACCCACTGGGGTAGTGAGAAGAGTAGATGGTGAAATTCTAATCACTATCAATCCAGAAGAGATTAGGGAAGTTTTTCATTTGGGCCCTCCCACTAGGTATCATGTGCCCATTAATTTGACAGATTTAGAAAAAGAATATATGTCTAAGAAGGACATAGTTAGACAAGGTGCACTAAAGGCTGACATTGGTAGAATTGGAACCCTACAAGCAATAACATCATCCTCTAAATAACCTTTCAAGAAAGCAATCTTCAATGCCAAGGTAGTAGAGATATACAAGACCCTGTGCAGAGTTTTTGGAGAGGGTGAAGAATATTTTATCCCTGTTAGTTTCATGTATATGATAACTCAAATCTCCTCTTTCAGTGTGGAAATAATTTTTGATTTTGCTTCTTACCTGGCTGATGAGATTCACAGTGGATTGTTGGACTTGCTAAGGGCAAGGTGGAGAAGGTTTGGGGCTAATACTCCCTATTGATGCACATGTTTCTGTTTAAGGGGGCTACGTACTTTGGTAAAGAAATGGTTTTGAACAGAGAACAAGAGGGGGAAGCATTGCCAGTTCAATTGTGGAGTGCAGATATGACTAGGTAAGCATAAACTGCTAGTTTTGTTAGATTTGATAGGTACTTCACCTCCAAATTGAGGTGCATCATATCAAGAGGCAATCCCAAGATCCCTAAGATGCTAATGCACCTTGTTAGGCCTATGGATAAACCCCGTAATCTGAAGGTTTCACATAATTGGGGAGATATCATCCCATATTTAGTTTCAACTATTATCAGAATTTATGGATTCAAGGGAGCACCTCATGTACTACCTTACCAGGTGCCCTTAAAGGTAGGAGTAGCTAAATTATTGTGGCAATTGGGAGGAGTAGAAGAAGCCTTTTTGCACAAAAGGGGAATAGGATCAATTTTTCCCACTTTCACAGTAGCCCACCAGTTTGTGATAACCAAGGAAGGATGGGTTTCCCTTTACAAATTTTTTGATTAGTATAAGATGGCAGTATCTCACCCTTATTTTTGTGATGTAGAAGGTTTCTTTCATTTGGCTCTTGGCATAGGATCAAACTTTGTCCAGTTGAGCATGAATTTTATTTCCCTGAAGATGTGATAAGGAATAAGTACTCTCTACAAGAGTAAGAAACAAAGAAAGAAAAATGGAGAGTATATTCAAAAGTTTTGAGTTTCATTAATTTTTTTGACAAAGATTACAACCCTCTAAGTAATGTTGTAACTACTGAAAATAGAACTAATAAGCTTATGAATATATTCCCTAAAATAATGGAGCTGATGAATGAGAAAAAGAAATATTTTATTGATTCTTTTCCAAATAAGGCTAGAGAAATAATGAGGAGATTGGGCTTCACTCCTAATATAGGGGCAGGCCCACTAGTTGTTCAAAAGAGGTTAGGATATATTTTCATTCAAGGTCAAAGGCCGATTGTGGATAAAGGAAAATAGATAGTTGAATCTACTAGTCCTATTTTGAAGAAAGGCCTCCTAAACCTTCTCCTAAGAGGAAAAAGATAATAAGGGAAGAGGAACCACATGATGAGAGTTACTCACCTTCCCAAAACCCCATGAGAATTGAAGAGGAGCAACTCACTGATGAGAAAATTGAACAAATTGGATCACAAGGGGGAGTTTTTGTTACCCAAGTAGAGATTGATGAAGGGAACCCCCAGGAGCCTCCTATGCCAAGTTTTGACTCAGCTATAGTAGATTTCAAGGGAAGAGAATTGCATCCTATTTTGGAACAAGAAAGTCAGCAATTTTTATCTGGTGACAGTTCTGTAAAGTCTAGGGCTTTCTACCAATTTTCTTGGAGGGAAAACATGAGCAATTTTGAGGAAAGATATAAGAATATGAAAACAGAGCATCCAAAAATGGATGAAGCCTCCATTCAAAATAATAAAAGGAACAAATGATTCAAGAGTTCTAAAATATAACCCCTGAAGAAGGGAGAGAAATGCTAAAGGCTAGAAATATTTTACTATTGCCCAATTGGGACATTGTTAACGCTTTGATTTTCAATTTTGTGTCAAATAATTTGGGATTACAAGATCCAAATAAAAAGGAGTTCTTGGGAACTGCATTCAATAATGACCAAGCTGCTCTTGTCATGTGATCATTAAGAAGAGGATCCAGGGTTGTTCCATCATAGCTTGATGATTTAGGACTAACAGGGAATATCATTGTGAGGTGAGTTGTTGACACCTCACATTTATAGGTAGCCCACATGAATGTAGATTACTCTCAATTTTCCTTGGCTACTATAGAGAGGGAGGAAAAAGAAATGACTGAGATGCAGAGCAAGTATGAGGTGGTTGTGGATGTCTACAATAAAGAACTAAATCGAAGAATTGAGCTTGAGAACAAGCTAATGGGGAGCTCCACAAGACCAAGAATAACATACCCTCACCCCCTAGTTGAACCCTTCAAATCTACCCCCCTCATAGAAATACCAGATACAACCCAAAGGAAAGAATATTATACTACTAAGGACTTTGAAGAAGAAAAGAATAAACTATGGGCTTTGCATGTGGAGTTGAATGTGAAATATGGAGAAAAATTAAGAAAAGCTCTTACATATTTGGGGGATACAATTGAATGGCCACTAGTTTATGATCAGTTGGCTAGGGTGATTAGTATCTAGGGTGAAATGAAAGCAAGTGATGAGGCTCTGAAACCCATTGTGAATAAGTAGGTAAGAAGGAGGAAGGAGATGAAATTTTTATGTTATTCTATTATAAAAACCTCCTATGATCTAATTGAGAAAACTTTTGATATTATTTCTAATCTTACTCACTTTGACAATAAGAGAATTCATTTGCAAAGAATAATAGTTGGCTACTTAGATAAGTACACAAGCCAAAAGTTTATTTTTTTTCCTTGTGCCCTAGATAAGAAGAATAATTTGAAAAGAAAAGATGAATGGGCTAATAAGCTTGATGATTTATTTTGTTTAAGAATGAATCAAGTTATCAATGAAATAGGGCATGCGTGGTGGGAAAAACAATTGAAGAAATAGTAAAAGCCCAAATATTCTTTGATTCTATGAAAAAAAAATTTGTTACTATTGATAATGAGGCTAAGTATGTGCCCAAGAGGTAGAGTGATATTTTGCAATTCAATTGGCCAGATGACACACTGTTTGACAAGTGGATGGAAAAAATAGCTCCTGATGAATAGTTTGAGGAAGTAGAAACTAATAGTGATGAGGTGCAGGGTGATGAGATCCAAATCATTGACACTATCACTACACAAGGCCAATAGGGAGAAGAAGACAAGAATGCTCAGTCACTTTTAGTTATAGACCCAGGCCCACAGGTCACTGATACAACCAAAGAAGAGGAAAAAGTGGAAGTTATTCCCACTGTGCAAGATAAAGATGGTCAAAACCCATAGGTGGAGACTAACTTGCAATCATCACAACAAACTTCATCATTGGTTAGCTTGGCAGTTGCATACAAAGAGGGATCAGAATAGCAGCCAAATCAACAACAATAGAGGATGTGACAGAAGTGGACCCACCAAAAGGAATTTTTGATCTAGACATCTTATGTTACCCACATTTTTGTCATTTTATGATAGGTATATGTAATTATCTCTTGTAAAGGATAGTTTTCATTTTTTCTTAGCCTAAAGCTTGTTTCATCTCACATTATATAAGTGAGATTCCAAGGCTAGAGAAGGGGGCCAATTTTTTTAGTGCTTAAGTGATATACCTAGTTTGTTTTTAGTCCAATGTTTGGAGCAAGTTTTATGACGTATTATCTCTATTAGTTCTTGAGAATACACTAATATAGAATGATCTCTGTGTTTTTCCTAAGGTCATTCTGAGTTTACTGCAAATGTATACAATTTTCAAAGAAAATGAATACAAATTATGTGCTATCCCCATATCAGTTCTTTCTAAATTTTGTCTCCTTTTAGTTACTTGGTCATCTTGATATTGTATGAGTAAAGGCTTGTGCAATTGAATTCAATCTAGTTAGGTTGTATATTTGTTCACCACTGCTATTAGTTCAATGGATTAAGTAAAAGCTTTGATGAATTTGATAAGGTTGCTTTAGTAGTAGGAAGGATTTTTTGAATGATGAATTCTGATAAGAATTGCTAATAATATTTGTTGTAAGGCAACAAATTAGATCTATGGATTTGTAGTAGACTCTAAACCCTAATGGATTAGGCATTGGTCAAATTGATTCAGCTGGAAGAGAAATGTGTCATAAATGGTTTTCAAATGCAAAATTATAATCAATTTTACTTTTATTTCCTGAAGATCTTCAAAGTTGGCTGGTACTTGTTTACATGGAAAGTTTTAGCTTCAGTTAGCCACTATTGTTGAGAACACGTGTAGATCTATAGAAGAATTTTGGCCAGATCTATTATATGGGATGTGTTTATCAAATTGTCAAGAATTATGCATGTATTTGAGGATTTGAGATGAGAATCAAAATGAAACTAAAATAATTCTCATACAGTGTTTCCCTATCTTGAATCATCCCTGGGTATACCCACCCTGGTTTTGTAAAGACTAAAGAGTAGAAAACCACCCTTGGTTTTGTTGAAGGTGGGTCCAAATGGTTTGCACATATAATTGTTAATAGGAATTGGCTAATCCTTAGATTGTGTGAGTGATATCATTTTGGTATTGAGCACTTTGTTGCTTAGTAGTTTTAAAAAACCAACAAAATGGCAACTCAGCTAGGGAGTTGTCTAACACGTATGTGAAAAGTATTGTAGTTTCTTTGGTCCTATTGGGTACGTGTGTGTCAGATTATCTAAGTTTTTCCCATGGTCATAAGGGGAAATTTTAGTGACAAACCTTGAGAATTTAAAGAAAAATCCAAATGCCACAAAGATGTACTGACGTATCCAACCTTTCCAAGTGACTTATCTAACAAGAAAGAGTTGTAGTCTTATAATCTTAGTGATTGGTCCATGTGTGTTAGATACTTCCATTATAGTTTGTGTTTTTCGTTGAAGTCAAGAATAATTTTCATTATGTACTTTCCCAAGAATAGGGTGGCAACTCAATCAAGGTTTTGAAGCTAGAGCTTGTTTTAATAAAAGGTGAATATGGCTGACAAGAGAAAGAACACAAGAGCTTACATGAGAGCCAATCCTGATGTATGAATGTATACTTATTTACCCCAAGGTGGTAGGAAGAACTTGAATAAGAAAAGAACAGATCCAAATCCTAAATGGAAATCCAGAGGTAGTGTATCTATCAATTCCCATTATCAACCAGTATTAGGGAGAGAGTCCTCTTCACTCAGTTCAAAATCTGAAACCACAAGACTCTTAGGAGGCATTTTCAGTACCCCAGTACTAGATGAAATAACATATCACGATAAAGATATGGCTCTAGTAGGGAATGCTTCACTAAGTTCAAATCTCATAGTAGATTTGAACTGTAGGCTAGGATTTAGGAGTTCATTTGATGATCCTTTTAATCCCAGAGCAACCCCATACATAGAGCCCAATCTTATAGATCTGGACAATCCTGCTGATTTAGAGGGTACTTCTACAGACCCTAAAGAAGTGCAATCTAAGATAGTATTTTTGAAGAAATGGGTTGTTGAGGAAGAAGCTAAACACATTCGTCTTAAAAAAGAGGAGCAAGCCACCTTGGATGCCATAATAGAAAGAGATGCTTTGTTGAGAAGGATGGCTACCTTGAAGGAGTAGAATAAATTGTTAGAAGAGAATACCACAACTCTCCACACTGATGTGTTCGGAGATGTGGATAGTTTGAGAGCTAAGGTTCAAGAACAAGAAAAACACCTAAATCAAAAGCAAGAGCCAGTTATTGCTCAAGTCCAAGATTATAAACTTATTTAAATAAATCCTATGGAACCCACTGTAAAAGCTACAGATAAAGGGAAAGGCAAAGCCATAGGAATCCAAATAAATGAACCTCAAGCTCTACCAATCAAATTTGTAAACATTTCCATGTCAAAACTGGATCTAGATCTTGAAAAGGCTAGAAAGGAGAAGGAAGATCTTGCAAAAGAACTTGAGAAAGTCGAGAATGAAGCTTAAGTTGTAGAAACAAGGAGAAAAATATAATTCATAAAATCTAATTCTACATTGGCTTCATGGCCAAATTTGTCTATCCCATCTGCAACTCCTACACTGGCTAGTTGTCCAATAATCTCAACTCAAGGAATATCCTTGTTTGCTCCTACCTCGTCATCCACTACTTATACTCAAGTCCCAGTTGTCCAACCTCAACAATCCCAAGTCGCTCCTCTAAACCAAGCTAATATAGTGAGTACCTCAAATGTTCCTGGTTTCTAGAAGAAACCTATATACCTTGAAAAGTATAGAAAAATATCATTTGCTGGTATTCCTGGTGCTCCACATCCCATATCATTTGATTTAAGAGACAAAGTGGTTAAGTTTTCTGGGAATAATGTTGTTATTGGTGAAGAACATTTGAGAATTTTCATTGATATGTTAAATGATTATGAAGTTGAACATGAAGATGTGGTCATAAAGTTATTTGTTCATTCACTAATTGAGGATACAAGGGATTGGTTCAAAAGGTTGCCTAATGATAGTATCTCCTCATGGAGTGACTTGGAGAAATTTTTTAAAGAGCAATATGGAGACAACACTAATGCAGGATTCATGTTAAATGAATTCAATAACATCAAGAAAATTCATAATGAATCCACATTCAATTTCAATCTTAGGTTCCAGAAAGGTATGTACAATCTATTTCAAGTTATGAGATTGAATGAGGATGTTTGTCTCACAACATATTTTAATGCTTTTGATAAAAAAATGGCTAATCAATTGAGGGATAAGGATCCCAAAACTTTAAGGGATACCTATAAAGTTTTAGTAAATATAGAAAATAATATAAAAGCATCTGGTAAAATGGGTAGAAGAGATGACCCAAAGCTTTTCAATCCCAAGAAGGAAAAAAGCTAGAAGAACCTACAATAGGCTAGGTTTTGGAATTACTAAAGAAGATGAATCCCAATAGTTTCAATAAGCTAAATATTGTTGAGAAAACACCTGTGAATAACAATAATTTCAATAAGCAACCTAGAATGCAAAATTACCCTTACACCACCCAGTGGAAAGATGGTAAGCCAGTTCCTAACCAGACACAAAATGTGAAGGATAAGGGTACCCCAGACCCCCTGTAAAGGAACACTATAAATATGAATGATAATGTACCATGGTGCATTGTATGTCAATCACCTCATTCTTCTAATTATTTTGTTGTTGCTCAATCATTTTCCTCAAATCAAGGTGTGCAACCTAAAGAAGAAAATAACGAGAAAATCCATGATGATATAAGTTGTAATATGGTAAGCATGTGTGATGATTTTATAGATTCTGATTCTGAAGAACCTGAAAATGATATTACCAATCAGAGAATTGCTTATCATTTTCATCATCAGCAAGTGCTTTTAGATGATGAAGGCTATGATGAAGATAAGGTATGTGTTACATCTTCTAATGTAGTTCACATAAGCTTAAGAATGCCCTCCAAAGAGGAGATTGACAGAATCACAATAGAAATGATTTCCTAAGTTCATAGTAACTACAATTTGAGGAATAGAATAGTAAATAATGATACAGGAAAGCCATCTAGTGTACTCATCAAAGATATTACCCATAAGATGAATGATGAAAGTAAGAAGGTCAATATAGATGCGCCTAAGATCAAAGATAACAAGACTAAGAAGTGGGAACCAAAAAAGAAGGTCCAATTTCAAACAAATGAAACAACAAAAGCAGTTGTGCAAGCAAAAAAATAGTGGTGCCTACTATTCAAAAGACTTCAACTCTAGGTATTCTTGTAAAACCCATTGTTGTTGAACCTATTGATATGATATCCATGTTGTCCCAAATAACTATAAAAGTACATTTTTCTGAACTTCTTAGAATTGACAAACATAAAAGAAATGCTTTATCATGGTTGGGAGGGATAGGAAACAACAATAGTGTTGTAGAACAAAGTATTATCCAAAAAACCCCATTGGTAGTTGAAGACAGTGGTATCATATCTCAGATTCCCCAAATGTTTTTAGATGATTCCTTATTGGCATATCTTGAAGATATTGACCCATTTTTCCTTAGTTTGATCATAAATGAAAAGACCCTAAAAAATTGCATGATAGATTCAAGAGCCTCTAACACCATAATACCTTTCAAAGTAATGGAAGCCTTAGGGTTGAAAGTAGACACTAAGCAAGGCAGAGGTATGGATGCTAGGGAAGTCCCAGTCATAGGTACTATAAATGCTTTGCAATTTAAACTAGTTGCACATCTTGAAGTAGAGTTGATCATGCTAGTCCTTGTAGTGGATATACCTCCACACTATGGAATGTTGCTTTCTAGAAAATGGAGTGCTACTATGGGAGGCAATCTGCAATGTGACTTAACCTATGCTACTTTTCACATTGGAGATAAAGCTATCAAGGTAAATAGAGAACCTAGGGTTAGTCACATTTTAGGGAAAAAAATTGACAAAGATGCCACTTGCTTCTTAGATACCGATCTCAATGCATGTAGAGTTGAATTGATTATTCAAGAAGTTGGGAATTTGCCTACTGTAATTGAACATTAAGTTGAGTGTTGTATAAACTCACCAATATTATAGACAATGCTTTTTGATGGGGCTAGTTCTAAAGAAGATTCAAGGGCAGGGGTAGTTTTTGTTTCTCCTAAGAAAAATACTTTCAGATACTCATTCACTTTAAATTTTTCTTGCACAAATAACATAGAAGAGTATGAGGCCTTGTTGCTAGGATTTAAAGTTGCTACACATCATGGAATTAAGAAATTGCATGTCATAGGGGATTTTGAACTAGTTATCTGTTAGATAAAAGAAACCTATGCATCCAAGAATAGGAGATTAAAGTAGTATAGAAATGTTTTTTGGGACTAGATAGAATCTTTTGATGCATTTGGTATCTCACAGAGAGATAGGACTCAGAATAAGATCCTATCTAATTGTAAATTCATGGGGAGAAGACTCCTATATTCTTAAAGATTTATTAGGCAATATTCTTGAACTACCAGTTCATGGATAGTTCTTGAAGAGGTATTTCTGCTGAAATACTTGTTTCTCCATGAATAGTAGTTTAGGGTTTCTTGTACATATGTGTACATCCTTTTGTCTTTGTATAGTTTCATGTGCATAGTTTTCCTATGTGTGTTGTTCTCTTAGTAGTGGTTGGTTTATAAGAAGCCTATTTGGTCTACTTCCCCCAAAAATTTTGAGCCCTCATTTGAATCTAGAGAATTCAATGTCCCCAGATAGAGCCACTGTTGGTCTGAATTTTTGCATGATAAAATTCCCTTGTCTAGGTATAAAAATTTAGATTGTATCCTTTAATGGTGAATAGGGTTTATGGTCTTTAGTCATTCAAATTTGTTAACCTTTAAAAAATTCATTAAAACCCTTTGTCTCATTCCTTTTGTAATTTTTGGGCACGAAACCCTTTTAAAAATTGAGCAAATATTCTATTTTCTTTTGAAAATTTCCCATGCCCTCAAGTAACCTTTCCTCTCAAATTCCTCACCATCTGATTTGAACTGATCTACCATTGTCACTACCTCACTATGAAGAGTTTAGCACGTTTTATACATAGCGAGTTAGCGAGTGCCAAAAAGTTTATAAAATAGGACTGTAAAATGAAGGCACAATGGTTGGCGATTTCTTTTCTGGCTAACTTTTCAGTCACATGCACCTTGTAAGTACTATTAGAGCAGGAAAAGGGACCCAGTAGAAGCAACCAGACGTCAGCACCGAAATAAAGGTCTTTCCAATGCCTCGCTACCTCACTATCAGAAAAACTTGACATCTCATCATTAGCGAAGTAGTGAGGTGTCGTGACATCAAAGACACAGTGGCCTTTAAGTTTCTCAATAATCATAGTCTATCCAAGTGGCATTACGAGTAATATCTACTATTGTCAGAAGTAGTTAGTAGGGGCAATGGTGATTTGATGGGTTTTTATTCTTCTAGCGCTGAGTTTTATTAAAGTCACCAAAGCTCACTATCTTGCTATCAAAAAAATTTGACATCTGGCCGTTACCAAAGTAGTGAGGCATCCTGAAAAGACCAGCTAGTGGAACCTCAAGCAACATGGAAGGGTGACTAGGATTAAAAGTAAGGTCTTGTTGGGTGCCAGCAGTGCAAATTTTCCTATGTCACCAGTGCCCTAGGACCCACGCCCCATTCATAAAGCATATAAGGGATTCTAATCGTCAGATCAAACTAGAATCAAAAGTCCTCACTATTTCGCTATGGAAAGTTGCAAGTTTTTTACTCTATGCAACATAGAAAGTATGGGACCCACCACTCTTCAGGGTACTTTTTAGAATTTCTCTACCGATGATTTGGTCTCAGATCAACAATTGTCACTATCTCACCATGAAGAGTTGCTTGGAGGATATGTATAGCAAGACCTAGCAAATGAGGAACCACGACTATTCTTCTAAGAAATGTAGTAATTTATCATCCACAAGATCAAAATTGAATCAATGGCTATCGTTGCTTTGCTATGGCAAGGTGCTCATGCTTTATGTATAGCGAAGTAGCAACCTATTGACATGTGTCTTATGTCACTAGTGGGTCCAGATGGAAGTGCCATCAAGGAAGGAGCTTTGTATGTGGGTAATTTTCATTGGATTGACTAGCAAACTTGTCAAGTGGAATGCCAAGTTGTCTTTCTCCGTATCCCATGATCATAGGATTTTTAAAGATCAACGACATAGATTTAAATAGAGAAGATGCTTCCACTCTGTGTATTAATTAGACATAAAAGCTTCACATGTGAGGACAAATAGAGTATAATACATAAGTTTTTACTAGTTTCACCTTACGCAAACAAAGATTTTGAGCCTTTCCTAAGCAAAAGAAAGATTGTGAAAGCTTCACATGTGAGGACAAATAGAGTATAATACAAAAGGTTTTACTAGTTTCACCTTACGTGAACAAATATTTCAAGCCTTTACTGAAGAAGATCATGCTGAAGTTTGGCAAGATTGTGAAGCAATTTGTTCACGAAAAATTTGCAGGAATATAGACGAAAATGAGGACAGAATTCAACTAAGTAATCCCACTGTAATTTTGTTAAGTATTTCAGTTCTGTAAAGCATAATCAAAGATGCCTCCGAAGAAGGAGTTTTAAGGTCAAGTAAATCATTTGGATAGAAATGTACATGATGATTTTCTTGAGTTGCTTCCTAAGTCTACTATAGAGACAGTGCAAGTTAAAAAGTTGACCTCACTAAACCCTAGGTTGAGGATAGCAGATGGATTGTATGAACTGGTTTAAATTTGTTCAAGAAATGGTTTGCAGAAAGGAAACTATTTGCCCCACATGCCAATATATGGAATTTTGACCTGGGAAAGCTAGTTGTTCCCAACGTGTTTATGGATTATGATCTCCTTGAGGTAATGGCGAAGAGTTATGATCAAGCCACTAGTGTAGTGAGAAGAGTAGATGGTGAAATTCTAATCACAATCACTCCAGAAGAGATTAGGGAAGTTTTTCATTTGGGACCTCTCACTAGGTATCATGTGCCCATTAATTTGACAGATTTAGAAAAAATATATATGCCTAAGAAGGATATAGTTAAACAAGGTGCACCGAAGGCCCACATTGGCAGAATTGGAACCCTACAAGTAATAACATCATCCTCTAAAGAACATTTCAAGAAAGCATGCTTCAATGACAAGGTAGTAGAGATATACAGGACCCTGCATAGCATTTTTGAAGAGAGCAAAGAAGATTTTATCCTTGTGAGTTTCAAGTATAAGATAACTCAAATCTCCTATTTCGGTGTGGAAATAATTTTTGATTTTGCTTCTTACCTGGCTGATGAGATTCATAGTGGATTGGTTGGAAGTGTTAAGGGCAAGGTGGAGAAGGTTTGAGGCCAATACTCCCTGTTGATGCACATGTTTCTATTTACGTAGGCTACATACTTTGGTAATGAAATGGTTTTGAACAAAGAACAAGAGGGGAAAGCATTACCAGTTCAATTGTGGAGTGTAGATATGACTGGGGAAGCATAAAATTCTAGTTTTGCTAGATTTGATAAGTACTTCACCTCCAAACTAAGGTGCATTTTATTAAGAGACAATCCCAAGACCCCTAAGGCACTAATGCACCTTGTTAGGCCTATGGATAAACCCCATAATTTGAAGGTTTCACATAATTGGGGAGATATCATCCCATATTCAGTTTCAACTATTATCAAAATTTATGGATTCAAGGGAACACCTCATGTACTACCTTACCAAATGCCCTTAAAGGTAGGAGTAGCTGAATTCTTGTGGTAGTTGGGAGGAGTAGAAGAAACCTTTTTGCACAAAAGGGGAATAGGATCAATTTTTCCCACTTGAATAGTAGCCCACCAGTTTTTGATAACCAAGGAATGATGGGTTTCCCTTTACAAATTTTTGGATTAGCATAAGATGGCAGTATCTCACCCTCATTTTTGTGATGCAGAAGGTTTCTTTCATTTGGCTCTTAGGCATAGGATCAAACTTCATCCAGGTTAGCATGAATTTTATTTCCCTAAAGATGTAATAAGGAATGAGTACTCTCCGTAGGAGCAAGAAACAAAGAAAGAAAAATAGAGAGTATATTCAAAAGTTTTCAGTTTCATTAATTGTTTTGACAAAGATTACAACCCTCTAAGTAATGTTGTAACTATTGTAGATAGAATAAATAAGCTTATGAATACATTCCCTGAAATAATGGGCGTGATGAATGAGAAAAAATAATATTTCATTGATTCTTTCCCAGATAAGGCTAGAGAAAAAATGATGAGATTGGGCTTCACTCCTAATATAGGGGCAAGCCCACTAGTTGTTCAAAGGAGGTCAGGATATACTATCATTCAAGGTCGAAGGCCCATTGTGGATAAAGGAAAATAGATAGTTGAATCTACTAGTGCTATTTTTTAAGAAAGGCCTCCTGAACCTTCTCCTAAGAGGAGATATATAATAAGGGAAGAGGAACCACATGATGAGAGTTACTCACCTTCCCAAACCACCATGAGAATTGAGGAGGAGTAGCTCACAGATGAGCAAATTGAACAAATTGGATCACAAGGGGGTGTTTTTGTTACCCAAGTAGAGATTGATGAAGGGAACCCCTAGGAGCCTCCTATGCCAAGTTTTGACTTGACTCTAGAAGATTTTAGGGGAAGAGAATTGGATCCTATTTTGAAATAAGAAAGTCAGTAATTTTGATCTGATGACAGTTTTGTAAAGTCTAGGGCCTTCCACCAATTTTCTTGGAGGGAAAACATGAGAAATTTTGAGGAAAGATGTGAAATATGAAAATAGAGCATCTAGAAATGGATGAAGCCTCCATTAAAAATCAAATAAAGGAACAAATGATTTAAGAGTTCCAAATTATAACCCCTGAAGAAGGGAGACAAATGGTAAAGGCTGCAAATATTTTATTATTGCCCAATTGGGACATTGTTGATGCCTTGATTTTCAATTCTATGTCAAATAATTTGGGATTGCAAGATCCAAATAAAAAGGAGTTCTTGTGAACTACATTCAGTAATGACCAAGTTGCTCTTGTCATGTGGTCATTAAGAAGAGGATCCAGGTATGTTTAATCACAGTTTGATTGTTTAGGACTAACAGGGAATATCATTGTGAGGAGAGTTTTTGATACCTCACATGTACAGGTAGCCCACATGAATGTAGATTACTCTCAATTTTCCTTGGCTACTGCAGAGAGGGAGGAAAAAGAAATGATTGAGTTGCATAGCAAGTATGAGGCGGTTTTGGATGCCTACAATAAAGAAGTAAAGAGGAGAATTGAGCTTGAGAACAAGCTAATGGGGAGCTCCACAAGACCAAGAATAACATACCCTTACCCCCCTATTGAACCCTTCAAATCCACCCCCCTCATAGAAATACTAGATACACCCCAAAGGCAAGAGTATTATACTGTTGAGGACTTTGAAGAAGACAAGAATAAACTGTGGGCTTTGCATGTGGAGATGAATGTGAAATATGAAGAAAATTTAAGAAAATCTCTTATATATTTGAGGGATAAAATTGAATGGCCACTAGTTTATGATCAGTTGGATAGGGTGATTAATATCTGGGATGAAATTAAAGCAAGTGATGAGGCTCTGAAACCCATTGTGAATAAGTGGGTAAGAAGGAGGAATCAGATGACATTGTTATGTTATTCTATTATAAAAACATCTTGTGATCTAATTGAGAAAACTTTTGATATTGTTTCTAATCTTAGTGACTTTGACAATAAGAGAATTCATTTGCAAAGAATAATAGTTGGCTACTTAGATAAGTACAAAAGCCAAAAGTTTAGTTTGTTTCCTTGTGCCCTAGATAAGAAGAATAATTTGAAAAGCAAAAATGAATGGGCTAAGAATCTTGATGATTTATTTTGTTTAAGAATGAATCAACTTATCAATGAAATAGGGCATGCGTGGTGGGCACAACAACTAAAGAAATAGTAAAAGCCCAAATATTGTTTGATTCTTTGAAACAAAATTGTATTACTATTGATAATGAGGCTAAGTATGTGCTCATGAGGAAAAGTGATATTTTGCAATTCAATTGGCTAGATGACACACTATTTGACAAGTGGATGGTAGAACTAGCTCCTGATGCACAGTTTTAGGAAGCAGAAACTGACAGTCATGAGGTACAGGGTGATGAGATCCAAATCATTGAAACTATCACTACACAAGGCCAACAAGGAGAAGAAGACAAGAATGCTTAGTCACTTTTAGTTATAGACCTAGGCCCACAGGTCACTGATACAACCAAAGAAGAGGGAAAAGTGGAAGTTATTTGCACCATGCAAGATAAATATGGTGAAAACCTACAGGTGGAGACTAACTTGCAATCATCAAAACAAACTTCATCATTGGTTAGCTTGGTAGTTGCATAAAAATAGGGATCAGAATAGTAGCCAAATCAACAACAATAGAGCATGTGATAGAAGTGGGCCGACCAAAAGGAATCTTTGATCTAGACATCTTCTCTTACCTACATTTTTTTCATTTTATGATAGGTGTATGTAATTATCTCTTGTAAAGGAAAGTTGTCATTTTCTCTTAGCCTGAAGCTTGTTGCATCTCACATTATATAAGTGAGATTCTAGGGCTAGAGAAGTGGGTCAATTTTTCTAGTGCTTAAGTGATATACTTAGTTTGTTTTTGGTCCCATGTTTGGAGTAAGTTTTATGATGTATTATCTCTATTAGTTCCTAAGAATACATTAATATAGAATGATCTTTGTGTTTTTCCTAAGGTCATTCTGAGTTTAGTGCAAATGTATACAATTTTCAAAGAAAATGAATACAAATAATGAGTTGTCCCCATATTAGTTCTTTCTAAATTTTGTCTCCTTTTAGTTACTTGGTCATCTTGATATTGTATGATTAAAGGCTTGTGCAATTGAATGCAATCTAGTTAGGTTGTATATCTATTCACCACTCCTCTTAGTTCAATGGACTAAGTAAAAGGTTTGATGAATTTGATAAGGTTGCTATAGTAGTAGGAAAGATTTTTTGAATGATGAATTCTAATAAGAATTGCTGATAATATTTTTTGTAAGGCAAAAAATTAGATATATGGATTTGTAGTAAAATTTGAACCCTAATGGATTAGGCACTGGTCAAATTGATTCAGCTAGAAGAGAAATATGTCATAAATGGTTTTCAAATGCAAAATTATAATCAATTTTACTTTTATTTCCTGAAGATCTTCAAAGTTGGCCAGTACTTGTTTGCATGGAAAGTTTTAACTTCAGTTAGCCACTATTGCTAAGAACACGTGCAGATCTATAGAAGAATTTTGGCTACATCTATTATGTGGGATGTGTTTATCAAATTGTCAAGAATTAAGAATGTATTTGAGGATTTGAGATGAGAATCAGAATGAAACTAGAATAATTCTCATACAGTGTTTCCTAGTCTTGAATCATCCCTAGGTATACCCACATTAGTTTTGCAAAGCCTAAAGAGTAGAAAACCACCCTTGGTTTTGTTGAAGTGGGGTCCAAATGCTTTGCACATATAACTGTTAATAGGAATTGGCTAATCCTTAGATTGTGTGAGTGATATCATTTTGGTATTGAGCATTTTTTGCTTAGTAGTTTTAAACACCAACACACTTCATCATCAATACTCAACACTTTTCTTGAAGTGCTTAAAGATACATCAATTGAGCCATCTCATGGCTGATTTTTAAGAAACTCCACATCTCTTGAAATGATGATCTTCTTTGTGATAGGATCATACAATCTATAAGCCTTTGATTCCAAGCTATAACCTATGAAGATACACTTCACACCTTTATCATCTAGCTTCTACATGTGCATATGCTACACATTCAAATACTCTCAAGTGCTCAACTATCCATCTATTCATCGACCATGCATCAAGATGAATCTTGTCATGAATAGACTTTGTAGGACACCTATTAATCAGATATACTATTGTTGTTACAACTTCTCCCCAATATTCAGTTGGGAGCCCTTTTGCTTTCGTCATACTTCTAGAATTTCAACAATGGTCATGTTCTTTCTCTCAACCACTCCATTTTTCTATAGAGTATAATTGGCTATAAGATCCTTCTTTATGTCATTCTACCTATAAAAATTTACAAACAAATTGGAGGTATACTCCCCTCTATCTAATCTAAGGTCTTTTACATAGTGTCCACATTCTTTTTTAGTCAAGGCTTTAAATCCAACAAATTTATCAAATGCTTCAGATCTATTCTTCAAAAAAGACACCCATGTCCTATGACTAAAATCATCTATGAATGTCATAAAATAAGTATTCCCCCTAATAGAAGTAGTTTGCATAGGGCCTACTAAATCAGAATGCACCAATTCTAATGGTGCTCTAGCCCATCTAGAATTTCCAGAATTAAAGGGAAGCCTATGTTGCTTACCCCAAATTCAAGCCTTACACTTGTCATATGAATCTACTATGCTTGGTAAACCATCTACCATTAGTTTCTTAGACAAATAATTTAAACCATCAAAGCCAAGATGTCCATACCTGAGATGCCAAAGCTTGGAGGGGCCTTCAATCACACTCTTAAGAGCTAATTGCTAATGTATTTTTGTGCATGCATGTTTGAGAGGTACAACACTGACTTGAGAAGAGAAACATGTCTCTATTCTCAAAGAGAACATTTGGTTCTTTTTTATTTAGACCACTGCAAGTAATCTATTACTCCCATCCTTCCTATGAATGACACACTTGCCACTTTCCATCAACACCTTGTAACCATTTTGAATGAGTTATCCAACACTCATCAAATTGTGTTTCATACTAGGTGGAAAATACACATTTGATAACTTCTCCTCACGTTGCTTGGTGCAAACCATGGTAGATCCTTTTCCCACTATGGGAATTGTTCTATTATTTTGTATTTTAATTCAAGCTTAAAATTCTTATCAATGAAAGAGAATAAACTTTTATTACCACTCATGTGGTTGCTACAACCATTGTCCAAATACCATACCTCAGGCCTACCTTCTTTACCAATGTTGCACATGATGAAGGTTGTGGGATTATTTACATTTCCCATATTCACATCAACTACATTTGCATTCTTCTTTGAATGTTCACCCTACTTCTTCAAGCATTCACTAGCATAATGCCCATACTTATGACAGTAGTAGCATTCTACATTGCTCTTGTTGGAATTGTAATTCTTCTTACCTTCTCTAGATTTTTTTTGAGAGTTTCTTGCTCCCTCTTGGTTGCTTGTTCTATTATAAATTTGATTGAAAAGGAATACTATCAAAGAGGGAGATTGTTGTAAAGAAGGAAAATTGTTGATAAAAGAATATTTTCAATCATTTTTTTGTTATTGATGTCAAACCTATTATTTTTCGGAATGACAATTTCTTATAAGATCCAAGTACTATCACTTAGTTGATTGATGAAGAGGATTTTATCAACAAGATGTAACAAGAGTACCTAAGGGAAAGGTTGAGTTATGGTTTTGTAATGAAGTGCAAGGATTAGTTAAGACAATGGTAAAATGATGTATTGATAATATACTTGAAGATAAAAAGGTTGGTCACACTTAGAAACATTGGAGGAATAAGTTGAAACAAGATTGACTGCAAAGCTTAACTATGTTCATTAGTTAGTGCCAAGAAAGCTAGTTCAAGCCGAGCAAATTTTTAGTTAGTGCTGAGAAAATGAAAAATCTAGTGTATGTCGAGTGATACAAAAGGAGTCGAGCCTATTCAAGTGCTGAGTAATGTAACAAGTGTTGAGCATCAGAATAACTTAGAGGATGTTGAGTGAATCCATAGTAGGTGTTGAGCATCAGTTAAATGCAATTGATGTCAAGTAACATAGTATGTGTCGAGCACCAGAATTTCAATAGTGCAAAGTTGCTACATTATTGGAAAAGTCAAAAATTTGCCAAATCTGAGCCAACAAAGTTATTACCTTAAATTTTGTGAACTAGTTGGAGGATAAGGATGATGAGTTGGTGGCACAAAATTTTATGTAAACCATTTTAAAGTAAATTCAAGAGGATTCTTCATGATGTTTCTAGAAGGAACAAGATATGGGTTAGATTCAGTGAATCCTACCTAATCTATTCAAATTAGAATTAATGGAGAGAAGAATCGAGAAGAAAAAGAAATTCCAAACTTCTATTTAAGGATTCATAGGCCAAGAAGTAAGAGCTATTGGAGTGCCAAATTGTGAAGTGGTTGAAAGGTGTCAAGGAGAAGACATCAAGAGGAGAAGGAAGAATAGAGCATAGAGACTTAGCTTCAATAAGTGGTTAGAAAGGAGATTGCACTTGTACATCAAACATGAAGAAGCTTGAAGGGAGGACAAGTTGTTAGAGCTGTAGAGACTAAAAGCTAGGCAATGTGAAGAGCTAAATGCTGATCTAAAATCTACAAGATAAGTTGTGAATTGTAATCAGGTCAAAACCCCATATTATTACTCTTTAGAAATTGTATTAGTTAAGGTTAAATCCTACAGACTTAGGTTGGTTTAATAGCCATTTTAAAATCCTTTAACATGGTGACATTCCAAGTGAACATTATAAAGTCCTCTAACCAAGCCCACTTCTAACAGGGTGGATAAATTGTTTAACCAGGCCACATTTAACAATGTGTTGTAGCCTTTAACAGGGCAAGCCTTTCATAGGGTATCACTTCAGAAGAGTGAGAATTGAGTAGCAAGTTATTGGTGGTTTCTCCCAAATTGAGTTTACACCTAAATCATTGTGTTGTGTGTTGATTTTTTCGTGTGTTATGCTTGCATGTTGATTTACAGTAACTTGCTAAGTAGGAAAGTTTAAGCTTGGATGAATGAATAGTTTGATAGGCTCACTTTACTTGGTGAAAAAGTTTTAATTAGACATTTGGACCTTGAATAATTGATTCACCGACACCCCCCCTCTCAGTTATTGTAAATAATTTCTAACAATTGGCATCAAAGCCATTTGCTAATTTAGTTTAAAGGTACTAGAAGCAGGAAGATCAAGATGTCTAAGAGAGAAGTTCCCAAGTGCAACAAAGATAACTTCACTAGATAGAAAGGCCTAATAAAATTGCACCTTGGATCAATGGGTGATTATGCAAAAACCTCAATTGGAGTGGAACATGTAGATCCAACTAGACCCCTTTCTGTAGATGATTTGAACAAAAGAAATGAGCATAATTAGGCAATGCTAGAGATTTCCTCTACACTTAGCTATGCTAAATTTGATGAAATCAAAGGATGTGATTCTACATTCAAGATGTGGAAAGCCCTATCATATATCTATGGAGGAGATCAGAATGTTTGAAGAGAAAAAAGAGAAAGCTTCAGAGGGACATTTACTGACATGAAAATGGAGGAAGGTGAGAATGTTGCTCAATATGCCTCCAAAATGAAAGAAGTTGTAAGTGCAATAAGAAGTCTAGGTGGTCATTTGGAAGATGATATTGTCACTAGAAAATACTTAAAAACCCTACTCCCTATCTATGCTATTAGAGTTTTAGCCATTTTAGCCATCCAAGAGCTGAGCTGTGTCTTGGAAAACACACTAAACTTTGAAGGTACAATGGGGAGACTTACTACATTTGAATTGTTCAACTTTGATAACTAGACCTAAGAATCTTGAATATGCTTTCAAGGACAAGCTATCATTCAAAGATATTGAGGAAGTGAAATCAGAGAAGAAGAGTTGAAAAGGAAAACATGCATCCAGTGACAATAGCACAGATGAAGAGAATGTGAAACAATTGGAAGCACTACTGGCTAGAAGATTCTATAGAGGCATAGGAAAATTCAAAGGCAAGCTCCCTATCATTTGTTTTAATTGCAATGAAGTAGGTCATATTGTTGGCAAGTGTACATAGAAGAAGAACTTCAAAGAAGGAAACAAGTACAAGAACAATAGAGAAGATGATAGCAGAGATTACAAGGACAAAGGTAATAGATGCCACATTGTTGAAGAAGATTCTAAAGAGAATGATGATGAGGTTGTCTATGTAGCTATGAAGGATGAATTAGATAAAGATGAGGCAATAGTACTGGTAACCTATGTGAACAAGAATGACAAATAGATCATAGATAGTGGATGTTCACATCACATGACAGGAGAAAAAAGTAAGTTTATTACCTTTACCTTGTATGATGGAAATAGAGTTGGATTTGGAAATGATGCTCCATGTCAAATCAAAGGAAAAGGTTCTATTACACTTATAGAGAAAGTTTCATGTGACAATGCATACTATGTTGAAGGATTGAACTATAATTTGTTGAGTGTATCACAGTTAGGCAATGTAGGTTTCAATGTAGAATTTGGAAACAAAATTGCCAAAATCTATGATACTGATGGAAATCTGATAGAAAAATGTGAACAAACTAGGAGTAGCTTATTTTACTTAGATATGGAAAATGCAACCTATCTTGTTGTTAGATTTGATGATGTGTGGTTATGGAATAAAAATTTATATCATGTTAACTTTGACAATCTGATTAGCATCAACAAAAAGAAGAAAGTAAGATGTTTTCCTAAGCTGAAGAAACCTGAAAATATAATTTGTAGACAATGTCAACTATGAAAGATGACCAAGTCAAGTTTCAAAAGCAAAACCTCCACTTCCAAAGTAGTACTAGGGTTGGTGCATGCTGACTTATGTGGCCCAATAGAAGTGCAAAGCTACCAAGGAGACATATACATAATACTATTTGTGGATGACTACTCTAGGATGATGACTACCATGTTCTTAAAGAAAAAATCTAATGGATTTCAAATGTTTAAGTGGTACTTGGCCAGGATTGAGAAGGAGATAGGAAAAAGTTTGAAGTGCCTAAGATCAAATAGAGGAGGAGAGTTTACATCAAAAGAATTTGAGATATTTTTCAATGACAAAGGAATCAAGCTCGACAAACATCAGCACCAAGAACCCCCCACAAAATGGTATTGCGGAAAGAAGAAATAGATTAGTAATAGACTGTACCAAAACCTTGATTATGGAGAAAAATGTTCCTTTGAAGTACTGGAGAGAAGTTGTAAGAATTGCTATTTACACCCTAAATTGAATACATGTCAAGAAAGGTACAAATGCAAAACCTTTTGAACTATAGTATGGTCATTCACCTAATGTAAAACATTTCAAAGTATTTTTTTTCAAATGCTATATTCTTAAAGATACTAGAAATGGAAAGTTTGATGAAAAAAGTGATGAAGGGATATTCCTTTGATACTCCACTAGAAGTAAAGTATATAATTTTTTGAATAAAAACACTAACAAGATTATGGAGAGTGCAAATGTAAATTTTGATGAACATGCAGAAGTCCAAGTTGATGAAATCAGGAAAATATAAGATTATAGATCTTTTGTATATTTCTATGAAGGAATGTCTACTGAATATGATGCTACCAATCAATTTGGGAATCAACAAAAAAATTTAGTATTAGCTGAGTCATAGCCAATGAATGTTGAGCTACATTCAGAAGCCAAATTACAAAATGAAGAAGTTGCACATTTTGATTTGGAAAATAGTACACATGAAAGAGATAATGAAATACCAGAAGAAGAAGTGCAAAGTGACTTTGAAGTTGAAGGACCAAACATGGAAAGAATGATAGAACCAAGACTATCTATACATGTGAGAAGACATCACCCTATAGAACAAATAATTGGAGACAAGAAGTTGGACCAATGACAAGGAATAGACTAAGGAATGAATCATGTTTTCTAAGCAAGATTGAGCCCAAAATAGTAAAAGATGGATTACAAGATGATAATTGGCATAAAGCTATGGAAGAGGAGATGGATCAGATTGAGAAGAACAAAACCTAAACTCTAGTTCCTAGACCAGCTGATAAAAATGTAATTGGTAGAAAAATAGGTCTTTAGGAAAAAACTTGATGAGAATGGTGAGATAACAAGGAACAAGGCCAGACTAGTTTGCAAAGGCTATGCACAAGAAGGAGGACTAAACTATGGGGAAACATTTGCCTGTGTTGCAAGAATGAAAGGAGTAAGAACACTACTTGCATATAATGTGTACAAAGGTTTCAAATTCTATCAGATGGATGTAAAGTCTACTTTTCTAAATGGTATACTAGAAGAGGAAGTTTACATAGAACAAACAGAGGGATTTATTGATGACAACAACAAGGATATGGTTTGCATACTGCATAAAACACTCTATGGTTTGAAGCAAGCACCTAGAGCGTGGTATGAGAGTGCACAAATATCTAGTGAAGATTGGATTTGAGAGAATAAATGACAATAGCAACCTATATATCAAGGTAAAAAATGGTAAAGACATTTTGATATCTAAAATATTTGTTGATAATATAATATTTAGAGTAAAAGATACACTATGCAAAGATTTTACTGATCAAATGAAACACAAATTTGAGATGTTAATGTTTGGAGAAATCAAATTATTTGTTGGATTGCAAGTACATCAACTGAAGCATGGCATATTTGTAACCCAATCAAAATATATCAAGGAGATACTTAAGGCATTTGGATTATAAGATTCAAAACTAGTAAGTACACCAATAGTAATAGGACATAAGTTATCCAAGAATGATGAGTAAGCTGAAGTAAATTAAACAATGTATAGATCAATGATTGGAAAGCTGCAGTATGTTGTACATAGTAGACTAAACATTGTATTAGCTATTGGAATAGTGGAAAGATTTTCTGCTAACCCAAGAGAAAATTATCTAATGGAAGTGAAGAGAATACTGAGGTACCTAAAAGGAATTGATGTCTTTGGTTTGTGCTACAAGAGGAGTAAAAAGTTTGAGTTAAGATCCTACACTGATGCAGATTGGGGAGGTAATATTGATGATAGAAAAAGAACCAATGGAGGAGCACCTTTCTTAGGTAAAAGATTTATTACTTGGACTAACAAAAAGCAAAGTTGTACCTCATAGTCTACAACAAAAGTTGAATATGTTGCTACTGCTATCAACTACACTAATATTGTAAGGATTAAACATCTATTGCAAGGTATGAAGGAAGAGGTGTGATAATCTATTGTGACAATACAACTGCTATCAACATATTAAAGAATCTTGTGATGTATGCCAAAACAAAGCATATTTCAATTAAGTATCACTATGTAAGAGAATTGGAGGAAGAAAAGCAAATGAGGATGGAATATGTCAACTCAAAGGAATAGTTTGTTGACATAATTACAAAGGCTCTACCTAAAGATGCTTTTGAGTATCTTAGAGTTAAGTTAGGGGTGATACCCCTAGACAAGGCTACTTGAAAAAAAGAAAGATTGCCTTGCATTAAATGAGTTGATTGTTGACATATTACAAATTGATGTGGAGGATACTTTAGGATTTTTTCTAAAGTAACGAAAGTCCTAAATTTTCAAATTAGTCACAAGCAAGGTGATAGAGGAAGAAATTGGAGTACTTGCAAATGCTACATTTGCATGTTAAGATGCTGAGATAGTAAGTCTTTGGAATTGTTGTCAAAGAGGGAGAAGTATTAAGAAACTGATCAAATCTATAGGATCAAATGAGCAGAGGGAGAAGCAATTGACTAATCAATAGTTGAGGGAGAAGTAACAAGAAACTAATTAGATTTATGGATAGAGAGAGGATTAGCCGATACCAAAACATGATCAATGCATGCAGAGGAAGAAATAATGTAAGATGGAGTCAGGTGTAGTAGAAAGAGAAAGAATGTACAGATATGAAAAAGGAAATAATAGCTTAGAGGGAGATAATAGTGCAAATAAGAATTAATCAGAAGAATAGCAAAATAAAGAGGGAGAAGACAGTTTATCAACAAAAAAAATTCAGAGGGAGTCACAAGTCAACTTATATTACTAATAAAATTAATGCTTTTGAAAAAATTTTGGTATTTGATTTACTATTTTAACCTATTTAACTTTTTGATATCTTGGTTGATCAGTTTGGTTTGCCATCAATCCCAAAGAGGGAGATTGTTCGAAATATTATTGAAAAGGAATACTATCAAAGAGGAAGATTTTTATAAAGAAGGAAGATTGTTGATAAAATAATGTTTTCGATCATTGTTTTATCATTGATGTCAAACTTGTTATTTGCTAGAATGAAAATTTCTTATAAGATCCAAGTACTATTACTTAGTTGATTGATGAAGAGGATTTAATCAACAAGATGTAACAAGAGTACCTAAGGGAAGGTTGAGTTATGATTTTGTAATGAAGTGCAAGGATTAGTTAAGACAATGGTAAGATGATGTATTGATAATATAATTGAAGATATAGAGGTTGGTCACACTTAGAAATATTGGAGGAATAAGTTGTAACAAGATTGATTGCAAAGCTTAACTAAGTTCATCAGTTAGTGTCGAGCAAGCTAGTTCAAATTGAGAAAATGAAAAATCTAGTGCATGCCAAGTGATATAGAAGGAGCCGAGTGTGTTCAACTGCCAAGTAAAGTAATAGGTGTCGAGCATCAGAATAACTTAGTGGATGCCAAGTGAATCCATAGTAGGTGCCAAGCATCAGTAAAATGTAGTTGATGTCAAGTAACATAGTATGGGCTGAGCACCAAAATTTCAATAGTCCCAAGCTGCTACATTATTGAAAAAGTCAAAAATTCACTAGATCTAAGTTGACAAAGTTGTTACCTTGAATTTTGTGAACCACTTGGAGGATAAGGATGATGAGCTGGTGGCACAAAATTTTATGTAAACTATTTCTGAGTGAATTCAAGAGGATTCTTCATGATGTTTCTAGAAGGAACAAGATATGGGTTAGATTCAATGAATCCTACCTAATCCATTTGAACTATAATTAATGGAGGGAAGATTCGAGTGGGAAAATCAATTTCAAACTTCTATTTAAGGAGTCATAGGTCAAGGAGTAAGAGCTGTTAGAGTGCCAAATTGAAAAGTTGTTGAAAGGTGTCAAGGAGAAGACATCAAGAGGAGAAGGAAGAATAGAGCATAGAGACTCTACTTAGATAAGTGTTCAGAAAGGAGAATGCACTAGTACATCGAGCATGAAGACTTAAGGAGACAAAGCTTGAAGGGAGAAAAATTTGTCAAAGCTGTAGAGACTGAAGGCCATGCAAGGTGAAGAGTTGAATGGTGATCTAAAATCTACAAGATAAGTTGTGAATTGTAATTAGGTCAAAACCCATTATTTTTACTCTCTAGAAATTGTATCAGTTAAGGTAAAATCCTATGGACTTAGGTTGGCTTAACAATCATTTGTAAATCCTTTAATAGGGTGACATTCCAAGTGAATGTTCTACAGTCCTCCAACCAGGCCCACTTCTAATAAGGTGGATAAATCCTTTAACTAGATCATATTTAATATTGTTTTGTAGCCTTTAACAAGGAAGGCCTTTCATAGGGCATTACTTCAAAAGAGTGAGAATTGAGTAGCATGTTACTAGAGGTTTTTCCCAAATTGGGTTTCCACGTAAATCACTGTGTTATGTGTTGATCTTTTCATGTGTTATGCTTGCATGTTGATTTATAGTAACTTGCTAAGTAGGAAATTTTAAGCTTGGTTAAATGAATAGTTTGATAAGCTCACTTTACTTAGTGAAAAAGTTTTAATTGGACATTTGGACCTTGAATAACTAATTCACCCCCCCCTCTTAGTTATTCTATAGCATTTCTAACATGTTCATTCTAAGCATTCTACACCAACATTCCTTTGACCATTCATTCCACAACCTGTACTTCTTGAACCTCTACTAGATTCATTTCTTGTTCTCTCCCTACCTCTTGAATTCTCTTGAGCTTTCAAAGACTACTCTTCAAAAGTTGTTACTAATATATTTATCCAATGCTCATGAGTTTGAGGAGTTTCCATCAACTTATCCATGGTCTATGTGGTGATGTCATTTGCTTCTTCAATGGTCATCACAAATTTTTCATATTTTTAAGGTAAACTTCTCAATATCTTTTCCATAGTCCTCTAATCTTCATATCTTCTCCATTTTATTTGAGCTAGTTTATCAAAGTGGAGATTCACGAGCTAAACTCTATAATAGGTTCATTGTCCTTCATCTAAAGGTTCTAAAATTCTCTTATGACCATCTATATCTTCACTACTCTAACCTTATTAGTCCCCTTGAAGTTCATCTCAAGGATATCCCATGCTTCCTTTGCATAATTTGTTGTTGCAATCTTAAGGAAGACTATCTCTATCATAGCTGCCTCAATCAGATTTAATGCCTTTGCATCCTTTCTCCTTGACTCTTTCAACCGAGTCTTCTATGGGTTTGTGATCATAGCACATAGTGTTGAGAGTGTAAGATCATTGAATCCATTGATCAAAAACTCCCACAAATCATTAGCTACAAGTATGATATTCATCTTCTTCGCCCATTTATGATAATTCTATCCATTAGAGAATAGTGGCTGCTACCATATCTTTCCTACATCTCCTTCCATGTCAAGTATACCCAAAAAATAAATATCCTAACTCACTATGGATATGGGGATTCAAAGCTTTGATACCATGTTAGAAATAGATCACAAACTTCATAATTTTTTCTTGGCAATAGACAATGTCGAGTGATAGTTTTACTTGGCACAAGAAGGTGTTGAGTGATAGGGAGATGGTGTTGAGTGAGCTCAATAGCATGGGGGTAGCTTAGCATAGTGTATGCCAAGTGAGCTTGACAAAATGGATGTTGATTGAGCTCAGTCACTCTTGCAAGGTGGAGCTTGATAGGGAGGATGTTGAGTGAGCTCGATCAACAAAAAGAATCGAGTGAACATGATGAGGTCTATAGAGAGAAACTTCATGGACTTTGTAAAAACATCACATCTTACAAAAACTAAGTGATCTTTTAACAAACTTCTTGTCTAAACATTTCCACCATTAAAATATAGAGAGCAGAATAATGAAGCATCCGAGTATGAACTTCTCAAATACAAAATACCATGCAATAAGAAATAGAGAGGAGACAATGAAGATTTTTATGTCTAATTGCTTACTTTCTTTCTATTCAACTATGTTTAATTTTACAAAATTTGTGAGCATTCAGCTTCAACTAGAAAACGCTAGAAACTTTAAACTAAAAAACTAAAATCAAACTTAAACTTACAACACTAAAGTCTGCATACAATGAGCCTAGAGCAATCACTATTTCAAAGGACAAAACAATACAAACTCATAAAGAATAAGGCTATCAAGATCCGTGCTATTGTAAACATTTTCTTCTTCCTCAACCTTGCTTCCATTGTCTAACCTCTAACTTGATTTGTTGGTTTTCTTCCTTCTCTACTCTATGCTCTACTCTACACTTTTATTTTGCTCTCTAATCTCTCCAACTAATTGAATGAATCATGTTCATTCCTTTTATCTTGAAACAAAAAGTTTTCCCTCTCATTAAAAATTTAAATTTGCCTACTGAGTTGAATGTTGTTAGGAGGGTAGGTGGGAATTTGGCTCTAGGGCTAACTGACCAACTACAATAAATTTCTAATAGGGTTGTAGTTATACCAAAAGATAGATCTATCAATGTGCAATACAAAATCACTCAACTTATTTCTAACAATATCCCCCTTAGTGTTAACAACAGGTCTAAGGATTCAAACCTATGAGCAAGTGCTGAAACCACTTTTTAGAATGGGGTTGTTGTTGCACCAAAAGACTAATTTATCAGTGCCTGATACAAATTTCCAAGAAGTCTTTTATGTAAAATCCCAAAGAGATGTAAACTAACCATCATTCTCCTCTTATCCTCTTCTCTAGAGATTTGGTTATGAAAGAGGAGAGAAGATCCAATTGGCACTCCATTTTCCATGTTCATTAGCAAGGTTGGCTAGTCTAGCCATGAATTCACCACCTCCTTTTTATCATCAATCCCTACAAGACCTCTAGATTCAACTTCATTGGTGGAGTTTTATAATGGAATATTTGAGTGTAGCAAATCATTGTTATTATGGTCATTTTTGTTGGGCAATTGTTCTTCTTGTGGAGGTTGGGAACAAAACTATGCAGCTTTCAAGGCAACAACCTGAATGTCTATTGCAGAGGAAGAGAGTGAACAGATTTAGGAAAATTGAAAGTGGAAGACTCATCTCTTAAGGAAAATGTAGTTGCATCACATGTTTTGGCATCCATCTTTGGTGTGGGAATTGAGCCCAACCATATCCTCTTCTTCTTCATTAGCTCTCTTATTTTATACACCCACTATCCCCACTTCCTCT
This sequence comes from Cupressus sempervirens, assembly GCA_028749045.1. NCBI lineage: Eukaryota > Viridiplantae > Streptophyta > Pinopsida > Cupressales > Cupressaceae > Cupressus > Cupressus sempervirens. The sequence continues at coordinate 782,639,157 of CM053792.1, forward strand.
TTCTAACACCTATATAGATTGGATCTTTTGTTCCCCTCCTATCTAAAGTTCTACCTTAATTTTGCATCACTAATAAGAGGAACAATTAAGCTAGCACAAGTTTTTACTAAACCAAATTCAAGTTTCCCAATAAATTATTTGTAGTTACTTTGACTTAGCTTCCTTGCTAAGCTAAGTTTTATAAATGCACATAGTTGAACAGGCCAAACATTTTTGCTATATATGATATAATTTTATGGGTTGTTTTGCAATAATCTTAGACTACTGATCTAAATAGGTGTGGCTTACAATTGAATATCTCAAACACAAGGCTCATTAATATTGTGCTAAAAAAATCCTACTAAAAAGTGAGAGAATATATTGGTATCTGGAAATGAGCTTTCAAAGAACAATAATTAAAAAACTTATTCCCACTATGAGTGAATCTATTAAACAAGTAACTGAGAAAGTACAACTCAAAACAATATTAAATATTGATAAAGGTGATTCTATATGACAAATATTTATACAAGATCAATTTAGCAAGCATATTATTTTTTTGATGAAACTTGGGAATTAGTGAAATGATTATCACCACTACTATTCTTGGGTGGATAATGTGATTAAGACATAAATTCATACAATCATAGTATAGCGGTGAAAATCTTTAATTGAAACTATTCCATCATAGCACTAATAGCCAAACTTGAACTCAGGCTATATTAAATCAAACCAAGATTTAAGACTATTAGCACAACCATGTCTTTGTTGTTTGTGAAGTCCAACCACCACATTAGACAAAAAAAACTTTGTTTTCATACTGTTTTATTTGTTCGCTTGCTTTGTAGGTATTGTCAACATATTTTCAAAATGGTTTCATTTGTAATGTTTTCAAAGACTTCATGTATCTACAATCGATTGCATACATACCCTAGTTTTCTTTGGATCAAACCAATATTTAATGGTGAATTGTGAACTTTTATTTGTTTTTAATTTTTGGTGTTAATAGATTCTTTTTATGAATAGTCCTTTTCTATTAATAATTAATATACTAAGATTACAATTTACCAAAAAAGGCTAGGGGATTCAAGATCACACCATGAGAGTTCACATCGCCAAAGCCCAAATCATAAACTATTGATTAAAAAAACATAGATAGCAACCTTAGGTGGCTAAAGAAATGCCTACTAAGGGAGGTGGCTCATCACGATCATGAAAATCCCAATCATCTTTGGGATTGTGGGGTGGATTGGGAATAGTCCAGCCATTAGTAGCAACATCAGTAGTATCAGTGGCCTAGTCAGCATCCTTTATATGTGGCCACAAAGGTGAAACTGCTAGCTCCAAGCAAAAAGGCCATTTCCTAGAGACCGCTCACTGAGCACCAAGAGGAGGAGCTAGGGACTAGCCAATACCACCATGAGGTAGGGAAAATGAGCAGCATTTCCATCCATCATTGCCACTACTAAGAGAGTGGTGGTAGGAAGCGTAGGAGTGCATAGTTTGCAAGTGATAGCCTGAGGAGTTGTGCTACTGGCAATAGGTTCTAAGTGTCGAGGTATCAATTGAGGCATAAGGAGGTACCTTGGCAACAATACAAGGGGCATGTCCCTAGTGATTAAGTAGCTCTTTCAATTGAGCCACCTCCAAGGCCACCTTATTTTCTTGAACCTGAATCTACATTGTTACATTATTACAAATGCATGCCTTATTGTACATAGCAATATTAATTTTAAGAAAACTATGAGTGAAAAGGATAGCATTTCTATCTTTCCATAGAGTAAAAAAAATCTCCATCCTGAAGGTATGAAAAATTTGGGCAAATTTTTGAGGGATTCTAGGGGAATCACCCAAGATAACCATGTGCCAAGAAAAAGGGTTCAGACCTAAATGAATTAAAGAAGTCATGAATCTAGTGCTAGTAATTTTGAGCACATCTTAAAAACTAGAAAATATGCAAGAAAGACTCTAGTTGTCCACAGAAAGGTCATCTATGATTTTGAACCCCAATATGTTTGAGCAAAGGCCCAATCGGAAGACCTTGAAAAGTTAGGCACCAAGCAAAATGGTTAGTCTTGGGTTCTGTGATAGCACTCCAACTAGTCTCAAAGCACTTTCTCCATTGAGAAAGAGAAGATTGCAAATGTCATCTCTGATTGAGCATATCCACCATCGGTAGACAGTGAGAAAGCCATCTATAACCCACACTTGATTTTTGTAACTAATGAAAGGAGTGGCAAGATACCACTTCCAGTCATGTCATCAAGGTCTAATAGATTGAATACCCACTTTATGAATTAAGTGCACTAGAATTGAAGAGAGCAATAAGTCAAAAGTCTATCAATCTGAATAGGAAAGATAGTACTAGAGTTGCATATCTTCCCAAGATTTGAAACTCATGGAAACCCTAGGGAAAAGATCTTTAGGTGTCTTGATCCCTCATTTGAAAAAATGCTGAGCACTAGCACCTTGAGTCTTGGCAAGGGGAGTACTCTGGATGGTAAACAAGGGAGACCACCAAATGTTATGTTGATTCAAATAGTCCATTGTGGAACTCATCACCAGACCAGCAAAGTGAAGGCTTGATAGCTTCCCAAGCTTTTAATATGGTCTTAATAACAAAAGAGCCATGTATGAGTATGAGCTCTCACATGATGAGAAGGGTGTGAAAGCCAATCCCCTTCCATGCAGGCTTACTAACGAGAAATCTGGAAGAAATGCAATGCCAAACCAAAATCTTCTAGGCTTCATCTCTAGTGATGGCATGAATAATCCATTTGGTACATAGAGCAAGGCCTTGCTTCTATGTGGAAAGTAGGCCAAGGCCTCCAGATTCTTTTGGGAGACAATAAAAATCCCAATCAAATCTATGGAAACAATGATGATTAGAACCAAAAGTCCAAATAAAATCATGGAGTAATCTCTCTAATTTCTGATAGGAGGCTTTAGAAGGAGCCCAAAAAGAGGAATAATAGACATGAGTCACCACAAGAACTTTCAAGCAAATCTATAATTTTCTCGCAAGAGAAAGTAGTTTTGTAAGCCAATAATCCAACTTCCCAAAAAACTTGGCAAGCACTACATTCCATAGATCAATAGGTGATGCTTGAAAGGAAAAGGGAATTCCTAAAAAGTAGAAGATCTTCCCATGAGTGACCCATTTCCATTCAAACTGGCTAAGCCAATGTGGTGTTGGCAAAAAAGACTAGCGATAACAGAGCATTTTATGCCATTGAATAGTAAAGCTAGAGGCTTGACAAAAAGTGTCAAGGAAAATCAAGGCATTTTTTATGTTTTCTTCATCCTTCAAAAGAGTGATAAAGGAATCATTAGCAAAATGACCATTGACCAAATGGGAAGATGAGTCTAGAAAAGAATGCCATGAACCAATCTTGAAGACACGGAGTGGGCTAGCAAATAGCCAAACCCTTCAGCAACAAGAACATGAAGCACCAAAGCTAGAGGGCATCCTTGCCTAATGAAACAAAAAATCCCAAAGGCATAAAATTGGGTGTTATTGATGGTAATGCAAGCATTAGCATCTCCAAAGAGCATTTCCATGAATTGAAAGAAATTGGGACCAAAATCAAGAGGTTGGAGCATAGCTAAGATAAAAGGTCATTCAATGTGATCATAGGCTTTAGAAAAATCAATCTTAAAAAAAACAACCAGCTACTTGGACTTGTGAGCCCACTCCATTCCTTCCTAGATAACAATAATATTGTCAAGAATATATCTGGACTTCATAAAGAAAGTTTGCTCAAGCCACACAATTAAAGGTAGGAGGTGATGGATTTTGAGAGAGATTGCCTTGGAAATAATCTTATAAGACACATTTAGAAGGGTAATGGGCCTCCAATTGCAAATACCCTCTAGATCTCTAGCTTTAGGTATGAATTTAATGTTTCCTTTTTTGATAATGGCTCCTAAACTTTTAAAATGATAGGCTTCATGATAAACTTTGTGCATATTAGGACCAATATACTCGTAGAGGTGTTTGAAAAATTCACAAGGAAACCCATCACACCTGAGGGATTTATCATCTGTCATGGAGTAAACAACCGCTTTATGATCTCATAGGTTAAGAAGTTGCTCACACAAAGCACATTGCTCAACTGCTAGGCAGTTTAGAGTAATACAAATACACTTTTTGAGAGCTTCCTCTTGAGCAACCAAATTTTCCTACAAAGCAAAAACATTCTCATAGTGATGAAAAATGCTTGCAGGATGTCAGGGAGACTAGAGAGAACAAAAGTGCCTTGTTTGATTTTTTCAATCGCAAAATTGGTATGACGGGCTCGAAGAGCCTCAAAAAATTCCTTCAAAGCATTATCATTAACCTCTAACTAGTGGAGATGAGCTTTTATTTTGGCTCCTCAAGTAGCATAATTATCTATAACCTATTTATCATGGAAAAGTTTGGCAAACTAGATTTACAAGTCAACATCAAAGGAATTAAGGGTGAGAGCCTTAGAAGCTTTTCTGAGTACAGAAGAAGTGGAGTCATAAGACCACCTTCTAAAACCTACCAAATACCATCCATAGGTGTGCAAAAAGTGAGTATTTCTAGTAATGGTATCACTCCACCACTATATCAATCCTATCTAGGAATGTGGACATGGCTCCAAATTCCAGACATGTAGGATATGAGCAATAGTGGAAGCATGCATCAACACAGACGTGTTGAGGAAGAATTGTGACTTAGTAGCTTTATCAATAGTTGTTTAACATGAAATGACAAAATAAATTGGATAATTGATAGATAATGTCACATCTAGCAAGGGAATGATAAGTAAATCATGGTCCTCAGAAAAGGAGAAAAAGGATTCTGTAGTAATCACAACATGATCAAGACACTTTAAAATATGGTCAAAGCCAACTCAAAAGTTGGACTAAGTGTGCCAAACCCCACTATGTTGGTAGCAGATAGTATTAGGATAAAAAAGGCCCAATTTATTGTGCATGTAGTACTAGGCTTCACTTTCCCTAGCTATCTAGTGAAAAGGTAAAATGTCATCTTTTTTAGAGGCCACTTCAACCATATTGAAGTCACCACACATAACCCAAGTAGTAGGAGGCAAATTGTTAGCCAACCAGGCCCACATTTGAGATCTTTCCACAACATCATTAGGAGCATAAACATTAATTACTCTAAAGGAATGATTGTTAATGGAAAGCAACAGTCAAATAATTCTATGCATGGGGTCAGAACCATGCGAAATAATAGAAGAATAAAGATGAGGTGACAAGAGAGTAACTACACCACCTCTGCCACCTTTGTGTTGAGACAAAAACATAAAGCCATCAGGCCAAATGATATGACATGTAAAAGAAAGCATGAAACTAAAAATATTAACTTCTTACATACAAAGAAAATCTAGATTTTGAAGTCTTTGATAGGTATCCCAGACATAGTACTTTCTAGAGTGATTAGTGAGACCTCGTACATTCCATGATAAAAAAATTCATGAAAATTCTTCCATGTCTTCCTCATACTCAAGAGAGGAGAACCTATTCTATCAGAACGTTGAAACCTAGTTATTGTCAAAAGGAAAATCTTCTGGACTGATGGCTTGATGTTTCACCTTTATTTTCTCAGCACATCAGGGAGGACTGTGAGAACGCTATGCATTCTAAGATGCAATGGAAGAATTAGTAAGAGGGTTTTGAATCACAACTATGGCATTAGCACTAGTGGCCATCTTAATAACTTGTGTAACACTAGGGTTTGAAACCTATAAAACACCAGGGTTTGGTACTGAAGAAATCACATGCACTCCTAAGCTAGTTGGGGTTTGTGCTCCTATTGAAATAGGAGGAACCAAAATGACTTCCACATATGACTATTTAGGAGCCAAGGGAGCCTTTCCCTTGCACCCAATAGTAGTCCATTCTTCATTTTTCCCTACAATTGGATTGGTAGGAACTTCTTTAGGTGAGGGTTTAACCCTAGGTACAACTAAAGGGCAATCATTGATCCTGTGTTCTACTAACTAGCACCTATAGAAGGTGTTTGGTATGTTCAAATAAAGCACCTTTTGAGAGTAGGTTTGAGTCCCAATTTGTATTTCCATAGAATCCTTAAGATCCTTCGAAAGATCAACCTCAATGCAAATGCATCTCTGAGGGTGAGCACTAAAAAAAATTTCATGTTCCTTTCTGATAAATTTACCAAGGGTTTGACTCAATAAAAGGAAAACATGGCAAGGGTAAACTTGGGAACTCAACTAAGCTTTTTTTCGTTAGAGACTATGAATTCACTCGACCACCTTTGAAAAAAAAGTAAGGAGGAACACACATACCAAGGACCATTGTTAAAAAATGCATCTACCTGCGGCTAGTTGGCAAAGCGAAATAAAAAAAATATTTGGTAAGGTTTTCCACAGCATCAAGGTAGACTCCATGAGGAGTCTAGCTCTTGTTAACCCATTCTCAAAGCATGGCTTCAGGAGGAGTCCTACCCACAAAATAGCCTATTAAGGTATGTTGTTCTAACCAATCACAAGTAACATCAAATTCTTGTAAAGGAATGATAATATCAGGATTACCTCATGAAAAACCTTGAGGATGAATTTGTGATGGTGTTTGTTCAGAGGAGGCACCATGGCTATCCAAAGTAGCAACATGAACACCAGTAACAACAACTAGGTCACCACTGGCCAGGGCCATGATAACCTAAGCTAAAATCTTGCATAGTAAATGTTGTGTGACAAGTGGAAACAATAGAAGGAAAGCTCAGACAAAGAGTTGTATGTAATAAAACAAAAATTTTGCATGAAACCCTAGCAAAGAAAAATCACCTCCACACTCACTACTTTCACTTGACCAATACTACTAATTTCCTTTATCTACTTTCTATATATATTGGCTTCATATACTTTCCATACTAAGGCTTGTACTAGATAAGGTGCAATGGTATAGTTGATAGTATTTTATTTTTGGACAATTCGTGAAAGCATATCAACTATAATTCTAAGTTGGAGCTCAAAGATACCTTGTCGAATATAGGCTTGACATTTTGGAACTATAGAGAATATTTTCAAATCAACTAATTCCAAACTAAAATTAAAATATCAAATTTGGGAACACTTCTAATTTCTGACATTTCACAGCATTTACATGGGTCATACCATTTATTTTTACTTTTTTGGTGTACTATTCCTATTGAAGTGTTCACTAAAAAGACTAAGCATTTTCTTTTCTTATGGCATATCTTTCTCTAAAAGATTGAAATTGTGCATACTTCATAGTTTGGAAACACCTCACATTAAATTTTGGGTAGTAGCTACAAGCTCTTCTAGTAAGGGAACTTTAGGCGGTTACTCATAGGAAATAAATGTTTTATAAGCTTTTACATTTTCATTATAAGGCATTTCTATTGAATGAAAGTATAATTTAATACAATTTTGACCAATTTTTTAGTGTAATGGTCCTTTAGAGAGTCTTTTGTCCCAAATGACATTAGCGATCAATACTTTTCCTACTATCATTGGTTGATCACTTTCTTCAGAGATGCCTTAAGAGTACCCTATATAATCTAACAATCTACCATGTAGGTAGTAAGTATACTTTATCCAGTCAAACCTAACACACAATTTTGGAGGAACTTAACAACTAGTTAATGTGTAACTACATTTTTTAGCATAGAAATATTTTAGTCTAGTTGTAACTCCCAAATATAGTTACCATTGCTTTTCTCTTGATTGCACATGAAGTTCTTGCCATAGTAGTTAGTAGGTAGGACAAGGTCAATCATCTCTTCGATGTTTTTTGAACATGTGATATTTATGAACACCAATGAATGTTTGTAATTTAATTATTTTAGTTGAATCATGAGGATTATAGTATGTTGTTTCATCACATCATTTATTTTTATTTTAATTAGATCAACATTACCTAAATATGAGCTTGAGAAATTTAATTGTATATTTTAAAAATTGAAGTAAAAAATAACTCATAATTTAATTTTTTCTAATAATTACATAAATAGAAAATTATATTATCAAAGGGTTTTAGATCAATCAATTACTTACTATTGGTAAAAGTAATGATAGGAAATATTAAAAGATATTTACCAAGATCCAAATCTTAGATGGTACTTATAGAATAAGTTAATTTAATATATAGATAATTCTATTTACTTTTATTAAAAATATTTAATAATATAAAAATGTATTTAATAGTTTCCCATATCAGTTGAAAATATTTCAAAGAAGAAAAGAAGGAATACATAATTTGAGAATATTTAAAGAAAGGAAATGCACTATTTGAAGATATATAAAGAGATACATAGAGCTAATTCAATTGGCTTTTACTTTAAATTGTATATTTTCTAAACAATACCTTAAAAGAATAATAGTTCTACTATTCTTTTGTGTTGAATACAATAAGTACCTATGTAGTTTGAATTGGTTTTTAACCCTTTTAAACATGCCTTTTGTTTCAAAAGATTGCATAGAGCGAGGAATGATAACGCATGTGCTACACATAATATCAAGATGGATAAGTTTGCATTGAGGAGATGGGATGGTTTACAAATGGTCCTTACCATATTGAATTGATGAGTCAAAATGAACATAGCATCACTTTTGAGGCCAAAAGAAAGAGGAAAGGGTAAGAAAATAACAAACATAACACAATGTCTTTGTGACCAAAATTGGGAGGAAACGGGTCAAAAAGTTATTTTCACTCTGTCTGCATGAGATATTTATGGAGGCATATTTCCTTGATGTAAAATCCTATTAGCTAATTATGTAGATATAATAGATATTATGGACATGAAGAGGGTTGCTGAGAATAAGGAGCAACTCTAGCTTGAATTTGTTGAATTTCATAATATATTAAATTAGTGTTTTTTGTGGGCATGTGTTCTTTTTATTTAATTTATGAGCTTTCTCCTTTTTAATTCAGGTTTTTCACATCGTATGCTTTTTTTTTCTATTATCAACATTTTATATTTTTTTATTTGTCCAGTGAATAGTTTCATTTATATATCTAATGTAATCATGTTGTAAAGAGTTTTACATCCCTTCAAAACCTAATTTTCCTAATCTAGAACTGGATGAAATCTAGATTCATATAATCACAAGAAATGATAAAACAAATAGTATCATTTCAAATGTACTTATTTTAGCTAAAGCTAGAGCAATTTCATTTGAGGCATTATTTTTAATGTATTTATAAAGCTACCAAAAGAGGGGGCTAACCTCATGGTATAGAGGGCTAGAGACCAATAGAAGTTACCTAGTACTATCTAACCAGTCCCATTTCTAGATACATAAAATATCTTAACATTTAAAACCCTAATATTAACCTTAAAAACACTAGCATCTACTTTACTACACTTAACATTAATACTATGCCAAGAAAAGAACCAATAACTGATATTAAAAATGCTTTTTATAAAATTATTAATATCAATAATAACTAAAAATGCCACCAAGGGAATAGAGTTCATAGTTAAACATAACATTAAAAAAATAAAGTAACAACAAGCACTAGTGCTAGCTTTCGCCCTTGTCTTCTAGGTCCTCCTTCTTTTCATCGAGATTCTCCATGGCTAGTTTGTTAGCCTCCTCCTTGACAAGTTATTTCCAAAGAGCCTTCAGCCCATCATCTACTAGGAAGCTATAGAGGGAGCGGGTGATCTCACTCTCTTTTCCCTCATCCTTCTCATCCTTTCTCACATGTAGAAAATAAAGAGTTATGGTTGTCGAGTGCATGACTTTAGTAGAGTATTCAACTAGGGTGTCAATCTTTCAACACAAGGCTTCTGATTATCAAATAGATCATGCATCAAATTCTCCAATCTATCTTACCAAATTTTACTCTAATCCTTCCAATGGCTATGTCACCCCTTCTTCTCTTCACTCTTAGCATCATCCTTTCTTCGGGATGTGATATCTTCCCCTAAACTTTTATCTAGGGATAGGTTAGCTTCCAAGGTATCAAAAATGTGAGATGAGCTCAAAAAATCTTTACCCCCTAGACTAGGGTGCATGACCTTCCTCTTCCTTTTGGTGGACCTCCTTTCACTTTCTGTGGACTTAGAACTCACCTCCTTCTTGGGGGGTGTCTTATGTTTTTAAATTTTAAGCCTTTTACTAGACCTCCTTGTTGTTTTATTGCTTCACCTAGTATTAGTATTAGAGTCAATAATGATTATGTTTTATCTATTAATTCAGGGCTTATTGTCCACCTTCTTTAAGGCCAAAGTAGGACTAGGATTCATAGAGACTTGGGGAGTAATGGTGGTGAGAAGGTAGAAGAATTTGCAATGTTTGGACATGAAGGCCTAATACATAATATAAAAGGATTTCCCTTCCTCCCTCTTTCTCCTAACTTTGAACACACTATCCTCCAAATGCAGAATAAGGTGCAAGAAAGAAATTAGGTCCTAGTTCCTAAAATGGTTTAGAATAGGAAAATGGTAAGAATACAACATCTTGTGTTGATCTCTGAGGGTTATATAGTGCATGATAGCATAACACACAATGTCTTATGGTTTGGATAGTTTCTCCCTAGAAAAGCCACCCCTCATGCAAATAGGCTCCTCCTTAGGGTGAATTTTTTTTCTCATACTCGTTTCATCAAAACCCTGATCTACTTGCACCAACTCCTACCCTCAAGAGACAACCCACCAACTATTGTAATGAGTTCCTACATCATTTTGAGCACCCCCCATTAATTTTCACTTTCCTATTATTCAAAGTGTTGATGAATTATAGGAACATATATTCATCATATCCTTCAATTCCATCCATGAATGATAGAAAACCACCTTCACAAAGATAAACCCATGCCCCCTCACTCTTCTTGACACAGCCTTTGATCTTATCCAATTCAACGTGATTGTAGGAACCCATGTCTTTACCACATTAATTCACCAAATCCTCAGTATGCTCTAACATCCCCTCATTTCAAGACAAAACTCAAAGCTAGGGTTGTTCAAAGATACAATGTTAACAATGAATCTAAAAACACAATCAATTCTCATCATAAACTCACAAGACTTCACCTTTTCCAATCCCTGTCCAACTTAAACATGTGTGAATGATACCTTTCCCATTGAAGCTAATCGTTGCTAGCTATGCATTGAGTTCAACATAAGGGAATTGCCATTAATATTATACACATATGTACTCATTGGTATATTTAATTTTCTAACTAAATCTATTTGGATCATCCTCTCACCATAGCATTTAATGATTACGATGATGGATCCCCAAATTAAAATAAACACAAAAGCTTTCAAAATATCAACTTTATGATTTTACACTCTTGTGTTCTCTCACTCACCTATATCAACATCATTTCACCATTTATTGTACTTCATTAAATTTCACTACATAGAGCGCATTCACTTTCCACCATCATTTGTGTGGATGGTGACATTTGGCTAACATCATCCCATTCCTCTATTCCTTCAATTTTATGATCTAATTTGGCCAAGTCATCTGCAACACCTTTTTCTTCCCGATATATGTGCTCCACATAGACTTCAGATAGCCTATTCGATAAGTTGTGGATTGCCTCTATTGCCTCAATTATTTTATAGTTACAACTACCAGTTCCATCCTTCATAGCATTAATAATCAACATTGAATCTCCCTCAACAAAAAGTTTATTAATTCTTCTAGATTTTTATATCCTCATTCCCAATAGTAGGGCCAAGGCTTCCACTTTATTATTTTTCCCCTCCCCCCTCCCATAGTTCCCAACATAGGAAACAACCACATTTTTGGTATTATCAAAATAACACCTCCACCCATTGTTCTCTCAACAATGGTTGACCAATCAAAGGTAAGTTTCAAACAATCTTCAATGAGAGGATGCCAAACCATTTTACATCTAGTATTGGCTTTAGAGTTGTCCAATCTTGCCACCTATAGACCTAGATCCCAAGAGTTATCCCATTTCATGTCTTGGTCCCTTGGAGGATTTGGTGGTGGGGGTGGGGCCGTAGGGGGCTCAAATGCCAGATCATACTACATTCTTTCAATAGCCTGATCAATTATCAAGCCACCACCTCACTAGGAGCAACCTTGTCCCAAAATATGTGATTGTTTTGTTCCTTCCGTATTTTCCATGCCACATAGGGGGGGATGACTCTCTAGAATGTCTTAAGGTAGGGGTGGTTAGAGGGCCCATCCAAAAAAACAAACTAAGAATTTTCTCATTAAAGTACCACTGAGTCCCCATAACGAGAGAACCTCCATCGAAACCTCCACAACAAAGGGACAATGTATCAAGAGGTGTTGAGTGGATTCTAAAACTTTATTTAACATAACACACAAAAAATAGCAAGTTGGAATCCTCTCTATTGTAGATTATCAGTTGTAAGGATTGTGCCATGTAGAGCCATCCACCAAAAGAAATTTATCCATGCTAAGATCCAGGGGTGCCAAACACTCTTCCAATCCTTTGGGGCTTCACCACCCACAAGAATATAAGCATATGAAGATTTCAGTGTGAACTCTCTAGAGGGGGTAGGTTTCCATATCAAGGAATCCTCCAATGGGATGGAAGGGATACAATAATTCTAGAGCATCTCCTAAAGTCCATAAGTAGCCTCATTCCAATATTGTCCTGATTGTAAAGTCTTTTCCATTCATTCTCAAGGTCACTATAGTTGCAAGCTAGAGTACCATGTAGCCTTGTACAAGAATTCCTTAGAGGTTGGAAATTTGTGTTCATAAGGGTGCCATCATGTAGCTAGTGATCTTCCATGATGTCAACTTCTTTCCCATTCCCCATCACTCAGTGAGTACCCTTCTTCAATAAATTGTGTTTTTGCACAATGTTATTCCAAATTTTTGAACATGGAGGAAGTGTCACAATCCATAGATGTTGGTACAATGCTTCAACCCTAAGATACTTAGCCTTGATAACACTACACCAACTACTCTATGAGCACATCAATTTCAAACCAACATTATCCAAGAGGGTCTTATCAAATGTCCAATTCTTTGAATCTTTAGTCATCCCATGGACTTAGGTTGGCAAAATTTATCCCAAATTACTAAACTTATTCTATTCTTTTCCTTCATTCTAGAACATAGCAAAATTCACTGAATTTTTTCAATAATCTCTTTATATCTTCTTGGGAGTTTAAAGAGAGAAAGGAAGTACATAGGGATTCCCTATAAATAGGTTAAGAGAAGTTGAAGTTTTCCACATTGCTTAGAATTTTTCCTTTCCTATCCCCAAGCTTCCTCTATAATCATTCCACTGTCCCATTCCAATATTACAAGGTAACTTCTTTTATTGTTAGAGGGAGATTGAGGTAGGTATCTAATAAGAATTACTCCTAGCATTCCACAATTTTGGTAACTTTTAGCCTCAAGTCATTGTCTGTGTTAAAGAATTATACTTTTTTATATAGTTTAGGACTTGTCGTGAAATCCTTTCACAATAGTTAAGGATGGTCTTCCAAGCAAAAAACTTGAATGAAGAAAATTTAAAATTGCTAGCTAAAAAATTGAGGACAACATTACATCATCATATGTATGATACTTTTAGGTACAAGATGGAAAAGGAAAATGTAGAAGAAATAGTGTGCATATTCTACAAGAGAGTTGTAGAAATGGAATGGCATTTCATCATAGAATTATAACTTATGAAGGTATATATACTTATTGCAAAGACAACTATAAGCATAAAATTGTGTATTGGTTTTATTAGAAAAACAAAAGATGAATCATATAGATAACATCTTTTTCGAAATCAATATGAAGAGCATGTAGATAAATTAACAGTGTTTGACTTGGAAACATAGGATGTTAAAACTTGTGGATGACATTAAAATATTTTATTTATTCAGTAAATAAAAATATAACATAGCATGGTCATGGAGAAAAATAGTTTTCTAGCTTCAAAATTTATCCATTACCTACTTTGAGTTAAGTTTCAACAAATCAAGTAGTGAGCATATAGATTAAGCTTCAAATAATCAACTCATAGTCTCACCAAACCCTATAGATTTTATGGAGTTCACAAATATGGAGATACTATATAGAAATTTTAATTAAAGTATAAATAAATGAAATACATCTTATTTTAATGAAATAATAGTAAATTAATATAGACCATCAGGAATTAAGTAATACTTAAGTATTTTAAACCCATAGTTGTGAAAAATAAGTTTAGAAGCATAATAAGAAATATTGTAGGATAAAGTGAATATGCTCTAAGTAATCTCATAAAAAATATGTTTCTTAGAAGTCACCTTGAATTCTTTAAAATACAAAGAATATATGCACTTTGAATACAAATAAGGTACAACTATTAGTCATGTTGTTGTGAATAATTAAAACTAATACTCAAAGTATATTGATGAAAAAAATAGTAAAAATGGAAACTGGAAAAGGAAAATATGATTTCTAGTTTTAGGGTAAAAGCACAAATTTGTGTCATCGTTTATGATACCAAAACTTGTTTTGGTCAAATCTCATTTCTCTATCAAAACTCAATTTTTTTCAAAAACTAAAAATACCATTTTATAGATCTCAGATTCAATATCATCATTATATAATTTTTTGAGTGTTTTGATTAGTTATAATATGTTATAATCTCAAAATATTATAAGCTGATATTTCAACAATTCAAAAGATGCTCCCTCAAAAAAGGAAAAATTAGTAAATCATATCAAAAAAATTTAAAAATTATATTCATCTCTAGAGGAGAGAATCCTCTTCACGAATATGTAATTTTTTTCCAAGAAGGTGTAGATTTGATAGGGAAGTTTTGACAAGAGGAAAAAACTATTAGATTCTAATAAGGTCAAACTTGAGTACTTATAACAAAGAAAATATACATAAAAAATAATTGTTTCTTTTTTTGTTAACTAGCTATACATGTCATCTATAATATATTTTCAAATTAGAATAAAAAAAGATGATTTGCATATACTTGTTTGACGGGAACTACACCTTATATTTTTATAGTTTAAAAAGAGACTTCAAAATAAAATAAAATGAATAAATTCTTACTCAAAAAAATTATAAAAATTATAGTCATAAAATTCATCCAATTCTACACATTTCATCTGTTTACATCATCTTCATATTTTAAACACAAATATGATTTTTTTTGTCATTAATGTTGAACTGTCACATTCTGATATCTCATTTCTTTATAATAGGTGACATAGGTTTGTGCTTTTACCCTTTAGTTAGCTTATAGGTACAAAGATAAATGTTATTTTGGGTAGTAAATAGAGCAATATAAGTGCTATAATTTAATGTGCATCACTTCTTTGTAAGATGGTGTAACATGAAGGGGTTAAAATACATGACATTCACTAATATTACTTACATATTTTTTCATTATTTTTATATTTACATCCCTATACAAAATGAATTTTTTTAAAATTTAAGAATAAATTAATCAATGTGATGTCATGCAAGGCCCAAAGAATCCCTAAAGAAGTTGTCTAGGCTCCTTGCTAACAACCACACAATGGAAACACATAACAACACAAGATCTAATACCAAAGTCAACTCTTTATTCATAAAGCAACTAATTACATGCAATGTGTCGAGCTATATGGCCTTCCCAGTTATAGAAAAATACAAAGCAAGTAATATTCCTACAAGACCTCAGAAGATCCAAATACTTCAAAACCTAACTAGGCTAGATATATAATATCTCACAATAATCTAGTTGAAACTCCATGCAATATCCAAACTTGCTCATGCAAGCCACCAAGCAACCTTATTATTTCCTAAGCCCACACCCAACTACTAGCTTTTCTAAAATTTAATTCTCTCAACTAGTCTTCTCCAACTAACTTCCCTCTGACTAGCTATAACACTACTCTAAATCCATTTTTCATACTTGCATGGCCACAAGTCATTCTATTGCAAATAGAATCATCTAGAATCCAACTAAACATAATTTTCCTTAAGTCATCTTACAAATATTATTAAATGAACATAGGAGAAAGAGCCAAGCCCCAAAATATCTCCCCACACATCCCATGATTGATCGATGCCATGATTATGTGCAACACATTAAATGCATAGATAATTTAGTCAAATGTCCCAAGACACTCAATTGGTGAATGAAACCACTGAACATCAAAAGAAAATATTAAGAACACTAGGTATACATCGAGCATACGGAGCAAGTACCTCCACCAAGGTCCCACAAGAAGCACCGAGCATAGTTTCTACTAAGCACCATATCAACTAAGCACCCTAAGCATTACCAAGATCCTTCAATCACCAAGTTCCTTGGGTGAAACTATAACTATCCCAATAGTGACTATAAACCACCACTTCTTCAACCAAGTTCTACAACTCCAAGGTCCAAACTACTCTAGCATACAAAGTTTCCAACTAACATAGGATGCTCCTACATCACAAGGAAAGAACATCATTTTATTTACATTTTGAATTTTGAATATTTCTTTCTAACATGTATCTTGAATTTCATCACTAATATATGACATGATTTAATATCCACATAATATTGTGGCACAATCTAATATGTGGCAAAAAAATTAGTTGAATTATTTCTAATGAAGATAACAATATAATCACTGGATTCTTATGATGTGGGAATTGCACAAAAGAAGTGTGCCACAAAATAATAATGTGTAAATGATGTGAGGAAATTATGGAAATCATTTACTATTATTATGTGAAGGTATAAAAAAAATCAAGGAATCTCTTACAATTTTCCAAAATCCAATAATACAATTAGATTAAGATAAATAGTAATACATTTAGAGTAAGATGAATAATGATACACTGATTTCCATTCAGTAGAATAACTTAAGAACTATACATTGAAGTTTATTTTTGTATAGAATATAGGTTAAACCTTCTATAATATACCAAAAAATAGTAGGGATTGATGAATAATGATACAAATATTTCTAATTAATAGACTATCTCAAGAAATGTAGATTTAGGCTTATTTATATATAGAATATATTTTTTCAATTAAGGGTTAAAATTGAATTTTCTTTTATGGGGGCCCAAAACCTTGATAGTCATTACAAAATAAAATTAAAATAGGTTGCAAGTTGAAACAATACTAAAAATGAAAGCTAGCACCCCTTAACATACAACAACCCACCATAGAACCAACACAAAAAATTTACAAAGAACAAAAATAAATAAAAATCTATAGACCTATCCCATGAACTTAGAAAGAGAAGTAGACCATTAAGCTAGACCAATAACCATACAAACTTTAAGCTAGCTCAAGAGCCATCCCCTCTTTCATTTCTAGGATGATCTTTTCCATGACTACTTTGGCATCATCTTTGTTAAGTTCATAATTCTCATCCTTCATCTTTCTAGTTGTTAACTTAGTGTTTTTTTTACTAGGAGACTCTTCCACTACCTTAGTGTCATCTAGGTCCAATAGTACCATAATCTTGTTTGCATTCAAATCAACATTACCTCCAATTTTATTCATGCTCTATACCATTGTCTCTAAGAGTTTTTGGTAATTCTTAACCATGTTATTGGTAGTGTTTTCTAGGTCATCAATTCTATTCAGAAAATGTTGAAACAAATTGTCCTTATCCATTACATACCCAATTGCTTCATTCTCAAGTCCCTTATTTATCTTATTCACAACTTCTCCCATCGAGCATTTAGGGCTCTATAATTTATATTGCAATTTTTGATGGAGTTAAATGTCCATTTCTCTCTTTCAAAGGTATACATGGAGATTTCCTTCACTATTTGCATAACACCCACATGAGGCTGAATGTTCACCCATTTTAGATCATATTCTAGAATATTTACATTGATCTCATTCATATCCACTAGGTTGGCCACTAGAAAATTGCTTTCCCTATATTCCACATTCTTATCTCCTATCTCTTCATGGGAAGCTCTCAATGGAAAGTTTTGAGAAGAAATAAATATGTCATGGAATGTTCCTTTCAGAATATTTGAAGCAAAAGGCTTCTTTTTCAAATTCCTCATCATCCTCACAAGTTTTATTCTTTTTGATAGATGCATCTTTCTTCTTCTACATAATTTCTCTAACTTCCTTGGAATTTATAAAAGCAGGGGAAGGGAATGTACTTGGAAGTTTGAATATTTTTTCAACTAAACCACCAAAGTAATTGGCCTCACCATCCTCCTCTATATCTATAAAATTCACCTCTTCCTCAATACAAACTTCAGAATTAGAAAATCATTTTTTTTTATATAATACTCTTCTTATTTCGTTTAATAAACTCCATTCTTTCTTCACCCAATTGTCCAATTAGATGCTTACCATTTCATTTTCTACTACTAGGAGTTCTAAGGATTTTCTTAATCTTACTAGAAATAGACATATGGATATTCTCATTTAAAAAATTCTTAATAAACTCAAAAATCAATCACATCAACCCTTCATGCATTATGGGTTTGTTTAATATCTCCTTGAAATCCTCAGTACTATGCACTAGAGAATAAAGAAATTAAAATAGAAAACAAAACCTAATTTTGTGTATAAAATGATTTAATAGAATAAAATGATAATATAGATCCCTATCATACCTCCCATCCAAACTAATGTAATGGATTATACCTTTTTAGTACTAGTTTCCACAATATTTTAATAAAAGAAATAGCCAAGATCGCTCCCTTTTCTTTAACTGGAGATCCATCATCAGATTTCAAGAATTTCATAATTTATTCCTTAGTAATTTCTTTATTAATGAAGGATTTCATACATTTAGCTCTAAGACCATTATTATCACCATTATGTCAAGGTTCAACTCAAGATGTCTCCTCATTGAGGTAACCATTTGTACATCTCATCCATTAATAAATGCCTCTATAATATATGGTTTGACATCTTTCATTCTCTCCATATATGGAATTAAAATTTCATTTTCTATCTTATCCCAAACTTTGGGTTCTTGCTTCCATCTAACATAGTCCCCAAGTTCTTTCCTTTTCAGAGCGCCACCCATATTTATGTTTCCACAACTTTCCTCACCAATTATATTTTTTCTAAATAAAGCACTTTTTTTTAGAGGAGGGCTAGGATAAATGAAATAAAACAAAATTACCCCCATAAAGCATGGGAGTATCTATGAAATCTATACATCAACTTTCCTTAAGTACTTCCATCATTACAATACATGTCACTAGGCTTGTCTGTCATTAATAACCAACTTTTTTATTTTCCACTCTTTGCATAAC
The DNA here is from genome assembly GCA_028749045.1 of Cupressus sempervirens. NCBI lineage: Eukaryota > Viridiplantae > Streptophyta > Pinopsida > Cupressales > Cupressaceae > Cupressus > Cupressus sempervirens. Next base: position 782,658,299 of record CM053792.1, read on the forward strand.
AACTTGTCACTATTGATCATTGCTTTTAAGTTTTTGTACACTTTTATGTTATCATCCTATAGTATGGATTAAAGATGATGATAAAAACTTCAGCAAGGATATCATCCATGTAATTCGCTTCTCTATACATGTTGCTAATGACCACCATATCTAGATTTTTTTACAATATTTTTTACACTCTATCATAATATTACTTATGGCCCATGAGGCCTTAACCTTTTTCTTTAAGTAGTTTAGAATATTTATAGCATTCCCCTCAATCTATAACCATTTTTTGTTAGATTTTCTTGCCAACCTTAAATCATGAAGGAGACCCATAGCTTCAGCTAGTTGATTAGCTTGAAATCCAATAGTAATAGCAATCACCTTAATAAGATCCTCATCCCCATTTTTAATAATTGCACCAAAGCAAGCAGCTCTAGGGATCCCCTTTGATTCTCTATCAAAACTCATTATGCATCAGCCCTTAGATTGACAATTTTATCTAGCATTCTCTATTTTCTCTTTAATGATATATTTTTGTCATCCCTTAGCAATCTTCAATAACTCCCTTATCAAAACCCACCTTTACCTTGAATTTTCTATGGAACTTTTCCACCAAATTTAATTTTATTCTATCATCCAACACTATTGGTGATCAAAAGGAATCCCTAAAAACTCTATTATATTGTTCTTTCTAGAGGTTCCACAATACATGGGAAGCAAGGAGAAACTAGAGGTCTTTATCCACTAGAACTCTACAACTTCTCCATATAATCCACAAATCAAACACCATCCATTGCAAGGTCGAATAAAAGTTCCATCTTTGGAATAAAATCTTCAAATCTCCCAAGCATAAGGAATCTAAAAAAAATATCGTCTCTAGTACCAAGGGCCCCTTCATAGAGAAAATATTAGTTAGTTAAAAAAAAGCCCTTTTCATACGATTATGGAGAGTGAGGATTTTTTTTCTATAGTACCAGTCATTAGAAGATATATTCTTTTGGAATAAGGTAATCATTCCGCATCGTGGCCAACACTAGGGGGTTGATTTGAGTTTGAAGAGAACTCATCCCCAATGCCATACAGAAAGAAATATTAGCATTACCTTCCCAAATGATTTGATCAAAATCTATCTTAATTAACACTATGGAATTTAGGTTGATCATAGAATGAGTAAAGATGAGGTCAAGAACTATCAAGTCCACCCATCTATCATTTTTCCAATAATCCCTAATTTGTAATTTAAACAAAAAAATGCATATTTCCTTGAAGGGAGCAAACATCAACAAGAAAGAGATCATATCCTAAAAAAATTAGTTCTCTTTCCAAAAGTCAACACTTTGACTATTTCCCACTTTATATCTAGATTTTCAATTAGTAAAATCCTTACCATGTTGGATGACATTCAAAAAACAAGAACCTTAAACAAGGTTTTGGAAATCCATGAAATTCATTAGGTTCATATTATTGATAAAGTATTTACTCTTCAAGATCTTATTCCAATCTTTATTATCTTCAAAAGTATGCCAAATTCTCTTAACCATAAGGGTTAACTTTAGCACTATGAGAGATTGAATACCTAGGCCCAAATTAGATTTAGCATTACAAAATTTATCCCATGTAACCCAAGCCAACCTTTTCTTATCCACAACTCCAGATAGAAGAAAGTTCCTTTGGACTTTTTTAGTAGAATCCAAAAGTTTTCCTGTCATTTTGAATAAACTATGAGCATAATCTAGTAAAGTTTGCAAAGTTGATTTAAGAATTTAATGTTTCCCTACCAAAATAAGTAAATCCCATTTCCATCTACCCAATTTCACATTTAATCTATCAACCAGGTCTTCTGAGAAAAACTCCAAAGTTTTAAGCCTTAAAGGAAGCACAAGGTAGGAGGTTAGTCGATTATCAATTTTACAATCCAAAATGCTAGTAGTCTATGGGGTATTGACAAAGAAGAGAGGAATTTTTTCAAAATTAATCAACTACCTAGAGGCCTTAGTGTACACGTGGAGGAAATATTTGAAATTTATAGTTTTTCTTAACGAAAATTCCTCCATTACAACAATATTATCAACAACTTTCTCATGGGATAAAATTAGACCATTTGAAGAAGGTTTAAGACCAACAATTAACCCATCTAACACATAAGCACTAAAAAATATGCCTAGGGTCCCCATCATAATCAAAAAGATAATAGGAAATAGTGGGTATCCTTGTCCCAATACTTTTAAAAGTTTGATTTTTTTTGAAGAGGATGCATTTACAATAACAATAAATGATAAATTACCAACCAACTGGTTACCAACTTGGATAAAATGATCACCAAAACCAATTTCTTCAACACATTAAACATGAAGTCCTAGTCCACTCAATCATAGGCTTTTGAAAGGTCAATTTTTTAAGAAGAAAACCTAAGAATTTAGATAATTAGTAGAGTGAATTTCCTTGTGAACTTTAATAATTGAATCCATAATCTATCTATTAGGAATAAACCCATTTTCTTGAGGCGATATGATTGAAGTAAACACAATCAATAATCTCAATGTCAAAATTTTTGAAAATACCTTATAGATAGAGTTGCACAAGATTAATTGTCTAAAAGATTCGACGGTTCTGACATTGATGCAGGGAGTTTGGAGAGTCATAACTTTTGACTCAAATCTGGGTTTTTTTCAAAATCTATAGTTGAGCTAGATTCCAACTTAGCTAGCTCTATTGGGGCCATTTCAACTTTTTTTTTTTAGAGCCAAAAATTCCATCTTGACCTCTGAATTTCACTTTTAAAATATCTTATGTGTTTTTTTTATTTTTCTGCTTTGTAATAATAACTTCAAATTTTCATTCTAAATTTTGGAGATTAGTTGGCAATTCACATTTTTAGTTTAAAGGGTAGATTTAGGAAACTTCAAATTTGCTTTTGAATTTTTTTTAGAAGTTACCAAAAATGGTATGTTTTTCCTATTGTCAAAATTTGCTAAATTTGGAAATCTCCTTTTTTTGTAGTAGTTTTTATTTAATGGAGTTAGAGATCCATGTAGAAGTAGTTTTGGAGAAATGAAGAATTGAGAGTTTGAATCTGTATTGTGTTTTGTTATGAATTTATTAATTTCTATGAGTTGAGATTGGCATGCTACATTAGACATCCTCTTTTTTAGGGATCGACACTATAAAAGTTGAATTAAGTTGTTTATGTAATTTTCAAGAATAAAAAAATACTTTAACTATCGTAGAAACCTCTATAGTCATAGTCTTCCAAAAATGTTGGAAGAAAAACATTCGGAAACTATCAACACCCGCATAGTTATCACCTCCAAAATATAAAATATCTTTGTGAAAGTCTTCTATAAACCTTCTATAACATGCTAAGAAAATTAATGATAAATGGTAAATTTATATATGGTGTTAGATGGTTGGCATAAGAACATAATGAAAATGTAGTGATATGTTTTCTATAAATGTACTCAAATAGAATACATATGCACAATCCAAAAAGAATTATTAAATGTAGGAATTTTTATTAGAGCTATAATGTGAAGTCATAAAGTCACAGATATTTATTGAAGAGTTTTTGGAATTGTTATAATCAATGTTTACATTTTTTTTTTTAAAACTATCCCACCAAAGTGTCTTATCCTTATATGTTTTTATTAATCTATATAGGTTTACAAAAAAATCTTTTATTTAGATATCTTTTGGTAAGAAGTTATGGGCAATTACCCCTGTTCTATGATTTCCACTTTTATATATGAAATGAACATTTAACGAGACTATTATGATGCCTACATCTCAAATACACATGTTTGATAATAAAAAAAATTGGTTATTCCTCTACATATCAATTGTAATTTTTTAATTGAATGAAAATGTTATTTATAGACATAGCATCATTGAATAGTGTTTTAATAGAAATGGGTTTATGCTAATTAGATGATTAATTTATCCACTATTTATTTAAAGATTTAGATGTGATATGAGAGTGATCAAATAAAATTAAGGCATTATGCTATCATTAAATTATTGATAGTAAAAAGAAAAATAGTTATAAAGGATAGTGAAATCTATATCTATGCACCTTAAAGTGAAAAAAATGTTTTTTGAGTGAACAAAATTATTTCTTGTTCAACTAAAAGATATGTAATGCCAACTGTAATACCCCAAAATTGGATCATTTCCATGATCACCAATTCTAGTCTATTTTGATCAATTCTAAGACCTATTCTAATAGGCAATTCTCATTCTAATTGTCACTGCTTGACTTAATTGTCAGATGTAGAAAACCCTAATCTGCATTCATTATATTTCCTATTTAATTCCTATAGTACTCACTCATATTAGTCATAGTAAACTTATTTGATTTAAATTTAATTTAATCTAAAGTATTTATACTTTAATTAAATTAAATCATTACCTAAGGCTAATGTACTAAGGAATTAAATTTATTTAATTTATTAAATATGTCTATTTTTAATTAATTATATATGATTATTTAATTAAATGGAAAAGGCATTTATGAGATCATATCTCACTTATTAAATTAAATAATATCTTCAAATTCTACTCTTCAGTTCAAAATGGAAACTTTAAGTAAAGTACTTCTCAAAATTAGAATCAATCCAATTAACTTACTCTCTCACTCATGGCAAGTTCAGTTGATTGCTCATCACACTCAGATCAGAAATAGTTCACTTCACCTGCACAAGGAAGTTTCCATCTTAACTGAATCTTTGGTTCAATCCTGACCATCAATCTAAGTTGATGGATTCCAAGAATTCTATTTAAGGGACTCATAATTCCTTATCAAAAAGGTTGAATTGAATTCCTATTGAATCTCTGCTGAATTGTGCATTCATTTGAGCTCACTACTTTCATAAGACTTTCATTTTCTAGATTAATATCATTTAGAATTAATGTGCATTCATTTAGATAATTCTATTTACATGTTCTTAGATAAATTGCATCTTTCATATAGAATAATTGCATTCATATAGATTAATTGCATTTAAATCCTTCATTCTTAGAGGGTCTGGTTGCTTACATCTCAAATTTGAGGATATTTAATAAGAAAAATCTCTCTAGATAGAAGGCAACAGGTCACCTTTCCAGACTATTCTTAGGTGAACAATCTCATTTTCATTCCAGGATGAATATGCAAATAAAGACTGTGTTGAAGTGTGTGTGTTAATACTGGCCACATTTACACGCATACACCAACTAATAGTTTTCTTTTGTATTTTGATTTTCAAACACTTTAGGCTTATTTTCATGCATGTGTTATTTTTGGAGATATTGGATTATTGGTTATTCAGCATTATTCATCGCTTGATTTTATCCATATTTGTTATGTAACATGATACTCTTCATATATTATTGGATGTTGCTTGAATGACGCTTAGTGTTAGCCCAAACTGATAATGTTGTTATTATATGTAAAAGAGTCATGTCAGTTGTTATGTTGTGATTGATATCAAGCTTTTTTTTGCTAGACATTGTGTTGATTCAGTAGAGTATCAAATCATTTGATTGATGAAGAGGATTTAATTAAAGAATGTTGTTGGAAGATTTGCTTAGTGTTGGTTTTCAATGGGTACTTGAGTGAGTTGGACTATGATAGTATAATGATTATTTTATTATTATTTTTATGAATAGACCTTTTCCATTAATTATAATTTAAAGACACATATTCAAAAAAAAGGGGCTGAGGGATACAAGATCACCCCATGAGTTCAAATGGTCTAAGGCTGGAGATCAACTATTCATCAAAAAAACATATATAAGCATATATAAAGCGTCAAAGCTACAAGAGCAGTGCCAGTCAAAGGAGGTTCTTTGTCATCAAAACCCTAGAAATCCTTGGGGTTAGTGGTTGACTCATGGGGAACCCAACTATCACCATCAGCTATTAGGATAAAACCACAGACAGAAATAACAATTACATGCAAATATAACCAATAACAAAAAATAATAGATCGCACAAAAATGAACACAAGGCATCAAGATTTAATGTGGTTCACCCAATCCCTGGGCTACATCCACCAAATTGCAAGTCCGATATTATTACAATCCAATGATTACAACTTGATGACAATCTATAATTCCTTATAGCTCAATACCACTGCAAGAAGCAATTTTGCATCACAACATAATGAAAATTCCTAACCCTAAACCCTTTTAAACAAGTATTTTATGCCATTTTAGGGTTACAACATGTTGGCCATATGTCGGCTACAATGTTGACCATGGCCCATTTTTTTTTTAGAATTTATGAAGTATGTACAGTACTTTCCTGATCAGTCACCACAATCTAACAATCTCCTACTTATATAGTACTTTTCTAATCAGTCACCACAATCTAACAATCTCCTACTTGGGGACTGATCAGGCTCCACACTAAACAACAATCTCCCACTTGGAGATTGATCCTATAGAAAGACCACTACCACATGGGGCTCCTACTAGATCAAACCTCCTTGGACTCTGCTATTCTTTTATTCATGTTCAGTCTAGAAGACCAACTAAAGCTGAATAACAAGGAATATAACCATTTCCACATAACCCATAATATATCTAAAATAAATATGCAATTAAAATCCACATGCAAGAGAATAGACAACATACCCACAAAATTGTGACACAAGATATACACTGGGAAACCCAGCCTCCAAAAGCATCGATCGCCATGTATTATTCATCAAAAAACACCATTGCAATAAAACCATGAAAGCCTTCAAAATCATAGCCACAATCGAGAAAACTATGTGAACAAGTATGAATCCAAAACATCCCATGCCATGCTTCCAACCTTCACAAATGCTCCCTTGGCTAACCTATCAAGCCTTGTCCCACTCGACTCTTGCCTTTTTTTCCCTTCTTGTCACTCTCTTTTGTTTTCCATACACACAACTTTCATAGAAATCCATATTAACACAGTTTATACCTGGTAAAACTTTATTTGAATGAAGTATTTTCATACCTTTCTCACTCATGTGCCCAAGTCTATTATGACATAGTGTTGTATTAGAATCTATAGCAGCTATTTGTTCTCCCTGCTCAACTATAGCAATTGTTCTTGAACATTCATTTTTCTCTGAAACAATTAAAGTAGAAGGAACAATGTGACTTGTACAAAGATATAAGGTGCCTACCTTCACACCTTTTGCTACTAGAAGGGAACCTTTTGAAACTTTCCAATTTTTATCATTAAAAGTAACTACACAACCCTCATCACCGAGTTGCCCTACTAAAATTAAATTCCTACTCAACCTTGGAACATGTCTTACCTCATGTAGTAGCCAATGATTCCCATTCTACAACTTAATCTTAATTTTTCCCTTTCCAAAAATTTGATAGGGTTCATTGTCCACCAAATAAACAAGCCCAAAATCCCCTTGGACATAGTCAATGGAATAACCTCTATGAGGTGTAGCATGAAATGAAGCACCAGAATCTAAAACCCATGAATCATCAACACTTTCTAAAGATAGAAGCAAAGAATCCTCTTCAAATTTGTTACTTACCACATTTGCCTCCTTGTCTCCATCTAATTTATCTCCTTCATTTTTCTTTTAATTCCAACAATTTTTCTTTTTATAGCCTAGTTTCCCATAGTACCAATAGTCATTCGGTCCTCTCGATTGAGACCTCTTCCCCTTTGACTTTCCACTTGATTTCCCATGGTTTCCAGAGTTACTTCCTCTCTCAGTCATTCTAGCCCTACTTTGTGCATTCAAAGAACTTCCTGATGTAGATCCACCTAAGGATTTCTTATGAGTTTCCTTAGTCAAAACAACATCGATCACATCATCATATTTTAGGGTACTAGATCTAGGAATAGAATTACTCACCACCATTACCAAGCCATTCCAGCTTTCAGGCAAAGAACACAAAATCAAGAGAGCCCTAATTTCTTCATCAAAATTGATACCCACAGAAGATAACTAACTAGTAATAGTATTAAATTCATTTAAATGATCTGCAATAGATCCACCTTCTACCATTTTCATATTAAATAAATGCTTAATGAGAAATACCTTGTTAGAAGCAGAGGGCTTTTCATACAGTCTTGCTAGGGTTTTCATCAACTCTTATGTCGTCTTTGCCTTTTTAATATTAAATGCCATTGATGCTGCCAGACATAACTGAATGCTTCCAAGTACCTTTCTATCCAAAATATCACATTCATCATTTGACATAGATTCTTGATTCTTGGCTTTTCCTTCCAACGGCTTCCATAAATCCTTCTGATAAAGATAGTCTTCCATGTGCATCTTCCATAACTAGCAGTTTTGCCCATTAAACCTATCAACCCTCAGCTTATGAAATGTCCCTTTACTGATTTTATATGATATTTCAAGCCTCTAATCAGATCTTTAAGATAAAACAACCAATATTTCAAAGATGCACCAATTTCTCAATAAACCCCAAATCGGGTATGCCGGAAATAGTGCCAAAATTTTCACAGCTTCACATATTATTAATAAATCTGAAAGAATACATTTTTAAAGAAATTTCAGCAGCATAACAGCCTAAAAAATGAAATTTTTAGATCTGTATAAAATTTACACAACAGCTCCCAAATGGAGGACAAAAATAAATGTTCATCGAGCTCTTGAAAATAACACAAAATAGCCGGAAACACCACAAAAGCACTGATAATCTATCAAAGAAGTATAATCATGAAAAAATATATATATTCAGCTCTATTTTAACATCTAAAAGTCTAAAATACAACAGCAACCCAAACTGATATGAAATACTCAACTGGAAACACCAAACTCTTACAAAAAAACACACCCGAAAACCACAAATCTGCACTATTCAGCACAAAGGAAAACTCTGCATGATCATGCACATGGAATGGCTTCAAAATCCCATCCTTAGCCTTCCTAGAAACCTGAAAACTCCCATTCTTGGGTCTCCTTCTCCACAGGTTTGGTAGCCTCTGAAGAACAACAAAGCAATACGCAAAAATCAAGTTCTAGAATGAGCCCAAAATGCCTCCAAACTCCTTAAAAGAGGGCATAACCCTAACTCATGTCCAAGAGGGTTTAATAAAACATATTTTAATAATAATTTTCATTTATTAGTCCATTAGCTTTCAAATATTATCCCCTTTTTTTGAAACTTCACCTTTTTGGGCCTGCCTGCCTTAGAAAAGATTATTATTTTTAATTATTTGAAAAGGGGACATGACAAGTCCTCCCCTTCCAAATATTGCTTGTCCTTAAGCAATGGATAAACAATAAACCAATCAATCCACCTGGATCCCAAATGTAGTCATGAACTATACTATTGTCACTTAACACAGGCTCCTGCAATATCCTCTGCAATATAACCAAGAGGAATCCATAATCAAACTGACAATTACTGCTCAACCAAACTCCAAAGTCACAACTTCCACAGTCAGAAACCCACGAGACACAAACTCTTAGAACATCAAAACTCAAGTAAAGTGGACAAATCAAACTACCAACACAATAAATACCATCAATGCATTCCACTAGCCTATACAAAATGTACAATCCAACTCTGCAACAATGGTGAATGATCTCGAATGAAACTATACCAAGTATGGAGAATCCACACACTATACAACTCCTACAGTCAACACAACTCTATAGATCACCGACCACTATCTCATAACCATAACTCCCATGCACCCCTGATGGTGAAAAGCCATCACAAGATAAACAACAAGAATTGGAACCCAAACCAAATTTGCCTGCCATCAACTCCTCAACACAAGGATCAAATGCTAACTGCTGTACATACCTTGCAATATAATGTTGATAAAAAAAACCAACCTCAGTCAACAACTCACCATGAACAAGTGATACAACCCACTGTGACTGATCACCAGCTAAGTCAGGAGATGTCATAGCCAAAGGAGTAGAATCAATAACAACACCCGCTGAAGCATCACTCTGAAACTCCTGCTCTAAGTCATGTATTATCAAGCTATCAATTGTAGAACCTCTTTCCATGTTGTGCCCATCACAACTCTCATCCCAAGGCGTTAAACTATCCCATAACTGATGATAAGCACTAGGAACCAAAGTACATCTCTGTATCATCATCTCATCAACATTGTCATCAAAGGTAAATCGATGAGCATACCTCACAATGTAATGCTGATAGAATGCTCCAATCTTAGTCAGTGGATTAGACTGCAATCCAGATGTAACTAACTGTGATCGATCACTAACCAAGTTGGAACTGACTACTACCTCTAAAGACATCGCCAAGGGAGTAGTATTACTAGCAGGAACCATGCCAACTATCAGCTCACCAACATCACACATGGTCTTTGATACAACATCTCTAGTCTTCGTGCCATTAGTGCTAGAGGTCACCACCATGTCAAGCATACCACAACAATCTACTACAGCACCCAACTCAACTAAACCTGACTCTAGTGGGGATGAACCCGATATGCCAATGTTAGTATCAAGGATGGATGCATCCCAATCTCCACTATCTTTGACAATCTCAACCATGGAAATCCTTGGATCATCAGACACCATAGCTTGTGACTATACAAAATCTAGTAAAGACTGTAGTTGCTCTAACTCCATGGTCACCTTAGCCAAATGAAATTGTGACTCCTTGAAATCCAACTATGTACTCTCAAGAATCTCAGAAGTCACCTCATCTTCCTTGGCCAACAATGCATCATATGTTGTACTACCCCACTCCATAAGATAATCTCTGTCGGCTACCAACTACATATAATCTTGTCTCAAAATCTGGATAGCCTCCCATAAAGAGTGGAACTCTGTCAAGGAAAGATAACTGCCTCCCTACTCATTACTAGTAGGAGAACCCCATCCATAAACTGCTAACAATTGATGAGCAGCATTGAAATATTGGCATGCGATAGCAATGTCTCACTCACTAACTCTTAACTGATTAGACACATGATGGCACTGGCTTGACTATCTCCTAAAAACCTCCTTTGATACACTATCTAAAGGAGTATCCTCAAAGTTACTAGTCTCTAGATTATTACCATCCATATCCTGTGAATCAACTCTAAAGCTCATATCAACAAACGCAGTATCAAAAACTATAGCACTGTTGTCCAACTCCTTTGTACCAAAGGAAACTAAGTCTTCAAAACTTCCCACTACATCCTCCTAGATGTCATCAATGCCATTATGATCCTGGGACTCATCTATACACACTACCAAATATGAAAGATCATCAACACATTCTAGCAAGTATGGTCGATTGGATATATGAAAAAATCCCAACACCAGTGTATAAAAACTAATACCAACATCGGACAAGCTGCTAGCACAAGAAAACACAAAACTGTGCAATCTTCTAATCAAATCCATGATAGCACCCAAACAAACACTACTACCAAAAAGTGTTAAAGATCTCCAGTCAACTGAATCCCAAATGCCAATATAACAATCTTGAGTCCATATTTGTAAACTAGAATCAGCTGGTAACTCAAAAAAAATCCTCACTTGAGTAATATGACCAATACCAACTAACTCCACATACCTATCATGATGAGATAATGAAGTCACAATACTGTCTTTTTTCACTTTCAGCTGGCTAGACAAATCGTGTGAAGTACTACCAGCCTCAACCTCATGTGACAAAGCATCTAACTGTGCCTGGTACTCTTTCTCAGCAAATTCATGAATGCTCAATGTTTGCTCATCTCTACCAGGTATCTCACCATCTGAATCCACTACACTATAGTCAATACCTATTGTAACTATACCATCCTGAATACCTAGGATATCACCCTTTAACAACCTGTATACAATTATCTCAATTTGAGTATCAAGTTGACCATTACTATCAATCTGCGTAATATCCTTTCTCACTGCCTCCTGTGGTGGAGTAGAATTTGAGACCTCTACCTGGCTATAAGCTAGTTTCTCAAACTCCTCATGCAAGTTCTTGGTAATTGTGTCATCTGCCCTGTGAGAAAATTTTCCAAATAGAAATCCAGTCAACTTATCCACCTTGGCTGGGTTGGATAACATGTCATTCATTATACGGTGGTGCTCAACCAACTATTCAGACATATCATGGCTTATTTTCCTAAGTTTATCTCAAATGTCTAAATAACCATCCTTTCTACTATTCTGACTCTGGATATCAATTGTCCAAGATCATGTCCTCTAAGACTCTGTACTATACCTATCCATTCTGGATAAAGTAGAGTGTAACCCCAATAGGTTATAACTTCTTCAAACACCAAGAACTAACATGCAATTGATTACAAGTAGCATGCAACCATAGATTTTGACATGTAGCTGATTAGAAGCAACACCACCAAATTCACCAAGAACTAACATGCAAATGATTAGAAGTAGCATGCAACCATAGATTTTGACATGCAGCTGATTAGAAGCAACATGAAACCACCAAATTCACCAAGAACTAACATGCAAATGATTAGAAGTAGCATGCAACCATAAATTTTGAAATGCAAGATTTGGGTAGTTGTCAAAACTGACATGCAAACTTCTACAAACCCTCAGGCTGGAAAGATCATAGCTCTGATACCACTCAAATGTCCCTTTACTGATTTTATATGATATTTCAAGCCTCTAATTAGATCTTTAAGATCAAACAACCAATATTTCAAAGATCCACCAATTTCTTAATAAACCCTAAATCGGGTATGCCGAAAATAGTGCCAAAAACTTCACAGCTTCACATATTATTAATAAATCTGAAAGTGGACATTTTTAAAGAAATTTCAGCAGCATAACAGACTAAAAAATGAAATTTTCAGATCTGTATAACATTTATACAAAAACTCCCAAATGGAGGACAAAAACAATGTTCATCGAGCTCTTGAAAACAACACAAAATAGCCAGAAACACCACAAAAGCACTGATAATCTATCACAGAAGTATAATCACAAAAAAATACATATATTCAGCTCTATCTTAACATCTAAAATTATAAAATACAACAGCAACCCAAACTGATATGAAATACTCAACTGGAAACACCAAACTCTTACAAAAAAACACACCCGAAAACCCACAAATCTGCACTGTTCAGCACAAAGGAAAACTCTACATGAGCATGCACATGGAATGGATTCAAACTCCCATCCTTATCCTTCCTAGAAACCTACAAACTCCCATTCTTGGGTCTCCTTCTCCATAGGTTTGGTAGCCTCTGAAGAACAACAAAGCAATACGCAAAAATCAAGTTCTAGAATGAGCCCAAAATGCCTCCAAACTCCTTAAAAGAGGGCATAACCCTAACTCACGTCCAAGAGGGGTTAAGAAAACATATTTTAATAATAATTTTCATTTATTAGTCCATTAGCTTCCAAATATTATCCCCTTTTTTTGAAACTTCACCTTTTTGGGCATGCCTACCTAAGAAAAGATTATTATTTTTAATTATTTGAAAAGGGGACATGATAGCTTACCCTCATCTTTCATCGCTCCCACTCAACCGTTAGACTCCCACTTAAATGTGAGACTTTCCTACGGAGGATAACTGAAAGACAACCTCGCTCTGATACCACTTGTTAGGATAAAACCAGGGACATAAATAACAATTACATGCAAATATAACCAATAATAGAAAATAATAGATCACACAAAAATGAACACAAGGCACCAAGATTTAATGTGGTTCACCCAATCCCTGGGCTACGTCCACCAAACTACAAGTTTGATATTATTACAATCTAGTGATTACAACATGATTACAATCTGTAATCCCTTACAATTCAATACTGGCACGAGAAGCAATTTTGCATCACAACATAATGAAAATACCTAACCCTAAACCCTTTTATACAAGTATTTTATGTTGCTTTAGGGTTACAAAATGTTAGCCATATGTCACTCATATGTTGACTACAATGTCAGCCATGGCCAAAAATAATTTTTGGGGGCCGAACCCCAAAGAATTTATGAAGTATGTACAGTACTTTCCTGATCAGTCACCACAATCTAACATTAGTAGCATCTTTATTAGCATCATTTCCTGTATCTTCCTTGGCCCTAGGAGGAGAAATGGATAAATCCAACCGAGGGAAAGCCCACATGAGATCATGATGAGAAAACAACCAACCCACATTAGTGGCAGCAGGAAGAGCCATCGATGACCAAACCTATCCCAGCACCTGAGGAGGCAATATCAAGTGAAGATGGCCACAAAAACCACCACTGGGAGCATGATGATGAGGCTATGACCTGGGGGTTTATGAGTGGTGAGAAGATCTGCTCCAACCTTGCTAGAAACCATGAGGAGGAGTGTTGTCACTAAACAAAACATCTAGAGGCATGGAGGTAACCATATAAGGGGCATTTCCCTAGTGAGCAAGTAGCTCCTGTAGGTGAGCCACCTCTACAACTTTTTCAGTTTCTACTTGTATCTACAACATGACATTATTAAACATACATTCTTTGGAGTATGTAGTAACATGAATATCAAGAAGCTATGAGAGAATTAAAAAAAATTGTGATCTTTCCAAATTGTAAACAAAATCTCCATTCTAAAAGCATTCCAAATCTGGGCATATCTAAAAGGGAGTCTGGGAGCATCACCCAGAACCACCATATGCCAAGTGAAAGCCTCTAGATGAAAAGGCCTAAAAAAATCATGAATCTAGAGTCACTAATTCTGGGCTTGTCTGCAGAACCAATAAATATGTAGGATGCTTTCAATTTGACCACAAAAAGGGTATCTGGGATCTAGAACTCCCAAATGTCAGAGCTAAGGACCCAAAGGTAAGCCCTAGAAAAGGAGACACCAAGTGAATTGAGAAATATTTGGTTTTTTGATGGTATGCCAAACAATGGAAAATCTAAGACTTCGAGTCTTATGAGAATAATATAAATGCCAATGTTGGTTAAGAGTATCAACTATCAAAAGATAGGGCACCAGCCACCCATACCCTAGCTTGGGCTTGTAACTAGTCATTGGAGTGTTAGTATACCAATTCCAATCTTTCCACCGAGGGTGGGATGAGTGAATTCCAAGCTTTTGTAAAAAATTGGGAGGGGTCATAAAAACTAAAAGATGAATTGTCCGTCAATTTGAATGGATAAGCTTATACTACACCTTTAGATCCTCCAATGAGTGAGGGCTCATAG
This sequence comes from Cupressus sempervirens, assembly GCA_028749045.1. Taxonomy (NCBI): domain Eukaryota; kingdom Viridiplantae; phylum Streptophyta; class Pinopsida; order Cupressales; family Cupressaceae; genus Cupressus; species Cupressus sempervirens. The sequence goes on from CM053792.1 coordinate 782,673,374, forward strand.
TAACCCTAGAGAATAAATCTTTGGGCATTTTAATACCCCTGTAAAATAAATACAAAGCACTAGCTCCTTGAATCTTGGCTAAAGGTACACCTTGAGTGGAAAACAAGGGTGACCACCAAAGGTTTTGTTGGTTCATTAAGAGCCCATCTCTAAACCCATTACTAGCCTAATGAAGCCATGGCTTGATGGCTCCCTAGGATTTCCAAATGCTCTTAGCAGAAAAAGTGCCCTGAATTTGAATACGTTTAGAATTGACAAGGGTTCAAAAGCCAATCCCCTTCCAAGTTGGAAGGTTAACTGGAAATCTTGAAGAAATGTAGTCTCATAAAAAAATTTCAAGGCCTCATCTCTAGTGAGAGCCTATATGACCCATTGGCACAGAGGGAAATCCCTTTTTTGTGAGTAGAAAACAATCCAAGGCCACCAAAATATTTTAAAAAAACAAAAGAAATGCTAGGTAACTCTATGAAAGCCATGATTTGGAACATCAAAGGTTAGAGAAAGTCTTGAGGGAGACACTCAAGCTTAAGGTATGAGGCTTTCGAGGGAGACCAACATGAAGAATGATTACATGCATAGCAGAAAGCACTTTGGAACAAATTTGGAACTTCCCCTCAAGTGAAAGGGGCTTAATGATCCAATATTTCAACTTCTTCTTAATCTAAGAAAACACAACATTCCATAACTCCATAGTAGAGGCTAGAAAAGCAAAGGGAATTGCCCAAGAATTTAAAATTTTCATCATGTTGGACCCATTTCCACCCATACTGTTGTAACCACTGAGGGTTCATGTATATACTAAGCTACACAACTTACATTGAGCCACTAGGTGAAAGAAGAGACATCATTTTAACTAGGTGATTATAGTTATCACTGAGCGCTTTGCAAAGAAATGTCAAATTTTAGATTTAAGTGAGTAATTATCGTGTTCATAGAGTGTTGAGCTACCCGAGTATAGTCGCAATATTCATTGAGTGAAGAAAAAAAAAAATATTAATCTAGATCAAAGGATAAAATCAAAGTTAGTTATGAGATTTATGGCTAGAGAATTATAATGAAGATATGATAAAAGAGACTTAAGAAAGATGAAGATGAGCACAAAGTCCAAGGAAATTATATTTTCCAAATGACTAAATTCAATGAATCTGAGAACTATGATCATGATCAAGAGAAAAAATATTGAAGGATCTAGAATGTTAGAAGCTAGTTATTAAGGAGAGGATTGAGAATATTTTTGGTTGTTAATTGTTTACTAATATTACTTATTGTGTGTGAGAATTATTGTTCAAGAAGGAGAAAGAAGAACAAGGTGAACTAATCATAATAAAAGTGTAGATATCAAGAAAAGGAAGTGCAAAGTGAATGTGAACATGTGTGAATCAACCAGTAAAGAGATCAAAAGGAAGAAACTAAGAAAATAAGAGATCTAAACAAGCATGGTAGTACTAAACTTAGTAGATCATTTGACTATTAATTTCTTACAATTCTACCAAATAATATCTCTTAACTGAGTAGACCTTATAAGCCTTTGAAATCCTATATTATAACATTGATTAATGATGTTAGTAAGTCCTTTATAGTATGCCACTCTTTCCTAATGACAAGGAGTGATAAGGTCCAGCTGATATTTGGATAATGTAACTAGATAACACTAAAAATTTTCACATAAACCTTTAAAAATGTTGGCTCCTAGAAAATCTTACTTTAGAAGAGTAAAATCTTTGGGTTTCTAAATCCCATATGGTTTTTTCCTTCACAGTATTTCCACGTTAAAATATTTGTGTTAAATTGTGTGAATTTTTATGTATTATAAAGTTTATTTTCATGTTAGCTTTTTATTGTTTCAACTCGATATAAGATTATTTATTAGTCTCATAATTGGTAAAGTAAAGAACAATGAGATAATAGTTTGAAGTAAAGTTGAAAGAAGTTTGATTTGAGATTGAGTTATTATTGTTAAACTTTATGAAGTTTTAATTGGTACTAAATTTTTTTAAAGTCTTGTAGATAACTCAATAAATCGAATTCATCCCCACATGCCCCCTACCCACTCACTAGTTATCTAAAAATTGGTAACAGAGAAAATTGCTTAAAGAATGAAATTTGAAGGGACTTGAGCTAATGAATTGAAAATACATATAAGAGAGAGGTGCCAAAGTTGAACAAGGATAAATTCTCCTCATGGAAAAATATGATAAGGATACATGTATCTAAAATTGGAGACAATACATTACATTGGCTAGAAAATACATATGTTTCTCCTACCCCTCCTATGACTCTCAATGACATGGGACATAAGAAAAATAATAATAGTATGATGATTAAGATTGCATCTTCCCTGAATGATGTCGAGTTTGATGATATTAAGAATTGTACTAATGTTAGATAATTATGGGACCAATTAGCACTTATACATGGTGGAGATGGGAACATAGTGATAGGAAGAGTACAGAGTCTAAAAGGAAAATATGATAAAATGAGAATAAAGGAAGGTGAGAATACTTTACAGTATGTGAACCGAATTAATGAAGGTGTGAGTGCAATCAAATTTTTTGAAGGAGTTATCAGTGATACTAAAGTTGTATGTAAGGTTCCTAGAACTCGCTTATCTATCCATGTTATCAAATTTTATTTTATTTAGGAAGTCAAAGCTATGCCTAGTAATGTTCATACTCTTGATGGTTTAGTTGATCTTTTATGGAAAAATACACAGCTTCAAGGTCAATGCCTCTAGTAGCAGATATAGAGAACAAGTTAGGAGAATTAGAAGAAGATGAGTCTTAATGTTATTAACACTAAAATGCATTCAATCATAGTATACTAATGAAAAAATTAGAGAGAAAGTATTGCACTAGTAGCATAAGCAAGATGAATACAAACCCTCACAATTAATGATCATAAAGAAACATGACAAGAATCTATGAAGGAAAATATGAAAAAACATCAATGAAACTTAGGAATGACTTAACACTATTCTTTTTTATACTTTTATTAACACTCAAATGTAGAACCACCTTATGTATATTGTAATGATGTATAATACAAATTCACAGCTAAAATTAAATTCGTATTATATTAGAATTGGATCAATATTCAAGATTTTTGCTATAATTTTGTGTTGGTTGTGTACAAAAATAAATTAAAAATTCCTATTTTAAATTCTCCCTATTATTTGGGTGCTCAATTTTTTTAGAGATTTTCTCTACAATATGGGCTAGTTTTCTAGTTATACACTTTCCTATGAAAACAATCAAAGTGGATAAAATCACTCATATTTGTGGACAACTCAGTGTGTTTTTTCAAATTAGAGTTACTACTAAATGTGTAAATATAAATAAAATATCTATATACTACAAAATTATGATTAGACTATGATGGAATGAATAATAAGGAGAAAATAGATAATAAAAAGACAAGCAAAAAAAGAACAGACACACTTTAGGACTAGACACACTACTATTGAGCGATGCATTGCCCTTGGGTACTTTATTCAGAAGAAAGGTCACATTCAAGGTGTAGATGCTTATTGCTATTTTCTCCACTTCATGAAAGATTTGGATAGATTATCTATATATAAGATATAAAATATAATGTCATAACTATGCATCCATGATGTTTATAGAGAACACATTGATAAGTTAGAGCTAAAATTAGCACTAGTTATGGTTTTCAAAGTTCTTTCACTATAGAAGAACTAGAGTCAAAAGGGTATACTCCTATCTCCCATGATTTTATGGTACACATTTATAAATTGGAAACATGCTTAGTTGAAGTAGAAATTGGTGGTATTCAATTTTTAGGCTATGTTGTGTAGCTAATTTTATACGACCAATGATCTTATATTGATTTTGAAAATAACTCATGGTTTGACAAAATATTTGGACACCTTAGAGAAATTTATTCTAAGAGATTTTAATACAATTAAACATTACCAAAACAAAAATTAAGAAACATGACTTTCTTTTTAGGGAAGCCCAGCTGAAATAGTGAAAAAGGTATCAATACCTTACAATTCACCTACATTATAAATGTAGTTGGAAGACTTGTATAACATAGAGAATTAAATGAGGTTGGAATGCCTTATGTTTTTTTGGCTTTTTTTTAAGTGTAGAAGAGTTTAACATTTTGACTAAATAACTAAAAGAAATATCTATAAATTTCTAGGAACACTAATTATGTCAATTACTATGAAGTGTGGTGAAGTGACATGTTCAACTATAGGTGAAGAAAAATAAAATGATATTAGCACATATAATCATAGAAAATATTAAATTTAAAACCAATGTATCATATGAAATCTTTCTAGCTAAAGTTAGAAAATTTCTATTAGAAGTGTCAACAATAACCTTTTCAAAAATTGATATAAATAGGTTTAAAATGGATAGTTTTCATCAGACAAAAATTATTAAAAAGGAGGTTAAAGTAATGTAAGAATGAACCTTGGGTGACTCAACATGTAAAACATGTATCTAAGCAATTGGAAAATCAACTTGATAAATGATTTCCTAACATTAATAAAGAATTTAAAAGGTACATGACTAAATAATTAAGAATTGTAATGTGAAAAAGATTGATTGAGTACAAAAGGCATACTACCTCATAAAAAAAGAATAGTTGGGGGTTTATATTAAAGTGAAAACAAAAGTTAGTTACATAGTGTAGGACATGATTGAATCATCATACTTTTGAGATTTTTAGGTGGATGAGAGTAAGGAAATTTGGGAAAGAAAGAGTCCACATATTTTAAGACAAGGAAGTAGTAGGAGGTCTAATATGTAAATGAGCATGAAGAAAAATCAGGTATGTTTATGCTTTTCTAATGCAATGGTAGTGGCTTTGACAATATTTTAATATTTAATTAATTTTTTAGATAGAAAAAAAAAACATCATTTTAGAGAAAAGTGTTTTACTTTGTTTAAAATGCATCCATAAATAGGCATTTGATATGCTACTTCAAAGTTGACTTTTAATTAAATTATAAATATTTAATGTAACTAAAGTCAAAGGAGAGGATAACCTTCAAAGGAGAGGATGTTAGCTAGCTAACTATTTTGTTTTATGTTATTAGGATGCAAAATCTATCCCACAACTTCTTATCCACTTCCCTTTGGGTTATCAGACCTCTAAAAGAATGTAGTAGGATCTAATAGTGGAAGCCCCCCCAATCCCCATGAATCCCTTGAGAAAATATGATATGAAGTGGGCTTCTGCATGGGACATAGGGCCCAAAGGTGGCACAATTTGACAATTCCAAAGCTATGGCTAGGAGTAGAATAGTATAGCAACCCCCACCCCCCACGAATCCCCCAGGCATATATTATATGAAGTGGGATTTTTCTTTGGACATAGGCCCAAAGGTGGCACAATTTGAAAATTCTAAAGCTATGGCTAGGAGTAGAATGGCATGGCACCCTCTCCCAAGTCTTGGATAAAAGTCAATTTTGATGGTTCGACCATGATGGGTAGCACTGCTATTGGGGGATTTCTTCCACAATTGTATGGGGAAAATGTTGGTTTCCTATACTAGGAATTCTAGAGGATCAAATAATAAAGAAAAAGCCTTAGTGCTTCTATGAGTAATGTGAATTGATAGAACACAAGGAAAGGGGATTCAATGTTAATTATTAAAGTTGATAAAGGTGAAGGTCAGAGTAGTTGGTCAATCAAAGTGATTATTGATGAAATTCGTAAGTTGATGGAGGGATGCCAAGATATCACATGGACTGCATTTATCATGAAGGCAATGGCATGGTGGATGAGTTGGAAAAATTTGGCCATAATGTCACAGGGAGAATAGAATGAGAGCATGTCATCCAAATTCCATCATCAGCTCAAGTGATAATGGAATGTGAGTGTACTTCTCACAATGTTGCTTGATGCATCACAATAGGTGGCACGCCTTTAAGTTTCCACATGGGTAGGAATGAAAGATTTTTTCCCTTCATAAAGTGATCATTTGTCAAGATTTCATGAGGATTATTTTTTATGATCCTCTTTCTATAAGATTTAATTATTTCCATAAAAGGACGAATGGAGTGGATTTTCTTAGATATTAAAAAAACTAGCTAAAAAAGTTAATAAAGATACCTTAATCAAACCCACTTAAACTACAACTAGTAGCAGATGATTATAGAAGGAAAGGGACTAATAATATGCACCACTAAGGGAGGATTTTTGGTTCATGGGAAACCATGTGGTTTTATGATGGTTTTTCACAGTCTTTACATTTTCATCTTGGGTGCCTTTTATTTAACCTATGGTGACTACCAAATCTATAACAACATGATGTCAGAAAATTCTAAGGAGTTGGTGGTTGAGCTAGGTAGAGGTATGGGCACTAGTGACTACATTGAGCCTATGGAAATGGAGGGTTGCATCCATAAGAGTGAAGCTACAATGGTTTATTTGTGGAAGGGTGGCTTATTACCATTTATGGAAGGGATGACAAAGCATGATGAGAATATCTCGATGCAATTCTTCAACTCATGGAATGACATAAAAGTGAACATCAATGGGATGGGTTTCAAAATCATGGAAGAGGTTATTGCTAATGTTGGAGGGTTTACCCTAGGAGGCAAGAACTGGCATAAGTAGGCCAAAGTGAATGATGAAATCAGTTAGTAGAAGTTCTTCAAGTTTTATGAGGAACTAATTTGAATGCATGATGGGTTTTGCAAAGAATATCTTACTAAGCCCTGGGATGTTATCTCCTATGCCATAATGAGATATATTACCCTCAAGGATCACTTTTAGGTGATTTATTACTACCATTTCCCCATTCTCTCAACCATTTTAGAAACCTAGATCAGATTTCCCTTCTATATCTATTTTTGAATTCTATGGAAAAAAATATCTATAAGGCTAGGAAAAAGAAAGAAGAGGGTAAACCCTTTTATCTTATTCACTAATGTTTCATGAACAAACTATGTATCTACCACCTTTCCCTAAACTAGTCGCTCTTGGTCAACCTAATGGCTACCATCACTCCCCAAATTTCTTTGGACCCTGGCCCTACTCCAGCCACAAAAAAACCAAGAAAACCCCTACACCTGAGAATAAAATTAGCCTCATTGATTTAGATACAAATATGAGTAAGAGAAATTAGCATGCTCGAAGAACTAGCAAATGTCTCCAATTGGAGAAATTCAAGTTCCTCCCCCCCCGCCCCCCCCATAAATAGGCTTTTAGCACTTTTAGCCCCTTTCACATTTATAATACTCTCGATGCTTCTCCATCCCCAACTAGAAGTGGGGGGAGGACATCACCTGCCCCATGAAAGGTACCACCAAAGGTAGGGGAAAAAAAGGGAAGCATAGCCATAGCCAGAGCCAAAGCAAGGTTTAGCTAGATGAGCTATAGTAGTCGATGAAGGAGATGGCAAACAATCACATTGGAATCTGCCAAGAATTTGAAACTCTAGTAGAATTCTCCACAAAAGTTATGGATTTTGGGTAAAAGCACAAACTTGTTTCACCTTTTGTAAAGAAACGAGATACCAAAATGTGATAGTTCAACATTAATGGAAAACAAAATGGTATTTGTGATTAGAATTTGGACATGATGTAGATTGATTAAATGTGTAGAATTTCATGAATTTTATGCCTATAATTTTTATAATTGTTTTGTGTAAGAACTTATTCATTTATTATTATTTTGAAGTCTCTTTTTTAACTTCAAAAGATATAGGGTGTAGTTCCCGTCAAACAAGTATATGCAAATCATCTCTATTTGTTCTAATTTGAAAATATCTTATAGTTGACATTTATAGCTAGGGAACAAAAAAGGAAATAATTATTTTTAATGTATAGTTTTTTTGTTATAAGTACTCAAGCTTGACCTTATCAGAATCAAAAAAAAATTTCCTCCCATCAAAACTTCCCTATCAAATCTAAACCTTCTTGATAAAAAATTACATATTTTTGAAAAGGAATCTCTCCTCTAGAGATAAATATCATTTTTAAATTTTTTTCATATGATTTGCTATTTTTTTCCTTTTTTGAGGGAGCATCTTCTAAAATGTTAAAATATCAACTTATAATATTTTGAAATTATAATATATTAAAACTAATCAAAACACTCAAAATTTTATATAATGATGATATTGAATCTAAGATCTATCAAATCGTATTTTTGAGTTTTGATACAAAAATGAAATTTGACCAAAATAGGTTTTGGTATCCCAAACAGTGACACAAATCTATTGTTTTACCCTTCCACTACCACTACCCTTTATTTCCTATAGGTGAATAAGGACAAGAAAGACTTGTCACTCCATCTACGAAATTCTAGTGGAGGATTGGTTGAAGACGCTTCTAGAAAATCTTGTTAGAGAGGAGGGGGTGGATGTGAACAGGGACAAGCCTGAGAAGAAGAAGGATGAGGCATCTGAAAAGAATAAGGGCAGCTAGCCCTAGTTTTTTTTCTTTTTTCTTTTTCTTTTTATGTTCTTAATCACTCTAAAATTGATGCCCTACAAGATTTTACTTTTTATGTATATGTCTAAGTGTGGGACTGATAGCAGTAATACATTTCTTTGTTGTCGTAATGTTTATCCCTTTTATTTACTATTTAGTAACAAGACTAATGATATTGATAGTTCTATTCTAGAACTTATTTGTTTTTTGAAGCATAAAAATGGTATTGATTAGTTGATTGGGAGGTAACCTCTAACTGATCCTTTAGCCTTTTTGTTCTCTGGGGTTAGCTCCCCATCCTTTTGGCTCCTATCTAATACTTCAAAAGCTACAATCAAATTAAGATGATTCTCAATGTAGTATTTAGTAATATTTGATTTATTAGAATCATTAAAGTAATATTAGTAAAGGAAAAAATGTTGGAAAGGGGTAGGGGAACTTATTTAGATTCATAAAAATGCAACTTCTTATGTCAAATGAAGAAAATTTTACCCATTATTTAAAAAGACAAGTTGAACAAAATAAATAAAATTATGGTAAAATAAAGAGAGTACCATTTAATTAAATAAATAAAAATTCAAATCTCATAGAAAGTATTTTGAAGTAGAAAAATATCAATAAAATATATTTTTTTAATATATCTATTTTGTATTAATACTTTGAGTGTGAATTCCTTGTACTAATAATTACAGTATTCTGAAGAGGTATTCTAGTCAACATGGATTAGGATTGAAATATGTGATTTCTAGTTGTATTTAGCTTATGGGTGTTAGAGTATATATCATATAGTTTGGTAAATAAATTAAATTGAGTTATAATTGAAAATGTATAACAAAATATTTATAATATCTATATAAGATTGTGTAAAATAAAGGATTTAAAATGTAGGGTATTCCCAAACATTCCTTAGATATTTCTCCACTTTTTGTGTATGCACAATTGCATGCCAATGACTACAAATTTAAAGATGAAATTTGTGTGTGTGTGTGTGTGTGTGTGTGTGTGTGTGTACATAGAAAATTTTTCATTTTTAATATTGGATTCTATGTGTATCCAATTTTATCATTAATATCTAGTACGATTTAATATGTATGTAATATTGATTAACAATCAAAATATGTAGAAACTATTTTATGAAGGAGTTTTAATGGAGATAACTTTATGATCATTAACAATTTATTATGTTTAATTTTCACCAAAGAAGTAGTTTGAAAAATAAAATTATAATCAATATAAATGATGTTAAGAAATGATAGTGTGGGGGTACTAGCAAATATCAAGGCAATAAAGATAAATGGTCCTACTATTTTAAAGTAGATAGAATATCTCTATCTAGTTCCAAAAGTCTAGAATACAATTATATTCATATGAATAAAAATACAAGTTCTAGTTAGTAGGTTAGCTAAAAGTGCATTAAAAAATATATGTTAATACTTCTAATCATAGTTAACATAATTTCTGAATAATCACTGAGCTTTTACTAATCGTCAAGCTTTTGGGACTCACAAGTTTTTCCTAGATTTAATTGCGACTCGGCTAGAGAAAAAATCATCAATTAATCACTGAAATCAAAAAAAAATTCAAAAAAACTCTTTTTAAAAAAAATTAATATTTTTTAAAAAAATTTATTTTGATTTTTATTTTTGTTAAAAACAATGGGGAAAAAATCCTATATATATATAATGTAAAATAGAAAGTTACAATATGCTAGTATAGCTAGGAATAGGAAGATGTGATTGAAATGATGTTTTTACTTCTAGTTTGACCCAAATTATTTACGACTATGCTTCCTGCCATTAGCATTTTGCATGAGAGTATGATTTTGTACCCATTTATATATATCTAAACTCCTACTTGTTTCTTTTGTGTTCTCTATAATGAATTTTTTAGATGCATGTTCTTATTGAAATTTGCAAAAAAATGTATTTTGAATTAAATTTTAGCAGTATTTTTAGGTTCTTGAGTTTTTTCAAGTTTTTTTTTAAAAAATGGTTGAGTTTTCTTGATTAAACTTTTGAGGGGCTTGGCGAGTTTTCCAACTATGCTTCTAGTGAGTGCTAAGTGTTCCATTTATTCTCATGAGCGATGATTCATGTTGAATCACTACTTATGAAATTAATAGATGTGGTACTGATTAATGGATTTAAACAAATAAAGGAAAATGTAGCTACACACATGAAATTAAAAGAATATATTGGTGTATATGCACTTTTTCTCATTTTTAGACTATGTACAATGTAGAAAGAATTACTAAATTTATAGTTTTTTTACTAGATATATAATATGGAGTAACAAAAATTATCATATGTATTTAAGAGTGTATATACATTTTTGTGTGTAATAAATAGAGTTAATACTTGTATAGATCCATAAATATCTATCCTAAAAAAATAGTCTCATCAATACGTATTTTCCTTCAACTAGAAAGGCTGGCGTCAACTCATTTATCTAGTTGTGGAAGTGAAAAGCCAAAACTTATGGCAGATTACATTTTACTAAATGTAAAGAATGAAAGAAAATGATAATACTTTGATGCTTGGAACCCAAATATATATGTATGATGATATAATATAATATATTATTTCTATATACTTCAATACCGATTATTTATTTTTAGTATTTATCAAAAGGTTGTAATGAGTTTTCATTAAATCATTATTTAAGGAATTTTAAATCTACCAATTACAATTCAATATTTTTATTTTCTAGTTTTTGAAAAATAATTCTATGTTAATATTTTAACTTATCAAATTATTAAAATTATTTTTCCAGGTAATAATTGGCTAATAGATTTGAGGTCTTATACACAAATTGGATGAAAGGAAGTAAAAATTTTAGATGCACTATCTGAATTTATAGAAATTTATTTTTAATTAATTTAAATTTTCTTTTGTCTTTTAAATTAGTAAGAATAACTATCTTTTTAATTTTGATTATGTTTACAACATATCTACTTATTTGTATTTTAAAAAGTTTCTTAAATTGATAGTTGAAAAACATTTATAACATTATCTTACACACAAAAAAAAAAATCTTAAATCCTTCAATTATGTTTTATCTTTTTATTTATTTATTTGCAAAGTAGTATGTATTTGATTTATTTGTAACATGCCTATTTTATGTTTTATATTTTTAAGTTTGTATTTATAAAAAAAAATATTGGACTATATTATATATAATATTTTATCACCCCTAATAAAAATGAAAATTTTAAAGTTAAGTATTTAAAATATTTTTATTTTTAATTCAAAATTTAAAAAGTATATATTATATTACTATTTAACTTAACATTGAATAATGTTTATTTTGATTAAAAATTAAATTATTAAAAATTCTAAAATTTATTTAAATCATATTTTTTAATGTTTTATCTTGTTATAAAATTTACAACGCTTTCCTTATATATAGTAAATAGTTTTTTATTTGGAAAACAGGTTTTACATGGATCTTGAAACCCAAAGTTTTACAGTATAAAACCACTTAAAGCATAAAAGTCAAAAAAAAAAAAAAAAAAAGCCTCAAAAGGGCCTGAAGCCAAGGAAACAAAGGCCAAGAATAGAGCCTGGCAGGCTGACTAGTGTCCCTTCTTCTCCATTGCCTACAGGATTTCTGCAGCGTCACTTTCCTTCTGCATGGCCTCTTCCTCCTGGGTCATTGGGGGGAAATGCATCTGGTCCCTCTGGCTATCTTGGATTCCAATCTCTTTCTAAGGATCGTCCCGGCTGGTTCTGTGCTCTGTACTCTGCTCCACGTTCCCCACAAGACCGGCATTGGTCAGATAGTCCCCTAGATTAACAATGTTTTCATTCAAGGTATGGAGGGTATCCACAATCTGTTTAGTCACAACCTGGTGGACGAAATCTAGCCTTTGGACCTTCTATCATTTCAATATATTGTCTTAGAGTGTATATCATAACTACTATAGATATCTTAAATAAATCTATCTAAAGAAATGCTGATAGATATCCATAACAAAATGATTAAAATTTAATTTAATACACTCAAAACTATTTATATTTCTTTTTATCTTCATTTACTTTTTTGCACTAAACTAAACTTTTTATTTTAATTTCTTAAAAAATTGATGATTTATATCTTCTAAGATCCAAACATTATAATTTCAAATTTAACCTTAAATCTATCTAAAGAAATATGAATAAATATCAACTACATAATAATTATAATTTAATTTACTACATCTAAAATTATTTATATTTTCTTTACCTCCATTTATTTAGTTTTTTTACTAACTTAAGCTTTTTATTATAATTTCTAAAAAAATGGAGGATTTATATCTCCAAATATTATAATTTAAACAAATATTTTATCTAGTATTTTTAAAAGTATATTTTGTTTATAATAAGATTTAAAATTTTGACATGTAAATAGTTGTCAAATTTAACCAAGAGGAATAAAAGTTATCATTAACACACTCACACCATCCCACTCCACCTATCAGCATTAATTATAAATATACAAGTTTTATATAAAATAATTACCTTTTTTAAATATAATTTATTTTATAAAAATTACTATATAAAAAATATTTTATTTCAATATTAATTTTTTAATTTTAGTAAATTTGTTCTTAATTGAATTATATTAAATATTAGAACTATTAGGCAAATACTTACTACAACGTGGCAGTTGTTTACTTGGCATCAAATCTAAAGCAAATGTATGAAGATAAGGTTATGAACTAGCAGTAATAGAGTAGGGTTTTTGTTGAAATTAGACAATATTTTTTGGTACTATTTATAGAACATTTTGGACATGAGGAGTATGCAAATAGCAAAATCTTATTTAATACATGATGTTGGTTAAAAGTAAGAAATAGTGATATAGACTAGATAATGCCTTATAAGCCAACGTTGAAAGAGATATGAATTCTTGATAATTTATTAATAGTCAGTTAAAAAACAATGATTGTGTTAGCAAAATTTCCTTATTTTTCAAGATAGCAATATTAATTCATTTATGAAATTTTAAATGACTAAAATTTACAGAAGCTCTTATTAAATATTTGATTTCATTAATAAAAAAATTTTAAAAAATTATTTTGTATTTTAGTTATATTCAAATAAAAATGATTGAGAATCATGCTTGTATTGAAAACAAATTAATTATATTTGGTGAAAAATTATGTTTGTTTTGAGCATTACAATAGATTAAAAAATATATTAATTTAAAAATTTGTAAATTTCATAAATTGATAAATGTTCACAAACAATTTCTAAGTATTTATTATTGTTTATGAACAGTTTTCATATATTTTATGTATAGTTTTTAATTTTTAATAAAATAAATTTTGAATAATTTGTATACATCACTCCTTTCAAATTGGTATAAAAACTAAATTCATTATCATATTTCTTTTTAACCATTCTCTTCACAAAATGATATTTAAGACTTTCATTATCTTATGTAATTCAGATAAAATACATTGGAAATCAATATTTTATATTTATATTAAATGATGGCCCAAAAAAGAAGAAGAAGAAGAGTAATATTTTAATAAGCAATGATCTAAATTTAATAGTCAACAATGAGGAGAACATTTTCCAACTGACGGAATAATTCTCCGACAATACGGTATTTAAATTGAAATATACTTTCGATCCACCATCACTCCTGTACTGAAACTTGAATCCCATTATCATTACGTATATATGATATTGAAACTTTAACTTTTGCAACGAAGCTGTAGTACAAATGGTTAACCTATTTGAAAACAATAAAACACTTGTAAGCATTCAATAGACAAGAACACCTCACAAACTTACAGAGAAAAATGCAAAATTTTCAGAACGAGCTTATACTTCCCATGCAGTGACAATAGAGTAGAGTTATGTGTTGTGACTGCCAGTCACCATCGCCCAAGACGGAGCACAAGTCAACCTCAAGCAAGGAGTGGTCAACTAGTGAAAAATCCCCGAATGTTTTAAAACTGTCCTTTGAACTCTCCATGCAGCGGGATTTTATGATAGTGCAGGAATATTGTGAAAAGGATAAAATCCTTTACTCCATAAAAGGCCCGACCCCGCAACTTCAGGAGCGCAGATTTGCTGTTGCCGTGGAATGTTGGCAAAGGATAAAATCCTCCGGTTTGAAAAAGCCCGTCCCACTAAATCATGGAACGCAGAGTTGGGCTACTCATGAAAATGTTTAATGAAGGATAAAATCCTTCACTCCATAAAAATCCTGCTTTCCATAAAGCGTTAAGGGCAAGTAAGGAGGAGTCATGGAATATTTTGAAACAGGACAAAATCCTTCACTCCATAAAAATCCCGCTTTCCATAAAGCATGGAGTGCAAGTCAGCAGGAGTCATGGAAACATTTCACTAAGGATAAAATCTGCCAGTTTAGAAAAGGCCCACTTTCCATTATATTCGGCATTCATTATATTCGGCATTCAAACATGGAGTGTGGCCAATAAATCTTCTTTTCAGTAATGTAAAACAATCAATGTTCCAAAACAATTATCGCTGAGTGGCTAGAAGCGCTAGTAGCTTGGACATTTGTGGGTTCTTCGTTGTAATTATAAATGGATTCCACTCTACATGATGGAGCCAAACATCCACACGGACAGCCTGCTCTGGAGAAAAGAATTATGCACTACTCTAACTTCCATCGCATTTTGTTAGTGGGGGAAGGAGATTTTTCGTTTTCTACAGCTTTGGCCAGAGCATGTGGTTCTGCAGAAAACATCGTTGCCACATCTCTTGACAGTCGAGAGTAGGTCATAAGTTCATATAATTCTGGCCAAAACAACCTTTGGAGTTTGGAGAAGCACAAAGCAATGACATTGCATAATGTTGACGCAAAAACAATGAAAAAAGCATGAGATGTTAAGAGAGATGTTGTTCGATAGAATTGTGTACAACTTCCCTCATGCAGGCTTCTTTGCCAAAAGAAAATTGCAAGGATATTGTGTTTTTTTACAGGCACAAAGGTGGCTTAAAAACCAGATGAGAAATCCCAAAGTTCTCCAGGGCATGTTCAAGATAAGGATAATGAAATTGGTGACAGGAAAGAAATGGGATCTGATATTAAATCTCCTACAAATACTGGAGAGATTAAAAATAGTCCCTCTGAAACAAGCCTCAGTAATGTGAACAAGGCCTCTATGTTGGTTGCTGAGTTGAAAAAGGTCTTTTCATTTTATCAAACCAGTAGCAGTGATAAAACTAAGGACATTATCATAGAAGGTGAAAATAAGGAAAATGGGGATGGAGAAACCCAAAAGCAGCAGATACGAGAAGGAAAAGATAGCCAAAGTTATGTAAGTAAAATCTATTCTGCTAAGGATGTCATTTCATTGAAGTTAGGATTTGGTGGACAAACTAATCAGGAGCCTAATGTAATAGGAGAAACAAAGCTTGATGACCAAGTTCAGAGAAAAGCGAAAAAACAATTTTCTTTCAAAAAAGCTTTTTGGATTTACATTAAAAATTAAATATTAGTAAAACTAATATTTAATCTGATTTTTTTTAAATAATAAAAAAAAAAAAAAAAGTTACAAATAAATTTGATTTTTTTCAGTTAAATATGGAAATTAATTAAATATTTATTTTAATTGATATTTAATTAATAAAAATCAAAAGGGGATAAGAAATACTTAGCTTCATCTTGAAGCTAAGAGCATAAAAAATAGTAACTTTTTGAAACAAGTAGCAAAAGCGACAAGTGGCACAAAAGATGAAAACCTTGATGGCTAAGTAAAGCAACTACCTAATTTTAGTCTACAACTTTAAAGGCATCTTTTTTGAAGGATAATTTCTATAAGAAACCCTATCATTCATTCAGGCTCACACAGAAATCTGAAGAGCAAATTGAGAATAGGACTGAGATTCAAGGAGTTCAAGAAAGCGGATTTTTGGAAAATTTTTTGAAATTGTTGAAGAGTTTTTTGGGAATTCACGATAGAGGATTTTGAATCCTATCATAAATGAATTCTTTTTGCAAAAAGGAGAATGGCAGAGCCTAGGGGAACAGGAGAAATGCGAGGACAACTAATAAAGAATGAAAGGAGAGGATTCTATCCTGAATCCAAAATTGTATCAAAGTGGGTAGAAATCGGAGATACAAGTCTTGGCAGCCTTGATTTTAAAGATTTTAACCGAAGAATGCTCGGATATAGTGACTATCACCCGACACACCTAGCCACCAGAATTGTGAGAAGTGGAATTTTCGCTGCAGCCAGCATCCCTCCTTCTTTTCAACATCCGGAGTCGATTGTGGAATGTACCAAACATACAGTCCTAGAGATAGAACCATCAGGGATTCTGAACAAAATGTTCTGGCAGATTTTTCTCTGGCATCCATTTCTAAAGCGTTTGGAATTCCTCCTCACCCAAGGATGGTCACAAAGACACCGAAGCAAGCACTGAGAATCTACACGTCTGGAATCAATTTTTATGAAGAAATAATCAACGAAAGATGGTTGAAAAAGAATAGATCACATCATTCCAAGATTCCTAAGGAAATAGTATGGCTTGACTTGCAGAGGGAATATAGTGACATGGTCATGATGTTGAGTCACATATTTGGTATGCCTTATTCTTATAGGTTTGAATCTTGGATGTGGTATTTTGTTGAGCAGGTGATGGAGGAAGGTGACAGAATAGATTGGGCTAGGCTCATAAGTGATAATCTAAATGAACAATTGATGAATCTAGAGCATACAAGGAAAATTTACATGAGTTCCTATGTCATCTACATGCTAGCATGGAGGAAAAATTATGATGGACTACGATGCAAAGGGCCGGTTGGAAGTGGAAACCAACACCTCAAAGTCCATGAATGTTACCCACATATGCATTTGTACTTAAAGGACGATTACATGAAGGTTAATGATATAATTTCCAAGCACATAGTAAGAACATTACAAAAGAGGCCACATATAAGAATGTCAATGGGTGCAATGAAGTTGGTCAATGAATATGGTGCCTAGTTCATTCAGTTTCCTACCTTGTCATACATCCAAGTTCAAGGATTCTCCACGGAGCCATACAAACTTCCTAGGTATCCAACAGATAAGATGGTCTTGTTAGAGCTTACTCGACAACTTATAGCCTATGACAAGATTCAGAAAGGGAAAAAGAAGTTGGGGTTGCAATTTCAAATTTCCATAGGAGAAGGGAAAACTGAGGTATGCCCATGTCTAAAAGTTGCAGAGAAATCATTAGATGAGCTCCACTTCTTCCACCTTCCACTTTATCCAAAAAGGAATGATTTTGATCCTTACAACAAGATCTCATTAGTAGGAGGATCAAAGTACCAACACAAGGTTCACCTTGAAGACTTTTGGGCAAATGCAACAGATGAGAATGAGATTAGGAAAAGGTTGCATTCAAGACTACCATTGAACATTATTAGAACATGCAACATATTCAAGGTTCCTGATCAAATGGAGGAGGACCCAAACATGTTGCGAAAGGGATTCAATCTAGAAATGATAGCTCAACCATATGATTGGAAGAAGAAAGAAATTACAGATCTCGCAGCTCTTTCAAAACCAGTCTTAGATTTTACAAAGTGGTGGATTGAGTGTAAGCTTGAAAAATTAGTTGCACCAGCTAATGGATTCACATATAGGTTGCTTGGTCATAGACCACTTAGGGATGAAAGATTAGGACAAATATCTAAAGGGACTATTGAAGAAAGAGGAATTCCATCTAAAGATGTAGGAACCAAGAAAGAGAAAGAGGTTCCTCAAGAAAAGCGTCTTAGGATTGAGGAAGTCATCCAAGAACCTCAAAATAAGAAGCAAAAACATGGAGATACTCCCTCTTCTCTAAGTAGAACTCCAAGTGTCCAAGAGATAGAAACATTTGAAAGGCAGGATGTAGGGACAAGTATAAGGAGATTTGAGCAAGAAGAGAATTTGGATAGGCCAATTCATGATAGGCTAAGAATAAATGCCTATGAAAAGTCCATGCAAGAAAGAGGGAGAGATCAAGATATTGCTATAGAGGAAAGTCTCACTACGATCTTAGAGCGAGAAATTATTAATGATGGAGATGGTCCACTAGAGGAAGACACTCCAGGAGTAGCAGTACATCTTCCAAGTGCTAAAGCTATAGTTCGTGAGGTTATAATGGATAGTCCAGGAGGTGAAGAGGAGATTGACATTCGAGCAGTCCAAAAGAAAGAACAATTGGTAATTCCAGGGGACCAAAGTATACCCATTCCATAATGGTTGAGGCAACGAATTCAATTGTGTCAACAAAGGGAGGTTGATCTAGCAATTGAATTACAAGAAATTTTGGACCGATCAAACTGATCAGAAGAACAAGGGAAAGCAAAAAGATACACTAAATTCATCAGAGGAGAATTAGGATCTAGAATCTTGCAGATTGTGACTCCCACAGTTGACAAAGGAAAAAATCAAATTGCTCTAGATGAATGTCATGTTATGGAAGTAAATCTTGGTCGGGCCTCCTGAGAGCAAATATTGGAAGAATTTGATGACTCCACACAGGCTTTGAAGGATAGGCTAAAGAAAGTAGAAGAATGGTATGAAAAGTAAAAAAGAGAAATTTGGGCCTTATGTCAGTACATCAATAACTTGCCTCATCCAGTAAGAGAGGAAGGTCCATCATTTGTCCCTCCAATAGGTGTTTCTAGTGAAGTGGTAGGTGATATTGACATAATCAAGCAGATTGCTCAAGGTGCAAAGATTTGGATCGAAGGAATTCAAGAGGTAGCCTTCAAACATGCAGAAGAATTAGTATAAGTGCACAATAGGGCATTGGCTGCAATCTCTAGGATCCATTACATGGAGGAATCATGGGTGGATGAGCATATTTACCAAGAAGAGGTGATTGTAGACATTTAGAATCTGATGGAGACCCCAAAGCAAGAATTGATTGATGGTCGAGTTATCAGTGAGGGGCATGTCTATGATTTTATTTGATGGTATAATGCAATGATCATGGCTAAGGAAATTTTTGAGAGCTTTACCATGGAATCCAGTCAATGGAAGAAGATTATTAATAAGATCAAGCAAGGAATATCAAATGTAGTTGCATCCTTGTTATCACAGAGATCGGTGGAAGAAGAAATGACAACTGATAATCAAAAAGTCATGTTAGAGGAATTCTTTCAACTAAATGTATATGGAAGAGATGATTTTGAGAACTTCTCCATCTTCTCAAATACAATGCACACTACTAAGGACTTACTACTAGGTTGGGATGAAAGCTTGGGAAAAGCAGAAAAAGTAATTGCAATTCTAGAATTCAAGCAAGAATTTGCACCAAGCATCAGTACAGAGGAGTTGTAAATAGTGTTAGATCGATTTTGATCTTTCAGGTGAAAAAATCAAGGATAGATGCATTAAATGCATAGTGGGTGTGCATAGGGATCATTTATTACACCCCACTCCTTAAATGAGCATGCATAGTGGGCATTTATTACCCACTATAGTAGTGGATTCCTTGTGGCATTAATGTAGATTCCTTTCCATTGCCCTAACCCTAATTAGGGCTGATGTGGCACAATCTTAGCCATCAATTATTGTGATCATCTAGGCCACCTGTGGTAATCAAGGGCCTATATAAAGGCCTCATTTCTCAGTTGTAAAGGGATATTTTTATGAGATTGTTGCTATGAGTTATTGAGATAATAAAGTTTTCATTGGAGTTTGGTGAATACTTGATGTGTCTTAGTGCTTTCTTGTTCTCTTAAATTTCTTCAATTAGATTAAGTTTAGCCTAGTTAATGTGCGGTGATTACAATGAAGAATATGATGGTGTATTGATTAATTCCTTTGGTTCATGCTTTTGATGTTTTAGTGATTCTAACTCATTGTGTAAAGTTAACCTGAACCCCTTTCATGCATATGCTTAACTTCTATCATTCGTATACATTATTCTTTATGATGGCATATGCGGTGATATGAAAATCTCTAGCATAACCCTTGAAGATTTCACCAGTTCATGCTTAGTTGTAGTATAACTTGGTGAAGCGAAATTTGGTAAATTGGAGAATTTGTCCACTAGAGTACTATTTTTTGTTATCACTACCCTTAGGATTAGAATAGAATTCCTAAACCTTGTCTTATTGAATTTCTGCATATTGTGTGAAAACTCCAAGAAAAAAGCACATCATTGCAAAACCTTAGGATAGCTCCCACATCTAGTATGGCTTGAAATGAATCTAAATAAACACGTAAGGCCCCTTGTGATCATTAGTAAATCACATCAACCACCGATCTTATCCATAGTCAAGACCTAACATTAAAGGAACCTTGAAGTCAATATATGATCTTCTAGCAATCTTAGCATACACAATACTTTATGCAAGAGAGGATAAGATATTTCAGTATTTTGTTCTACTATTTGGTGAGTCATAAAACACACATCAACATTATGTATATCTAGTCAGCCTTGAGTATACTTTTTGCAGTCCTATATAAGAGATCTAAAAGACTTCACTGTTAAGGATCAAAGTGTGTTAACAAGTCATCATTCATGATTCACATCATCTTGTAATCAAACAGTGCTAAATTTTTCTTATCAAGGTATTAGATTTTTCTTTTTTTTTAATTCTCTTTTTTATAATAATGATTAATCTTAAAGTGTAATTTCAAATATAGATGCCCAAAGAAAAGTTAACACAATCTTATATAATATCAACAACATTTTATATAATAGAAATCTCAAAGTTTAACTCACTCGATCTTGATTGGTCTTTGAGTGGCACAAAGTATAAGTTTAACTTTTAAATTGGATATCATAAAGATCACAAAGTTTAACTCACTTCATCTTGATTGGAAATTATGGGTTCAACTTTTGATTGGCTTGCAATATTGATGAGAATATCTTACAGATCATGTGAGAAATTTGACTAATTTTCCTATAAGAAACTAAGCTCTAGATTAGTAGATTAAACTCTTAATTCCTTTTAATTTGAAGCAAAAAACTATTAAAAATTATGAAAAACTTGGTACCATCAAATACCATTTCTTATTAAAGGATCTGTCCTCCATCTCTTAGGTAGATGTCATTCCTTTAGTTTACCAAATTTATAGGAAAGCATTTTGTCTTCAAAATTGTATAAATGTGGTACCATTTGATCAATAAAATGAATATGTGATTTTTCTCTTCCATCTTCTTCATTTCTGTTTATTTGAATTTCTAATTTGGTATCAGAGTTAAGAGGATGTCAATCAATGACTTAATTGAAGACAAAAGACTTGTCTTTTTTGAAAAATCCAATGCTTCTGATTGCAGAAACTATACCCCATTGGAGTTATGAGTAACACCTTTTCATTGGTGTCTAATAGTTACCGAGATCTGAAAATCTGGAAGCTTGGAGGATTATGGAACATTTCATATGCAAATGGTGTCTGAATTATCAAATATGTGGCAATGAATTTGAATTGTAAAGAATGACCAAAGTAGATCTGTCCTCCATCTCTTAATTAGCTGTCATTCCTCTTTAGCTTCTTGTCCATTAGTTTACCACATTTAACTATAAAAAGACAATTTATCTTCAAAATCATATAAATAATATCAGCTTTAATCAAATTTCTCACTTCCATCTTTTCTATTTCTGTAAATTTGAATTTCTGATTATTAATCCATATTCTCTGCACCAACATTTTAGAGCGTGGTAAGCATCCAGATCTGTGTGGTTTATTTCATTGACATTTCAAAATTCTGCGGACAAACATGGGAAAACTGCAGGACAGAATTCTAATCTACCGGAGTCATACAAATTCTATGTTCCAGGAAGGGTGTTTGTAGTCATCCCGAGGTCAATAAACTACAGCAACAAGAATGTTACTTACGATACGGGCTGAATGAATTCCAGCCGTAAAATATTTTTCTTTACTGTAGATAGCGTCCTACCGAAAAAAACGTGTGGAACTTTTCCTGTGCACCTTTTTGATGTCATGCTGATATAGTAAATGGATTCACACTGACGCAAACCAAAAATAATCTGAAACCATAGATGTTTGTCTCTGCAAAATAATGATGGTACTACAGGAATAATAATAGCAGAATGGTTCTAATTTCAGCAGTAAAACTGATCTGAGGAATGCATTTGTACTATTGCCTATCAAAGTTAAACCTAGGTTATTTTCTTCAATTGTCTATTAGACAGAGTCTGCATATATACTAACCTTTTAAATAATGATGCATAATTTCTAACAGTCTTGTTAGAGTGGGGTTGTCATTGTTCAGAACACTGATCTATTGTTATCAGATGGTCTGAAGATACGAACCTATGACCAAGCACTGATACCACTTTTTGGAATGGATTTGCCATCACAACGAAAGACCGATCCATCAATGCCTGATACAACCACTCAACTTGAGTTCCAAAGAAAATGCTGAACAAATTTCTAACAAATTTTTTATGCAAAATCCCAAAGAGATGTAAACTGATCATCTTGTTCCTCTTCTCCGGAGATTTGGTTGTGAAAAAGGAGAGAAGAGCCAATCGGCACTCCATCTGCAATGTTCATTAGCAAGGTTGACCAATCCAGCCATGGATGCACCTCCTCCTATTTATCATCAATCCCTGCAAGATCACTGGATTCAGCTTCGTTAGTGGAATTTTGTAGTGCAAAATCTGAGTCTAGGAAATCGTTGTTATCATCATCAATGTTGTTGGCGGAGCACAGATGGGGCAGTTCTTCTTCTTGTGGTGGTTGTGAACATGCATATGCAGCTTTGAAGGCAGCAGCCTGAATGTCTTTTGCAGAAGAAGTTGCAGGGTGAGGAAGAGAGTAAACCGATTCAGGAAAATTGGAAGTGGCGGACTCTCCTCTTAAGGCAAATGCAGCTGCATCACGTGCAATGGCTGCCATCTCTGGTGTGGGAAATGAGCCCAACCATATCCTCTTTTTCTTCATTGGCACTCTTATTTCAGATACCCACTGTCCCCACTTCCTCTTTCTAACACCTATATAGATTGGATGTTTTGTTCCCCTCCTATCTGAAGTTCTGCCTTCATTTTCCATCACTAATAAGAGGAACGAATCAGCTAGCACAACTTCTTACTAAACCAGAGCTGAGTTTCCCAATAAATTATTTGCACTAACATTGACCCAGCTTCCTTGCTAAGCTAAGTTTTGTCAATGCACACAATTGAATAGGGCAAACATTTTTGCTATATATGATATAATTTTATGCGCTGTTTTGCAATGATCTCAGACCACTGACCAAAAAAGGAACGGCTTGCCATTGAATATCTCAAACACAAGGCTCGTTAATATTGTGCTAAAAAAAATTCCAACTAAAAGGTGAGAAAATATATTGATATCTAGAAATGAGCTTTCAAAGAACAATAATTAAAAAAGTTATCCCCACCATGACGGAATTTCTCAAACAATTAACTAAAAATGTACAACCCAAACCAATATTGTATATTGATAATGGTGCTACTATATGACAAGGATTTATACGAGAACAATTTCACAAGGATATTATTTCCTTGATGAATCTTGGGAATGAGGAAAATGGTAAACATCGCCACTGTTCTTGGGTCGACAATGTGATTAACACTCAAATCCGTACAATTAGAGTAAATTGATGAAGCACAATCATAGTATAGCGATGAAACACTTGGAGAGAAACTATTGCATCATAGCACTGACAGCTAAAATAGAACTCGGGTTATATTAAATCAGATCAACATTCAAGACTGTCGGCACAACCATGATATGGGTGATGCACAACTGCCTCCTGAATTCACGTTCCATCCCACTGATGAAGAGCTCATAACACATTATCTCATTAGAAAGGTTTTAGATGGCAATTTCACAGGAAGGGCCATTTCTGAAGTGGACCTCAACAACTGTCAGCCTCAGGGAGGGTTCAATTCCCTCCTTTATTATTCACTATGCATATAATCCCATACACCCATTTGATCTTGAATGATGATATGTACAGAATGTTGAGTGTCTATGCTGAGTGCTCCAAAACCATCCATTTCATGCCTTCATCTGTACACAATGTCTTTCTAGTTTCTTTCTACTTGCACGCCCATTTCATTTCATATGATCATTTGAAAATTGTGTCACTCTAAGCTCTGAACTGTTTCCTCTTGATTGATCATCTCATAACTGCTGAATGAGAGCTTTGGGATAAGCTATAGACATCCATCAAAAGTTTGGGCAGATTTCAATCTAGGATATAGTACTAGAAGCTATATTTCATGCCAGTCAAAAAATCTTCTTGGCCATGGCCTAGGGCAATATGAACCAGCCAGATGAATGCCACATTCATGTTTGATGGAGAAACCCTTCTTGAGAAAGGGGAGAGATTTTTTGTTGACCACTCAGTTGCTGTTCTCCTAAAGCTACATGCCAGAATTAGAAAAAAATAGACTAGTCTTTGGAGTTGAATCTACTTCCAGTTATAACGAGGAAGCTTCTATCAGATAATGGAAGCCAAGAATTGGGGACTTCAAGGAAAATGAGTTAAATGAAAGGGGATTTACAAGAGAGTTAAATGAAAGGGGATTTACACTAGAAGATATACATTGTGCATAACAAAAAGAATCAAGAGAATTAATGAAAGAGGATATATGCGTAACAAAGATTGTTTGTTAATGATTGCAACCCATCAGCTGTAAATTTGTTCTCGTCCCAAAGCACATGATAATGTGTTGGTCTACTGGTCCCCTGTAAATGATAAAAATTAGAACAGTTTTTGTTATAATACATGGCAAAGAAAGCATGACAAGTTGATCTAAGAAATAAGTATTATACTTGTATCCTAGCATGATTGCAGAGATAAAAGTCAAATTCCGTGGGATGGAAAATTTTGGAATCAACCACAGTGCCTAAAAATATAGGAAACCCACATCAGCATTACAAATTGACACCTTTGAATAGAGTAGAATAGTACTATATAGCCTTATAGGACCTTCATACCTAGCAAGATGTTCCCGCTTCTGTCTATAGAATGCCTATCTACATGGTTTTTTGCAAATAGTCTAGTATGGTGCCACTTTTGAACAAAAAATGTCACTGGGGGTTGGTAATTTGGCTCAAGAGATGCACAAGCCTATTCACACCACAGAACTTATAGTTCATATAGTATTCATCTGTCTTCTTGAACAAAATCCAAAGAGAATACAAACAAACTAATGAGATGTGCCAATCTCAATTGAATAGCAAGTACTATTATGAGTATTAGGAAATTGACCCTATGAATATCATCCAATTCATAAAGTAGAACTTGGTAAAACTGCCCTTCACTTACAACATCTCTGAAGAAATACCAAAGTTGTCACTAAGGAGACATGAGAAATGCAGAACTAAATCTCACCATAAAAACCAATCAAGATGAAATAAATTACCTATAAAATATGATTCGCAGAGGCTTTTGTCCTATTGCTCTGCGAAAAGAAATCAGTAGCTCTTTGCAAAGAATCAAAGTGAAATAATCATTCAAATTCCTAATATCATACTTTAAATTTCGAGTAGCAAGTGAATTTCCAAAAATCATATTTTTAATTTTTTGGAGCAGTAACTTGTCTAAGAATTTTCAATTTCATTGGTTGGTTTAGTGGTAATAAAATGCATAATGATCACTATTCCTATCTAAGCTATGACTACAGTGAAAGCAAAGCATTAAAGTTTTTACCTTAACATCTCTATCATTTTCTAAGCTAATAGAAAGAGCATTTTAAATGTACATAAATGTCTCATCCAGAATCATTGTGATACTTCATAGCCAATTCCATTTTAATGTTACAAATGGCTTTGCACTATCTATATCTCTAACATGTGAGGCCTTTTAAAACTAGTAATATTGTAGTCATTCATCAATTCTCTGAAGATTGGAACAATAATTCTTAAGCATACCACATAAATGAAAATTAAATGCAAGCCCGCAAAAATTAAAAGCTCGGGACTTTTAAAGTGAAACAACTACCATCCTAATAGATTGATAGTATTAGATCACAAACTTTGAAAATTACACAACATCATCAAGTCAGTCAAAATCATGACAGTTCACATCAATAACACCAATAACAACCATCAATGAAACAACATGGAGCAGGGTTAGGTTTTGAAGATCTTACCATAAAATTATCATAGCCAGAGCTAGCTAGAGCATAGCTTACTCTGGTAAGAAAATCATCTGAGGTGAGACTATCATCCAGATATGCTGGAACTGCTTCTTTGATGCCCAGTGTAGATGCTATAGAAAAAAACTCCAAATGATCAATACTACAAGGGAAGAAAATATATCATTTCAAGTAGGAATACAAACTTGTTTGATGACATGAAAAAGGAAAATATTTCAGCCACTACAACTAGTTTTTGAATTTAAATAGAAGGATTAGATTTTTATAATAGACCATCTAAAAAAAACTAAAGGTGGTGGTTTTGCTATGGATCTGAACACTGAATATTGACATCTGTATTGGTGACATGTTAAATCATTTCAACCAGACTATATAAAGCATTTGAGGACCTGAAAAATAAATTCTTTTAGCCATTGTTGTTTGCTAAACATATATGAAGAACAAAATAGTTAGGAGCGTCATGCAAATAGTACATATTATAGAATTTAGAGTATACTTTGAAAATAGATAATGTGAAAAAAATTAAAGGATGTTGATTATTATATGATATATAGATTTGAACACTGAAATTTGATATATCTATTGGTAGCGAGCTGAATCCCATTCCAAATTAAGAGCCAGTCAACCCTCAAGATATTAGCTTCAACTTCATTATTATTGGTTTTCCAAGAACTGAGGAGAAATTGCCATTGGGGGAGACATGTTTGCCACACATTTGAACTGTAAATACAAAAGAAAGATGCTAGAAATTATTGACCATGGGGGTGATAAATTTAGAATTTTAAATGCTAGAAGATATTTAGATACCTTGTGTTGGCAATACTTCTCCCTGACTGTAGTCAATGCACACCCTTTTCTATTTAGTTGTAAATTATGCAATGCATGAATATAGTCCTTCATCTCTGATACTTTATAGCCTGTGTAATGTTCTAGCATAGGATTATGAAGATCAAGGACAATAAAATCTTGTTCAAATTTTAGTACAAACAAGACCAAACAAAAAATGACTTGATGGAATTTACATTACCTAGGGGCAAGTTCCAGGATCAAGAGTCATCCTTGCCATAGATACAGCTGATGTAGCTATCATTGACAGAACATAATGGAGAAAGTCATACTCAACAAGGGTGAGTTTAGCAAGACAATTGCTCATGAATTCCAAATGTAGAGATGGAACCTGAATGAAAAAAATTATGAAGGTAAGAATAAAATACTTTTATATATTAAATAATTTTATCTCCCACATACAACAAAAGAAAACTAGAATGTAAAGCTACCTTATATCATGTTTGAGCAGCACGGGAAAAGTGCCTATTTAAATTGAGAAGGGAAAATGAAAAATGAGTTCAGCATTAATTTATCATGATTGTTTTGTGGCTTACAATTGAATATATCAATGTTTTTGTTTTTCATGTTAACTTCAATGAAAATAGTCACCAAGATTGCTCCACAAAAAACATTACCTGAGAAAGCTCTTAGTTGTTGGTGTTGTCAGATCATATTGCAAATAAGTTAGGACATCAATCTCCATTTCTAACATCTATTAGTATTAAGATAAGGATAATTCTCATTTTAAGAATACCATCCAAGAGAGATGTGACAAATCATCTTGCAATACAAAAGGAAAATTGTAGCTCCTCCCTTGTGCAAATATTATCTGTAATGTAAGAAAATTCTTTCACATGTGGAGCACAAATTTCTTCATACTTCCTAAAAGTGACATCAAAGCAGTAGTTAAAAACTGACCAAAGAAAAGAAAAGAAAAGAAAGTGTTACAATAGGCAAGAAGTAAACACGAGGCAACAAGCATGCAAGTAACCCCAAGAAGCTGAAGCTTTTGTCTATTCACAACATTTGCAGAGAGAAATTGATCAATATAGGACACAGTTAAGTAAAGTGTATTTGGCACAAGCTTGTACTCCTCGGCAACCTATTACAACCAACTATAGAAAAAAAGGAAACTGCAATTTACAACATATATCATTATCAGAGACCAAAATATATATAAAGGGATTTCAATTTACATTTGAAGAAGATAAATATTATCTTTCTAATCTAGTGGACTATCATGGTTCCTATCACTCCGCCAGAGTCTTAAAATAAATAAGCATGTTATCCCACTTGGGTCAGAAATTACCATCCCAAAAGAAATCTCTCATTATCTCTAGAGTCACATCATCAATTACTATTTTGCTACAATATGCAGTATGACCAATCTAGGTAATGGGATTGTGATTGGCATGTAATAGAGAGTCAGTATGTATGTTATTCAACAACATTGATTGATAAATATACCTAAATATTGTTAACAAGCATACAACTAAAAATTTAAATATATAACTAACAATTGCTAACATGCATATACATGATGTTTATACAAGAATTTTAATGGTACACTTTCAAAAGTTCAAGTTGGGAGCTCCAAAATCAAATGAATTATCATTAGCAAGTTGTTTTAAACCATAAATTCAACCATTGGTTACCCTATCAAATCCTAAACACATAAAGAAGAGATCAGGATGAAGATGTTAATTACTATCATGCAATACTTTTTAGTGAAATGACTCATCGAAGAGAATTTACTTAATGAAATGACAATTCAAATATGGGCCCATTTTTAATAATACACCATTTTTGGGGGATCTTAACCCATTAGTGCTAGTGAGCCACAACATCCAAGGGATGTTATTAAGATTTTCACTTGACTCCATCTTACAGTCTCATTTTGTCTTCCAAAAGAGTAGTGAAATACTATGATCTTATAAAGCGATGAACAGGTACCTCTGGTTCATAACGCAATGCTTGGTAGGTCATCTTCGATGTTGACCAGTTCATTATTTCTTGCCATACAAGACCTCCATCTTTAAAGTGTGACCATGTTTCTTCTATCTCTTTAAATGTAGAACCATTAGTAGGCATTCACATAATGTCATCTTGACTTCTATTGTGTGCATGGTAATCCATAAATTGTGCCAAGCTAGCGCACTTGAATAATTGTTCAAAATGTGGAATAATGGGAATATACTGAAGAACCTTGTGAGGCACTTTTTTTGTTATTTGATCTGACCGATATCTACTAACATGACAATCAAGGCATTCTGTTACAAATTCATGTTGTTTATGGTATAGAATGTAATCATTGGGACATGCATGTATTGTCTGATACTTCATTCCAATCTAATCCATAATGTTAGATAATTTTCGATATGAACAAGGCAAAATGTTTGATGGTGGTAAAAAAAACTCACTAATCAACCTACAACAACAAATATGCATTGTTAATATAATGAATAGCAATTGTATGCTAACATTGAAGATGACAAAAATGGCATACCTTAGCATACATGACATTGCTACATTGGATATACTATTCATAACCTTTAAGTTCACCAACAACACTATAGCCGACAATAGAGTTGTTTAGGAGCCTTCGTATAAGGGCTCGTGTGCCTTCTCAAGTAAAGGTATATCATGACTATCTTTATCATTATTATCTGATTCGCTAGTACCATCATTGTGAGCCTCTTCATCACCTACCCCAATACCATCTTCTTCAATCATGTCCTCTGGCACATTATCATCTTCTTCCATGGGAGTGTTATCCTTAGCTTCAATATTCACACCTCCATGTTCCTCCAGTAGGAAATCCACATTCAGCAATGGACAAAAATCATGGCCCCCTTCAACATGACCATATTGCCAACAATGATTTTGGGTTTTTGTGATTAGAATTCTTTGATTCTTTAAGCTCTTACACTTTTTGCAAGGACAATAACATTTATCAGGTTTTCTTCATAACTGAGCCCATAATGTAGCCATTGTCTCATTATTTTGTTCTAGGTTCATATTGTCAAGCGTGGTCTTTCTTCACAGGAAAATATACCTGCAAATAAATTGGACATGTTGTAGTTAATGTTTATAACTACACATATGGAAATTGTCGATTAATGTTTTCAAATATAACTAAAATGATCTTATAATTTCTAGAAGGCCTAGATGTTTGCAAAATGTGGATTTATAGACAATGTATCTTAGTTATTTGCAAAATGCCTCAAAGAGATGTCACAAGCTGAAAGTTACTTAGGTGCTAATAGCAGCATGCCATGAATAATCCTGATAGCAATGACTAATCTAATTAATGCATCAACTAATGAAGATGACTAAAAGATTGAAACATATTAATGCAATCTTCAATCGAGAACATGTGAGCTCAAAATATGGGTAAATCTCAAAAACTCGTGAGCCTAAGATCATTACAATTTCAGCGATGAAATAATTGCAATTAAAATTTGTTCAAAAATTGGCCTAAGGGTCAAAAGAAGAATTCAGATTTCACTTAATTACAAATCAATTAGCTTATGCAAGTTTGGCCTCATGGTGGTATTACAATTTTAAAAAACTTAATCCTTAGACCATTTGGGCCTAACATCAAGGGACATGAATTTAGGACTCAAACATCTATAAAGGTTGGATATTGAAATTCTTTGGAACATCAACCCTTCCATGCACTTCTTGATCCTTACAATGGATCCAACACCTTCTCTTGGTCCAATATTGACCTTCTATGCAAGAAAATATACCCCTCATGTGGATGAAATCTCCCAACTCATAACTGTCGCATTCACCTAGTGACCCTTAAACAACACCCTATCACATTCAAAGATATTTGTCTCTAATATCCTTGCATATCTCTACACCAAATCATATCAAATAGGTGCATAATAAATTAGCAACCCCTCTTCCATGAGTTACATATACAATATAGCAGTGGGAGGGGTCAAATTCATTGAGTTTGCCTCAGACAGTCAAGTTCTGTCACCTGACAGTGACAGTCTCTTATTACCTGTGCAAAATCCTTTACAAATGACTATTCACAAATAAAAGAAACTTACAAAATAACCTTCTCAATCATTTTCATATTCAAAGAAAAGATTTGAATTGAAATAAAGCTTGCACCAATTAAAAACAACCAAATTGCATAGTCACTATTCAGTGATAGTTTTAACAACGAAATATAGAGTTTTTAAATTTATTTTCTAGGGCTATCACATTGAAATCTCCTCAACACCTTTACACATTCATCTATCATGTTCATATAAGCTTCTTTTTTTCCTTTTTCAAATTTCCTAACTCCCTAAAACTGACCAAACTTCCTTTTAACTGTCTTGGGACAATTTAGAACAATTCTTCATATCTTTAATAACCATCCTTTACGATAACCTCGAGCTTTAGGACTCAATTCTTGTGAAATTTTTGAGACTAACTAACCTTTTTAATGCTTAAAAGACTCATAAACCTTCACTTAATCCCATGACTCTACCATAGTACCATATGTGGCTTGTTTGCCAACATTTTGAAATATTTTCCAATTACAAAGCTTGGCACTTGAAATGCATAGTGCAATGGGATTAGTATGATATCAATTTTTTTGATAGAATTCCCAAAACAGAGCTTGGAATGCTGATTGATGGACATGCATATAGGAAAGCATGATATGTAATGTTTAATGTCAAAAATGGCTTTGACTCTATTGGCTCATTGCATGAGATACACCTGCAACTTCTCTACACAATCAGATTGCTATGAAATGTTTTAATCCAAATGGTCAAAACATGTACAAAGAACATGAATTGTTTGACTGAAGGAATTCATGACATTGGTTTCAATGGGTCTCTATGAAAGGCAAAGAAAGGATACCAATTCATTTAACAAAGTCCCAAATATCATACTTCCATCACAATTCAATTATGAAATATAACATGCAACACCATGTCTGATTAGATTGCTTCAAGGAGATATTTGATCAAGGATGAAATGAATGATCGCACCTGGTGTGCACCAGTTGATGTAGAGCCTTCCAATATCCCCTCAAGGAACCCTATTCAACTCGAGGACTCAACAACATCTTGCAATCCATTCAAGGAATTAGAATTCAACTCAAGGATCAACTAGAAGTCTATGACTTTAGGAAACCAAAAAAACACTCCTCTTGAACAAGTTCACTCCCCTAAATAATTTCAACCAACTTATCAACTCACCTAGCCTTTGTTTCAACTTCCCTCTCCTTGGGAACATTCCTAATTCACTCCTCATGCAACCAACTCTTGATCTCTGTACTCAAGGATTCTCTTGATCCTTACAATGCTTCAATACCTTTCAAATAACATAACTAAGGAATTCCAACTCCTGCCAAACATCAATTTTGTATCAAACTTCAAAACTGCCTTCGATAAGCTTGTCTTATTAGCCTTGTCCTACAAGTAATCTGCACTTTACTTCCAAACTTCTCAAACAACCTAGTAACCTCTTCATCTTTTCAAATACCCTGTATTGAGTTCTTCAAATCCTGTGAATCTCATTCCTTCATCCTATGATTGATGAACCTTTCTATGACTGTTCCTATTTGCAACTAAGCCTAATTAGCCCTCCAATTACAAAGCAACTACCTTTTACACTTACTCCCAACATTCAAAACCTTGAAACAATCTTAAGGAATCTATTAAATAGCAGGATTCCTAAATTTGTTTGAACATCCACTCACATCTAAGCATTCTTTCATCAAACCCTCATTTTAAGGGTTTCCAACCTAGGGATCTCTAGAAAAGACCCTTAATAGTTACACAAAACCATTCAGATGGTTTAGACACCTTAAACTATACTCCTCTAAATTTTTCCAACCTTCATTTATCCATTCTAACCCTCAAACCTCTTATATCCACCATGTGGTGCTTCCAAATGCACCTTCACTATTTTTTTTTCACCAGTCACAGTTTTGCTCCTTTCTCTATTCACTATAACAAAATTTCCTGCATTCAAATCATGGAATGTACATATTAATTATACTCATAAGTCCCTCTCCCACAATACATAGAGACATCACAGAAAGTGGGAGGGGATTCTACATATTAAAACAACAAAACTGTCTCAGTCTGTCTCAGGATAGTGACAGGCAGAACAAGAATTTAAATGCTTTCAATGAAGTTTTTAGAATTTTTTTGCTTCTACTATTAAGAAATCCCTTAATAGATCATGGATGGACTCCCTCAAACCTTAAATATTACTAAACACAAATCTTTTCATGCAAAGAAACTTGCAAATGGAACAGCAATTAACAGTCACAATGTGATAGTGAAACAGAGATTTCATTGATGTTTTCTCCTAAACTTGCTTTCATTTTGACCAACCTCTCCCATACAATCCAAATAAATTATTTTTAAAGACTCTTCTCCCTCTAACTACTCACAAAACTGACTCTCATCGACAAAACTCCCTCATAAATGTCAGATGACAGTAAGCAAATGGTTTGTATAACATTTCAATAGCAATCATTACATGTTTTGTTGTCCTTTTTCCACTTTGCTCGCTTAAGACCTTGGGAACATTTATTATTGTACCTAAATGACTTCATGATGCCTAAGTGATCTAAATTCTCCACCTTTATCCTTAACTCGCTCTAGTGTGCCATATTTGGCTTAAGTTTGCCCATTCTAGGCAATACATTACAATTTTGACAATTTCATGCTTTCTTTACATTTGATGGCTTCAATAGCCATAATCCATCATCAATTGACTTGACATGTCTTTGTTAAGCATGGATTTCCCTTGGTACCCTCATGGTCTCCTTCATACCTCCTGGTGTACCTTCTAGTTTCCTGTGTTCATTGGGTGCCCCTCCACCAAACTCCCTAACTTCAAATGTTTCCCAATCACTAGGAAACTGTGTACTTGCAAAATAAACATTAGGAAAAAAAATTTCATGCTCTTGAAAAGCTTTCAACTTCATCCCTGCTGCATACTTTTCTTCTTGACACTTCATGCCTTCTAAGTTCCTTGAACTCCCTATTTTTGTACCCTTGCACAATGCTGATGTGTGACCCTTCTTTTCCATCTACATAGTAGCCTCTCTGAACTTCAAAACCCCTACCTTATTCTTGTACCTCCTCCTTCTCCTTTTAGGTGTAGTACTCATCAACCAAATAAGTAGAATCAAGAAGCAATAACAAGCTCCTTCTAGAACATGACTCTCGCTAATCATTGCCATCTTCCCCACACTAGAAATCTCCAACATACTCTCATATGCCTGTAACAAAATCAAAATAAAAAACCAAAACTAACTCATTCCTTTAACATTTACATATTTCTCCATGCTTGGAATATAATCACCTTGTTTAACCTTCTCTTCGCTCTTCATCTCCATTGTCTTCTCATCCTTAGTCTATTTGCACCTCAAGACCACTACTGTTGTCTGCAACACATCTTCATACCCTTGCCATTTGCCTTGGCATTCCAACTCCATGTTGGTGGCTGTTCCATCAGATTTAGTCATCACTGTCTTTGTGAATTTTCTTTGTCCAACTTTCAATGGACACAATATAGCACCAATCAATATCATATCTGCTTCTCCAAGCCTTGTCTCTTTTCTATTTACATTAGCATTTTTATTCTTCATCTTTTTTCCAATCATCTCCTTTTCCTCAAGCCCTTTAAGATTTGATCTTTGTCTATCTTCATCAGCATCCCTTCTCCTTACCTTTGCAGATTTTTGATGAAAGCCCCAGTTACAGCCATGTGCATTATTATTATTATATTTATTTAAATATTTGACTTTTAATCAAAGGATAAGCATGTAGGCAGACTATTTCCAAGCCATGGGGGAGGGGGGGTGGACATGATTACTGACTTGATGTAATACTAAATACAAAAATATTCTAAATTATGAAATATATTTGTTCCTAATTTCTATGCCTTGTCATTTTCTAGTTGTGACCTTCGGCTTTTTGTTGTATGTACACATTGACAACAAAAATAGAGAAATTCAGTTAATTTGTTTGTCAACTTGTGTGAATTCTAAATTCAGCTCTAATGTTATGTGAAACATTTATATAATGCATATGATGAACGAATTATCATATAAATACTTGACATTCTAATATTTTAAAATTTTCCTTTTTTTATTGCTTTCTCCCGTTGTTCCACACAAAAAAGGCCTCCTACCCTCTGTGGTCACCAAGGACACGTTCCCACATTTCCCGCCATTCCAATATTAGAAACACCATGGGATGTGGGGGAAAAAAAAAATTCGTGAATAGAGGCTTGGAAGTAGTGGATAGAGGCTTGAAAGCCTATTGAGGAATATAATCATAAGATGAACAAAAAATGTGGAAAAATCCTAGAATGATGATTAATAATTTTAAAACAATACACTGTTAATCAATTTAGATGACTCCATTCAAAGCAATTTTTGGATACAATTCTCCTTAACTAGAAGATCTGACCATTGAGTGATAGAAATCTCCAACAGCTCAAAATATAATCTAGAAAATTGAAGATATTAATATGTTGAAAGATAACTGAGTTGTAGTCATAAATACAATGAAGGAACTAGTGTACCAATGTCAAAGTAAAATGAGTTTTGAAGTTACAGTCATATGCCTTGAGTGAATGCCAAAAACTTATATGCAGATAACATTAAAAATAAAAGTTGAAACCTGAACAAAAATTCCTAGATGATGAAACATGCAACTTATCAACTCCCGATCAGACCTTGCTAATGCTCTGATGCCACCTGATGGATTTATACAAAGTCATGTGTGGTGGCACATGATAAAACAAAGACTAAAAATTATATTCATACCAGTTTCTTGTGAGTGAGCTTAGCTATTTCTTTCACATTACCAAGACGATGAATATTTGAGGCAAATTGTGTAGTAACAATTCTTCCTTTTGTAGAAGCAATCTTTCTCAATAATGCTTTGGAAACATTTGTTTCACTAGTAGTTCTTCCAGGTGAAAGAATGTGGAGTCGCTCATCATTTGACAACAGAACAAATTTTAGCAAGGAGCATAATCTAACTATCAAGTACATTTGATATTCCAAGCACTCTGATGGACCATAGAGAAGTTGATCAATTCCTGAGCATGGCAAATAAAATAATAGTTTTATAATTCACTAACACAGATTAAATAATAATTATCTAAGAAGTATTCAATTATATTATACACAAAGCCTTGATCCTTGGGAAACAACCATCTATTCATTGATTTTCTGCTAAGACACTAAGTCAAAGGTATTCTATTTCCATTTTTCATTTGACACCCTACTAACAAACAAATAGAAAATATTTTTAAAACTATATCCACAAAAATCCTCATCAAATGGGTATATGAAACTTCAATAGAAAAAAATGTTATGTGAATTGTAGTTAAATAATACGGCTCTAGTTTCTGATTAAGATTTGCAACTATTATACCCTATTACAATTTTTTTTTCAAGCTTCTTATGCAAAAAGATTTGTTGGAAAATGGTCAGAGGTCATTCAGTGAACTAGAAATTGAAACCATCCTGAAATCTAGTCAAAAGATTGATGTTAGATATTTTCTAGGGCAATTGAGGGATACAAATCCCTATAATGATCTCAATCCACATAGACAATGTGGCTTTGAATTTTTGAATGGTTCAGAAAGATACATATTTAATAAATAGGCTTCTCAAATATAGAGTAAAGAATTGTTTGGTCTGGCATCTCAAAATTCTCCCTTGATCCCCTAAAATCAACAACATTCTCATCTTTCAAGGAGCATATATGTTGGAAATCATATCAAGCCCTAAAACATAGAAGACAATAGCATAACATTGCTAAGATACATGTCGGTAAGGATAGATGGGAGAAGGGTCTATGGAGATAGTAGGACCTTTTATTTAGAATGAGATACAACATCCATCCAGAAAAATGCCGCACTCTTAGAGTGTTGTAGGATATTTGTGGAGTTTTCTTCTTGTATAAGATTCCCAAGCTTCACCATTCATGGATTTTGTTATCTTTTCATTGCTAAAACTCAGTTGTTTCTAAGATTTTAATGCATTCACCTTCAAGTACACAATCGAAGTTCTGCAAAGTTGTATCATAATTTCAGTTCCTTTTGAGGGATTCCTTCTAAATTCTTATGCACAGAGATGTCTATGTGTGTAAAAAGATAAAGATATTGTTAAGAAGTGGGGGGCATTGAGAAAGACTGGATGGATAAGTAATGCCTTCATTTTCCCAATCCAAGCATTGTTACAGAAACTGATCTATATGAAAAGTAGAAAATTTGGAGCGGACCCATTTCTGAAACTTCAAGAATCGATTCGGCTCACCATAAAATACCCAATATCTACCATTAAATTTTGGGTTATTAAATTTTGGGTTGCCCAATTCAAGCACACTTATTGAAAAGTGTTATATTATCGACACAAGGCCCTCAAATTGCCAAGTCTGCAAAAATATTTAGGAGTCTGCAACATAAGAATTCATGCTCAAGATGTTAAATTTTGGATTATCCAATTCAAGCACGCTTATTGAAAGGTTTACATTATTGACACAGGGCTCTCAAATTTCCAAGTCTGCAAAATATTTAGGGGTCTGCAATATAAGAATTCATGCTCAAGATGTTAACATTTATACTTCACTTTGATAGCCTCTCTTCAATTTTTATCAACATAAACTAAGGTAGCAAGAGTCTGAGCCATGAAAATTCCACGACAAATAAGAGTTTTTCCAAGAGATATTGGGATGTTTTGGATCTCTACAAGTTGTGTTTCACTGTCCCTGTCTCTTGTTGCACAAAAAAAAAATCTCCAAGGTTGCATCATTGGCCTCTCATACGGCCCAAGATCAAGCCTCAAAACAACATTTTGTCTCATTGGAAATCCATGTGACAATTACAATGCAATATATCTTAGATCATATTAAATCCTGTGGCTATCGATAGTTTGGCTTAAAATTAAGCATTGCCTAAATATAAAATGTCAGGTACCGGTAAAACCTAAGATTAATTGTTTACGTTTAGCCTACAATAATTCTCACTGCAAATGTGGGTTTCATGGAGTAAAACTGATCTTCCTTACCTCCTTAACCATTTGGAAGTATTTGGAAGTAAGAGATATACTGATGAAGAGTTTGTTTGCTTTCATTGTTCTTTGATTAAGACCATTAATGTTTGGTAACTTATGCAGGAGAGAAATATATTTAGGTCTTATTTTCTCTCTAATCTCTATCTACTAGATGAGGGAAAATTCAATATGATATAGATGGAGGAAAGAAAGATAATGTTGATGAAAGATCAAGTAATACTACCCTTAAGGTGAAATAGGGAAATACTAAAAAGAGAATCTTCCAAGGCTCCATCTACACCTACATAATATAATGGGTAGAAAGATACCATAACAAATAAGTTACATATGCACAACTTAACTACCAATCAAGGCACTTTGATCAATGTCCTTGTTTTTCTATTCATTCTAAGTTACTCTTTGGTCCAAACTGGTTATAGGTGAGTAAATTGCTCCATTTGTAGGGTTATCAAAAAGAGTTATAAAAGTGAATTAAAGATGCATTTAGTGTCTCTGTCAAAAGGTGTTGTGATGATTACACAATAAAGATAATAGCAGAGCCTCATAGTTGGTGAGCTGGGTTCCCATGAAGACACTAAGAACTCACACCAATGTGACTTAAATAATCAACTCCATATTCATGCATTGTGATCCTCATGACTGGCTTAACTACCATTTTCTACCCAATTTTTCTTATAAAATAAAATTAGGGGCAATAAATGTGCATCATCAGTACAAATATACATCTAAACTTTCAGGGCTAGAAAAGGGACTGAGTAGTAGAAATGTATGTGACAAGACATAAGTCAAGATTGTTACTAATACTAAGTTGGCTGCATTTTGAACTTTTAAAAATCCTGAAAGGTATTCTCCCTATTATATTGGCAACAATTTGAGTTATAGACATGCGATAATATCAAGCACACACGACAAATTTTATTTATCTTTTACAAAACTTTTCTATTAACTATTACTTACGCACTGAACTACAACTTTACATGGTACAAAATTCTAAATCCATTTCCTATATTGATTTCCATTTCTATAAATTGACACAATCAGAACAAAAATGTCCAGCTAACAATCTATGCATTGCAATGTCATAAAATATTTTGAATATTTGAAAAGGCCTGGGTCAACATACCTATTTTAGCAAATAACCCTTCAATGTCTTTAACACATCTCTCCAAATCAAAGAGAGGTGTGCAGGCTTGCTCGGTTAGAGTGTTTCTGCTCACCATAGGACGTCCCAAATGTAAGTCTCATCTAAGAATATCCTATAAACTACATCTACTAAATAACACTACATGCATACAAACCTGCTTTCTTATGGTTTTATATTATGTATTATCTTTCTTTAATTGAAAATTTTTCCTGTTTGTAATCTTCCTTTAAAGCTAATATTGTTTTCCTAGATTGCTCGAGAATTTTCTGTACACTTTCAGATATAGTTCAAAAAGGGGATCTTCCAAAACTAAGTTACTACACAGTGACACATAATCCTCCCTTAATTTATGAACATTCAATTATTAGAAAACTCAAATAATAAATGTCTTCTAATGACATTAAAAAACACAAACTATATAAAACCACATTTTTAGCATTACAATAACTATCTTGAGCTTCAATAGATGATACACCTCTACTGTAGGTGGAAATTGTCATTAACTATTGCAAATAAATTTTTATGCAAGAAAAAATGAAGATGGAACAATCATATATCATATAAAACATCATTTAGAACAATTATGTACTTGTAGAGCTGAGTAAAATGCGATTTATAATAGTGAGAAAGAAACAATCCTCAATGTATCTTTGTCTTTATGATAAAGTAATATTTTTGTAAGTTAGATTACCTAATCGGTGCAACTAAATAATTCATTTTGTTGGAACCTACCAAAGAACTTAAACAAAAAAGAGAGCATCATAGTTGAATATAACTGTCCTACAATGCTGTCATTCTATCACTATCACTCTTATTCCAATGATTCATACCTCCTTCAAGAGCTCTCTTAGGATAAATATGAAGATCTCAATAACCTCGAAGCCCATGAAACTCAGCAACCATCTGAATAGTTTTGATCACATTCACATTATCCATGAGCAATGGAGCACATAACTTCATAGAAACTAAACAATAAATCAATACAAGATTTGACGATTGTACTTCTACAGCTGTTAGGAACTAGTTTATATATGTGAAAGAGAGGGACTTCCAAAAATTGTCACTGATCACAAATCGGAAAATTAGAACTTTCTACACAACTACTCTCCACACATCACTGTCGATACCAGAACACAAGATTTGAAGCAAATATTTAGTATTAATCTTATTCATCTATTCTACAATTCTTAGTCTTTTAAGAAATAGCTCACAGTGGGCATATGTCTCCAAGAAAACTGCAAATGAAATTTAACAAACAAGAGCAATAACTGTAAAGATGATAATGCATTTCCAAAAAAATTGATTTTGAGCACACAATAATCCAAGTTTTATCAAACATCAAGAACTCAAGGCATTCATCTATGGCCAAAATATTAACAATGGAGAAGCTAGCCAAAAACTTTTTGACACTTCATTGTTACAAAATACAATTTTGTCTTTCAAGTCTTTTCCTACCAAGCAAAGGATGGGATTGCCATCTCTACTTTAAATTTTCATTATAGCTGAAGAATTAATAAAGGAGAAGTGAACCAAAAAAATTTGAGGCTTCCTTGGAATAGAAAACTATTTCAATATTTCAAGACTTTTACCAAGTCAAGTATGTGCATATTAACTTCTAGATTTGTGAGGCTTGCTAAAAAAAAGTCTATTATCATCCATTAGTTTGAATTCGATATTTGGACATAGATCCAAATGGGTGAGAGCAAATCTTAGCCGCAAAAGGGATAGGGCCTTACAGAGAGAATACAGGTGTCCAGTGAACTAAACTTTAAGATATAACCAATGATATCAAAAATATAAATTTTCCATAGCTTTATCCTTGCACTTAAATATATGCTAAACTTGAACCTAAACATCATCTATAAAACAACTTTGTGACCTAAAAGAATTAACAGTGGCTCTGTTTTTTAAATTGCGATGAGTAGAAGAGAAAGAGAAAATGTAAAGGCATTGAATAGCTTTGGAATCTGGCTCTGCAACTTTTTGATAGATACAAAACTTGGAATGATATCTAATGACCATATTTAAATATGTGAATACAGCCCTCATTCTGCTACTAAATTGGACAATGGAGGCTCTTGCTTGAAGAGGCATACTCGGTAATATAGTTTTGGCCTTTTTTGCACTAAAATTATTCCAAAGTGGGGTATAAGGACAACACGACCAATCAAGGAAGTGGCCATGGAACCCTATACAATTATCTTCAGACAGGCTGAGATTGGGATAGATCAATCTTAGCTAGCAAAAAGTACAGTGTATTTGATGTTGCACCCACTTGCTATACCAATTCTTCCAAGTCAAAACTAATGGATAGTGGGGCAACTGTGACAAACAAAAAATTACCCCTCATAGAAAACATTAAATCTCTTGAGCCCTGTGAGTGTAAAGTTCCCATTAGATTAAGCAGTCATGGCCACACGCTTTCTTTTCAATCACCAACAACAAGATAATACTGGAGCTACAAGGTGGTCGATTCTTACCTCCTTCTCCTCTCCTATTGACCCTGCACCAAACTCCCGCCCACTGCAGTCACTGCGCACGCGAAAAAAATTCAACACTGTCGTGACCTTTTATTATCACATATGTTCTGAAGATCAAAATTTTGACCATATCGGGCCCATTTTTTTAAAAAAAATGAAAATAGCCCTTTGGTCAAAAATTTTGGTTGAAAATAAGTGCCTAATGCACTAGTGTACAGTGCGACAGGTACAGGTGGTGTTTTGCTACAAAAATTAGTTAAGAATCAAGATATTGAAAAAACAAAAAGAAAAGTGATACAGATAGTATGGATCAATAAATAAAACAAAATCTATACCCGTAGACGATCAAAAGACAAAAAATGATCAATGTGACAGGTAAGTAGAAAGCATGCAATATTGCAAGTTCCAAGTTCCAAGCATCAAAGAACATTCAAATTTAGCACATAATAGAAGTTTTAACTGACATACAAGAGATGCTACAAAACATTCAAAAAGAAAACTAGAATAGTTTTCAAAAATTTAAAGTGGTGCTTGCTACAATTTGTATGAAGTTAGACTGACTTCAAACTTAGTCTTCTCCGATTCCAAAATCATAGTTTGTATGAAGTTAAACTGACTTCAAAAGTTAATAGCTCATATAGAAAAAGCTAAGAATATAATTTATTAGGCCCCAATGAAATGTTTGGGTGGTAGTAAATTGCAAGGTGATCATTGGTATTGGTAAATGGACATAATGTAGCCATTTTAAACTAGATTTTGACTGTGTATAAAGAGATTGCCCAAGGAGAAATTGATGTGGTCAGCTTCAAGGAGATATTTGATCAAGGATGAAATGAATGATCGCACCTGGTGTGCACATTACAGAATAGAGATAGTGTTGTGAAATATAAAACTAAAATTAAAATATGCAAATCCACTTGGCTTAAATTGGAACTATAGGCTTACAACTCCAAAACACATCTTCAAAACACTAAATGAAGATTAGAACTATAGGCTATGGTTGGGTAACTTTTACTACAGTACCAAGTCACAAATAACAAAAAAATACGGTTACTTTTGCGCTTTCTGAAAAAGGGGTGTGTTATGAAAGTAAGGGTGCTTAAATTGTCTCATAGAGCATGAACATGCTGATTTTAGTTGTGGAGACATCCATTCCAAACTGTTTTCTTTATTTTTGACTTACCTATCTAGATTGCTAAAACTCAAAGCTCCTAACCCATTATAAACAGTTACCCATTCCAAACTCAAAGCTCGTAACTCAAAGTTCATCCATACATTCTAATTCTACCAAATGATGTTAAGACACTAATAAGGCCAAATACATTATAGAAAAATTAAGCACTGATTTTTTCTATGTGATAAAATACCTAGGATGGATGATGGAAGTAGTTGGACAACCACTGACCCAATACTCATCAGACATAAAGATCCGAAAAGTACTTAAGCTGAATTTAAAAACTAGGATGATAGGAAAATCTACCAACCAAGAGAGAGGTAATGACATTGGTTTTTTGCATCAATGATTTACATGTAAGTTTTAGGAAAAGCTTAAGTGAAGCAGATTAGACATTCATAAATTAGATTTTGAAGGATGTTTCTTGAATAATTACTATATGCAGGAAATTTAAATTGCTATCAACATGCAAAATGGGTTGTAGATGCTTGATGGATTTCAAAGTATAGGATTTAAATTATAGATAAGGATAATCATCAATACATCTGCTATCACTATCACGAATACACACCATTGACTATATTTTACATTCAAGCTTTTCCTCGTGTGAGAAAGCCAATCTACAGTATGGATTAGCAAATAAAATGTAATAGTAAGAGTTCTAAAGTAACTGACACAATCCCGACCGAACATAAAT
Source organism: Cupressus sempervirens (assembly GCA_028749045.1). Taxonomy (NCBI): domain Eukaryota; kingdom Viridiplantae; phylum Streptophyta; class Pinopsida; order Cupressales; family Cupressaceae; genus Cupressus; species Cupressus sempervirens. The sequence goes on from CM053792.1 coordinate 782,717,233, forward strand.
TTTGCCTTATAGTTGCCATTAATGTTGTTCAGTAACATCAAAATCATTCTGCTTCCTTCTAAAGATACATACAGCTATCTGAATTTAAATATTGCCACAATTAAAAATTTACTGATTAAAACTAACTTGATAAATTTAAGACTCAACTTTTCAACTTATGTACAGTTCATATGAAAAGATAGACATACAGTAGAGAAGTTTGACATTTGGTAGTCAGATTTAAATGGTATGTCTCATATAATCATTGTCAGTCATTAAGAATTATACACCATACACCTATACAAAGAAAGTGCTCTCACAATATCTATCTAATGCCATTGCTCATTTTAGAGTCATTACAAATTGAGCAATACAGATTTTTGATGAAAGCCCCAGCTACAGATGTGTGCATTATTATTATTATATTTATTTGAATATTTGATTTTTAATCAAAGGATAAGCACACAGGCATACTGTTTCCTTCAAATGTACTGAATCATATCAAAGTCCAAGAAGATGAAGCCACAAAGATTTTGGTTGAGTCCTTTGGCTTCATGTGAGCCATGGATATTAGAAAATAGGGATCTCATTTTTTCATCAACATAATGCCATAACATCCAACAAAATGTAAGGGAAGAAAAAGGTTGGCCAGATAGTAAGGCAAGGCTCATATGATCGGCATTAAACATTAAACAATTAAGCATTAAACGATTGAGCAAAGCCATTGGATTAAACTAAAATGTTTGTGTTTCTAATGAAGAAAAGAAGGGTAAGAACCCTTACTATTTTGGAGTTTGCATCAATGATCGTCTATAGTCATAACGGCTTTAGAAAGATTCAAATTTGTTTCAGTTCAAATGCACAATAGAGAATGAACAACAACAACAAAATAAAAATGAAAAAGATAATGTGTCATTACTTGCAAAGCTCAAATCTACATTTAAATTTGTCATATTTCTTCTAAAGGAGCCACTTCATGCACACAATTGAGAGCAAGAGGTTTTTGAAAGCTTTGAAAGCTTCCTCTCAGTTTGTAGATCAAGATAAAGTATTTTGTACAACCAAACTATAGAGATGTATCTTAATGTCAAAGAGAATGGCATTCACATATAAAGTAAATAATTTATCAAAGACATGGCCAAGCCACAAGGAGGTTATCGAGCAGAAGAACCATCTATACTTCTAATCTCAAAGGATACTGTGTTTAGAGATGCCATTCAAATTTCTTATACAAAGCATGTGATCAAAATATTCAACATAAGTGATACAATTTTAGTGATATGAAATGATAGTCTGTCATATTTTTACAATATCTCCCAATCCACAATCTGGGTTGGGCTGAAATTTTAACAAGAATTATATGATATAAAATCGAAAAAACCCAATAAATTTCAAGCGAATCAGCGTATTATTTCTCGAGATACAAATTTTTATGTGCAGAATTTATTATTAAGTGTGTTTGAATCAATTTTTTTGAGAATCTCATAGCAAAATACAAAGGAAAATTTTAGAATTCATCTTACAATTTTAATAGAGCCTTCAAGCATCTAGAGTAGAATCTATATAACTAGCAGCCTCTATAAAGTATGTATACAATGCTCTTGGTGTTTAATTCATTTTCTCAAAATAAGGATCCCATGATAAGGAGACTAACCTGAATTCAAAATGTCAATAACAACAGCAAGAATGCAAAGAAAAATGAATTCAAAATGTCAATAACAACAAGAAGAATGAAAAGAACATAGCATATTTGAAAGAACATGGCATTAGAAAAAGCCAGATATATACAGGTTACAGTAGATTAAATGCTTCCATGAATAATTTCAAATAGTAAAAAAACAACGTATATGCTACCAAAGGTAACGACATGGACTTACCTCAACTCAAAGAGCTCCTGCAGCGCACATGCAGACAAACCCTGCTTCAGCCGGGGAAAAAATAACAACTACTTTTTCCCTTTTTTGTTATGTGAACCCGAGTTGGTCAAAATTTTGACCAACACAGGCACAAAAATGAAAAAGAATTTATTCATCAAGCATATTAAGAGCTAGGTCGAAATTTGATCTAAAATGTACTAGTTCTATAAAATTGAGGACAAGATTATATCATCATATGTATAGGTAGAAGATAGAAAAGGAAAATGCAAAACAAATAGTGTGATATTCTACAAGGGTGCAGTAGAAATGGAATGGCACTTCATCATAGAATCACAAGTTATGAAGATATATGTACTCATTACAAAGAGGGATATAAGCATAAAATATCTCATTAGTTGTTTGAGGAAAAAAAAATGATGAATCATATAGATAACATGCTTTTCAAAATCAATAAGATAAGGTTTGAAATGGAAAAGAGCATGTAGAAAAATTAATGATGTCTATCTTGGAAACAAAGGATGTTAAATCTTCTATATGACATTATAATATTTTAGCTATTCACTAAATAAAAACTCACTAGCACGGTCATGGAGAAAAATAGTTTTGTAGCTTCAAAATTTTATCCATAACTCTAAGACATTACATATCCTACTTTGAGCTAAGTTTCAACAAATTAAGTAGTGAGCTTATAGATTAAGCTTCAAATAATTAACTCACAGCCTTCTCAAAATCTGCAGATTTTGTAGAAGTCACAAATATGGAGATACTATATATAAATTTTATTTTAAAGTACAAATAAATGAAATAGATTTTATTTCAATTAAATAATAGTTAAGCAATATAGACCATGAGTAATTAAGTAATAGTTAAGTAAAGTATTTTAAACCCATTGTTTAGAGAAATGAGTTTAGAAGCATAAAATGAATTATTGTACAATATAGAGAAAATGTTTTAATTAATTTCATAAAGAATGTGTTTCTTAGTGTATACTAAAAATGAGACACACTTCTATAAACCCTTATTCTAAAGAATAACCTTGAAAGAGAGAAACTCAAGAGGCATATTATACCTCTCAATCTATAACGTGAAAAGGTGCAAACAAAGGTATGGTTGCTCTGAAATGAACCTAGCTTTTCAAACCCTTGCAAGGCACACCATAGAATAAGATATTCAAATATGGGAGAAAGAGCGGTAGCATCCAAGAATCACAATGCAAGTGCAATGCAATGCAAGCTATACTAACATGAAATGAAAGATGAAGATAAATTAATCAAAATATGAAGAGTTATGAGGCTTCCTACTTAAGTTGTGTTAGCTACTCTAGAGCATAAGGAAACCTAAGCCAAGAATGCCATAATGCAACTCGAATGAGACCTAAAGATAAAATACAAGAGAGGAAGAATTCTCCAAGTTCTCTAAAGCTCTAAAAGTATCTAGAAATAATGGAGCATAAGATTAGTAAAAAAACATGAGGTTAGAGGATAAGGAGAGAGACCTACCTTTTAAAGATAAAAAGATGATTGAAACTAAAAGACAAGGGAAGTCTAATCAAGGGTGTAGAATGCATCTTGAGTGATCCATGTGCACATGAATCTTACCTAATCAAGATCGACAGTTAAATTTAAAGAAGAAAAATATGCATGGAAGAGAATAAAGATACCTCTCACATAGAAGAGTTTGCCCCTCCCGTGAGACAAAAAAACTTTATTTATTTATTTTCTAAATAGAAATAATAATTTTCATGTGCACACTTAGGATAAGTGGGTTTTTGGAGACTTTATCTAACTAAAAGGGATAAATTTCTTTTAATCAAATAGGAAATTATAGTGGTCAAACCACTGGTTATAATCAATTAAATAGATTTCTGATTATTTGATCAAGAATAAATGATGGATACATTAAGAAAAAATGCTAGGAAGGGGGTTCACAGTCTAGATGACCATTTTTGAATGATTACATTTCCCCCTCTTTGATAGAGAGATGAGGAAAATATGACTCTGAAGAATAAAGTGCAAAGAGATAGAAGATCCTAAATGTAGAGCCAGCTAGCAGCAAAAACTGAGAACTAGGAAATAAAAATAGATAATATCACCACTTGGGATAAGAACTAATATATCAAGCCATGTACCCAAAGCAATTAAATAGATCAAGAGAAAATAAAAAGGTCAAGGATATGATCCTAAGAAATAGATATTTATAGTATAAATGTAAATTTGTAGCAGTGATACAATATTTCTACACTCTCTGGATTGAAATTGAAATAAGATTGAGGAGATGCAAAAGTGAGGTGGATTTAGATCAAATCGAGATTAGGAAATTTTCATAATGAAAGATAAGAGATTAAGATTAAAGAGTGACTACCAAGCAATGAAGATATTTCCCATTGTAGCAAAATTATATCAGATAAAGAATGATGAAGTGAATGAGAAGAGTAGAAGAGAGTAGAAGTGAAGAAGAGATAAAGAAATGATGAGTATGCTAGAAATATTCAATAATTATAGCTTAAGAAGTCAACCAACTATGAAATAGAAGAAAAGAATTTTAAAATGCAATTTTTACCATCAAAAGTAACCTAGATTTGGATTTTGATCTCGATAATGGATCTTGCATGTCAAAATTAGGTATGGATTATATTTTTTCACAAACATGAGGAGTTCAAAATTTAGGTCAAAATAAATTGAAAGATAATATAAGGGGGCCAAAAGGGTAGATAGATGTCATCATAAGATTAACCCCTTGCAATGACAAGATAGAAAAGAGGTGAGAAAAAGAGAAGAGGATATGACAATGCATGATCATGAAGAATCACGAGAAGATAAACATGGTAAGCTAACATGTCCATGGAAGATAAAGAGGACTCTTTCAACATCTAGATACAAACCTAAGCTAAAATGGCCTTAAAATGCAAACTAGTATGCAAGGTTCAATTTAAAGGGTTATATTAGTAGCTCCTAGTTTTTATCATTGAGCCTTATTAGGGACATCAAAAGATCATACAATCATCATTAGTATAACTACGAGGATAAGAATAGTATCTATATTAGCTAGGAGTGGGGGAATCCAACCTATGCATCAATGTCATCAATGTAAAGATGGCATTATAGTTAGATTCTCTAGGTTTAATGTAGCCATATTATGCTCACATAGAGACACAAAATGTCAAGATAGCCATGATCACACAGTTGCAAAAATATACAAGGATGATACGAAGTTGATCATAAATGTCAAATTGGACAAGTAATATTCTCAACACACCTAAGATCAACAAGGTATATTCATAGGTAGAACAACAACAAAAACATGCCCCATGCCCCAAGTCCTCTAGCTCATGACATCCTTGAGAGACTATTAGGGAGGGAACACTCACCAAGAAAATTGCCATAGAGAATGCACAAATAGAATTCTATAAACCCAAAAAATCTCAGCCAATTTTTAGTTTGTGCATGTGTGAAAGTTACATGACTATTTCCTAGGACGTAAGTCTACTAGTGAGAAGTATAACAACATCCTAGACTATATCTACTAGTAAGAAGATGACGAGCTTTCATATGGAAAATCTCTATCTTCACTGCAATATTCTACCTTTGGAAACAATCAAGATTCATCATGGCGCTCAAAATCATCTTAGGCAGAAAACTCAAAATCGACTTCTCCTCGGTGGGCTTTTGACCCATGAAGTTTGTTTTCCATGAAAGGCAATTGTAAAGAAAAGAAACAAGGAAGTGGAACCCTTTTTGACTTTTTTAGTCCTTTTGAGATTTTCTAAAACCAAAGGAAATATTAACTCAAAGGATAAAGTTTAAAGGAAATCCTGGGAAGAAAAATGGGAATCGTCTTCTCCTTAGCGGGTTTTCAACCCATGAGGACGATTTTTTGCATTCAAGAGAAAATCACCTTTGTTAGTATATTGGACCCAAAAATTACACACAAAACATCTTAAGATGATAATGGAAATAATCTAACCATTGTGAGAAAGGTATACTAAATAGAATTCAACTAGGTAGATATTTCCTTACAGGGTACTCTATTCATAATTCTCTGAAACTTAATGGTAAATGAAAAAGTAAGTATGAGAGAAAGGAAAGTTACTATTGGGCCAATAGAAATAGTGAAAAGACACTGAAATATCTGTTAGAGCTCCGAAATTTATTGTTTCAATCAATTTATCCTTTAATTCATTCGTGTGGCGCAAATCCTAAAGACTAATGAATAAATTGAGACTCCTATATAGATGAAAACATAATAGTTATTCAAACTGCCGCTTTTTCTTGAAATATTATTCTGCTAAATTGCACAATGCTTTCAAATTGTCTGTATTTGCGAATTCAATATCATGTTCTTCATCTACATTCAAAATTTCAATTTACTTCATTCTCAAATAGAATGGTAACCAAATTTGAGGGGTTTGATGGGCTAAATGGAATCAAGTCCAAATTGTAGAATTTCATGTATACTTCACTCCCTTTTTATGATATGCAAGATTTCCAAAGGAGACTGAAGTTGGAGCCAATTCATCCCATAACTAAGAAGCTCTAAGGAAGTGGACTAGTAGAGTCAGTTGGTTTCCTGATGGCAGTCCAAGCTCTAGAATTGATTTATGAATGCATAAATCACTACAATCTGGATACCAGACATATTTGGTTACCTAATTATACAATATTAATCTCTATTGATGGGAAAACTCTGGTGAATTGCCTCTAAGTTCTAGAATGGGAGGACTTTTTGGACTTGATAGTAGGAGGAGTAGTCTCTGAGTTCTCTGCAAAGAAAATGGTGTGTAGGAGGGAAATTATGAAATCATAGTTTCAAAAGCCATGGAGCACCAAGAGTAAGGTCCCCAAAACTCTATTTGGTACTAATCTCAAATTTGAGATTGTAGACATTCTGGTTCTCCTATACAGATTAAAAGGTGAGGTGGAAGCTTTAAATTTCATTGAATAATATTTCTTTCTAGTGCAAGTTATTTTCTTAGATATGCAATATATTTATTGGGCCCATGAGGTATGTGAAAATCTTTCCAAGGCTCTCAGTGCTGTGAAGTTCTACAACACTTTCTATATGTCTTCCTCTTTTATTTATATGCTAACATCTTTACAATTATGGTTGGGCATTCCATGAATAGAAAACTTTCCTAATGATGTGAAGTGTTATGAGTTCTATCCATGTTTGCAATTACAAGATAGTTATGTGGAGTATGTCAAAATTAATGATGCATTCACAATAAGAATTTGCAAGGAACTCCAAGGATGCTCGGAGACAAGATTCAGTCTAGAGGCAATGGCAGCTATTAGTCAATTTAGAAGCTATTTTATCTAGTTCTCATCCTTCTCATATTTGGATCTTGTAGCTTTCGATGGATTCTGCCTAAAGCTACCTAGGTATCTAAGTGGCATGATCATGCTGATAGAGATTGTGAGGTAGGCAGTCTAGGTGAATGTGCTAAGTGGAAGCTTGAAGAAGAAGTGATATGAGTTCCCTATGAAAGTAGGAGCTTTTAGTTGCAAGTGCTAGTCTTATTCAAAGAATATGCTCAAGCTATTTGGGATGAAGTACAAATTGGAGATTTATGAGGTCTTGAGACCTATGTTTGATCCAAATAGATTTTCTAGGGATGTGTTGCAAATTGGGAGTGTGATCAAACACATTACCACGGTTGAAGATTATTGGCCAAATTGTAAAGATGAATTTGAAAATTGAGATCATGCTTTTGCCGAGCTCATAGTGGAGCAAATAAAGACATATAATATCAATCTTAATGTTGATGGGCAATATATGTATAGTAATACATATCTTACTAAGTTAAGAAACACTCCTATCAATTCAGAGCATTATGAGGGTGTTGACGAAGATTTAGACACTATAATTCCAAGCCCTCCTTTTGCAGTGATTTTACAACCTAGAAACCACTTGTGGTTTTACAAAACCAGGGGAAAAACTACCATGCCACATGTTACCTAGTTTAAAATAGTTATCCTGTCCACAATTTTGTCTCTTAGTTTGGACCCCCATAAAAATCATAAAACAAGCTAACTATGCTCTAAAAATGGCCCTCCTATATTCTACTATGGAAAAGGCACCTTTTGGTATTTTATACACTCTTTCTCAAGATATAAACAAGTGGAAAACTTCCACAAAAAAATTCTAAAATTTTCCAGAAAAAGATTGCAAGGTTGAGACACATGTTCTGAACAACATTTTGATAATTTGATGAAGCCACATTACAAGGATTTATAAAAGAACAATTGCACAAGGATATTATTTCTTGATGAAACTTGGGAATGAGTGAAATGGTAAACATGACCACTATTTTTTGGCATATAATACTCTAACTAAATAAAACTAGATAGCGTCCAAAACCAACAATAGAAAATAACATCAAGTTCAACACATTATATTATAAGAAATGAAATCTTACAAAACCAACACTGATCAAAATAAAACTAAGTTAAAATTACAATCAAAGTAAAAAATAGAAAAAATAAGGCTACTTAAAACAAATAATAGGAAAACCAATAACCAACAGACGATGAAAAAAAACTACACAAATGCACTAGCACCAAGAACTGGCACCACAACCAACACTAGTAGAGGATAGCTACTTTCTCAACTCCTTGAACTTCTCCAAGATGGAAGGCTTCTTAGAAGGATGAGATAAAGATGCATCCCCTATCCCAATCTCTTTCTTAGTGACAATTTGAAAACCTTCCTCTCTACCACATATTTCCTCCCTCCTTTTTCTCTTAAGATTCCTCTCATACAGCTCCCCTTGAATTTGTCAATGTCCTTATCCACTTAGCCTAGTCCACTTTTTGTTGGGAAGAAAGGTCCTTGATTTGGACCCCAAATAATCCTTGGAATCCTTCATTGAGGTCAAGGTAAGGAGGATCTGATTCTCCTCCTCCTCCTCCTCGTAAGGCACAAGAGCATGAATTTACAAGATTTTATCCTCAATTAGTTTCTAATTGTGTAGTCTTTTCTGAAAATCTCTACCCACTTCCCACAATGGCTTGTGCCTTTTACCTTTAATCCAATATTGTGTCCTTCTTTTAGCCTCTACTAGAGACTCCAATTTTTTTATCAAGATCTTCTATCAATTTGCTATTGATGGAGTTTCCACTTGGTAATAGCTTTAAGTGTGTTATGCAAAATGCATGATTCATTTGATTTAAGGGGTAGAGCTTCAAGGTTGATGCCTCCATTGGTAGTTATATGTAGTAGCTTAGGAGAATTAGAATGAGATGAATCATATTATTATTAACATAAAATCGACACAATCATAGTATATTGATGAAACACTTGGGGAGAAACTATTTCATCATAGCATAAGAGAGATGAATACAAACCCTCGTAATTAACAATAATAAAGAAATATGGAAAGAATCTATAAAGAAAAATTTCCAAAAATATCTTATTTTATCAATAAAACTTAATAATGACTTACAAGGTAAACACTAACACTATTCTTTTTTTAAATACTATTATTAGTACTCAAATGTAGAATCATGCATATAGTGATGAACATTGCGGAATTATTGTATCATACAAACTAACAACTAAAATTGAACTTATATTATGTTAAAATGGATCAATATTCAAGATTTGTGGTACAACCATGTGTTGGTTGTCTCCTTAAACCAATACTAGAGAAAAAACAACACTTTCCTATTTTAATTTCTCCTTTCTATTTGGATGCTCAATTTTGTTTAGAAGTTTTCTCAATAATATGGGCTAGTTTTTGAGTTGTATACTTTCCTATGAAAATAATGAAATTGGATAAACTCACTCATATTTTTGGGTAACTCTTTGTCTATTTTCAAATTAGAGTTAATACTAAAGTTTCAATATAAACAAATTATCAAAATACTATACAATTGTGATTATACCATGATGGAATGAAGAATTAAAGGGTAAATAGATAATAAAAAGAGAAAATAAAAAGGATAGACATACTTAAGGCCTAGACACACTACTATTCATAAATGTATTGCCCTTAGGCACTTCGTTGACAAAAGGGGGTACATTCAAGGTGTAGAAACTTATTGCTACTTTGTCAAGTTCATGAAATATTTTTATAGAGTACCTAGATATAAGATATAAAAAATAATGTCATAACTATGCATCCATAATATTTGTACATAATGCAATCATAAGTTAGAACTAAAATTAGAACTAGTGATGGTTTTTTGAGTTCTATCACTATCGAAGAATTCAAGTCAAAAGGCTATACTCCTATCTCTTGTGATTTTTATCCTAAACATTTATAAATTTGAAACATGCTTAAATAAGGTAGAAAGGGATGATACTCAATTTGTAGGTTATGTGGTGTAGCTGCTTTTATATGATCTAATGATCATAACCTGATTTTGAAAATAACTCATGGATTGAAAAAATATTTGGAGGCCTTAGATAAATTTATTTTAAGATGTTTTAACACAAATTACCAAGACCAAAATAGAGAAAAATTCCTTTCTTTTTTAAGGCAACCCACCTAAAATAGTGAAAAAGTATCAATATCTTCGAATTGACTTACCTTATAAACTTAGTTGGAAGACTTGTATATCAAATAGAATAAAATGAGGTTGGAAGGCCTTATCTTTTATTCAAAATAGTTATAGTAGAAAAGTTGGAAGTTCTGACTGAATAACTAAAAGAGTTCTCTATAAATTACTAGGAATACCAATTCTTTCAATTACTATGAAGTGTGGGGAAGTGACATGTTGAACTATATTCGAAGAAAACTAAAATGCTATAGAAACATATAATCATAGGAAATATCAAATTTAAAACGAATGTCTCATAAAAAATTATTTTACCTAAAGCTATAATTTCTATTAGAAGTGTCAACAATAACCTTTTAGAAAATTTATTTAAATAGGTTAAAAAATGGATAGTTTTCATTGGACAAAAATTATTGAAAAGGAGGTTAAATTAATTTAAGAATAAAGCTGGGGTGAATCATTGTAAAATATCTCAACAATTGGTCAATCAACTTGAGAAAGGATTTCCTAGTAGTAATGAAGAATTGAAATGGTACATGACTAAAAAATTAAGAATTGTAATGTGGAAAAAATGATTGAGTAGGAAACACATACTACCTCATAAACTCCAACCCAACTAAGTACTATCATATATAAAGAATAGTTAGGAGTTTCTATTAAAAGAAATGATTTTTTTAGTTACAAAATCGATGACACTATTTAATCATCATACTTGTGAGACTTTTAGGGATGATAGCAAGCAAAATTGGGAAAGAACTAGTCCACATATTTTAAGAGAAGGAACTAGTAGGAGGTCTCATATGTAAATGAGTATGAAAATAAATTAAGTATGCTTTTATTTTTCTAATAGGATGTTAGTGTATTGGAAAATATTGTAAACATGGTCATAGAGAAAAGTGTTTTAATATCTTTAAAATTTATTCATAACTAGGCATTTGAAATGCTACTTCAAAGTTCACTTTCAATGAGTTAAGTAGAAATCATCTAGCTCATTAAGGTGATAAAATAATTAAATATTTAGCTTCAAATAATAATTTAATAGGCCTTGACAAGCCTCTAAATTGTAATAACTCTCAAATATTAAAATATTGTTTATAAATATTTAATTTAAGTACAGCCAAATTAAGATGATTATAATGTAGTATTTAATAATATTTGATTTATTAGAATGTTGAAAGTAACATGAGTAAATGAAAAAATGTGGGAGGAATGGGGAAGTTGTTTAGTTTCAAATGATAAATTTACAATAAAGATTAAAGCACTTTAGAAAAGATAATGAATTGTTACTAATGTTAAGGATAAATCCATCCAATGCAACTTGATCCTAGAATATGTCATGCTACCAATGTTAAGTGTAAGTTCATGTAATGCACACAATTTGATCTAGTTCAACTAAGGAAACATCTTATGATAAATGAAGTATTTTCTACCCATTGTTGAGAAAGATGAGTTGACAAGAATAAAAGAAAATTAGAGTAGAATAAAAAGAAGGCCTTTTAACTAACTAAATAAAAAAAATAAAATTTTATAGAAAGTATTATGAATTAGAAAAATATCAATTACACACACACACACACACACACACACACACACACACACACACACACATACACACATATATGTTTTATATATATTTTTTGTATTAATGATTTTATTTTGAATGCCTCATACTAATAATTAATGTATTTTGAAGAGAAATTGTAATCAACAAGGATTGGGACCAAAAAATGTGATTCGTAGTTGTATATAGCTCATGGGACATATTAGATAGTTTGGTAAATAAATTAAATCAAGTTATAATTGAATATGTATAAACTTTATGTAGGATTGTATTAAATAAAGGATTTAGAATGTAGTGTATTCACTAATATCCCTTAGATATTTGTGCACTTTTTGTGTATGCACAACCACATTTGAATGACTAAAAACTTAAAGAGGAAATTAGTCCAAAAAAAAATTATATTTTCATTTTTGACTATTGAATTCTATGTGTATCTAGTTTTATCATTAATATGTAGTATACTATAATATGTATGTAATATTGAGTGACAACCAAAATGTGTGGAAACTATTTTATGAAGGATTTTAAAAGGAGATATCTTTATCATTATTAAGATTTTATTGTGTTGAATTTGTACAAAAGATAGTTTGTAAAACAAAATAATAATCCATATAAATGATGTTAAGAAACAAAAGTGTGGAGGTATTGATAAATATCAAGGCAATAAAGATAAGTGATGTCACTATGATAAAGTAGATAGAACATCTCTCTCTAGTTTCAAAAGTCAAGAATATTATTATATTCATATGAATAAAAATAAAATAATTTCTAGTTAGTGGGCTACCTGAAAGTGCATTATGGTTTCTTTACAAATATAATATATGTTAATACTTCTATATTATTATTAGGAATGTTGGAGTAGTACTAGGATGGGTGACCTTATAGGGAGTCCCTCTGCTTCGTCTCTATGAGCATCACCTAGATTGAATGAGTGCTAAGTTTTCTATTTATTCTCATTAGAGATGGATTCGTTTTGAATCACTACTTATGAAATATGGGTCAAATAGTTTGTTTCAAAAACTACATAGTTAAATCCTAATAGAAATATCACAACTTCTATATTATGATGAAAATGTCACAAGCATATGATAAACCTCATTCTTGACTATAAGTATTCCAGATGTCAAGTGTTCATATGGCGCAAATTGGTGGACCTAAGTGCATAAAGAAAAATATAACAATATTTTAAGTATATATGAAGTTAATAGAATATACTGGTGTATATGCATCTATTTCTCATTTTTAGACCATGTAGACAATGTAGAAAGAATTACTAAATGTACAAAAAAAATTATTAGAGCTATAATATGGAGTCATTAAGTTGTTCATATGTATAAAGCATATTTATGAATTTTTGTGTAGAATAAATAGAATCGATGCTTGTATAGATTTTTAAAAAGCTTTCCTAAAAATTTATCTCATCCACACATATTTTCCTTCATCTAGAGAAGTTGACTTGAAAAACTCATTTATCTAGATATGATGGTGAAAAGCCACAACTCTTAGGAGATTACATTTTTCTAAAATTTCTTGTTTAATGTAAAGAATGAAGAAAATGATAGCACTTTGATGCTTGAAATCCAAATGCATACGTTTGATGATATAACATATTATATTATTTCTTTACGCTTCAATACAAATTATCAAATTTTTTACTTGGCATCAATTATAAAGTAAATGTATCGAAACAAGGAACTATAAACTAGTTGTAATAGAGATGAGTATCTTCGATTAGACCTTTTTTTTTGGTATAATTTATAGAAAACTCTGGACATGATGTGATGGAGTATGCCAATAACATTGATATCATATCCTACTTAATCCATGATGTTGGTTGAAAGTAAAAATAGTGATAAAAGACTAAATAATGCCTTATAAGCCAACCTTGAAAGAGATATAAATTCTTGATAATTTATTAATAGTTAGTTAAAAATTATTGATTGGGTTCTTATTTTTTTGAGAGAACAATATTAATTCATTTATGAAATTTTAAATGGACTAAAATTAATAGAAGTTTTTAGTAAATATATAATTTTATTAATAAAAATTTAATTATTAATTTTGTGTGTTTGTTATGTTTGAGAATCGCATATGTATTGAAACAAACTAATTATACTTAACGAAAAATATTTTTGCTTTGAACATTTAAAAACATTAAAACATATTTTAATATACAAATGTATAAATTTCATAAATTGATAAATGTTTCTAAATCATTTCTAAGTATTTAATATTGCTTTTGACCAATTTGCATATATTTTATGTGTCATTTTTTAATAATTATAAAATTAATTTTGAATAATTCCTATACATCATTCCTTTAAAATTAGTATAAAAATTAAGCTCGTTATTAAGATTTCCTTTACCTATTCTCTTCACACAATAATTATTTAAGGCTTTCATTATCTTATGTAACTCAAATCAAATACATTGTAAATTAATATTTTATATTTATATTAAATGATGGCAAAAAAAAAATAGTAATATTTTAATAAGCAATAATCTCCATTTAAAAGTCAACAATGAGGAGAACATTTTCCAAGCGACAGAATAATTCTCCGACAACACGGTATTTAGATTGAAAAATACTTTCGATCCACCATCACTCCTGTACTGAAACTTAAATCCCATTCTGATTACGTATATATGATATTGAAACTTAAACTTTTGCAAAAAAAAATCTGTAGTACAAATGGTTCCCCGGGAGAATACGTCTGGCGCAATCAGAAGCAACCTCACAAATTCTTCAAAATGCCTTAGATAATGAATATTCCTAAGCTATTTGAAAACAATGCAACACTTGTAAGCATTCAATAGATAAGAGCACCTCACAAATTTACAGAGAAAAATGCAAAAATTTCAGAACGAGCTCCCTATACATTTCTCCTTGTTAAATTTTCAGAAATCTGCGTATACTTTCCATACAGTTACAATAGAGTAGATTTCTTCATAAGAATTTATTTTTAATGTTTAAAATGCCTTTACGTAGAGTTATGTATAGTTGGTCAGCCTTGAGTATACTTTCTGCAGTTCTGTATAGGAGATCTACGAGACATCTTCGTTAAGATTCAAAGTGTGTTAACAAGTCATCATTCGTGATTCACATCATTTTGTAATCATACGGTGCTAAACATTTTTTTCAAGGTTTTGGATAATACTTTATTTTAAATTTTTCTTTTATAATAATGATTAATCTAAAATGTGATTTAAAATATTGATGGAAAAAAGGTTAACACAATTTAATCTAATATAACAAGAAACAACATTGTATGTCATAGATATCTTAAAGTTTAAGTGGCTTGATCTTGATTGCTCCTTTGAGTAGCACAAACTGCGAGTTTAAGTTTTGATTTGCATGTCATAAATATCACAGAGTTCGATTCACTCAATCTTGATTGCTGCTTTAAGTAATGCAAACTATGAATTCAAGTTCTGATTGACTTGCAATATTGATGAGAGTATGTTACAAATCAGAAACTGTGCTATAAGAAACTATGCTCCAGATTAGTAGATTAAACTCTGAATTCGTCTTAATTTGAAGGGAATATTAAAAATTATGAAAGTCTGGTATCATCAAACACCATTCCTTATTATACCTTCATCTCTTAAAAGATTTTATATTGAGTGATATTCTTGTTATATAAGTCAAAATTGAATCATCAAGTATGTGGCAATGAGTTTAGGTTGCAAATGATGACTAAAGTAGATATTTCCTTCATCTTTTAGTTAGCTGACATTCCTCTATAGTTTATTGTCAGTTAGTTTACTAGATTTATAGGAAAGAAGTTTTTCCCCAAAATTGTATAAATGAGTAGCATTTGATCCATAAAATGAGTATATGATTTCTCTCTTCCATCTTCTTCATTTCTCTTTACTCGAATTTCTAATTTGGTATCCAAAATGTTATATTTTGAAGAATACAATGTTTTTAAGATAGGAAAGGGTGCAATAGATGATAGATGGATGCTCAATAGTGTAAGATGCTACTGGATTGGAGAAATTATACCTCATTGGGGTTATGAGACACACATGTTGATTGGTGTCCAATAGTTACGGAGATTTGAAAATCTAGAAGCTTGACATCATACCTTGAAGAGGGTTATGAGGCATTTCATGTGCAAATGGTGTCAAGTTGTGTTTCGAAGTTTGGATGATAGCTACATCACTATGCCAGTAGTGGGGAGAAACTTGAATGTAATGTCCTCACTTTAGCAATCAACCAAGTGTGTATGCATTAGCCTAGTTCTACATGGTCCCAATGGATAACAAAGGGTTTAAAGAGATCTTAGAGTGTTTTGGCATAGTCATCTCTAGTTTGGGCCAAAACAGAGTTGATTTACTCAGTCACGGGCATACTTACTATTTTTAGTAAGTCAACATGACATAGTGTAGGCTAGTTTTGGTGATTGGACTTGATATTCCTCGGCGAGAGCTTTCCAACGAGCTATCACTCATGTTGTTTAGAGTCCAATAGCTAATATATTTTTATGCCTAAAGTATGATCAAAGTAACATTTAATTTAGTTGTAAAATATTAAAGTTACTTTAATATTAAATTTTATGGGAATGTGTTCAAATCAAAAGGGGCGCCTAAGGGAGACATAAGTGATTATTTTACTATTTTTTATATTGAAAATATTTTATCCCACATTGCTCATGTGAGTTGAATCGACCATTGCAGAAAAAATAAAAGGGAGCATTAGTGGTGGCTTCATTCGACAGATGGAATATGAGAAGGGAATTGATGTGTGAGTTGCAAATCAGTTCTTGGTATTAGAGGACATCTATCCATACAAATTAGGTGCATCAAAATTGAATGTAGATAATAAATAAGTCAAAACTGAATCACAAATATGTGACAATGAATTGTAAAGGACTAAAATAGACCTGTCCTCCATCTCTTAATTAGCTATCATTCCTCTGTAGTTTGTTTACCATATTTGTCCTCCATCTCTTAATTAGCTGTCATTCCTCTATACTCTGTTTACTACATTTATAAGAAACCAATTTATTTCCAAAATTATATAAATGAATATGATTTGACCAATTTCTCACTTCCATCTTCTTCATTTCTATAAATTTGAATTTCTAATTATTCTTCCATATTATCTGCACCAACATTTAACAGCGTGGTAAGCATCTGGATCTATGTGATTTGTCTCATTGAGATTTCTCAATACTCTGCGGACAAACATGGTAAAATTGTATGACAAAATTCTATGTCCCAAGAGGGGTGTTTCTAGTCATCCTGAGGTCAATAAACTACAGCAACAAGAATGTTGCTTACGATACTTGTACCTCGAAATAAGCGAGATAGTTATATGGGCAAAATGAATTCCAGCTGTTTTACCATTATCAACATTGTTTGTACAATATTTTTCTTTACTGTAGATAACCTCCTACCCAAAAAAAACTTGCGGAACTTTTCCTGTGCACCTTTTTGATGTCATGCTAAAATAGCAAAATGGATTCACACTGACGCAAAGCAAAAATAATCTGAAATTATACACGCATGACTCTCCAAAATCATGATGGTACTACAGCAATAACAATAGCAGAATGGCTTTAATTTCAGCGGTAAAACTAATCTTACGAATGCATTTCTAGCATTGGGTATCCAAGATAAAACCTAGGTTATTTTTTTCAATTGCCTATTAGACAGAATCTGCATAATTAGTAACAGAGTCTACATAATCAGTAACAAGCTTGTCAGAGTGGGGTTGTCTTTGTATCAAAAGACCAATCTATCAATGTATGATATAATGACTTATCTTATAGTACACAAGAGGTGGTTAAGCCATTGTCATGAATCCTAAAGAAGCACTGATATGAAATCCTAAAGAAATGTAAACTGATCATCTTGTTCCTCTTTTCCAGAGATTCGATTATATTAGACGATAGATCCAATTGGCACTCCATCTGCCATATCGTCTTTTGCTGAGGAAGTTGTGGAGTGAGGAAGAGATTGAACCGATTTAGGAAAATTGAAAGTGGCAGACTCTCCTCTTAAGGCAAACGCAGCTGCATCCCATGTAATGGCAGCCATTTCTGTTGTGGGAAATGAGCCCAACCATATCCTCTTCTTCTTCGTTGCCTCTCTTATTTCAGACACCCACTGTCCCTAATTCCTCTTTATAACACCTGTATAGATTCGATGTTTTGTTCCCCTCCTATCTGAAGTTCTACCTTCAGTTCCCATCATTAATACAAGGCCTAAATGAGCTAGTATAAATTCTTAGTTAACTGGCGCTGCATTTTCCTAAAAATTATTTGCTGCAACATTGACTCAACATCATTGTGAACACTTTTTCTACTTATGATATAATTTTATAGGCTGTTTGGCAAAGATCTAAAACCACTCTATCTAAATAGGTGATGCTTAACAATAAATGTCTCAAACAAAACACTCATTAATATTGTGCTAAAATTTTAGCAACTAAAAAGTGAGAAAATATATTGATATCTATAAATGAGCTTTCAAAGAACAATAATAATAAAACTTATCCCCACCATGAGGGAATTTCTCAAACAGCTAACCAAAAAAGTACAATCCAAACCAATATTATATATTGATAATGGTGATTCTATATTACAAGGATTTATGCAAGAACAATTTCACAAGCATATTATTTCCTTATTGAAACTTGGGAATGTGTGAAATGGT
Source organism: Cupressus sempervirens (assembly GCA_028749045.1). Taxonomy (NCBI): domain Eukaryota; kingdom Viridiplantae; phylum Streptophyta; class Pinopsida; order Cupressales; family Cupressaceae; genus Cupressus; species Cupressus sempervirens. Next base: position 782,735,811 of record CM053792.1, read on the forward strand.
AAACAGAGCCACTGTCCTTGGGTCCACAATGTGATTAACACTCAAATCCGTACACTCATAGTATGGTGATGAAACACTTGGAGAGAAACTATTACATCATAGCACTGTCATAGCACTGAGAGCTGAAATCTAACACAGGCCATATTAAATTAGGTTAAGATTCAAGACTGCTGGTACAACCATGTGTTTGTTGTTTGTGAAGTCCCACCACCACATTAGACAAAAACTCTTAGTTTTCCTACTTTTTATTTCTTCGCTTGCTTTGTAGGTTTTGTCTGCATATTTTAGGAAATGTGTCATCTGTGAGGTGTACATACTACAAAGGCTACATGTATCTACAACAAATACCTTGCTTTTCTCCGAATCAAACCATTATTTGGTTAGCCATGTAATATTTATTTTGGGTGTCAATAGATATTTGCTTTGTCTACTTTCCATATATATTCGCTTAGTCTACTTTCCATATTATGTAGTTATCCTAGATTTACTAGAGATTATAAAGATTATGCACATGAAGAAGGTTCCTGAATTTCTTAAGCTTTTAAACTACTGTTCCTAGTGGGCCTGAGTTATTTTATTTTATTTTTTCTGGGTTTTCTCCTTTTTAATTGGGGAGTTTATTCTATTTGTCAACATTATAGATTTTGTTATTTGGCCAGAATTGAGTTTCTTTATAAATCTAATGTAATCATGTTGTAAGGGGTTTCACTTCCTTTAAAATCTGATTTCCCTAATCTAAAACTAGATGAAATCTAGATTCATATAATCACAAGCAGTTATAAAATAAAATAAAATATTTCAAATGTACTTATTTTAGCAAAAGCTAGAACATTTTCATTTGAGGCATTATTAATAATCTAGTTGGTAAGCTATTTTAAAAATGTTGTAACTATGAATAATCGTAGTTGGCCTAAAATGATTGTTAAGGAGGTTCTGGAATGCAAGAAAAAACTTGGATGAAGAAAATTTGAGATTGCTAGCTATTAAATTGAGGACAAGATTACATCATTATATGTATGAGACTCTTAGATAGAAGATGGAAAAGGAAAATGCAGAAGAAATAGTGTGCATATTCTACAAGGGAGCTGTAGAAATGGAATGGCATTTCAACATAGAATTGCAACTTATGAATATATATGTACTCATTGAAAATAAGTCTATAAGTATAAAATCTTGCATTGGTTGTTTGAGAAAGAAAAGATGAACCATAAGTTAACATCCTTTTCAAGATCAATAGGAGGAGGTCTAACATGTAAAAGAGCATGTAGATAAATTAACAATATTTGTCTTGGAAACATAGAATGTTAAATCTTGTGGATGATATTATAATACTTTATTTATTCACTAAATAAAAAATCACATAGCATGGTCATGGAGAAAAATAGTTTTCTAGCTTCCAAATTTATCCATAACTAGAAGACGTTTCATATCATACTTTGAGCTAAGTTTCAACAACTCAAGTACTGAGCTTATAGATTAAGCTTCAAATAACAAAGTCATAGCTCATCAAACCCTATAGATTTTGTAGAAGTCACAAATATGGAGATGTTGTATATAAAATATACAGCATGAGGACATCAATAATACTTATGTATTTTAAATAGATTATTTAGAAAAATGAGTTTCGAAGCATAATAAGAAATATCGTTGGATAGAGATAATATGTTTTAATTAATTTCATAAAGATTAAGTTTCTTAGAAGCCATGTTGAATTTTTAAAAGTGCAAAGAATTCATGCACTTTTAATACAAATAATGTACAACTAATAGCCATGTTATTGTGAATGATTGAAACTAATAGTCAATGTATCTTGATGAAAAATATGTACTAAAAATAGAAATTGGAAATGGAAAAAATGGTTTATAATTGTAGTTAGCTTATAGGTGCAAGGATTAATATTATTTTGGGTATTAAATAGGTTAAGATAAGTGCTAACATTGAATGTGCATTCCTTCTATGTAAGATGGCATTACATGAAGGGGTTAAAATACATGGTATTCACTAATATTACTTACATCCTTTTTCATTATTTCTATATCTCCATCCCTATACAAAATGAATGCTTAAAAAATTTAAGAATAAATTAATCAAGGTGATGTCGTACAAGGCCAAAGAATCCCTAAAATAGTCATGCAAGCCTACAACTAACAACCACATAGTGGAAAGACAACAACAACACAAGATTTGATACCAAAAATAACTCTTTACTCACAAAAAACTAATTAAATGCAATGTGTCAAGTTGTAAGGCCTTCCTAGTTATAGACAAATATTGATCAAGTAATAGTTATGCAAGACCTCACAAGATCCAATTATTCCTAACCCTAGCTAGCCCATATCTATAATATCACAACAATATGATATAAATTCCAATCAATATCTAAATGTGTGCTCGCAAGACAACCAAGAAACCTTCTTATTTCCAAAGCCCAACACTCAACTACTACCTTTGCTAAAAATCCATTCTCTCAACTCTTCTTCTCCAATTGACTTCCCTCTAACTAGCTATAACACTACGCCAAACCCTTCTTGCATACTTGCATGACCACAAGTCATCATGTTGCAAATAGAATCATCTAGAATTCAACTAAACATAATGTGCCTTAATTTGGCTCACAAAAAACATTAAATGCACATAGGATAAATAACAAAGACCCCAAATAGGTCTCACACATCACACAATCAATCCATGTCATGATCATGTGCAAAATATATTAAATACATATATCAACTGATCAAATCTTATGAGAAACCTAGTTAGTGAACTAAGTTGCCGAGCATACTATGTAAGAACATCCACTGATTTCCCACAAGCATCACCGAGCATCCCAAGAATCATTGAGATCCTTCATTCACTGAGTTCCTCAAGTAAAACTATAACTAGAAACTACTCCAATAGTGATTGCACATCACTTCTTCTACTGAGTTCTCCAACTGCAAGGTCCAAACCACTCCAAGATACAGGATTGCCAACTACCCCAGGATTCTCTTGCATCACAAGGAGAGAACATAAATTTATTTTATTTTTTGAATTTTGAAAATTTATCTCTAACATGCATCTTGAATTTATCACTAATATCTAGCATGACTTAATATCCAAATAATATTCACTCAATCACTGGTAACTTGCTCGGTCACTAATGAGCTTCATATATATAGAAAATTACTTTTTGACCATACAGTTACTCAACTTCTATAGAACTTCTTGGTACATACTATCTTATATACATGACTGTTGGGCCCACTTGTCGTTGCACCAAAAGCCATGACTATTAGTGAACATGGAACACCACATAATTAACCACCTATGGGCAGGGGAGCGCATCGCATCACCCAAAAATCTCCCCCTCGACGCGCATACCAGGTGCTTACACAGGTCGAGAAGGCACCGGGGAGATTTGAACCCATGACCAAGCCAAAACCAGGCTCTGATACCAATTGTAGGGCCCATTTTTCGTTGCACCAAAAGCCATGACTATTAGCGAACATGGAACACCACATAATTAAACACCTGTGGACAGGGGAGTGCGTCGCATCACCCAACAATCTCCCCTCGACGCGCATACCAGGTGCTTATGCGGGTCGGGAAGGCACCAGGGAGATTTGAACCAATGACCAAGCCAAAACCAGGCTTTGATACCAATTGTTGGGCCCACTTGCCGTTGCACCAAAAGCCATGACTGTTAGTGAACATGGGACACCGCATAATTAACCACCTATGGGCATGGGAGCGCGTCGCATCACCCAACAATGACTTTTCCTATGTAGAGTATCTTGGATGCAATGATGACCATCTGAATCTTCCTCATAAATGACTAAGTGATTGACACTAATAGACAACAATGGTTAGAGATACCAACAATCTTCCCTTTGACATTAGTGGAAAAAACACTTTATCATATTTACATCACTTTATCATATAAATACAATCTTGATAAAGTGAGCTCTCCCCCTAAGTCCTATGACTTATGAATAATGAATAAAATTTTCATTACAGTCTTTATACTAGACTTGTATAGATTTCTTTCTTTCTTTCTTCAATACAGTCTCCCTTCAATAGACATTTCTCACTTGTATACATTTGCCCCTTATTTTTGAACACAAGATGTCACTATTGTTGGGATTGATAGGGTTGAGGTAATCCATATGTTTTAATGAATTCCTTATGAACTCTGGTAATCATGGTTAGTACATGGTTCCATGTGGTTCTTGTTGCCTCCAAAGTTTGATTTTGTAGTTGTAGTCTTGTAGCTAAATAAATTAAAATCTCATCCGTTGATAAGTTATGATCTTCTATGATAAGATCCTAGCTTGTTTTCAGTTCTCTCTGCATGACCTCCAAATGAGGTATCATCATTTCTTGATTTGAGATTAATTTGGATCTCATAGAGTTGTCAACTACCTAAATCTCAGCCAATGTGCCTTGACAATTTTGTAGACCATTGTAGTGATCAATGTTAGATCCTACTAATTATGAAATTATATGGTTGGATGCCTTTATCTTAGCTTGAGTCTTATCTATTTCTACCTAAATATTGTCTATAAACCTTGGCATATCTAAAAAAATTGTGTACACATGTTATACTCTGTATGATTTCAATCATAACCTAACCTTTTTCTTGAAATAGCACCTTCTTCTCAATAGTAGTTATGAAAAATTTGTCCACAACCTTGGTTTCATCTATCCTTGTGACTAATCCATCAACTTCTCATTGGATTTAAAATTGTTAGCATAAACTTGATCAGTAGCCATATTTCCAAATTGATTAATATTTGGAGTTACTTCATCTAAATTTTGTATGTCAAAATGATCAACACAAATATTCTTGACATCCTGTAATGTTTTTTGTTGCTTCAACTCTCTTCATAGCTCTTCTTGTCTTTTTTTCTTTTTCAAAATTTCTTATATAAAAAGTTTTGTTGCAAGGTGAGATTTTCCAGATCAAATTGTGGCATCGCAATGATTTCATCTAGACTAGCCTCTATATCTAGTGAAACATCTTTTATTTCATGTCTCTTCATGTTCAATGAATGGATTTTTCTTCTCAGAACTACCTTAGGACTAGGTGAGGGGTTGTCACCACTAGGTCTTTCTGGTGCATCCATGCATGAGACAACAATAGTCACACTTGGTTCAGCCTTATTTGATTCTTTGTTTTCCTCACTTTGAGGTACTGAAATAGTATTATCATTTTCATTTATTTCTCTTTATTCACCATATTATTCTTCATTTGTATCCCCTGGCTGCTTGGCTTATGGAGTGTTAGGGGTGTTAGTATGTATAGGAAACATATTTCCTTGTGGACTTGGCACACCTAGAATTTCTCCCCTGTACTGTACTCATCATCAATTTTTAGAGTCTTTTCTTTCTTTATTGTTAGCCCAAAAATTCTTTTCCAAAGCAGCTCATCTTGGTTTTGTATAGTTTCCTCTATATTTTTCAATATTAAAAATATTCTATACTTAGTAACAAATCTGCTCCTATATTTCTCCAAAAAATTATTCATTTGATCTTATGATAGTTGAAGCATGAATTTGACTAATGTTTCAGTTCTTATCTATGTTTCTAATTCCTTTTCCTACTACTACCTTTTCTTTAGTCTTTCAAAAATATCTTGAGGCATCCTATCCTTTATTTCACTATGGGCTAGTTTACTATTTGCAATCTTTTCCACCATAGCCTCTTCTACCTTATTTCTATCAGAATCATCTAATGTATCATACTTTACAATTCTAAAGCTAAATAGTCATGTTGATCTTTTTATATCTGAGCATACCTCATCAATTGACTTCTATGCCTTCTAACCCATCTCCTTCTCCTAGTTTGAGGTTCACTTGGCTAAGTAGTCTCTACTACTTTCTTCTTTACAAACTACTTGACAATAGTAGTTTCCCTGGTCCTTGGCTTGTTTGGTGGTGGTGTCATTGCCTTCTTCTTCTTTGTTCTTTGAGCCTTATTTCTTGATGTCATGACAACAACTAGAGCTTTAACCTTGTCATTTTCTTTTGCTTCATCTTTATCATCACCACTGTCTTGTTCTTCATCTTCACCAAGACCTCGTGTTATTTGCAATGGTTATTTACCCTTTCCTAGGGTGCCTTGTTTAGCTTCTATGTCTTCAATCATTTTCTTGCTTTCCTTCTCCTTGGAATATATCTTGATGTTAACTATTATCCTTTCTTTGTCTTCTTCATATCTTCCAAAAGGTTTGGCCTTAGCATCTATTTCTTATTTTAATAATGCATCAATGTTTGCACTTACATAATCACTATCTATCTCATATTCAAAGCTTTGTAGCCATTCCTTCCTAGGCTTAACTTCATATACAAATGTGTCATCCATATCGACAAGAAAACATATATCACTATAGTATTTTATGAAAAATTCCTCTGGAATTCTCATTCTCTTCTTCATTCTTAGCTTTAATTCATCAAAACATGTATTCATTGAATTTTCAAAGTTGTCTCCCAATTGAGTAATAAAATCACTAATTTTCCTTGTCACTTGTTTATCTTGTTCCCATACAACATTATCTATAACATTAAAATACTTCTAGTTATAATAGAATATACACACAATTAGGAAATGAAGCTTACACATTAAATTCTTTTTCTTTCTTATTGACAAGAGATTTTCTGCTAGTTGTAACATTTGCAGCTTCGTAAGGTCATACTCATGATCTTTTATCACAATATTCTGAACTTGGTCCATAGCCATACACATCACACTATCATAGAATTTGTGAACAATGACTCTTAGTGAAAATTCTATGAGTGCATCATAAATGCTTGTGATGGATAGACCACATCCATTCCACTCAACTCTTGTATTTGACTCAACTTCTCCCCGTCTCATGCACCGCACAGCTTTCTTATTTTCTAGGGTTGGATAACTTGTACCCATGTGTATCATTTTATTTTTGATCTCCATTGGTCCATTCTATAACTAGTACTTCATATCATGAATTCTACTCAAAATAACTTTAATCCATTCTGTTCTAAAATTTCTCAAAAATTCTAAGGCTCAAATTAACCCTTTTTTCTCAACAATCTAAAACTCGTCCTTCAAAATTCCTTCATTACACAACTTCTCATAAGCTTCCCTAATTTCATAATCTCCCACTTCTCCAATTTTTCACATATAACAACTTCTGACATCATGTATCATAATGACTTTACGTAGCATCGAGGATAATGCACCCATTGAGTCTCCTTTTACAATAACTTTTGGAATAGCACAAAATTTATGTGGACAATACACATCACTCTTCACCGATTGAAGTTTACTAACCTTTTGACTAGTTCTAGTGGTTAATGAATCCTACATGGTCATAACTATGGTTTGATGTTCTATCTTCTCTAGATACTTGACACTTGTTCACGCTCTCGTTCAAACTTCTTAATCAAATTTTCTCATTGAAATCTTTGTTGGTTGCTTGAACCACTATAATCGCTCTGAGCTCTTCAAACATTTGGATGCAAGGTATGAAATAATGTATTCAAAAAAATTTATATACCTCTATTTTGATTGATTAGGTTCACCATTATTATTTTTTTACTTTTTTGAGTGCAAGCTAGCTAGCACAACATCTCAGTCTCTTCCATAACCTTCGATCTCTATTGGAGTGTTCGCTCTATGATTCAAATACTCGGTCAACATAGACAGTTTTATTAATACTCAACAACCTTTACATACTTGTCTCTTATGCATCTTGTATATGCAGATATGAATTGTTGGCATATACTCATTCAAGAAACTAAGGTATGATATATAATTTAGGTAACCATAAATACCTCTTTTTCTTAGTTAGAGATGACATGATCACCTTCTCCATTGGATTGGGTGACCTCAGCTCCATTAGCTTCACTATTTTCATCTTCTATTTTCTTTTCCCATTTCTGGTTCATTTCATTTCTAACTTTCTCAAAGTCCACTTTACCTTTTCCTCTATCCTAATTATTTTAATGTACTTGAGTTCTACAATTCTTTCTTTGATGTCCAAACTTGCGACACTTGGAACATGTATTGTTAGGTGCATAACTCTTCTTCCTCTAATTTGGTGAGTAGGATTTTTATCTCTAATCTACATTCAAAATCTCTATGCCCATATTTCTAATAGTTGTAGGAGTATCCTCCAAATCTAGGTGTAGTAGATGTATTTCTCAATCTTGACCTACACTCATGTATTTGATGCCTTTGTTTCTTGTATTAAAAATAGTAACCAATAAACATAGGTCTAGAATTTTGCATACCATGTTTTCTTAAACATATATTTTTAGTATGACCAATTTTTCCACAGTGATAGCATGTTTGTTTGTCTTTAAGCTTTGCATTTCTCATTTCTCCATTCCTAGATGATTCACCTTTTTTAGTGCAAGAACGTCTTGATCCATTAGAATAGCTTGACGACCTCATAAGTTCTTCAAGGTACTTAATTAATTCCTTTTATTTGTTGAATTTGTCCATAGATTCCTTCTCTTTCTTTAGTATGTCATTTTTTGAATTTTGATTTGTAATTTCCTCATCTCTATGATTCAATTTTTAACTTGCAAGCATTAGTTGATTCATCAAATCCATTTGTGTATTTGTGACTTTCTGCACATCTAATATTCTTTCTTCAAGTCTGGTAGCCATTACCCTTTTTTCTTCTTCTTCCATAGTCCTATCTTCTTCAATGTTCTTTCTTTGTTTAGCCACTTCTCATAATCTCATTGACTAAATTTCATGTTCTTTTTGTAGTGCCCTTAGCTCTTCATTGAGGAGTTTCTTCCTTTCAAGTAATTCAGGAGATGATTTTTCATTAGGATTGATTGGTTCAAATAGTCCTTCAGTCTCAACTTCTTCATAAGAGTATTGTTTTATCTTGATAGTAATTTCCTTTCTTCATTTTAGGAAATCCTTTAGATCTTGTCTAGCCTTTTCAAGTTTTTGCAGTTTGATTTGGATGTTGATCACATGATTATCAATGGTCTTGTCCAATTCGAAAACATCTATCTTCCAAGATCTAATCTCCAACATTTTAAGCTTCTTTTAAAGAACTAGATGCTCTAATACCAATTGTTGATTTATAGAGGAGTAAACTAGATACTGAGAGGGTGGGGGTGAATTAGAATATATAACACTTTTTAATTTTCATAGGTTCATCCACATCTAATAATAACTTGTGCCTATAAAAATACAGATGTAAACTTTCTTATAGGATGTAAATCACTTCAATCACATGCATGGAATTAATAACACATAACACAATATTTTGTACACAAAAACCCTCTAAGGTAAAGGTAAAACTGGGGTGGGGATGACACGCACAAATCTTCACTATTATAGTAATAAATTTAACTAGTCATGATTACAATATTTGACCATAATATATGATCTACACTATGAGGATTATGTCATCTTAAAGAATTAAGAAACTGTTAGGCTTCACCTTGTTAAAGGATTTGACACTTACAACTAACTAAGGCCTCTATTAGGGGATTTACAATGAATTATTAAGACCACTAAATGAAGAGATTTACCCTAATTTAATTTAGTTAAAAATGACTGGTATCTAACTCTTAGTTTTTGTGAAATCTTTTTTTTGAGTCCCTTCCTTACTAATGATCCTCTCCTCTGATCTGATAACACGTATCTTTTCTCTTTTACTTTCACTACTTATGAATAGGTCGCTTGCTTTGTTAGATGATAACAAAACCCTTGAATGGCTTCCGATCTCCTCGATCCTCCATATTATAATGCTCCATGTTCACACATATACTCTTCTCTTCTTTGGCCTCTCTCATTGTCAAACGATCTACTTTAAGATCATCACGATTTAGAGATTTCCATGAAGAGTCTTCTAGATGGATTTATGACTGCCTCTTCATCTTAATCATTGAACATACACATAGGGATGTGTGATCCATGTCATCTAGATTTTTTGTAACAACCTCTTCAAGTAATAAATTTTGTATAACAACCTCTTCAAACTAAATAAACCTTCCAAGTTAGCCTAATAATAATTTTTCCTAAAACTATGTTCCATTCTTGAGTTTTATGTAACCTCTACATTTCTTAGGCTTTACTATTTCAGATGCTCACCATTGTTATTTCTCGGCCTTTTTTAACCTTCTAATGCTTGACAAATATTGTACTTGGTACATACTATATCACTTGGTTCCTTCATACTTGGAAATTCAATCCATCATTAATAACTTGATCGGTTGCTCATGAGATTAATACATATAGAAATTTAATCTATTACTCTATGACCATACACTTGCTCGGTTTCTATAGATCTACTCAGTACATACTATCTTTTCTACATGACTCAGCCTATTTAGAGTAGCTCAATCACAATGATGACCATTTGACTCTACCTTGTAAATGACTAATTGATTAAGACTAATAGACAACAATTGTTAGAGATACCAACAAGAATATGGTGTTTAACCTTGTATAATATACCAAAAGAATAGGGTGAGTGATGAATCATTGATACAAATATTTCTAATTAATAGACTATCTTAAGAAATGTATATTTAGGTTGATTTACATAAAGAATATATGATTTTGATTTAGGGTTAAAAAGTGTTTTTTACAAGGGGTCAAAAACCCTGAAAGTTATTACAAAATAAAATTAAAATAATTTACTAGTTAAAATCATACTCAAAATGAAAGCTATCATCCCAACCCACCACTAAACCAATTCAAAACTTACACAAAGAACAACAACAAAACACATTTTCAGACCTATTCCTTAAACTCAAAAATACAAGAGCATAGTTAACCTAGACCAGTAACTAACCAAACTTTAAGCTAGCTCAATTGTCATCTCCTACATTTCCTTGATCTTTTCCATGATTACTTTGGTGTCCTCTTTGTTAAGCTCATAATTCTTAGCCTTCATCTCTCTAGTTGTTGACATATTTATTTTTTTACAAAGAGACTCTTCCACTACCTTAAAGTCATTCAAGTATAGCACCATGACCTTGTCTATATTAAAAAAACATTACCTCTAATTTTTTTTATGCTCTCCACCATCTCCTCTAAGAGTTTCTAGTTATTTTGAACCATGCTATTGGTAGTATTTTCTAGGTCATCAATGATACTCACAAAAATTTTTTTTAAAATATTCTTATCCATGTCATACCCAACATATTCATTCTCAGGTCCCTCATTCTTCTTATTCACAACGTCTTCCATTCTGGCATTTAGGGATCTAAAATTTATATTACAATTTTTTATGGAGTTAAATGTCCATTGTTCTATTTCAAAGGTATACATCGAGATTTTATTCACTATTTGCATAACACCCATAGGAGGCTAAATGTCCACCCCTTTTAGATCATCTTCTAGAAGCTTGACAATAACCTCATTCATATCCACTAGGTTGGCCACTAGAAAATTCATTTCCCTATTTTCCTCATTCTTATCTCTTATGTCTTCAAGGGAAAATTTTAGTGGCATGTTATGAGAAGCAATAAAAATATCATGGGTAATGCTCTCTTCAAAATATTTGAAGCACAAGGCTTCTTTATCAAATTCATTATCATCCTTAGTAGAGTCAACCATTTTGATAGATGCATCTTCCTTCTTCTACATAATTTCTATAACCTTCTTAGAATGGACAAAAGTAGCAGAAGGGCACATACTCGAAGGTCATATTATTTCTTCAACTGACCCACCATAGTATTTTGTCTCCCCATCCTCCTCAAAATCTATACTATTCACCTCTTCCTAACTAAAACCTTTAGAAATAGTCATCATTTCTTTGTAATTAACATTCTTCTTATTTCTTTTCATAGATTCCATTTTTTCTTTGCCCACCTCTACAATCAAATGCATACCTTTTCATTTGTTACTACCAAGAGTTTTGGGGATTTTCTCAATTTTAATAAAAGTATATCTAGGGAGATCCTCCCTAACATTAACCATCATAAACTCAAAAACCAATCTCATAAACCCTTCATGGAGAATGGGTTTCTTCAATTTCTCCTTCAAATTCTTAATGCTATGCACTAGAGAGAAAAAAAAGTAAATTGGAAAACAAACCATAATTCTATGTCTAAAATTATTTAATGCAAAAAAATGATAATTCAAAGCCCTATCATACCTCCCATCCAAAGGAATGTACTGAATTATAGCTTTTAGGACTAATTTCCACAATATTTTAGTAGAAGAAATAGTAAAGATCCCTCCCTTTTCTTTAACTAGAGGTCCATCATTAGATTTTAGGAATTTTTAACTACTTCCGTAATAATTTCTTTATTATGGTAAAAGTTCACACCTTTAGCTCTAATTTTCTTTATCATAACCATGATGTTGATGTTCTACTTAAGACATCTCCTTGGTAAGGTAAACATTCCCACATCCCATCCATTAATAAATGCCTCAGTGATCTCTAATTTGGCACCTTTTATTCTCTCCATATATGGAACCAAAATGTCCTTTTCTAAGTAGTCCTAAACTTTGGGTTCTTTCCTCCATCAAACATAGTCCCTAGGGTCTCACCATTTTAGAATGCCTCCCATGGATATGTTTCCACAACTTTCCTCGTCAATTTTATTTTTCCAAATAAAACACTCTTTGCTTAGAGTAAGGCTAAGACAAGTGAAGGAAAACAAAACTACCTACAAAGCATGGGAAAATCTTTGAAATCAATTCATCAATTTTCAATAAATACTTCCATCATTGCTATACATGTCCCTAGGCTTGGCTTTCATTAATAACCAATTTTTTTATATTCCATGCTTTGCATAACAACTTGTTAGGTTTGATCATCACTTTTAATTTGTTGTACCCTTTTATGCTATCATCACACAATATCTCCTCAAGCTCATGACCACCACATTAGCAAGGATATGTTCCATATTATTTTCTTCTATATACATGTGGCTAATGACTACCATATCTAATATTTTTACAATAGGTTTAAAGTTTATTATAATATTGGCTATGGTCCACGAGGCATTACCCTTTTTGTTTAAGTAGTTTAGAATATTCATGGAATCCTCCTCAATCCATAACCATTTGTTGTTACATTTATTCACTAACCTTAAACTGTGAAGAGACCCATAGCTTCAACTATGTGATTAGGTTGAAATCCAAGAGTAATAGAAATACCCTGAATAAGATTTGCATTTCCATTTTGAATAATCACACCATAGTCAATAGCTCTAGGGTTCCCCTTTGTTGCTCCATCAAAATTCAATTTTCATTAGCCATTAGGCCAACAGTCCTATTTAGCATTCTCCATTTTCTCTTTAATGATATATTTTTTCATCTTAGAGAAATCTTAAATAATCCCCTTATCAAAGTCCACCTTTCTGTTGAATCTTCTATGAAATTTTTACACTAGAAATAATTTGACTCTATAAACTAGCACTAGTGATGATTGAAAGGACTCCCTAAAAACCCTATTGTGTCATTCTTTCTAGAAGTTTCACAATACATGGGGAGTCAAGAGAAACAAGAGAAACTAGAGACCTTTATCCTTTAGCACTTTACAACTTCTCAACATAATCCACATCTCAAACACCAACCCTAGAAGTCCAATGCAACTTCCATCTCTGGCTCCCAAGAATAAGAGCACTTCAAGAAGATATTGTCTCTAGTATCAAGGGCCCCCTAACAAATAAAATATCAATTAGTTAAAAATACCTCTTTTCATAAGATTATCAACTGTGGGAGTTTTTTTTTGTAGTACTAGCCAATGGAAGATATTATTTATTGGAATAAGGTGAATGTTTCAAACCATGGTCCACACCAAGGAAGGATTGATTTGAGTTTGAAAAGAAGTCATCCCTGATGCCAAATAGAAAGAATCACTAACACTACCTTCCCAAATGATTGATTAATCTCTATCTTAATTAGCACTATAAAATTTAGCTTGATCATAACATGAGTAAAGATAGGATCAAGAATTGTTAGGTGCATCCATCTATCATTCTATAAGTAATCCCTAACCTACAATCCAAACCAAAAAATGCATCTTTCCTTCAAGAGAGCCAACATCAACAAGGAACAGATCGAATCATAGAAATTCCACTTCTCTTCCTTAAAGTCAACACTTTGACCATTTGCCACTTTCAGTCTAGATTTTGACTTAGTAAAATTCTTACCCTATTGGATGCAATCAAAAACAAGATCCCTAAATCAAGTTGTGGGAGTCCAGGAAATCTATAAGGCTCATATTAGTGATAAAGTATTTACTCTTCAAGATCTTATTCCAATCTATATTGTCTTCAAAAATATGTCAAATTTTCTTAGCCATAAGGGTTAACATTAGAAATATGAGAGAATGAATACTTAGGCCCCCATTAGATTTAGCATTATAGAATTTAACACATGTAACTCAAGCCAACCTTTCAATAGAATCCAAAAATTCTTCTGTCATTTTGAACAAATTGTAGTAAGTTTTGCAAAGTTGATTTAAGTTGAAGTTTCCCTACCTGACTAAGTAAAATTGATTAAAAAATACTGGATATAATTTTCATAAAATTACAAATATTTAATTTAACTAGACTCAAATTAAGATGATTCTCAATGTACTATTTAGTAATATTTAACTTATTAGAATGGTAAAAGGTAAGTAATTGAAAAATTGTTGGACATGGGTAGGGGGAACTTATTTAGTTTCAAACTATAAATCCAAAATAAAGATTAATGTACTTTAGAAAATATAATGAGTTGTAACTAATGTTAAGGATAAGTCCATGTAAAACAACTTGGTCCTATAATATGTCACAGTACCAATGTTAAGGATAAGTCCATGTAATGCAACTTGGTCCTTGAATATGCCACACCATGTGATCTAGTTCAACTAATGCAACTTCTTATGTTAAATGAAGCATTTTACCCATTGTTGAGAAAGATAAGTTGAAAAGAATAAAGAAAATTAGTCTAGAATAAAGAGAATACATTTTAACTAAATAAATAAATAATAAAATTTCATAGAAAGTATTTTGAATTAGAAAAATACCAATAAAATATATACATATTTCATATATCTATTATGTACTAATGATTTTATTATGATGTACTAAGAATAAATTTATTTTGAAGAGAAATCGTAGTCACTATGGATTGAGAGTGAAAAAATGTGATTTCTAGTTTTCTTTAGCTTATGGGTGTTAGAGTATATATTATATAATTTGGTAAATAAATTAAATAGAGTTATAATTGAATACGTATAACATCTATGTAAGATTGTGTAAATAAAGTATTTAAAATGTAGGGTATTCACTAACATCCCTTACATATTTCTTCACTTTTTTGAGTATGCACAACTACATGCAAATGACTGCAAAATTAAAGAGGAAATTAGTCAAAAAAAAAAGCCTTATTTACATTTTCATTTTTGAGAATTGAACTCTATGTGTATCTTATTTTATAATCAATCTCTAGTATGATTTAATATGTATGTAAATATTGAGTGACAATTAAAATGAGTAGAAACTATTTTATGAAGGATTTCTAATGGATATAACTTCATGATCATTAAGATTTTATTGTATTGAATTTCTACAAAAGAATTAGTTTGCAAAAAATTAAAATTAAAATCCATAAGAATGATGTTAAGAAATGGTAGTGTGGAGGTATTGGTAAATAGCTAGGCAATAAAAATAAGTGATGTCAGTATCTTAAAGTATATAGAATGTCTCTATCTAGTTCAAAAATCTAGAATACAACTATATTCATATGAATAAAAATACAACAATTTCTAGTTAGTAGGCTAGCTGAAATAGCGTTAAGGTTTCTTTACAAATAGAATATATGTTAATACTTCTATATTATTAGAAGGCAATATGGAGTTGTGCTGGGATGGGTGACCTCCCAGAAGTCCCATGGCTTTACCTCTATGAGCATCGCCTAGATTTAATGAGTGCTAAGTGTTGCATTTATTCACATTAGAGATGGATTCATTTTGAATCACCACTCATGAAATATGGGTCAATGAATATGACTCAAAAAATAAATGATAGACCTAAGTGCATAAAGAAAAATGCCAAAATATTTTAAATATATATGAAATTGATTAGAATATATTGGTGAATATGCATTTTTCTCATTTTTAGACCATGTACAATGTAGAAAGAATTACTAAATTTACAACTTTTTTATTAGAGATAGAATAAGGAGTCATAAAGTTTTTCATATGTATTGAAGAGTGTTTATCAATTTTTGTGTGGAATAAAAAGAATTGATGCTTGTCTAGATTTCGAAAATCCTATCCTGAAAAATTGTCTCATCAATACATCCCTTCCTTCATCTCGAGAAGTTGACTTAAACAACTCATTTTTCAAGATATGGCAGTCAAAAGCCACAACTCTTGAAAATTTATATTTTCCTAAAATTTATTAATGACAGACCCTTGGATGCTTGGAAGCCAAATACATATTTTGGTTGATGTTACATATTATATTATTTTTAAAACTTCAATACAAATTATCTTTTTTTTATTGGCATCAAATGTAAAGAAAATATATGAAAACAAGGTTATAAATTAGTGGTAATAGAGATGGGTTTGTGTCAATTAGACAATTTATTGGTACTATTTATAGAAAACTTTGAATGTGAAATGATGGAGTATGCAAATATCAATATCCTACTTAGTACATGATGTTGGTTAAAAGTAATTATAGTGATAAAGACTAGATAATGCTTCATAATTAAACCTCCAAAGAGATATGAGTTCTTGATTATCAGTCCTTCCTATATATATATATATATATATATATATAGGCGGAGACTATAGTTTTTGATTGACTAATTCATATTAATCTTCATTTCGGTAACAGTGCATTTTGTAGAATGTCTACTTTATACAATGGTCTAATTAAAATTACTCATTAATTGAATTATTTTAATCTAATTTTTTATTATTCGATTGAATGTGCTCATCTTTCTTAGTAGTCTTTTCAATTTTATCTGTAAGAAAATTTAAGTGAAACTAGGGTTTCAAAATGTAGCCATGGAATTTCTCAAATGCAACATATGTATCATTTTGAAGGTTTTGTGTTGCATTACACTACACGTCCAAGGACATATTTCATTTTGATGTTTTGTGTGGCATTATGCTACATGCGCATATGTAATCAATCATATTAGCCTAAGTTTAATTTATCTTTTTCTCGCAATTATTTCACCATATTAAGGATCAAATTTGGTGAGTTCCTATGTAGTAATTTTCATTTCTATGTTGAAAGAAATTTTTGAAGTTTTTGGTTATGAATCTAACACATATAAGTATTTTCTCTTCAAAAATCTATAGGACTATCATTTAATTTAACATTGCTACTACAAATTTTGTAGATTATATGACCATTTTAGTAAGATCTACTTTGGAATTTATGAGAGTGCCATCTAAGGGTGACAAGAAGCCTTGAGAAATAGAATCAAATCCTTATTGTAAAGCATTAAAAATGTGAGGCTATATAAGAATTATGCAAAACTAGGCTTCTATCCTCGCTCAAAAGTATTGAAATTTTTGTGAAAGTAATGCTTATATGTTTGTAGGAACTAATGATGCTGCTATAAATATGACTATCTGCCTCATTTTTTTCCCATATTGGAGCCTTTCATCCCCTATAATTTCTATAGTTGTGTGCCAAATTTTTCTTTCTATGACCTTTTTTATACTCAAAACAATTTATTCAATGATTGTAGATAAAATAAATTTTAGTCAACATCTACTTTGACATGACCAGCACAACCCTTATCATTCCTAATGTTTTTGGTTCAATGCCTCTCCATTATTTTGCAATTTACAAAAAGTTTTGCATGATAGATCCTATTCAATAGATCAAGGCTAGTGTGCTACCTAGTTTTCAGAGAATACAGACTTCTGATGCAATAGATGGAGAACCTCAAACTCCACCTTACAATAGAAAATTACGGTGAGCTCTTGAAGAGGTGGTGCTTACAACACCTGATAGTTTTTATTCAAAATCTCCATATGATTTCAATGAAAATATTTTTCCACTTCTTAATACTACAAATGCAAGTTATAGTGGCTTCAAGACTTGCTTGATAGCTCTAGCTAAGAAGGGTATGTTTCCTGAGTCTCCCATTCTTGAGTTTAGCAAGGATAACCACATGACAACAAATTCTCTATAGCAACCACTATCTAATTATGTGAATGAAAAGTCTCCTTCCTTTAGAATTGTAGCATCTTTTGGGGAAGAACCAATCACATCTTTTCATAACAAGAGAACACAAACCACACCATTGCTGATTGTAGAGAATTCTGTAAAAGTCCTAAAGAAAGTAAATATTTTGTGCTCACCCATGTTTTTCCATTGATTTTCATGAAGGGCAAGATGAATATTTTGCACAAAAATGAAAAAAAGTTGAACCTTGAGCATCTCAAAATTTTACAATCTAGTGCCATGAAAGGACAATCTACACCACTAGTTAACTATAAAGGTAGTATTTGTAATGAAGATTGATTTGAGTAGTGTTGATGCAAAATCAGTTCAAAAGCCACAAAATTTAAATGCTTATGCAATTACAAAGAGCATTATGAGCCTCAAATTTCTACATATCCATCTCAAATTCCTCCCATTAGAAATAAGAAACCCAATATTACCAGTGGTGTGGTATTCAAGAACCCAAAACATTCCAAAGGTTTTTACTTGTTTTTTAATTTTCTTGTTTATTTACCATTTTCTGTTGTTTGGACTTCATCTAAAGTTTGATTAAATTATATTATTGGTTTTCTTAAACTAAAAAATTTTAGTTTCTATATTTCAAACAATCAAAATTCAAAGATCTTTGTCTCGTATTTCATTGATGAGGAAGTAGAGTAAGATAACAACTCTGATCTAGTCCCTAGCATCCAAACACAACTTATAGTTAACTTTCAAGCATTTTTTAATAATGAAGGAATGCTAATTGGTTTTTTCTTTTTCTAGGGTGACTTCTAAAGAAAAGCAAGTATCCACAGATGAGGATGATAACAATGAAGACAATGATGAAGTGTTGGAATTAGATAGCTTTATAGATGACACATTAGAATTCACAGCAACACTGCAGACCCAAGTAGAGGGTGGCCAACTAGATACAATGGTACATGTACTTTTCTTGTGCTTGAATGCAAAAGAAGTATTGTGTCTCTAGTTTATAAATGAAGTGTAGCATATGTGATGTAGGAGCATCCAGAGGTATAAGGGCAATCCTGTGTCACCCAAAAAAATGTACTTAGACTTAGTTTCTGTTTCATGTCTTTTCATTTTTGGATACCCATTTGGGTCAAATAAAGGTTCCAACTCTCACAGTTCAGCTATCACTATGCTAGAAAATCCCAAAAAAATAAGAGCATGCAATTTGGCTATGATTTTGGTGACCTAGAAGGTGTAAATTGGCCAGATGAATGTAATTGTGATTTAGAGCATTCCAGAAAAAGAATCAGGTCAAAAGGCCCCACCGTTTGAAAGTTATTGCATTTTTTTGAGTTTTGAAGACCTCCTAAGAATGCTTCAAAGTCAGGTTAGGGGCATTAAATGACCTCAAAAAGGGCTGAAAAATGGGGGACGAGCGAAGCTGGTCCATTGGGCTATAGAGCGCTTCGAGAGCTTTCGAAAATGTAAACGGTTCGTCAATCGGAGCTGCGGTTCAAAAGTTATGCCTCTCGAAAGTTCGATTACCGTTTCTGGATTCTTCTAGATTTGCACTGACTTCTAACGCAGCTTTTGGAACCTTCTATTTGGTCGGTGGATGCCTACTAGCACTTTCTAGAATGTACTCCTAGTCCTTAACCCTCCGAGGTCTATTTAAGGAGATTTTTGGCATTGTAAAAGGCAGTTCAGAGTGGAGTTTGAGAGAAGGTACTGTAAGGAGAAATTATCTCTAGATTTATGCTATTGTAAGCCCTTAGGGCATGTTTTGAAGTTTATTTTCTCTGTACTATTGTACTAGCTTATTTTCTTAATTAATATATTTTCCCCTTTTTTGTTGTGTCCATTTTGTTCTTGGGTTGTGTCCCCATCAATATGGCTACCAAAAACCACAAATTCCCCTTTAAAACCCTAATCTATAGTTTTCCTTCAAAACCCACATTTCCAATAGCTGCTTCACCCTAAGACAAATCTACAAGTGTTGTGGCACCTTTGAGTGACATTGTGGATTTGATAGAAAAAGAAAAGAAAAAATTTAAAATACCATAAAAAGATAAATCAATAGTATGAGAGCAATTCCCAAGGATAAATTTAGTGGCTAATATTTGCCAATTGGCTAATCTCACTCATTTGGGACCCTATATTTGGCTTTTTTTTTTCTACTTTTGGGGTGTCCATTTCACCTACACTTTACCAAAATTGGATCCCATGCTTAGGCTAATTGCCAATAATAATACAAAAGTATTTATATTTTAGTGATGACTTCGCCAATGGAATCTAATTTTTCTATGTAGTAATTTAAATATATTCATCTATAATTTTCAATGCTTGTCTTAATTGATGCTCATATTCACAATATTTGATAAACATTTAAGTTACACTACAAATTAAGTATGTAGATTGACATGTGTCTCTATTCGATAGACTCTTCATGAAACTTTTTATCCTTTCTCACTTTTCTACAAAATATTTTTGATTAGGGACACATGTCTCTACTTTGGGAACTTTCTTTTAAACTTGGTATCCTTTTAAAGTTTGACTTGAAATAAGATTTAGGCCATTGTTCTAGGATCATCCAATGGTTAAAAATAAAAGAGGTGCTTCCCCCAAACTACCATTCAATAATTTGGGGGGAAACTATAATGATAGAAGTGGGCTAAATTTAACCTGAAAGTTTGATAATTTAATTAGGCTCCATATTATACTACTAATAATCAAATCATTGTTTGTGTAATCTTTCCCATGATTTTCATTAATAATGAAAGATTCACAAGGATTTTGTAGAATTTTCATATGATTGAAAAATAATCACCAATAAAATTAAAAAATTTCTTACTTAAAAATAAAAATTTTCAAAAAGAATTTTTTTTCCCCTAAACTAATGTTTGATTTGCCAAAATTTTATCCTTTTTTCAAAAAAGGGCTTTCTTAAAGTTATCCCTAGCAATTCTGTTAGGAACCTGTGTGTTCCTTCTGTTTATTTTGTTAGAGTAGTGTTGTTGGACGCATATGCTTTGTAAGTCGTCCCGTGAGTATATTTTATTATCCCACATGCATAGGTAGTATTACTTTTCTAGATCGTACCCAGTATATAAGAATAGGTTGAGGCCCTTGATGGGCACGGACGAATTTATTGTATTGAGCTTGCTCAAAGGAGGTTACCCCCTCGAAGTGGCCTGCGATTAGTAGATTCATTCTGAGTTCTGCTATCACTTTGTATTCTGTTATTTCGAGCATTCTCACGATATTGCTATAAGGAGGTTCTTCACATCTGGTATCAGAGCACTCTCTTGGGCTCGCTGGGTGGAAATTACATCAAATTTTTTTTTTCTGTCGTGGCCTTCAGGTTCCTCTCACTTCTAATATCTCTTGTTATTGCAATAACTCTTTTCAGTTGTTCTGTCTGTGAGTGAATTTTTCTAAGTCGACTGTTTGCTTTCTGTTTCTGCTCATACTTCCGCAGAACGTCTGCAATATCATTTCGCATACTTCCTTCCTTGGCGACCCAACCCCAAATTTTACATATCAAAGCCCTAAATCCCTCATTTATCTAATTTTAGGGTTTGCCCTATCTTTTTCACCTCTCATCCAATCGCCACCAAACTGAGCCACAAGATTCGATTCCTCATTTTGCCCCCTTATCCCTCTTGGACTGTTCGCCTCATTTCGCCTCCCTACCCTTGAAACCCTCATTTTTCTTTTTCCCTTGTCCCCAGATAGTCTCCCACCACCCGTCGAACACCCATTTCCTATATGAGTTTTACCCAAATCCAAGTTTGCCGTAACTAAAAAAGTTTTTGTTTCTCATCTTCTACCCAAAAATTTTAAAAAAAAAAAAAAAAAAAAAAAAAAAACCTTGTTTTATGGTTGTTACGCGTACAGGAGAAAAAATCATGGAAGAGGAAATTGCATCCCTCAAAACCAAACTTCAAGATCTGGATGACAAAATTTTGGGTCTTAACTTTCAGCAGTCAGCCATGAGCCGAAACCATTCAGGAGATACTGGGTCCTCTTCTAGCAATTTCCGTGGACCAAAGCTTGATTTTCCACGCTTCGATGGTTCTGATCTGACTGGATGGATCTATAGGGCAGAGCAGTATTTCAGCTTGCATAATACTTTGGATAACCACAAAGTCCCCCTTGCATCTTTTCATTTGGAACATGAAGCTCTTCAATGGTTCCGTTGGTACATCAAGGCTAATGTAGGCCCAACGTGGAGCGAATTGTGCACCCTCATTTTGGAGCGCTTTGGCCCTAGTTCCTTTGATGATTTCACAGGAGCACTCACTAAACTGCGTCAAACAGGCACTGTAAGAGAATACCAGACAGAGTTTGAAAAATTAGCTAATTACACAGAGGGCTTGTCTGATGAATTCTTCCGTAGTTGTTTTGTCAGTGGTCTGAAGGATGCACTTCGCTCAGAAGTCAAAATGTTTCGACCTACTACAATGATGGAAGCCCTTGGGTTGGCTAAGTTAGCGGAAGACAAGATTAGTGCTCTACAACGCTCCAGATCTAATTTTGTTCCATTCAAAAATATAGGTTCTCACAACCCTCCAGTCATACCAGCTCCCAGAACTACTCCGATCAAGCACTTGTCTGAAACAGAGATGCGAGTCAGGTGAGACAAAGGGCTTTGTTATAATTGTGATGAGAAATGGTCTCGGGGCCATAGATGTGTTCAGCAAAAGCTCTATCTCTTGGATGTGGATTCTCCATCGGAACTGGAAGAATATGTAGATGCTCAGGAAACAGTGGATGATGAGGTTGAGCCTCACCAGCCTGAACCTCCTTCACCAGAAGCTCCACTAGAGATATCTGTCCATGCTTTGGCAGGAGTCACTACTCCACAAACCATGCGGGTCCAGGGTTTCTTCAAGAAGATCCCTCTTACTATACTCATTGATTCTGGTAGCACTCATAACTTCATTGATCCACGAATAGCCAAACAGGCTGATTGCTTTATCCATCCTTGCTCTAGCTTTGAAGTCATGATTGCCAATGGGGGCACTTTACCTTGTAAAGGGAAATGTCGCAATGTGCGTCTCTCTATTGGAGATTATAACATGCGCTCTGACATGTTTGCCTTACCCTTAGGTGGCTGTGATGTGGTTTTGGGTGCCCAATGGTTACGCACTCTTGGCCCCATTCTCTGGGATTTTGCTGAACTTTGGATGCAGTTTTCAGCCGAGGGGCACCAACACACTTTGAAAGGCTTACAACCAGGGTCTCTCAGCATCATCAGTTCACACCGTATGGAAAAACTTCTTAAGAAGAATTCACATGGTGTCATCGCTCAGCTCCATTCGATTCAGATGCAGTCATCAGCAGTCTCTAGCACTCCTGCCGATCTCCAACACATTTTGGACAAGTATTCTGGTCTATTTGCTGAACCTGTGGGATTACCTCCTTCTCATCTAGAGGACCACCGTATTCAGCTCCTTCCTGGCAGTGTTCCGCCCAACATCAGGCCCTACTGCTACCCATTTCATCAGAAGACCGAAATCGAGATACTTGTCCGTGACTTACTGAAGCAAGGTATTATTCGCCCTAGTACCAGTTCCTTTTCTTCTCCAGTTCTGCTTGTTCGCAAAAAAGATGGGTCATGGCGACTCTGCATTGATTTTCGAGCACTTAATCATCTCACTATAAAGGACAAGTTTCCCATTCCAGTTGTTGATGAACTTCTTGATGAACTTCATGGGGCTCATTTTTTCTCCAAGTTAGATCTTCGTTCTGGGTATCATCAAATTCGGGTTAATGAGGAGGATATACCTAAAACTGCCTTCCGCACACATGATGGTCACTATGAATTTTTAGTGATGCCCTTTGGCCTCATGAATGCTCCTTCAACATTTCAGGCAGTGATGAATAACATATTTTGACCATATCTCCGAAAATTCATTCTGGTCTTCTTTGATGATATCCTCATATATAGCAAAACTTGGGCTGAGCATCTCCATCATCTGGAGCTTGTCTTGCAACTTCTATCTGATCATCAACTCTGTGCAAAACTATCTAAATGTGTGTTTGGCCAGGAGGAAGTGGAGTATCTCGGGCATATTGTTGCACACCATGGAGTGCGGGTGGATCCTACAAAAATAGATGCCATGAAAACTTGGCCGCATCCTAAAACTCTCAAGAGCCTTCGGGGTTTTTTGGGGTTGACTGGCTACTACCGCAAGTTTGTCAAAGATTACGGGAAAATTGCAGCACCACTGACAGCTCTGTTAAAAAAGGATGCCTTCTCCTGGACCCCTGTTGCTGAGACTGCATTTGAACAACTGAAACAGGCTATGTGCAGTACACCTGTTCTCGCGATGCCAGATTTTTCCAAACCCTTCACTATTGAGAGTGATGCTTGCGGCAATGGATTGGGTGCTGTTCTCCTACAAGATGACCATCCTATTGCGTTCACTAGCAAAGCCCTCTCTGGTAAGAATCTAGCCCTCTCTACTTATGAAAAAGAAATGATGGCTATTTTGCATGCTGTACAGAAGTGGCGACCATACCTCTTAGGGAGTCATTTCTGCATCAGAACCGATCACCAAAGTCTGAAATACTTCCTGGAACAACGGGTATCCTCTCCTACACAACAGAAATGGGTCAGCAAACTCATGGGGTATGATTATGAGATCACCTACAAGAAGGGTAAGGAGAATATTGTGGCAGATGCTCTTTCTCGCACATTTGATAATCAAGCTTCCCTTTCCGCTATTTCTATGCCCATTCCCAATTGGTTAGCGTCTGTTCAGCAGGGCTATGACAGCGACTCTTCTTTATCTCAAATCATTCACCAGCTAGCCAATAATCCTTCTGCTATACCACATTACTCTTGGGATGGTGCTTCTCTTCGATACAAGGGTCGGCTAGTGCTTCCTCAGAACCCAGCTCTACATCAGGCTATTTTTTATGAACTCCATGCTTCTCCTTCAGCAGGGCACTCAGGCTTCCTCAAAACTTATGAGCGAGCAAGGAGAAACTTCTTTTGGAAAGGGATGAAACAGACGATTCAACAGATGGTGGCTGAATGTGATACTTGCCAACGCCACAAGGGTGAAACGACCCTCCTTCCTGGCTTGCTCGAACCATTGCCCATCCCTACACAGATTTGGACTGATATTTCTATGGATTTCATTGAAGGGCTTCCTAAATCCGGTGGCAAGACAGTGATCTTGGTTGTGGTTGATCGTCTCTCGAAATATAGTCATTTTTGTGCCCTCAGCCACCCCTATACTGCCTCCTCTATTGCACAAATCTTCATGGACCAGATATTTCGTCTTCATGGACTCCCTTCTTCCATTGTCTCTGATCGTGATGCAACTTTTACCAGTCATTTTTGGACTGAACTATTTCAGAAAACTGGCACCAAACTGAAGATGAGTTCGGGCTATCACCCACAAACTGATGGTCAAACTGAAATTGTCAATAAATGCTTGGAAACTTATCTTCGTTGCTTCACTTCCGAACAGCAACATCAGTGGGCCAAGTGGCTCCCTTTAGCTGAATGGTGGTACAATACCTCTTACCACACTGCCTCTAAAATGACTCCATATGAAGCAGTCTATGGTCAGGCACCTCCAGTGCTCCTTCCCTACACTCCCAACAGCTCACCAGTCCAGGCAGTTGACATAGTTCTCCGCAGCAGGGATCAGATTCTTCGTACCTTACAGGATAATCTTCACATGGCCCGTAATCGGATGAAACAGCAAGCAGATTAACACCGTTCTGAGCGCTCATTTCAAGTTGGGGATATGGTTTATCTTCGTCTACAGCCATACAAACAATCCTCCCTAAAGCTGAAAGGGCGTCATAAGCTGGCCCCAAAATTTTATGGGCCTTATAAGGTTCTGCAGAAGATTGGTTCAGTTGCTTATAAACTGGAACTTCCTCCTTCTTCCCGCATTCATCCAGTCTTTCATGTTTCTTGTCTAAAGAAAGTTCTGGGTACCACTGTCAGAGCACAAACTACTCTCCCTGAAATGGATACGGAAGGATCCATTATCCTGGAGCCGGTGGCAATCATTGACCAGCGCACTTGCCAGCTTCGCTCTCGCTCCATCTCTGAGGTCTTGATTCAGTGGCATGGCATGCAACCAGAGGATGCTACCTGGGAACCCGTTCTTCAGATTCAACAACAATTTCCACACCTTAAGCTTTGAGGACAAAGCTTTTTTCTAAGGGAGAGGGGATGTTAGGAACCTATGTGTTCCTTCTGTTTATTTTGTTAGAGTAGTGTTGTTGGACGCATATGCTTTGTAAGTCGTCCCGTGAGTATATTTTATTATCCCACATGCATAGGTAGTATTACTTTTCTAGATCGTACCCAGTATATAAGAATAGGTTGAGGCCCTTGATGGGCACGGACGAATTTATTGTATTGAGCTTGCTCAAAGGAGGTTACCCCCTCGAAGTGGCCTGCGATCAGTAGATTCATTCTGAGTTCTGCTATCACTTTGTATTCTGTTATTTCGAGCATTCTCACGATATTGCTATAAGGAGGTTCTTCACAAATTCCATGTCTATTAGAGAGGAATACTAATCTAATTTTCAATAGGAGAATAAGTACTAGACATGTGAAATTGAAGTATCCTACATTAGACATTAGAAATAAATTATTCTAAAATTGAAATAGTACAAAGTACCTATAGTGGAGCCAGGATGCCATAAAACATTTATGTTCTTCACACACTAAACTTTCTCTACATTTAATTGATCAACATGAAATTAGATATGCTATGCGAGGGGTAATAAAAGAGTGCAAGAGTGTGATTCTCCAAGATTAAGAGCAAAAACATAGCAACATCCCTATTATCGAGGCATCAATGATAGAGATGAGGGTAGCAAGAAGAGAAAGACATTTGATCTAGCACCAATAGTATACATATATCTTCAAACCATGGGAAATGCATCATCTTTAAAGGAACTAGTAAATCTCTCAGATTGCTTCCTTGTATAGAATGTCTATGCCTAATCTTTGCACTTTGACTTAAAAATAAATTGAAGTGTTCCATAAGGAAGAATCTAACCCAAGACCATTTGAAGTTAAAATAAAGAAATAAAAAATTAAATAAAGACACAATTAAAAACCAAATGATGCTAGTTGAAGAGGGGCCCAAAGCCATGTGTCTATAACATGCCACAAGTTGTGCCAAACACATGTGACAAAACGTCTAGTGACAAAATGACATGACCCTTTAGAATTTTAAAATTTTATCTATATAGAATTCAAATAGATAGCTTGTATGTGCACGTGTGAATATAACATACTAACTTAATATCTATTCATAGAAAAACATTTTTATTTGCAACTTTTGTGTTTTTTTTTAACAAATGAATTGTACAAAAGTTTTTTTTTTTTTTTTCAGATCTTTCTATAATATGAAATTTAGAATTATTTGCTAACATTTATATCCTTTAATAATGGTATACAAAGTCATTTTTGCACAGTTAGTGACTAACAATTTTCCCATTATAGAAAAACCAAAAATAATGTAAACAATTCAATGAACATCGTCAAATTCTTAAAGGTTGATAATTAATCAATAAAGTGATATTTTAGATTTTAGAAATTTAAAATTATGACATCAAAATAAATAATTAAAAATAATGTATTATTTTGAATCAAGCATGACATTATTAAACAATCTTTGCTTCTAAGATTTTAAAATTTATTTAAGTGATTTTTTAAAAAATTGCATAAAGATTTTCTAAGATCTCTCAATAAAACTATTTATTATAGACATAGTATATTGGGAAATTTTAATTCCAATGATAGGTTGTGGTCAGAAATTAATAACGAAAACTATATAAATAATCTATATTGATGACAAATTGGCAATGAAAATCTGTCCCAAAACAAAGTGAGACACTTTACACATACACTCATAATTGGATGGTCAAGATGCATTTTTTGGATGACTTATAACTAACATTGAGGTTGGTAAACAATAGAGAGTGATGTTTTGGAAAGAGAAATACTTCCCATGTTCAATATCCATTGCCATGACACAATGACCTATTTGATTGAATTGGTAATTATCAGTTCTACCAGTTCTTTTCAATTTATTTTTAATACATACAAAATGGTATTTATCATATTTTCTTCTCTTCAAAAAATATTTTAATATTTTACTATTCCTTCATAAGGTGGGACTCTAGCTCTACAATGCTCTTGCTTATTAATGGTTAGTTCGAAAATATTTATTGTGTTAGTAAAAGAATTCTTATTTTTGGAAAGAACAATATTAATTCATTTATGAAACTTTTAATTGGCTAAAATTAGTAGAATTTTTTTAGTAAATATTTAATTTCATTAATAAAAATATATATTCTTGGGCAATCTCCACTTTGATGTCCCAATCAATTATTAATTTTTTTTGTTTGTTATATTCAAATAAAAATGATTGAGAATCATGCTTGTATCGAAAACAAACTAATTATATTTTTTGAAAAAATATATTTACTTTGAACATTAAAAAATATATTAGTATATAAATCTATAAATTTCATAAATTGATGAATTGATAAATGTTTCTAAATAATTTCTAGGTATATAATATTGCTTATGACTAATTTGCATATATTTTGTGTCATTTTTTATAATTATAAAATTAGTTTTGAATAATTTCTATATATGACTCCTTTAAAATTAGTACAAAAAATAAGTTCATTATTAAAATTTTCTTTAACAATTCTCTTCACACAATGATCATTTAAGTCTTTCATTATCTTATGTAATTCCCAACAAATACATATGCAAAAGCTTATAACACAATGGTAATTTATGAATTCCTTATGTGTGAGGTCTTGGATTCAAATATACCAATGCTTAACATACAATAATAATTAATTCAAAGAAATAATAATAACTAATCCAAAGCTTTTGCCAATCTTATAAAAAATATTTTAAAAATTAAAAAATTAATTAACAACAATAAGGAGAACATTTTCCAAGTGACAGAATAATTCTCTACAACACGGTATTTAGATTAAAAAATACTTTCGATCCACCATCACTGTAGTACTAAACTTAAATGCAATTTTGATTACATATATATGATATTGAAACTTCAACTTTTGCAACAAAGTTGTAGTAGAAATGGTTCCCCGGGAGAATATGTCTAGTGCAATCAAAAGCAAAACAAAGCTATTTGAAATCAATGCACACTCAAAACCATTCAATAGATAAGAACATCTACAGTTATGTATAGTTAGTCAGCCTTGAGTATACTTTCTGCAATCCTACGAGACTACATCGTTAAGATTCAAAGTATGTTAACAAGTCATCATTCATGATTCACATCATTTTGTAAGTAGACGGTGCTAATATTTTTTTTTCAATGTTTTAGATAGTACTTTAGTTTTTAATTCTCTTTTATAATAATAATAATTGATCTTTAAGTGTGATTTTAGATATTGATGTAAAAAAAGGTTAACACAATCTAATCTAATATAACAAGAAACAACATGGTAAGTCAAAGGGATCTCATAGTTTAACTCACTCGATCTTGATTGCTTGCTTTGAGTAGCACAAACTATGAGTTTAACTTTTGATTTATATGTCATAAGGATCACAAAGTTTAACTCACTCATCTTGATTGCTACCTTAAGTAATGAACTATGAGATCAACTTTTGATTCACTTGCAGTATCGATGAGAGTATGTTACAGAACATGTGAGAGATTTGAGGAATTGTGCTATAAGAAACTAAGCTTCAAATTAGTAGATTAAACTCTGAATTCCTCTTCTTAATTTGAAGCAAACAAATATTAAAAATTATGAAAGTTTGGTACCATCAAACACCATTCCTTATAATACCTTCATCTCGCGAAAGATTTTATATCCACTGATATTTGTGTTGGAATAAGTCAAAACTGAATCATTAATTATGTGACAATGAGTTTTAGTTGTAAATAACCACTAAAGTAGATTTTTCCTCCAACTCTTAGTTAGTTGTCATTCCTTTGTAGTTTATTGTCAGTTAGCTTATCAGATTGATAGGAAAGCAATTTGTCTCAAAAATTGTATAAATGAGTATCATTCAACCAATAAAATGAATATATTGAAGATAGGAAAGGGTGTAGTAGATGTTACATGGATACTCAATAGTCTGATATGCAAACAGATTGAAGAAACAATACCTCATTAGTGTTATGAGATACACATGTTGATTGGTGTCCAATAGTTACAAAGATCTGAAAATTTGGAAGCTTGACGTCATACCTTTACAAGGGTTATGAGGCATTTCATGTGCAAACAGTGTTTAGTGGTGTTTAGAAGCTTGGATGATAGCTACAAGACCATACCAGTAGTTAGGAGCAACTTGAAGAAGCCTTATGGGTCTATATTTTCAAAGATTAACTTCTATACAAATATACTATTTTAGTTTATGTTTCTAGTGTGTTTAATTCCTAATTTGTAGAATGTAGATATGGTAATAGACCATCTTGATTTAGTTATTGTTATTGCTTAATGAGAACCTTGGAATAAGTCAAAACTGAATCATCAAACATATGACAATAAATTTGAGTTGTAAAGAATGATTAAGTAGATATGTCCCCCATTTCTTAATTAGCTGTCATTCCTCTGTAGTTTGTTGCCAATTAGTTTACTAGATAGTTTATCATATTTATACAAAAGAAATTTAGCTCCAGACTTATATAAATGAATACCATTTGATCAAATGTCTCACTTCCCTCTTTTGCATTTCTGTATATTTGAATTTCTAATTATTCTTGCATATTCTCTGCACCAACATATAACAGCATGGTAAGCATCTGGATCTATGTGGTTTGTCTCATTGAGATTTCTCAATATTATGACAAAATTCTAATCTACCAGTGTCATACAAATTCTATGTCCGAACAGGTGTGTTTTTAGTCATCCTAAGGTCAAAAACAACAGCAACAAGAATGTTTCTTATGATACTTGTAACTCAAAATACACGAGATGGTTATATGGGTAGAATGAATTTCAGCCATTTTATTATTATCAACATTGTTTTTACAATATTTTTTCTTTGTTGTAGATAACGTCCTACCCAAAATTGTGTGAAACATTTCCTGTGCACCTTTTTGATGGCATGCCAAAATAGTAAATGGATTCACACTAACGCAAAGCAAAAATTATGATGGTACATGCATTGTTGGAATATTAATTGCAGATGGTCATTTCTCCCTGGAGTTAAACGCCCACCTACCACCTGACGACTAGCAGAACAGATAGAAACATAAATGCAGTAGGTGAGTTTTCAAATTCAGAAATGAGGGGAAAACATTTTGCAAGTATAACAAAAGGAATGATCTGATTCATTCGACTAGTAGACATAGAGACATTAGAATGAAGGTGAAGAAGAGAAGATTAGAGAGTTGTAGAGAGAAGAGAAGTGATCAGCAGATCCAATTGGCAGAGTGCAGAGAAAAGGAAGTTCATTTCGTGCTTGTAGTTGCACATTTTTCTTCTCTGGTTATTTTATAAGTTTATTATTTGTTTGATTCAACCTGTTGAAGCAGTGATTGCTCCAGGCATTGTAGTATGCAGCCATTAGAGCTATAAGTTTGAAGTTTTATCAGTTTAAAGTTTAGGCTTATTATAGGGTTTTCTGTTTGAACCCGAATGCTCCCAAATTTTGTAATGGTTTAACCAAGTTGAATAGAAAGCAAGCAAGCATACTTTAATCCATTTGCCTCCTTCTATTCATTACATTTGATAAGTTTATTCTTGAGTATTTCAAAATTTGGGTCTCTATTTTTAATGGTGAAATTATTCATATCATAAGTCTACACTCAGTATTGTCTTTGGTAGAAGTCATTCTCTGCAATGGCTACCAAGTTCACTCGGTGCCTTCTTCTACCGAGCTTCACCCTCCTGTGGCTATTGAGTTCACTCGGCATCTACACTACTGAGCTCACTCGGTATCTAGTGTCTACTGAGTTCTTCTTTTATCGAGTTTCTTGCTCTTTCATTTATCGAGATCACTCGGTAAACTCTCCTGCCACTTGGTTTCTTTGGCTACCGAGCTAATACTATCACTCGGTAATAGTTGTTGCCGAGCAGATTTTTAGGTTTAAGGTTGTGATTTTTGAAGTTGTATTTATATTTCTCATGTGGTATCAAAGCTTTGGGGCTCCACATCCACAGTGAGTTAGGGAAAAAAAATTTTAGGGATATTTATCATGGTAGGAGATGCAAGAAAGATATGGCAGCAGCCACCATCATTCAATGGACAAAATTATGATACATGGGCAAAGAAAATGAAAACCATTATAGTTGCAAATGATTTGTGGGAGTTTGTAGTTAATGGGTTCAATGATGTGATAGACCCAACTCTGTATGCTACCCTTACAAATGCATAGAAGACTCATTTGAAAGAGTCAAGGAGGAAGGATGCTAAGGCATTAAGTTTGATTGAAGCAGCAATGACAGAGATAGTATTCCCAAAGATTGCAGCAAAAAATTATGCAAAGGAAGCTTGGGATATAATTGAGATGAACTTTAAGGGGACTGATAAAGTTTGCACAGTAAAGCTACAGAATATAAGGAGGGAGTTTGAGAACCTTCAGATGAAGGAAAATGAATCAGTTGCAGACTTTAGTTCAAGGACCTCCAATGTGATTAACCAACTAAAGTCAAATGGAGAAGACTATCAAGAGCAGAGGATAGTGGAAAAGATATTGAGGAGTTTACCTCATAAATATGTCAATTTGGTCATGATCATAGAAGAGGCAAAAGACCTTACTATTTTGACAATGGATGAGTTAATGGGTACACTACAAACCCATGAGCATAGGATCAATAGATCTACTTCTTCATCTTCCCAAGAGAAATAATTCAAGACTCAAAAAAATTCAAGAGGAAGGGGGAGAGGAAGAAATGGCTCAAGAAAAAACTCCAGAGGTAGAGGCCGAGGTAATGGAGGACAAAGAAATGCTACATCAAAAAGCTCAGGAAGAGCAGATGGAGCAAGTAGCTCACAAAATACCTCAAGAGGAGGTAAGAAAAACTACAACTCAAATAAGAGTAATTTAGAATGCTAATACTATCATAAATATGGGCATTATGCAAATGAATGCTGGAAGAAGAAAAATGATCAGTCAGGACAAGCAAATGTCGTTGATGTGAACATGGGAAGTGGAAAGAATGCCACCACCTTCATCATGTGTAATGTTGGTGAAGAAGGAAGCCCTGAGGTTTGGTACCTTGATAGTGGATGTAGCAACCACATGAGTGGTAATGAAACCTTGTTTTCATTCATTGACAAGAGTTTCAAATCTTAGATTAAAATGGGTAACAATGGAACCCCACCAGTTGTGGGCAAAGGATCTATTATGGTCTGCACCAAGAAAGGTGAGAAGAAGGAAATATAAAATGTGTATTTCACCCCTGGTATGAAGCAAAATTTGATGAGCATTGGTCAGCTCATTCAAAATAGATACAAAGTGCTGATGGAGAATGACAGGTGTATCATTCAAGAAAAAGATGGGAGCAAGAACTTACTTGCAGCAGTTCAAATGACAAAGAATAGAATATTTCCCTTAAGGATAGAGACATGTTTCTCATCTCAAGTTGGTGTTGCACCTCCCACACAATCAGCTCTAAGGAGTGTGATTGAAGACCCATCACGGCTATGGCACCTTAGGTATGGTCACCTTGGCTATGCTGGTTTAAATTTATTGTCAAATAAAAGAATGGTAGAAAGTTTGCCACGCATAGGAAATTCATGTGACAAGTGTGAGGCTTGTATTTTGGGTAAGCAACATAGGCTTCCCTTTAATTCTGGAAATTCTAGGAGGGCTAGATATCCATTAGAGTTAGTGCATACTGACCTAGTTGGTCCTATGCAAGTTACTTCCATTGGGGGGAGTACTTACTTCATGACATTTATTGATGATTTCAGTCGTAGGACATGGGTGTATTTCTTAAAGAACAAATCTGAAGCATTTGATAAATTTGTAGAATTTAAAGCCCAGGCTGAAAGAGAATGTGGACACTGTACCAAGGTCCTAAGATCAGATAGAGGAGGGGAGTATACCTCCAATTCTTTTGTAAATTTTTGTAGGAAACATGGTATAAAAAAAGAGCTCATAGCCAGCTATACACCACAGCAGAATGGAGTGGCTGAAAGAAAGAACAAAACAATTGTTGAAATGGCAAGGAGCATGATGAAAGAGAAAGGTCTCCCCACTAAATTTTGGAGAGAGGCTATGGCAACAGTAGTTTACCTAATTAATAGGTGTCCTACAAAGGTAGTTCGTGATAGAATTCCAATGGAAGCATGGTCACAAGGAAGATGGACAGTTGAACACCTAAGGGTATTTGGATGTGTTGCATATGCACATGTGCCTAAAGAGAAAAGGCAGAAATTTGATGACATAGGTGTGAAATGCATTTTCACAGGGTATAGCCCAGAATCAAAGGCATACAAATTGTATGACCCATTGAACAACAAGATGATGCTTTCAAGAGATGTGGAATTTATTGAAAATCAGTCTTGGTATGGTTCAATTGATGAGTCACCGAGCACATCAAGTAAAGTTCCAATTATAAGTGAAGAGGATGATGATGAACATCAAGAAGAAGGAGCAGATAGAAGAAGAGGCAAGCAACATCAGTCATTACCGAGCTCCTCTAAGCATGACCGAGTGTCAGTGCCAAGTAGTAGCAGCGAAGATTCTGATCCCACACTCTCCTCCCTATTACCAAGAAAGACCAAGAGTCTTAGGGAGATATACCAAGATGAAAGGTATGAAGATTAAGATGAGAGTGTTAATTTTTCATTATTTTCTCATAGTAATCCAATTTATTTTGAAGAAGCTATTAAGGAGAAGAAATGGTGTAAGGCCATGGATGAGGAGATAGATGCTATAGAAAGGAATGAGACATGGCAGCTAACTAAATTGCCTCCCAAGAAGCAAGTGATTGGAGTGAAATAGGTGTACAAGACCAAATGCAATGCTAAAGGCAAAATTAATAGGCATAAAGCAAGGCTGGTAGTCAAGGGCTACAAACAGCAATATGGCAAAGATTATGATGAGACATATGCCCCGGTTGCAAGAATGGAAACCATGCATGTTGTCATAGCAATTGCAGCTCAGCACAAATAGAAGGTATTTCAAATGGATGTGAAGTCCGCCTTCCTTAATGGTGTATTGAAGGAAGAAGTATATGTGGAGCAGCCACCTAGTTATGAAGTTACAAGTGAAGAACACAAAGTATATAGATTGAAGAGAGCTCTTTATGGGCTCAAGCAAGCTCCAAGGGCATGGTACAGTAGGATTGACTCATATTTGATGAGAAATGGCTTTAGCAAAAGCAATGGTGAGCCCACTCTCTACATCAAGGAAACAAATGGTAATGTGTTGATTGTTGTCTTGTATGTAGATGATTTGATTTTTTCTAGTAATGACAAGGCTCTAGTTGGTGAATTCAAAGAGACCATGAAAAATGAATTTGAGATGACAAACCTAAGTCTCTTAAAATATTTTCTAGGCATAGAAATAAAACAAATGCACGATGGCATCTTTATCTCTCAAGAAAAGTATGCAGGGTAGATCTTGGAGAGATTTAAAATGCAGAACAGCAAGGCAGCCCCCACACCAACAGTAGTAGGTCTGAAGTTGATCAAAGAAGACTCTAGCAAGACAGTGGATCCAACACTATACAAGAGTATGGTTGGAAGTTTAATGTATTTGACTGCAACTCGGCCAGACCTAATGCATGCAATAAGTTTGATTTCTAGATTTATGGAAACACCAAAGGATTCCCATTGGCAAGCGGGAAAGAGGATCTTAAGATATGTGACAGGTACCAAGGGATTTGGAATTTTGTATACTACAAATAATGATTTCAAGTTGGTGGGTTATACTAATAGTGATTGGGCTGGAAGTATAGATGATAGGAAGAGCACTTTCGGATACATGTTTCATATGGGATTGGGTGCAATTTCATGGGCATCCAAGAAGCAACCTATTGTTGCTCAATCTACAGCAAAGGCTAAATACATAGCAGCAAATGTAGCAGCATGTCAAGCTATTTGGTTAAGGAGGATCTTGACAGATTTGAATGAAAGGCAAGAGGATGGAACCACAATTTATTGTGACAACATCTCATCAATTGCATTGTCCAAGAATCCAATCTTCCATGGGAGAAGCAAACACATAGAGATCAGATATCACTTCATCAGAGAGTTGGTGGAGAATGGGGATATCAAAATTGAATATTGTAAGTTTGAGCAGCAACTAGCAGACATTTTTACTAAGCCATTAGGCATTGGAAGTTTTGTACACCTAAGAGAGTGTCTTGGTGTAGCTGATGTGGATCAGTAGTGATCTTTGTTTGTTTGGCTCGGGACAAAGGGCGAGTGTTGGAATATTTATTGCAGATGGTCATTTCTCCCTAGACCCAAATTCTCGCCTACCACCTGATGACCAACAGAACAGATAGAAATATAAATGTGGTGGGTGAGTTTTCAAATTCAGAAATGGGGGGAAAACATTTTGCAAGTATAACAAAAGTAATGATCTGATTCATTCGACTAGTAGACAAAGAGACATTAGAGTGAAGGTGAAGAAGAGCAGATCAGAGAGTTGTAGAGAGAAGAGAAGTGATCATTAGATCCAATCATCAAAGTGCAGAGAAAAGGAAGTTCATTTCGTGCCTACAGTTGCACGTGTTTCTTCTCTGGTTATTCTGTAAGTTTATTATTTGTTTGATTCGACCTGTTGAACCAATGAATTCTCTAGACATTGTAGTATGCAGCCATTAGAGTTGTAAGTTTGAAGCTTAAAGTTTGAAGTTTTATCAGTTTAAAGTTTAGGGTTATTTTAGGGTTTTCTGGTTGAAGTCGAATGCTCCCAAATTTTGTAATGGTTTAACCAAGTTGAATAGAAAGCAAGCAGACATACTTGAATCCATTTGCCTCATTCTATTCATTTCATTTGATAAGTTTATTGTTGAGTATTTCAAGCTTTGGGTCTCTGGTTTTAATGGTGAAATTATTCATATCATAAGTCTGCACTCGGTATTGTCTTTGGTAGAAGTCATTCTCTGCAGTGGCTACCGAGTTCACTCGGTGCCTTCTTCTACCGAGCTTCACCCTCCTGTGGCTACCAAGTTTACTCGGCATCCACACTACTGAGCTCACTCAGTATTCAGTGTATATCGAGTTCTTCTTTTACCGAGTTGCTTGCTCTTTCATTTACCGAGATCACTCGGTAAACTCTCTTGCCACTTGGTTTCTTTGGCTACCGAGTTAATACTGTCACTCGATAATAGTTGTTGCTGAGCAGATTTTTTAGGTTTAGGGTTGTGAGTTTTGAAGTTGTATTTATATTTCTCACATGCATGACTTGGCTAAATCATGATGGTACTACAAGAATAATAATAGTAGAATGGCTCTAATTTCAGCAGTAAACCAGATCTTACGAATGCATTTGTAGCATTGACTATCCAAGATAAAACCTAGGTTATTTTCTTCAATAGTCTATTAGACAGAGTCTACATATATACCAACTTTATAAAATGATGCATAATTAGTAATAGTCTCGTTAGAGTGGGGTTGCAGTTATATCAAAAGATCAACCTATCAATGTGCAAGATACAATCATTTAACTTATTTCTAACAATCTCTCCCTTAGTGTTACCAGTGGGTCTGATGATTCAAAACTATGAGCACGCACTGATACCACATTTTAGAATGAGATTGTCATTGCACCAAAAGACCGATTCATCAATGCCTGACACAAATTCCCAACAAGTCTTTTATGTGAAATCCCAAAGAGATGTAAACTGATCATCTTGCTCCTCTTCTCCAGAGATGTGGTTGTGAAAGAGAAGAGAAGATCCAGTTGGCACTCCATCTGCCATGTTCATTAGCAAGGTTGGCCAGTCCAGCCGTGAATACACCGCCTCCTTTTTATCATCAATCCTTACAAAATCACTGGATTCAGCTTCATTAGAGGAGTTTTGTAGTGGAAGATCTGAGTCTAGGAAATCATTGTTGTCATCATCAATGTTGTTCGTGGAGAATAGATGAGGCAGTTGTTCTTCTTGTGGTTGTTGAGAACAGGAATATGCAGATTGGAAGGCGGCAACCTGAATGTCTTTCGCTGAGGAAGTTGCGGGGTGAGGAAGAGATTGAACCGATTCAGGAAAATTGAAAGTGGCAGACTCTCCTCTTAAGGCAAATGCAGCTACATCACGTGCAATGGCAGCCATCTCTAGTGCGGGAAATGAGCCCAACCATATCCTCGTCTTCTTCATTGGCTCTCTTATTTCAGACACCCACTGTGCCCCCTTCCTCTTTCTAACACCTATATAGATTGGATGTTTTGTTCCCCTCCTATCTGAAGTTATACCTTCATTTCCCATCACTAATAAGGGGAACGAATCAGCTAGCACAAGTTCTTACTAAACCAGAGCTGAGTTTCCCAATAAATAATTTGCAGTAACTTTGACCCAGCTTCCTTGTTAAGCTAAGTTTTATGAATGCACACAATTGAATAGGGCAAACATTTTTTCTATATATGATATAATTTTATGGGCTATTTTGCAATAATCTCAAACCACTGATCTAAACAGATGCGGCTTACCAATGAATATCTCAAACACAAAGCTCGTTAATATTGTGCTAAAAAAATTCCTACTAAAGAGTGTGAAAATATATTGATATCTAGAAATGAGCTTTCAAAGAACAATAATTAAAAAACATATCCCCACCGTGAGGGAATTTCTCAAACATGTAACTAAAAAAGTACAACTCAAACCAATATTAAATGTTGATAAAGGTGATTCTATATGATGTAAAGATTTATACAAGAACAATTTCACAAGCATATTATTTCGTTCATGAAACTTGGGAATGGGGAAATGGTGATCACCACCACTGTTCTTGGGTGGACAATGTGATTAGCACTCAAATCCGTACTATCATAGTACAGCGGTGAAATAATTGAGAGAAACTATTGCATCATAGTACTGACAGCTAAAATCGAACTCAGGCTATATTAAATCAGACCAAGGTTGAAGACTGCCGGCCAAGTTTGTGAAGTCCAACCACCACGTAGACAATAACTTTTCGTTTTCCTATTGTTTTATTTGTTCGCTTGCTTTGTAGGTTTTGTCTACATATTTTGGGAAATGTTTCATCTGTAAGGTTTACAAAGACTTCATGTATCTACAATCGAGTCTATACATACCCTGCTTTTCTCCGAATCAAACCATTATTTGGTGAGCCATGTATTTTTAAATTTTTTATTTCTCTATGTCGATAGATATTTGCTTTGTCTACTTTCTACATATAAATTCTCTTCGTCCACTTTCCATACTAGCGCTTGCACTGGATAAGGTGCAATGGTATAGCCCATTGTATTGTATTTTTGGAGAGCTCGTCAAAGCATATCAACTATAATTCTGAGTTGGAGCTCGAAGATATCTTTTCAAATATAGGCTTGACACTGTGGAACTATAGAGAATATTTTCCGAGCAAATGATTCCAAACTAAAATTAAAATATCAAATTTAGGAACACTTGTAGTTTCGGACTTTTCACAATATTTCAATGTGTTATACCAATTTTTTTCACTTTTTTCGTGTACTATTCCTATTGAGATGTTTACTAGAAAGGCTAAGCATTTTCTTTTCTTATGACACGTCTCTCTTAAATATTGAAATTGTGCATATTTCATAGTTTGAAAACACCTTACATTAAATTTTAGACAGTACCTACAAGTTCTTCTAGTAAGAGATTTTTTGGGTGCCTACTCATAGAAAATAAATGTTTTTTAAGCTTTTACATTTGCATTATAAGACATTTCTATTGAAATAAAGTACAATTTAATACAATTTTGACCATTTTTTTAGTGTAATGCTCCTTCAAAGAGTCTTTTGTCCCAAATGACATTAGTCATCAATACTTTTCCTTATGTCGTTGGTTGATCCCTTTCTTTAAAGATGCCTCAAGAGTACTCTATATAAGCTAACAATCTACTATGTAGGTAGTAAGTAGAATTTATCCAGTAGAACCTAACATACAATTTTGGAGGAACTTAACAACTAGTTAATATGTAACTACATTTTTAAGCATACAAATATTTGATTGTAGCTGCAACTTCCAAATACAATTTTCATTGGTTATCTCTTGATTGGACATGAAGTCCTTGCTAAAGTAGTTAGTAGGTAGGAGAAGGTCAATCATCTCTTGGATGCATTTTTTCGAAATGTGATTATTTATGAACAACAATGAATGGTTGTAATTTAGTTATTTTAGTTGAATCATGAGGATGATAGTATTTGCATCATTTATTTTTATTTTAATTAGGTCAACATTATCTTTATGATTTTGAGAAACTCAATTGCATATTTAGAAACTTTGAGTCAAAATTAACTTATAATTTAGTTTTTTTAATAATTACATAAATAGAAAATTATATTATCAAAGGGTTGTACCTCAATCAATTACTTACTATTGGTACAACATGAAATATTAAAAGATATTTACCAAGATTCAAATCTTAGATAGTAGTTGTAGACTAAGCTAATTTAATATCTAAATAATTCCATTACTTTTATTTTTAAAATATTTTATAATATTAAAATATATTTAATAGTTTCCCATATTATTTGAAATTATTTAAAAGAAGAAAAGAAGGAATACATAATTTGAGAATATTTCAAGAGATAAATAAAGGAAATGCATGATGTGAAAATATATAAAGAGATACACAAAGATAATTCAATTGGCTCTTACTTTAAATCATATATATTTTTTTAAAATACCTTAAAAGAATAATAGTTCTACTATTCTTTTGTGTTGAATACAATAAGTACCTATCCAACTTAAATTGCTTTTTTATTTTTTTTAAACATGCTTTTTGTTCCAAAAGATTGCATAGAGCTAGGAATGATAACTCATATGATACACACAATATCGGGATGGATAAGTTTGGATTAAAGAGACACAATGGCTTACAAATGATCCTTACCATATGGAATTGATGATTCAAAATGAAACATAGCATCACTTTTGCAGCCAAAAGGAGGAGGCAAGGGTAAGAAAATAACAAACATAACGCAATGTGTTTGTGGCTGAAACTGGGAGAAAATAGTCAAAAAATTATTTTCACTTCATCTGCATGAGACTTTTATGGAGGCATGTTGCCCCAATGTAAAATCCTATCGGCTAATTATGTAGATATACTAGAGATTATGGACATCAAGAGGGTTGTTGAGAATATGGAGTGATTCTAGCTAGAAGTTGTTGAATTTCTTAATATTTTAAATTAGTGTCTATTTGGGCCTGTGTTCTTTTTATTTAATTTCCTAGCTTTCTCCTTTTCAATTTGAGTTTGTCATTTTGTATGCTTTTGTTTGTTCTATTGTCAACATTTTATATTTTGTTATTTTTCTAGAAAGTTGTTTCATTTATATATCTAATGTAATCATGTTGTAAAGGGTTTCATGTCCCTTCAAAACCTAAATTTTCTAATCTAAAACTAGATAAAATCTAAATTCATATAATCACGAGAAATGGTAAAATAAATATTAGTATTTCAAATGTACTGATTTTAGCTAAAGCTAGAACATTTTTATTTGAGGCATTATTTTTGATGTATGTATAAAGTTCCTAAAAGAGGGGGGCTGACCTCATGGTATAGAGGGCTCGAGACCAATGGAAGTTACACCCCTTCTATCTAACCAATCACTTTTCTAGACAAATAAAACATCAAAAACATCTTAAAGTTTAAATCCCTAGTATTAAAATTCAAAACACTAGTATCCACTTTACTACCCCTAAAATTAATACTATGCCAAAAAAAGAACCAACAACTGATATTATAAATGGTACTTATAACACAATTAATATCCATAGTAATAAAAATTGCCACCAAGGACACAAAGTTCATAGTTAAACATAACATTAAAAAAATTAAAGTAATAAAAAGCACTAGGGCTAGCTCCCCTCCTTGTCCTCTAGGTCCTCCTCCTTGTTTTCACTAGGATCCTCCATGGCTAGTTTCTTAGCCTCCTCCTTAACAGGTTTTTTCTCGATGAGTCTTCATCCAATCGTCCTCTAGGAAGCTATAGAGGGAGCAAGTGATCTCACCATCTTTTGCCTCATCCTTCTCATCCTTTTGCACCTATAGAAAATAAAGATTTATGGCCGCTGGGTGGATGACTTTAGTAGAGAATTCCACTAAGGTGTTAACCTTTCAACAAAAGGCTTCCTAATTATCAAATAGATCAGGCATCAAATTCTCCTATCTAACAAACTAGGTTTTACTCTAATCCTTCCCATGGCTATTTCATCCCTTCTTCCCTCCACTCTTAGTAGCATCCTTTCTTGGGGATGTGATATCTTCCCCTAAACTTTTATCCATGGATAGGTTAGCTTCCAAGGTATCCAAAATGTGCGATAGGCTTGGAACCTCCTTACCCCCTAGACTACGATGCATGACCTTCCTCTTCCTTTTGGTGGACCTCCTTTCACTTTTTGTGGAGTCAGAAATCACCTTCTACTTGGGGGTGTCTTTAATTTTTCCATTTTAAGCCTTTTACTAGACCTCCTTGTAGTTTTATTACTCCACCTAGTATCAGTATCATTGTCAATAATGATCATGTTATTTTATATTAATCAGGGGCTTATTGTTCACCTTCTTCGAGGCCAAACTAGGACTAGGGTTCATGGAGACTTTGGGAGTAATAGTGGTGAGAGGATTACAA
The DNA here is from genome assembly GCA_028749045.1 of Cupressus sempervirens. NCBI lineage: Eukaryota > Viridiplantae > Streptophyta > Pinopsida > Cupressales > Cupressaceae > Cupressus > Cupressus sempervirens. The sequence goes on from CM053792.1 coordinate 782,778,631, forward strand.
AAAGAGGCAGGTTAAGGAAAAGTTGGAATTTGTAATGTTTTAACATGAATACTTATGGAAGAATACAAAATAATTTCCCTTCCTCCCTCTTTCTCCTAACTTTAAACACACTATCCTCCATCAAATACAAAATAAGGTGTGGGAAAGATATCAGGTCCTAGTACCTAAAATGCTTTAGAATAGGAAAATGGTAATAATACAACACTTGGTGTTGATCTTTGAGGGTTATGTAGTGCATAATAGCATAGCACACAATCTCCCATGGTTTGTGTAGGTCCTCCCTAGAAAAGTCTCCCCTCATACAAATAGGATTCTGGCATAAGAATCCCTTAGAGGTTGGCACTTTGTAATTGTGAGGGTTCCATCATGTAGCTAGTGATCTTCCAAGAAGTCAACTTTTTTCCCTTTCCCAACCACCTAATGAACACCCTTCTTCAACATTTGGTGTTTTGTCACAATGTTATTCCAAATTTTTGAGCCATAGGGGAGTATCACAGTCCATAGACGTTAGTATAACACTTCACCCCTTAGATACTTAACCTTGATAATGCTACACCAAATGCTCTGAGAGCACATAAATTTCCAACAAACCTTACCCAAGACTGCCTTATTCAAATGCCTTGTTCTTCTATTCTTTAGTCACCCCATTGACTTATGTTGGAAAACTTTCTCCCAACTTACTAAACTTATTCTGTTCTTGTCCTTCATTCCAGACCATAGGAAAATTCATTGTATTTTTTCAATAATATCTTTATATCTTCCTAGGATTTTAAAGAGAAAAAGGAAGTACATAGGAGAAGTTGAAGTTTTCTTGCATTACTCAAAATTTTTCCTTTCCAATCTGCAAGCTTCCTCTATCATCATTCCACCAACCCATTCCAATATTGTAACATCATTTATTGTTAGAGGGAGGCCAATATAGGTATCTAGTAAGCACGCATCATGGCACTCCACTATTTTGATAACTTTCTTTCTCAAGTCATTGTCCATGTTAAAGAAATATACTTTGTTTTTTTTTTTGTTTTTTTTATGCATCCTCTTGAAACCCTCTCATACTGGTTAAGGAGGGTCCTCCAAATAGAAAACATGGATGAAGAATATTTGAGATTGCTAGCAATACAAATGAGGACAAGATTACATCATCATAGGTATGATACTTTTAGGTACAAGATGGAAAAGGAAAATGCGAAGAAATAGTGTGCATATTCTACAAGGGAGTTGTAGAAATGGAATGACATTTCATCATAGAACTATAACTTAATGAGGATACATGTGGATGGCATTATAATATTTTATTTATTCAGTAAATAAAAAATCACATAGTTTTCTAGCTTCAAAATTTATCCATAACCTAATTTGAGTTAAGTTTCAACAAATCAAGTAGTGAGCTTATAGATTAAGCTTCAAATAATCAACCCATAGCCTCACCAAACCCTATAGTTTTTGTAGAAGTCACAAATATGGAGATACTATATATAAATTTTATTTAAAGTATAAATAAATGAAATACAGTTTATTTTAATTAAGTAATATTTAATTAATATAGACCATGAGGAATTAAATAATACTTAAGTAAAGTATTTTAAACCCATTGTTGCGAAAAATAAGTTTTGAAGAATAATAAGAAATATTTTAGGATAGAGAGAATATGCTTTAATTAATTTCATAAAAAATAAGTTTATTAGAAGTCGCGTTGAATTCTTAAAAATGCAAAGAATATAAGAACTTTTAATACAAATAATGTATAACTATTAGTCATCTTATTGTGAATAATTGAAACTAATAGTAAGAGTATATTGATGAAAAAAGTATGAAAATTTAGAATTGGAAATGGAAAATATGGCTTGTAGTTTTAGTTAGCTTATAGGTGCAAGGATAAAAGTTATTTTGGGTAGTAAATAAAGTAATATAAGTGCAATAATTTAATGTTCATCACTTCTAAGTAAGATGGTGTAACATGAAGGGGTTAAAATACGTGGCATTTACTAATATTACTTACATTTTTTTTTTCATTATTAAAAGTAAGAAATAGTGATATAGACTAGATAATGCCTTATAAGCCAACCTTGAAACAGATATGAATTCTTGATAATTTATTAATAGTTAGTTAAAAAACAATGATTGTGTTAGCAAAATTTCCTTATTTTCCAAGATAGCAATATTAATTCATTTATGAAATTTTAAATGACTAAAATTTACAGAAGCTCTTATTAAATATTTGATTTCATTAATAAAAAAATTTTAAAAAATTATTTTGTATTTTAGTTATATTCAAATAAAAATGATTGAGAATCATGCTTGTATTGAAAACAAACTAATTATATTTGGTGAAAAATTATGTTTGTTTTGAGCATTAAAATAGATTTAAAAATATATTAATATAAAAATTTGTAATTTTCATAAATTGATAAATGTTCGCAAACAATTTCTAAATATTTATTATTGTTTATGAACAGTTTTCATATATTTTATGTATAGTTTTTTATAACTATAAAATTAGTTTTGAATAATTTTTATACATCACTCCTTTCAAATTGGTATAAAAACTAAGTACATTATTAAATTTCTTTTTAACTATTCTCTTCACAAAATGATCATTTAAGACTTTCATTATCTTATGTAATTCAGATAAAATACGTTGGAAATTAATATTTTATATTTATATTAAATGATGGCACAAAAAAGAAGAAGAAGAGTAATATTTTAATAAGCAATGATCTGCATTTAATAGTCAACAATGAGGAGAACATTTTCCAAGTGACAGAATAATTCTCCGCCAATACGGTATTTAGATTGAAAAATACTTTCGATCCACCATCACTCCTGTACTGAAACTTGAATCCCATTTTGATTACGTATATATGATATTGAAGCTATTTGAAAACAATAAAACACTTGTAAGCATTCAATAGATAAGAACATCTCACAAACTTACATAGAAGAATGCAAAATTTTCAGAACGAGCTACAAGAAAAATAATAGTAGAAGAATGCATCCGTACAGTGACAATAGAGTAGAGTTATGTATATCTGGTCAGCCTTGAGTATACTTTCTGCAGTCCTATATAGGAGATCTACGAGACTTCATTGTTAAGGATCAAAGTGTGTTAACAAGTCATCATTCATGATTCACATCATCTTGTAATCAGACGGTGCTAAATTTTTCTTATCAAGGTATTAGATAATACTTTTTTTTTAATTTTCTTTTTTATAATAATGATTGATCTTAAAGTGTAATTTCAAATATAGATGCTCAAAAAAAAGTTAACACAATCTTATATAATATAAACAACATTTTATATAATAGAAATCTCAAAGTTTAACTCATTCGATCTTGATTGTTCTTTGAGTGGCACAAACTGTAAGTTTAACTTTTAAATCGGATATCATAAAGATTACAAAGTTTAACACGCTTCATCTTGATTGGAAATTATGAGTTGAACTTTTGATTGGCTTGCAATATTGATGAGAATATGTTACAGATCATGTGAGAAATTTGACTAATTGTCCTATAAGAAACTAAGCTCCAGATTAGTAGATTAAACTCTTAATTCCTCTTAATTTGAAGTAAACAAATATTAAAAATTATGAAAAACCTGGCACCGTCAAATACCATTTCTTATTACAGGATCTGTCCTCCATCTCTTAGGTAGATGTCATTCCTTTAGTTTACCAAATTTATAGGAAAGCATTTTGCCTTCAAAATTGTATAAATGTGGTACCATTTGATCAATAAAATGAATATGTGATTTTTCTCTTCCATCTTCTTCATTTCTGTTTATTTGAATTTCTAATTTGGTATCAGAGTTAAGAGGATGTCAATCAATAACTTAATTGAACACAAAAGACTTGTCTTTTTTGAAAAATCCAATGCTTCTGATTGGAGAAACTATACCCCAATGGGGTTATGAGTCACACCTTTTCATTGGTGTCTAATAGTTAGGGAGATCTGAAAATCTGGAAGCTTGGAAGATTATGAGACATTTCATATGCAAATGGTGTCTGAATCATCAAATATGTGGCAATAAATTTGAATTCTAAAGAATGAGTAAAGTAGATCTGTCCTCCATCTCTTAATTAGCTGCCATTCCTCTTTAGCTTCTTGTCAATTAGTTTACCAAATAGTTTACCACATTTAATTATAAAAAACCAATTTATCTTCAAAATTATATAAATAATATCAGCTTTGATCAAATTTCTCACTTCGATCTTGTCGATTTCTATAAATTTGAATTTTTGATTATTAATCCATATTCTCTGCACCAACATTTTAGAGCGTGGTAAGCATCCAGATCTATGTGGTTTATTTCATTGACATTTGTCAATATCCTGCGGACAAACATGGGAAAACTGCAGGACAGAATTCTAATCTACCGCAGTCATACAAATTCTATTTTCCAAGAAGGGTGTTTGTAGTCATCCCGAGGTCAATAAACTACAGCAACAAGAATGTTACTTACGATACGGGTTGAATGAATTCCACCGGTAAAATATTTTTCTTTACTGTAGATAGCGTCCTACCCAAAAAAACGTGTGGAACTTTTCCTGTGCACCTTTTTGATGTCATGCTGATATAGTAAATGGATTCACACTGACGCAAACCAAAAATAATCTGAAACCATAGATGTATGTCTCTGCAAAATAATGATGGTACTACAGGAATAATAATAGCAGAATGGTTCTAATTTCAGCAGTAAAACTGATCTGAGGAATGCATTTGTACTATTAGCTATCAAAGTTAAACCTAGGTTATTTTCTTCAATTGTCTATTAGACAGAGTCTGCATATATACTAACCTTTTAAATAGTGATGCATAATCTCTAACAGTCTTGTTAGAGTGGGGTTGTCCTTGTTCAGAACATCGATTTATTGTTATCAGATGGTCTGAAGATACGAACCTATGACCAAGTGCTGATACCACTTTTTGGAATGGATTTGCCGTCACAACGAAAGGCCAATCTATCAATGCCCGATACAGCCACTCAACTTAAATTCCAAAGAAAATGCTGAACAAATTTCTAACAAATCTTTTATGTGAAATCCCAAAGAGATGTAAACTGATCATCTTGTTCCTCTTCTCCGGAGATTTGGTTGTGAAAAAGGAGAGAAGATCCAATCGGCACTCCATCTGCAATGTTCATTAGCAAGGTTGGCCAATCCAGCCATGAATCCACCGCCTCCTTTTTATCATCAATCCCTGCAAGATCACTAGATTCAGCTTCATTAGTGGAATTGTGTATTGTAAGATCTGAGTCTAGGAAATCGTTGTTATCATCATCAATTTTGTTGGCGGAGCACAGATGGGGCAGTTGTTCTTCTTGTGGTGGTTGTGGACATGAATATGCAGGTTTGAAGGTGATAAAAATAAGAGATCTAAGATTTACTAAGATCTGAAATAAGTACAAATACTTGGCAATGGAAAAAACAGAAATAAACACTTAAGAGAGAAGCAACTTTTATTCATCAAACTGATTGCAACAAGGCTATGCAATGGCCTCTATATATAGAGAGCCCATGAGATGAGAAGATGATTCTAGAGGATAAGGTGATAAGGTTGTATGACCTAGTGTCAAGGAGGACATTCATATCTTCTTAGGATAATGTTGTATGACCTAGTTTCATGGAGGACATTCCTATCTTGTTACCAATTGAATAGGAAATGTGTGGCGTACTTGTTGTTTGGCTATAACAGCATGATTGTTGACTATTTCTAATATCCTCCCTTAATTTCTACCACTAATGATAATGTATGGGAGAAATTACAATAAAAAATATAGATAGGATAGGTCCCGGCATTCAGCCTTGTTAGGTACCTATTTACAACAAAAGAAAGAGAGGGGAACATGACATGACTATCCCCCCTTAATGTTCACCTCAATCATGCCAAGCATGCCGCGTAGTTTCAAAAATTTGGCCTCAAGCATACTTTTAGTAAATATATCTGCGGCTTGGTCTTCACTTGGACAAAAGAGAAGATTAACAAAATTTTCTTGAACAAGATCCCGAATATAGTGAACATCAATCTCAATGTGTTTTGTTTTAGCATGAAAAACAGGATTATTTGCAACTTGAATAGCACTTTGATTATCACAATACAAAGGAGTAGCTGAACTTTGTGCAAAACTAAGCTCAAATAAAAGGTTGCGAATCCAAACTACTTCCTTTCCATCTTCTTTTGTTGCTCTATATTCTGCTTCACATGAGGACAATGATGTAGTAGTTTGTTTTTTGCTGCTCCATGTAATTGGACCTGACCTGAGCTGAAAAATATAACCACCAGTAGATTTTCTATCATCTATGTCACCTCCCCAGTCTGAATCTGTGAAGTCGGTCAAAGAAATTGAAGACTTGTAACTATAATGAATGCCATAGTAAATGGTCCCACGAATGTATCGTAAAATTCGTTTGGCAGCCAACCAATGAGTTTCTTTTGGTTCCTGCATAAATCTAGATACCAAATTGACTGCAAAACAAATGTCTGGTCTAGACTTTGTTAGATAAACCAAGCTACCAACAAGCTTTCTATATAAAGTAGCATCCACCTTCTTGGAAATACATTCTTTAGTAAGCTTAATTCCAGATTGAAAAGGAGTAGGGGTTGGCTTACATTCAAGCATGTTAAATTTATCTAAAAGATCCAAAGCATATTTTGCTTGAGACATAAATAACCCATCATGAAGTCTACTAATTTGCAAGCCAAGAAAATAATTCAGTTCACCCAAATCACTCATATGAAATGCCCCTTGAAGATCTGATTTGAAATCACTAATTAACCCAATATTTGGTCCAGCTATGAGTAAATCATCCACATAAACTGCAACAATAATAATTTCATTTTGCACTCTCTTCACATAAAGATTTGGATCTGATTTGCATTTTTGAAACCCATGAAGCTGAAAATACCTATCAATCTTCTCATTCCATGCTCTTGGTGCTTGTTTAAGCCCATAAAGTGACTTCTTTAATCTACAAACAAGATTAGGATGTTGTTGATCTACAAAACCTGGTGGCTAATCCATATATATTTCTTCATATAAATCTCCATTTAAGAAAGCATTTTTTACATCCTTTTGATGAATATGCCACCCAAGACTTGCAGCCAAGGAAAGAATAATTCTAACTGTATTCATTTTAATGACAGGAGCAAAAGTTTCTTCATAATCAACACCCTCTTTTTGATTAAATCCCTTAGCAACCAATCTAGCTTTAAATTTTTCTATAGCACCATCTGATTTAAATTTTGTTTTATAAACCCATTTGCAACCAATGACATTCTTACCTTTGGGAAGTTGTACAAGTTCCCAAGTTTTATTTTTCACCAAAGCATCATATTCTTCTTCCATAGCTTGCTCCCATTCTTTCTTCCCTCTAGCTTCCTCATATGATCTTGGGTCATTTACTTGTAATACTTTGGCCATGAGAGCACTACTATTCCTCCCTTGGATCTTTGAGCCTTGCCTATATATTTCTTCAACACTCCTTGTCTTTTGGCTAGCTGAAAAGTTATCTTCTTCATCATTACTACCTGCAGAAAATGTCTAATTACAAGCATTAGTTGTGTTGTTTTCATAAGTATTTTCATCATTTGTAGAAGTGCACAACTCATCCTCATTAATGTAGTCTCCATTTCCTCCTAAAATATCTGAAAAATGAGAAACATTTGTTGTTGTAGAGTGAGAAGGAGTGGCTATAAGTTGTGAATGCTCATCAAACTTCACATCTCTACTAACAAAGACCTTGTTTGTTGTCAAATCATATAACCTATAAGCCTTTGATTCTTCACTATAACCCATAAAAAAACACTTATGACTCTTTGGTTCTAACTTTTCCCTTTGTGCATCAGGAATGTGTGCCTAAGCAATACACCCAAATACTTTAAAATATCCAATGTGAGGTTTCTTACTACTCCATGCTTCTTCAGGGGTGATATTTGTGAGGGCTTTGGTGGGGATTCTATTTATAATATGTGCAGCACAAGAAACAGCCAAACCCCAAAATTTATTATGCAAACTTTTAAAATGCAACATACAACAAGCCATTTCTAAAAGAGTTCTATTTATTCGTTCAGCCACCCCATTTTGTTGAGGAGTATAAGGAACTGTTCTTTGCACCTTAATACCATAATTTTCACAAAATGACTCAAAAACATAATTGCAATATTCACCCCCATTATCTGTCCTTAAACATTTAATTTTTTTGCCACTTTGATTTTCAACTAATGCCTTAAACTTTTGAAATACTTCAAACACTTCTTTTTTCCTTTCAAGAAAATAAACCCATACTCTCCTGCTATAATCATCAATAAAAGTGAGAAGGTACCTAGCACCTAAAAGTGAAGGATATCCTGGTTCACATAAATCACTATGAATAAGTTGCAATGGATGATTAGCTCTCCATGCTTTACCTGAATCAAAAAGATCTCAATGATGTTTCTCTAACACACAACCTTCACACACACCTTCACAAGCTGAAATTTTTGTTAATCCTCTAACCATATCCATTCTAACCATATCTTGTAATTTTCTATAATTTAAATGTCCAAGTCTAGCATGCCAAAGTTGTGACATATAATTAGTATGAGAAATAAAAGCATGAGAGTGTATATTTATCATCAAGAAACCCCACAAATTTAAATAGATTCTCTTCATGATCAACTCTACCAATAGCAATTATATTGCTTGGGTCTTTTCTATCTCTAACAATAACTTGATCAGCATTGACAACAAACTCATATCTAGCTTGAACTATTTTGTATACTGAAATAAGATTCACTCCCAATCCTTTAACCAATAAAATATTTTTCAAAGACCCATGTGTTACATTAACAGTTCCTGTTCCTAAAACTAGAAGTTTCATTTTATTGCCAATAGAAATTTCTTGATCTAAATTCTTTCCTTCATAAAAATCAATAAACAAAGATCTATCCCCAGTCATGTGAGATGATGCCCCCAAATCTAAAATCTATTCTTTATTAGAATCTGAAGCAAAGTATCCCCCTTTAACACTAGATTTACTTTTGGGTGTAGCAATTACCTCCTCATTTGATTTCTCTTGCCTTTTTAAAGAGATAGCTACGAAACTATGATTATCCTTCTTTCCATCCTTAAACCTTTCTTGCTTGGGCTTATATTGTTGCCTTTCATTGTCCCTCTTTTTTAGACAAAACTTCTCCATGTGATTCTCACCTCCACAATACCTGCAAATAAAAGGCTTTCTTCCAGCTTGCTTTTCTGCACCATCATTTCTAGAAAAATGATTAGAACCTTCATGATTTCGAAATTTATTATTTCCTTTCCAATTCTTTTTTCCATCATTTCTAAAAAATTTACTTTTGGCCGTATATGCATGATTCTTCTTAATATGCCCTTCTTTAATAAGCTGAACTTCTTCATCTAAAATAGATTTGCAAAATTGATCAAAAGTTTGCTGGGGGGTATTGGGATTTAGTTGAAGAACCCTTTTCCTTGATTCCTTAAAAACTTTATATGGCTGGGGAAGCTTACTTTCAACCATTGCAATCAACTGAAAATCTTTTTTTGCATATTCAACACCTATTTTTTTTAGCCGAGTATTTTATAAAGTAACTTCATTGAAGTAATCAGACATTTTTTCAAAATAAGATGGATCTAAATTCATCAATTTTTCTTCTATACTAAACGTGCTAGCCATGTTTGCATCTTTATAATCTTTTTCTAAGGTCTCCCACAACTCTATTGGGTTATCAATATCAACAAATCTTCTATTTAGATTGGGGCTCAAAGCTTTACCAATAATACCTCTAGCTTGCTCCGACTTACATTTCCACAACTCCTTTTCTTTATCAGTTTGTTAAGGTTCCCCAATTTCTTTATTTACTATCCTCCATAAAGCCTTCTCTCTTAGAGTATTCTTGACTGCAATCTTCCAATTTGCAAAACCACTTCCATCAAAGATAGGCAAAACTTCATTTGAAGAACCCATGTTAGCAAAAAAATCAGCCTTCAAACAAATCTAGCAATATTCCAGTAGCATAACAGCCTTGCAACCAAATATCACTCCAAAAAAAATCAGCCCTGCAAACAAACCATTTTCAGCAATATATTTTCTTCCAACAAAACCCTCTAGCAATATTTCTAGCTGAATTTTTAAATAAATCTCCAGCTGAACTTGGCTAAACCTTGCTCTGATATCATGATAAAAATAAGAGATCTAAGATTTACTAAGATCTGAAATAAGTACAAATACTTGGCAATGAAAAAAATAGAAATAAACACTTAAGAGAGAAGCAACTTTTATTCATCAAACTGATTGCAACAAGGCTATGCAATGGCCTCTATATATAGAGAGCTCATGAGATGAGAAGATGATTCTAGAGGATAAGGTGATAAGGTTGTATGACCTAGTATCAAGGAGGACATTCATATCTTCTTAGGATAATGTTGTATGACCTAGTTTCATGGAGGACATTCCTATCTTGTTACCAATTTAATAGGAAATGTGTGGCATACTTGCTGTTTGGTTATAACAGCATGACTGTTGACTATTTCTAACAGAAGGCACCAGCCTGAATGTCTTTTGCAGAAGAAGTTGCAGGGTGAGGAAGAGAGTAAACCGATTCAGGAAAATTGAAAGTGGCAGACTCTCCTCTTAAGGCAAATGCAGCTGCATCACGTGCAATGGCTTCCATCTCTGGTGTGGGAAATGAGCCCAACCATATCCTCTTTTTCTTCATTGGCTCTCTTATTTCAGACACCCACTTATTTTCCATCCTATCTGAAGTTCTGCCTTCATTTTCCATCACTAATAAGAGGAACGAATCAGCTAGCACAACTTCTTACTAAACCAGAGCTGAGTTTCCCAATAAATTATGTGCACTAACTTTGACCCAGCTTCCTTGCTACGCTAAGTTTTGTGAATGCACACAATTGAATAGGGCAAACATTTTTGCTATATCTGATATAATTTTATGCGCTGTTTTGCAATGATCTCAGACCACTGACCAAAAAAGGAGCGGCTTGCCATTGAATATCTCAAACACAAGGCTCGTTAATATTGTGCTTAAAAAAATTCCAACTAAAAAGTGAGAAAATATATTGATATCTAGAAATGAGCTTTCGAAGAACAATAATTAAAAAAGTTATCCCCACCATAAGGGAATTTCTACAACAATTAACTGAAAATGTACAACCCAAACCAATATTGTATATTGATAATGGTGCTACTATATGATAAGGATTTATACGAGAACAATTTCACAAGGATATTATTTCCTTGATGAAACTTGGGAATGAGGAAAATGGTAAACATCACCACTGTGATTAACACTCAAATCCGTAAATTGATGAAACACAATCATAGTATAGTGATAAAACACTTGGAGAGAAACTATTGCATCATAGCACTGACAGCTAACATCGAACTCAGGCTATATTAAATCAGATCAAAATCAAGACTGTCGGCACAACCATGTGTTTGTTGTTTTTGAAGTCCAACCATCACAATAGACAAAAACTTTTCGTTTTCCTATTGTTTTACTTGTTCGCTTGCAATATTTTGGGAAATGTTTCATCTGTAAGGTTTACAAAGACTTCATGTCTCTACAATCGAGTCTATACATACCCTGCTTTTCTCCGGAGCAAACCATTATTTGGTGAGCCATGTATTTTCTTAATTTTTATTTTTGTGTGTCGACAGATATTTGCTTTGTCTATTTCCAATATGTTTTGGGCAGTAGCTATAAGTTCTCTCAAACAACATTAGTCATCAATACTTTTCATATTGTCATTGGTTGATCCCTTTCTTTAGAGACCTTAAGAATTTCTATATAATCTAATAATCTACTATGTAGGTAGCAAGTGTAATTTATCCAGTCAAACCTAACATACAATTATGGAGGAACTTAACTAGCTAATGTGTAACTACATTTTTTGGCATAGAAATATTTTAATCTAGTTGAAACTTCCAAATACAATTACCATTGGTTTTCTCTTGATTGGAGATGAAGTTATTGCTACTATAGTTAGTAGGTAAGAGTTGGTCAATCATCTCTTCGACAATTTTTCAAGATGTGACACTTTATGAACAACATTGAATGGTTGTAATTTAGTTGACTTAGTTGAAAATGGGGATGGTAGTATGTCGTTTCATTGCATCATTTATTTTAACTCTAATTAGATCAACATTACCTTTTTTTTCTTCGAGAAATTCAATTGTATATTTAGAAAGTTTGAGTAAAAAATAACTTCTAATTTAATTTTTTTAAATAATTACATGAATAGAAAATTATATTATCAAAGGGTTGTAGCTCAATCTATTACTTACTATTGGTAAAAATGACAACATGAAAAATTAAAAGATATTTACCAAGATTCAAATCTTAGAAGGTACTTGTAGACTAAGTTAATTTAATATCTAGTTAATTCCATTATTATTATTTTAATAATATTTGACAGTATGAAAAAATATTTAATAGTTTCCCATATTACTTGAAAATATTTTAAAGAAGAAAAGAAGGAATACATAATTTGAGAATATTTAAAAATATTTAAAGAAATAAGTAAAGGAAATGCATTATTTATATATATATAAAGAGACACATAAAGATAATTCAAGTTGTTGTGTAGACTGGGTTATAAATCAGATTTTTTTGAAAAATACCTTAAAAGATTAATATTTCTACTATTCTTTTTGTGTTGAATAAACTATAAGTACCTATGCTGGTCGAATTGGCCTATTCTAATTTTTTAAACATGTCTTTTGTTCTAAAAGACTACTTAGAGATAGGAATGAGAACTTGTATGCTTTTCCAATATCAAGATGGGTAAGTTTGTATAGAGGAGATGTGATGGTGTACAAATGATCCTTTCCATCTTGAATTGATGGGTGAAAATGAAACATAACACCTTGATATAGGAGGGAATTGTATCACTGTGGCTCAAACACAACAAAATTTGTTTATGACCAAAAGGAGGTGGGGGTCAAAAAATGATAAATGGAATGGAACATGTTTGTGAATAGAAGTGGGAGGAAAGGGTCAAAATTTTGATTTAAGTCTAGATGCATGAGTTTTACAAAGGCATGTTGCCTCATTGTAAAATCCTATCAACTAAATATCTAGATATACTATAGATTATGGACATGAAGAGGGTTGCTGAAAATATGGAGCAATTCTAGCTTCAAGTTGTTAAGTTTCTTAAGATTTTAAATTAGTTTCTATTGTGGGCCTATGTACTTATTTTGATTTTTTTCATGGATTTCTCATTTTTTATTTTAGTTTGTCATGTTGTATGTGTTTTTTGTTCTATTGACAACATTTTAGATTATTTTATCTGACCAGAGTTGATTACCATTTATATATCCAATGTAATCATGTTGTAAAGGGTCTCACATCCCTTCAAAACCTAGATTGCCCAATTTAAAACTAGATAAAATCTAGATTCATATAATCAAAAGCAATTATAAACAATAATAATTAAAATGTAATTATTTTAGCTAAAGCTTGAAAATTTTCATTTGAAGCATTATTAGTAACATGGTTGGTACAATATTTAAAATTTTTTGTAAATATGAATAATCATTGTTGGCCTAAAATGATTGTCAAGGAGCTTCCATGCAAGAAGAAAATTTGAGATTGCTAGCTATAAAATTGAGGACAAGATTACATCATCATATGTATAGGTAGAAGATAGCAAAGGAAAATGCAAAACAAGTAGTGTGATATTCTACAAGGGTGTAGTAGAAATGGAATGGCACTTCATCATAGAATTACAAGTTATGAAGATATATGTACTCATTACAAAGAGGTATGTAAGCTTAAAATATTGCATTAGTTGTTTGAGGAAAAAAAATGATGAATCATATAGATAACATCCTTTTCAAAATCAATAAGATGAGGTTTGAAATGGAAAAGAGCATGTAGAAAAATTGATGATGTCTGTCTTGGAAACAAAGGATGTTAAATCTTCTATATGACATTATAATATTTTATCTATTCACTAAATAAAATCTCACGTAGCATGGTCATGGAGAAAAATATTTTTGTAGCTTCAAAATTTTATCCATAACTCTAAGACATTACATATCCTACTTTGAGCTAAGTTTCAACAAATTACGTAGTGAGCTTATAGATTAAGATTCAAATAATCAACTCATAGCCTCCCCAAACCCTATAGATTTTGTAGAAGTCACAAATATGGAGATACTATATATAAATTTTATTTTAAAGTATAAATAAATGAAATAGAGTTTATTTCAATTAAATAATAGTTGAGCAATATAGACCATGAGAAATTAAATAATAGTTAAGTAAAGTATTTTAAACCCATTGTTGAGAGAAATGAGTTTAGAAGCATAAAATGAAATATTGTACAATATAGAGAATATGTTTTAATTAATTTCATAAGAAATAGGTTTCTTAGTGTATATTACAAATGAGGCACACTTCTATAAACCCTTATTCTAAAGAATACCCTTGAAAGAGAGCATCTCAAGAGGCATATTATAGCTCTCAATCTATAATGTGAAAAGGTGCAAACAAAAGTATGGTTGCTCTCAAATGAACCTAGATTTTCAAACCCTTGCAAGGTGCACAATAGAATAAGATATTCAAATATGGGAGCAAGAGTTGTAGCATCCAAGAATCACAATGCAAGTGCAATGCAATGCAAGCTATACTAACATGAAATGAAAGATGAAAATACGTTAATCATAATATGAAGAATTACGAAGCTTCCCACTTAAGTTGTGTTAGCTACTCTAGAGCATAAGGAAAACTAAGCCAAGAATGCCATAATGAAAGTAGAATGAGACCTAAGCTAAAATACAAGAGAGGAAGAATTCTCCAAGTTTTCTAAAGCTCTAAAAGTACCTAGAAATCATGGAGCATAAGATTAGTAAAAAGCATTAGGTTAGAGGATAAGGAGAGAGACCTACCTTTTAAAGATAAAAAGATGATAGAGACTAAAAGAGAAGGGTGGTCTAATCAAGGGTGTAGAATGCATCTTGAGTGATCCATGTGCACATGAATCTTACCTAATCAAGATCAACAATTAAACTTAAAGAAGAAAAATATGCAAGGAAGAGAATAAAGATACCTCTCACATAGAAGAGTTTGCCCATCTTGTGAGACAAAAAAAACTTTTTTCTTTTATTTTTTAAATAGAAATAATTCTTTTCATGTGTGCACTTAGGATAAGTGGGTTTTTTGAGACTTTATCTAACTAAAAGGGAGCAAGTTATTTTAATTAAATAGGAAATTATAGTGGTCAAACCACTAGTTATAATCAACTAAATAGATTTCTGATTATTTGATCAAAGAATAAATGATGGATACATTAAGAAAAAATGCTAAGAAGGGGGCTCATAGTGAAGATGACCATTTTTGGATGATTACATTTTCCCCTCTTTGATAGAGAGATGAGAAAAATATGACTCTGAAGAATAAAGTGCAGAGAGATAGAAGATCCTAAATGTAGAGCCAGCTAGCAGCAAAAATTGAGAACTAGGAAAGAAAAATAGATAATATCAACACTTGGGAAAAGCACTAATATATCAAGCCATGTAGCCAAAACAATTAAATAGATCAAGAGAAAATAAAAACGTCAAGGATATGGTCTTAACAAATAGATATACATAGTAGAAATGTAAATTTGTAGCAATGATACAATATTCCTACACCCTCTGGATTGAAATTGAAATAAGATTGAGGAGATGCAAAAGTGAGGTGGATTTAGATCAAATTGAGATAAGGAAATTTTCATAATGAAAGATAAGAGATTAAGATCAAAGAGTGACTACTAAGCAATGAAGATATTTCCTATTGTAGCAAAATTATATTAGCAAAAGAATGATGAAGTGAATGAGAAGAGTGGAAGAGAGTAGAAATGAAGAAGAGATAAAGAAAAGATGAGTGTCTAGCAATATTCAAATATTACAGCATAAGAAGTCAACCAATTGTGCAAAAGAAGAAAAGAATTTTAAAATGCAATTTTTACCATCAAGAGGAACCCAAATTTGGATTCTGATCTCGATAATGGATCTTGCACATCAAAATTAGGTATGGATTCAATTTTTGCACAAATATGAGCAGTTCAAAATTTAGGTCAAAATAAGTCAAAAGATAATATAAGGGGCCCAAAAGGGTAGATAGATGTCATCATAAGATTAACCCCTTGCGATGACAAGATAGAAAAGAGGTGAGAAAAAGAGAAGAGGATATGAAAATGTATGATAATGAAGAATCACAAGAAGATGAACATGGTTAGCTAACACGTCCATGGAAGATAAAGAAGATTCTCTCAACATCCAAATACAAACCTAAGCTAAAATGGCCTTAAAATGAAAACTAGTATACAAGGTTCAATTTAAAGGGTTATATTAGTAGCTCCTTGCTTTTATCATTAAGCCTTATTAGGGACATAAAACGATCATACAATCATCATTAGTATAACTACGAGGATATGAATAGTATCTATATTAGCTAAGAGTGGGGGAATCCAACCTATGCATCAAAGACATAAATGTAAAGATGGCATTATAGTTAGATTCTCTAGGTTTAATGTAGCCATATTATTCTCACATAGAGACACAAAATGTCAAGATAGCCATGATCACACACTTGCAAAAATATACAAGGATGATACAAAGTTGATCATAAATGTCAAATGGAACAAGTAAGATTCTCAACACACCTAAGATCAAAAAAGTATATTCATAGGTAGAATGACAAAAAAAAAAAGCCCCATGCCCCAAGTCCTCTAGCTCATGACATCCTTGAGAGACTATTAGGGAGGGAACACTCACCAAGAAAATTGCCATAGACAATGCACAAAGAGAAATAAAGCCAAAAAATCGCAGCTAGTTTTTAGTTTGTGCATGTGTGAAAGTTACATGACTATTTCCAAGGACTTAGGTCTACTAGTGAGAAGTATCACAAGATCCTAGCCTATATCTACTAGTAAGAAGATGATGAGCTTTCCTATGGAAAATCTCTATCTTCACTACAATATTCTACCTTTGGAAACATTCAAGATTCATCATGGCACTCAAAATCATCTTAGGCAGAAAACTCAAAATTGACTTCTCCTTGGTGGGCTTTTGACCCATGAAGTCCGTTTTCCATGAAAGGCAATTGTAAAGAAAAGAAACAAGATTTTTAGTCCTTTCAAGATTTTCTAAAACCAAAGGAAATATTAACTCAAAGGATAAAGTTTAAAGGAAATCGTGGGCAAAAAAATGGGAATCGTCTTCTCCTCGGGGGGTTTTCAACCCATGACGACGATTTTCCGCATTCAAGAGAAAATCACCTTTGTTAGCAAATTGGGCCCACAGATTACACACAAAACATCTTAAGATGATAATGGAAATAATCTAATCATTGCAAGAAAGGTATACTGAATAGAATTCAACTAGGTGGATATTTCCTTATGGGGTACTCTATTCATAATTCTCTAAAACTTAATAGGAAACAAAAAAGTAAGTATGAGGGAAAGGAAAGTTACCATTGGGCCAATGGAAATAGTTAAAAGACACTGAAATATCTATTAGAGCTCCAACATTTACTATTTCAATGTATTTATCCTTTAATTCATTTGTATGGTGCAAATCCTGAAGACTAACGAATAAATTGAGACTCCTATATAGATGAAAACATAATAGTTATTCAAACTACCACTTTTTCTTGAACTATTATTCTGTTAAATTGCATAATGCTTTCAAATTGTTTGTATTTGCAAATTCAATATCCTGTTCTTCATCTACACTAAAAATTTCAATTTACTTCATTCTCAGATAGAATGGTAACCAAATTTGAGGGGTTTGATGGGCTAAATGGAATTAAATGCATACTATAGAATTTCATGTATACTTCACTCCATTTTTATGATATGCAAGATTTCCAAAGGAGGCTGAAGTCGAAGCCAATTCATCCCATAATTGAGAAGCTCTGAGGAAGTGGACTAGTAGAGGCAGCTAATTTCCCGATGGTAGTCCAAGCTCTAGAATTGATTTATGAATGCATAAATCACTACAATCTGGATACTAGATAGATTGTGTTACCTAATCATATAGTATTAATCTCCATTGATAAGAAAACTCTGGTGAATTGCCTCTAAGTTCTAGAATGGGAGGAGTTTTTGGACTTGACAGTAGGAGGAGTCGTCTTTGAGTTCTCTGTAAAGAAAATGGTGTGGAGGAGGGAAATTATGCAATCCTAGTTTCAAAAGCCATGGAGCACCAAGAGTAAGGTCCCCAAAACTCTATTTGGTACTAATCTTAAACTTGAGATTGTAGACATTGTGGTTCTCCTATACAGACTAAAAGGTGAGGCAAAAGCTTTAAATTTCATTGAACAATATTTCTTTCTAGTACTAAAATTATTGAAAAGGAGGTTAAATTAATTTAAGAATAAAGCTTGGGTGAATCATTGTAAAATATCTCAACAATTGGAAAATCAACTTGAGAAAGGATTTCCTAGTAATAATGAAGAATTGAAATGGTACATGACTTAAAAATTAATAATTGTAATGTGGAAAAAATGATTGAGTGGGAAACACATACTACCTCATAAACTCCAACCCAACTAAGTACTATCATATAGAAAGAATAGTTAGGATTTTCTATTAAAAGAAAAGATTTCTTTAGTTACAAAATCGATTACGCTATTTAATCATCATACTTGTGAGACTTTTAGGGATGATAGCAAGCAAAATTGGGAAAGAACTAGTCCACATATTTTAAGAGAAGGAACTAGTAGGAGGTCTCATATGTAAATGAGTATGAGCAAAAATTAAGTATGCTTTTATTTTTATAATAGGATGTTAGTGTATTGGAAAATATTGTAAACATGGTCATAGAGATAAGTGTTTTAATTTCTTTAAAATTTATTCATAACTAGGCATTTGAAATGCTACTTCAAAGTTCACTTTCAATGAGTTAAGTAGAAATCATCTACCTCATGAAGGTTATATCAATTATAAAATAATTAAATATTTAACTTCAAATAATAATTTAATAGGCCTTGACAAGCCTCTAAATTGTAAGAACTCTCAAATATTAAAATATTGTTTATAAATATTTAATTTAAATACAGCCAAATTAAGATGATTATAATGTAGTATTTAATAATATTTGATTTATTAGAATGTTGAAAGTAAGATAAGTAAATGAAAAAATGTGGGAGGAACGGGGAACTTGTTTAGTTTCAAATGATAAATTTAAAATAAAGATTAAAGCACTTTAGAAAAGATAATGAATTGTTACTAATGTTAAGGATAAATCCATGCAATGCAACTTGGTCCTAGAATATGTCATACTACCAATGTTAATTGTAAGTTCATGCAATGCACACAATTTGATCTAGTTCAACTTAGGCAACATCTTATGTTAAATGAAGTATTTTCTACCCATTGTTGAGAAAGATGAGTTGACAAGAATAAAAGAAAATTAGAGTAGAATAAAAAGAAGGCCTTTTAACTAACTATAAAAAAAAAAAAGTCAAATCTTATAGAAAGTATTATGAATTAGAAAAATAACAATAAAATTTATATATGTTTAATATCTCTTTTTTGTATTAATGATTTTATTTTGAATGCCTCATACTAATAATTAATGTATTTTGAAGAGAAATTGTAATCAACAAGGATTGGGACCAAAAAATGCGATTTCTAGTTGTATATAGCTCATGGGACATATTAGATAGTTTGGTAAATAAATTAAATCAAGTTATTATTGAATATGTATAAACTCTATGTAAGATTGTGTTAAATAAAGGATTTAAAATGTAGTGTATTCACTAATATCCCTTAGATATTTGTGCACTTTTTGTGTATGCACAACGACATCTAAATGACTAAAAAATTAAAGAGGAAATTAGTCAAAAATAATAATTACATTTTCATTTTTGACTATTGAATTCTATGTGTATCTAGTTTTATCATTAATGCGTAGTATACTCTAATATGTATGTAATATTGAGTGACAACCAAAATGCGTGGAAACTATTTTATGAAGGATTTTAAAAGGAGATAACTTTATCATTATTAAGATTTTATTGTGTTGAATTTGTACAAAAGATAGTTTGTAAAAATTTAATAAAACTCCATATAAATGATGTTAAGAAACATCATTGTGGAGGTATTGATAAATATCAAGGCAATAAAGATAAGTGATGTCACTATGCTAAATTAGATAGAACATCTCTCTCTAGTTCCAAAAGTCAAGAATATGATTATATTCATATGAATAAAAATACAATAATTTCTAGTTAGTGGGCTACCTGAAAGTGCATTATGGTTTCTTTAGAAATAGAATATATGTTAATACTTCTATATTATTATTAGGAATGTTGGAGTAGTACTGGGATGGGTGACCTTATAGGGAGTCCCTCTACTTCGTCTCTATGAGCATCACCTAGATCGAATGAGTGCTAAGTTTTCTATTTATTCTCATTAGAGATGGATTCGTTTTGAATCACTACTTATGAAATATGGGTCAATGAGTTTGTTTCAAAAGCTACATAGTTAAATCCTAATAGCAATATCACAACTTCTATATTATGATGAAAATGTCACAAGCATATGATAAACCTCATGCCTGACTAAAAGTATTCCAGATGTCAAGTGTTCATATGGCACAAATTGGTGGACCTAAGTGCATAAAGAAAAATATAACAATATTTTAAGCATATATGAAGTTAATAGAATATACTGGTGTATATGCATCTATTTCTCATTTTTAGACCATGTACACAATGTAGAAAGAATTACTAAATGTACAATTTTTTTTATTAGAGCTATAATATGGAGTCATTAAGTTGTTCATATGTATAAAGCATATTTATGAATTTTTGTGTAGAATAAATAGAATCAATGCTTGTATAGATTTTAAAAAACCTTTCCTAAAAATTTATCTCATCCACACATATTTTGCTTCATTTAGAGAAGTTGACTTGAAAAACTCATTTATCTAGATATGATGGTGAAAAGCCACAACTCTTTGGAGATTACATTTTTCTAAAATTTCTTCTTTAATGTAAAGAATGAAGAAAATGACAGCACTTTGATGCTTGATACCTAAATGCATAGGTTTGATGATATAACATATTATATTATTTCTTTACACTTCAATACAAATTATCAATTTTTTACTTGGCGCCAATTGTAAAGTAAATGTATGGAAATAAGGAACTATAAACTAGTGGTAATAGAGATGAGTCTCTTTCATTAGACCTTTTTTTTGGTATGATTTATAGAAAACTTTGGACATGATGTGATGGAGTATGCCAATAACATTGATATCATATCCTACATAATTCATGATGTTGGTTGAAAGTAAATATAGTGATAAAAGACTAAATAATGACTTATAAGCCAACCTTGAAAGAGATATAAATTCTTGATAATTTATTAATAATTAGTTAAAAATTATTGATTGGGTTCTTTTTTTTTTGAGAGAACAATATTAATTCATTTATGAAACTTTAAATGGACTAAAATTAATAGAAGTTTTTAGTAAATATATAATTTTGTTAATAAAAATTTAATTATTAATTTTGTGTATTTGTTATGTTTGAGAATCGCGTATGTATTGAAACAAACTAATTATACTTAGTGAAAAATATATTTGCTTTGAACATTTAAAAACATTAAAAAATATTTTAATATACAAATATATAAATTTCATAAATTGATAACTGTTTGTAAATCATTTCTAAGTATTTAATATTGCTTTTGACCAATTTGCATATATTTTATGTCATTTTTTAATAATTATAAAATTAATTTTGAATAATTCCTATACATCATTCCTTTAAAATTAGTATAAAAATTAAGCTCGTTATTAAGATTTCCTTTAACTATTCTCTTCACACAATAATTATTTAAGGCTTTCATTATCTTATGTAACTCAAATCAAAGACATTGTAAATTAATATTTTATATTTATATTAAATGATGGCAAAAAAAAATAGTAATATTTTAATAAGCAATAATCTACATTTAAAAGTCAACAATGAGGATAACATTTTCCAAGCGACAGAATAATTCTCCGACAACACGGTATTTAGATTAAAAAATACTTTCGATCCACCACCACTCCTGTACTAAAACTTAAATACCATTTTAATTACGTATAAATGATATTGAAACTTAAACTTTAGGAAAAAAATATTGTAGTACAAATGGTTCCCCGGGAGAATATGTCTGGTGCAATCAGAAGCAACCTCACAAATTCTTCAAAATGCCTAAGCTATTTGAAAACAATGCAACACTTGTAAGCATTCAATAGATAAGAACACCTCACAAATTTACAGAGAAAAATGCAAAAATTTCAGAACGAGCTCCCTATACATTTCTCCTTGTTAAATTTTCAAAAATTTGCGTATACTTTCCATACAGTTACAATAGAGTAGATTTGTTCATAAGAATTTATTTTTAATGTTTAAAATGCCTTTACGTAGAGTTATGTATAGTTGGTCAGCCTTGAGTATGCTTTCTGCAATCCTGTATAGGAGATCTACGAGACATCTTCGTTAAGATTCAAAGTGTGTTAACAAGTCATGATTCGTGATTCACATCATTTTGTAATCATACGGTGCTAACATTTTTTTCAAAGTTTTGGATAATACTTTATTTTAAATTTTTCTTTTATAATAATGATTAATCTTAAAATGTGATTTAAAATATTGATGAAAAAAAGGCTAACACAATTTAATCTTATATAACAAGAAACAACATTGTATGTCATAGATATCTCAAAGTTTAAGTGGCTTGATCTTGATTGCTGCTTTGAGTAGCACAAACTGCGAGTTTAAGTTTTGATTTGCATGTCATAAAGATCACAAAGTTCAATTCACTCAATCTTGATTGCTTCTTTATGTAATGCAAACTATGAATTCAAGTTCTGATTGGCTTGCAATATTGATGAGAGTATGTTACAAATCGGAAACTATCCTATAAGAAACTATGCTCCAGATTAGTAGATTAAACTCCGAATTCTTCTTAATTTGAAGAAAATGAATATTAAAAATTATGAAAAACTGGTATCATCAAACACTGTTCCTTATTATATCTTCATCTCTTAAAACATTTTATATTGAGTGATATTCTTGTTAAATAAGTCAAAATTGAATCATCAAGCATGTGGCAATGTGTTTGAGTTGCAAACGATGACTAAAGTAGATATGTCCTCCATCTCTTAGTTAGCTGACATTCCTCTATAGTTTATTGTTAGTTAGTTTACTAGATTTATAGGAAAGAAGTTTGTCTCCAAAATTGTATAAATGAGTAGCATTTGATCAATAAAATGAATATATGATTTCTCTCTTCCATCTTCTTCATTTCTCTTTACTTGAATTTCTAATTTGGCATCCAAAATGTTATATTTTGAAGAATACAATATTTTTAAGATAGGAAAGGGTGCAATAGAGGATAGATGGATGCTCAATAGTGTAATATGCTACCGGATTGGGGAAACTATACCTCATTGGGGTTATGAGACACACGTGTTGATTGGTGTCCAATAGTTACAGAGATTTGAAAATCTAGAAGCATGACATCGTACCTGTAAGAGGGTTATGAGGCATTTCATGTGCAAATGGTGTCAAGTTTTGTTTCGAAGCTTGGACGATAGCTACATCACTATACCAGTAGTTGGGAGAAACTTGAATGTAATGTCGTCACTTTAGCAGTCAACCAAGTGTGTATGCATTAGCCTAGTTCTACATGGTCCCACGGGATAACGAAGGGTTTAAAGAGATCTTAGAGTGTTTTGGCATAGTCATCTCTAGTTTGGGCCAAAACAGAGTTGATTTACTCGATCTTAGGCATACTTACTATTTTTAGTAAGTCGGCATGACACAGTGTAAACTAGTTTTGGTGATTGGATTTGATATTCCTTGGCGAGAGCTTTCCAACGAGCTATCACTCATGTTGTTCAGAGTCCAATAGCTAATATATATTTATGCCTAAAGTATGATTAAAGCAACATTTAATTTAGTTGTAAAATATTAAAGTTACTTTAATATTAAATTTTATGGGAATGTGTGCAAATCAAAAGGGGCGCCTAAGGGAGACATAAGTGATTATTTTACTATTTTTTATATTGAAAATATTTTATCCCACATTGCTCATGTGAGTTGAATTGACCATTGTAGAAAAAATAAAAGGGAGCGTTAGTGGTGGCTTCATTCGACAGGTGGAGAATGAGAAGCAAATTGATGTGTGAGTTTCAAATCAGTTCTTGGTATTAGAGGACATCTATCGAGACAAATTAGGTGCCTCAAAATTGAATGTAGATAATAAATAAGTGAAAACCGAATCACAAATATGTGACAATGGATTGTAAAGGACTAAAATAGACCTATCCTCCATCTCTTAATTAGCTGTCATTCCTCTGTAGTTTGTTTACCACATTTGTCCTCCATCTCTTAATTAGCTGTCATTCCTCTATACTCTATTTACCACATTTATAAGAAAGCAATTTATTTACAAAATTATATAAATGAATATGATTTGACCAATTCCTCACTTCCATATTCTTCATTTATGTAAATTTGAATTTCTAATTATTCTTCCATATCATCTGCACCAAAATTTAACAGTGTGGTAAGCATCCGGATCTATGTGATTTGTCTCATTGAGATTTCTCAATACTCTGCGGACAAACATGGTAAAATTGTATGACAGAATTCTAATCTACGAGTCATAAAAATTCTATGTCCCAAGGGGGGTGTTTCTACTCATCCTGAGGTCAATAAACTACAGCAACAAGAATGTTGCTTACGATACTTGTACCTCAAAATATGTGAGATAGTTCTATGGGCAGAATGAATTCCAGCTGTTTTACCATTATCAACATTGTTTGTACAATATTTTTCTTTACTGTAGATAACGTCCTACCCAAAAAAAACTCGTGGAACTTTTCTTGTGCACCTTTTTGATGTCATGCTAAAATAGCAAAATGGATTCACACTGACGCAAAGCAAAAATAATCTGAAATTATACATGCATGACTCTCCAAAATCATGATGGTACTACAGCAATAACAATAGCAGAATGGCTTTAATTTCAGCGATAAAACTGATCTTACGAATGCATTTCTAGCATTGACTATTCAAGATAAAACCTAGGTTATTTTCTTCAATTGTCTATTAGACAGAGTCTGCATAATCAGTAACAATCTTGTTAGAGTGGGGTTGTCTTTGTATCAAAAGACCAATTTATCAATGTCCGATACAACGATTTAACTTATAGTACACAAGAGGTGGTTAAGCCCTTGTCATGAATCCAAAAGAAGCACTGAATATGAAATCCTAAAGAGATGTAAACTGATCATCCTGTTCCTCCTTTCCAGAGATTCGGTTATGAAAGACGATAGAAGATCCAATTGGCACTCCATCTGCCATGTTCATTAGCAAGGTTGGCTAATCCAGCCATGAATCCACCACCTCCTTTTTATCATCAATCCCTGCAAGATCACTGGAATCAGCTTTATTAGTGGAGTTTTGTAGTGGATGATCTGAGTCTAGGAAATCATTGTTATCGTCATCAATGCTGTTGGCGGAGCACAGATGAGGCAGTTGTTCTTCTTCTGGTGGTCGGGAATGCAACAGCTCGAATGTCTTTTGCTGAGGAAGTTGTGGAGTGAGGAAGAGATTGAACCGATTCAGGAAAATTGAAAGTGGCAGACTCTCCTCTTAAGGCAAACGCAGCTGCATCCCATGTAATGGCAGCCATTTTTGTTGTGGGAAATGAGCCCAACCATATACTCTTCTTCGTTGCCTCTCTTATTTCAGACACCCACTGTCCCCAGTTCCTCTTTATAACACCTGTATAGATTCGATGTTTTGTTTTCCTCCTTTCTGAAGTTCTACCTTCAGTTCCCATCATTAATACAAGGCCTAAATGAGCTAGCACAAATTCTTAGTTAACCAGAGCTGCATTTTCCAATAAATTATTTGCTGCAACTTTGACTCAACTTCATTGTCAACACTTTTGCTACTTATGATATAATTTTATGGGCTGTTTGGCAAAGATCTAAAACCACTCTATCTAAATAGCTGATGCTTAACAATAAATGTCTCAAACAGAACACTCACTAGCTTTTATATATATATATATAATGCCGAGAGTTATCTTTCTCGAGGCACCTATTTTATTTAAATCGTAATGGTTTTTTTGTGTTGGATACGATTTGAATTAAAATAGGTGCCTCGAGAAGGATGACTCTCGTCATTTTATATATATATATATATATAAGTATATATAAGCTAGTAGCAATCGTTGCGAATATGGAAGATATGATAATAATTTTAATATTATATATATATATATATATTCTAATTTTTTATTTTTGATAAAATTAGTATCGATTTATTTGTTTATATATATATATATATATATATATATATATATATATATATATATATATATATATATATATATATATATATATATATATATATATATATATATATATATATATATATATATATATATATATATATATATATCTAAGTTTAACCCTAACCCTAACTCTAACTCTAACTCTATCTCTAACTTTAATTCTCCCCCTAACCCTAATCTTAACCCTTTATAATCCTAAATCTAATGCCAATTCTAACCCTAACCCTAATTCTAGCCCTAACCCTAAGCCTTCCTATAACTCTAATCCTAACTCTAATCCTAACTCTAATTCTAACTCTAACCCTAAATCTAACCCTAATTTAAACCCATATTCTAACTCTAACTCCAACTCTATCTCTAACCCTAACCCTACCCCTACCCCTAATTCTAACCCTAACTCTAACTCTAACTCTAACCTTCACTATAATTATAACTCTAACTCTAATTGTAACCCTAACAATAACCCTAAATCTAACCCTAATCCTACTCATAATCCTAATCCTAACACTATATATAATGCTAATACTAACCCTAACACTATATGTAACTCTAACTCTAATCCTAACCCTAATTCTAATCATAAACCGAATCCTAATTCTAACCCTAACTCTAACTCTAAACCTAAATCTAACCCTAAAGCTAACCCTAACTCCAGCCCTAACCCTAAATCTAACCCTAACTCCAACTCTATCTCAAACTTTAACTCTAACTCTAATTCTAACCCTAACCCTAACCCTAACCCTAGCCTCAATTCTAGCCCCAATTATAACTCTAACACTAACACTAATACTAACACTAAAACTAACAGTAATTATAACCCTAACCCTAATGCTAATCCTAACTCTAACCATAACCCTTATGCTAACCATAATCCTAGCCCTAATTCTAACCCTACCTCTAACTCCAACTCTTGTTCTAATTCTAATTCTATTTCTAAATCTAGCTCAAATCTTACCTCTAAATCTAACCCTAACTTTATTTGTAACCCTAATTCTTGCCCTAACCCTAATTATTACCCTTACCCTAACTCTAGCTCTAACTCAATATGTAACCCTAATTCTAACTCTAACTCTAATTGTAACTCTAATTCTACCCCTAATCTTAACCCAAACCTATATAACCCTAACTCTAACCCTAATTCTAACCCTAACCCCAATTCTAGCTCTAACCCTAACCTAATTATAACCCTAACTATAACTTTGTTCCTAACTCTAACCCTAACTATAACTCTAACTCTAATTCTTACCCTAACCCTAACCCTAACCCTAACCCTAACCCTAATTCTAACCCTAGCTCTAACTCTAATGCTAATTCTAATCCTAACCCTGATTCTTACCCTAAATCTAACTCTAACTTTAACTCTAACCCTAACTCCAACTCTAACTTTATCCCTGATTCTAACCCTACCTCTAATTCTAACCCTAACTCTAACTTTGACACTTTTTGTAACCCTAACCCCAATATTAACCCTCATCCTAACTTTGACTATAAACCTACCCCTAATCCTAACCCTAACACTATATATAACTCTAACTCTAACACTAACCCTAATTCTAATCCTAATCCTAGCCCTAACTCTTACCCTAACCCTAAATCTAATAAGGTAACTTTAACCCTAACTCTAATCTAACCTTGATCACAATTCTATCTCTAACTTTAACTCTAACTCTAACTTGAACCCTAACTCTAACTCTAATTCTAACTCTAACTCTAATTCTAATTCTAACTCTAACTCTAATTCTAATTCTAACTCTAACTCTAATTCTAATTCTAATTCTAACTCTAACTCTAATTCTAATTCTAACTCTAATTCTAATTCTAACTCTAATTCTAACTCTAATTCTAATTGTAACTCTAATTCTAATTCTAATTCTAACTCTAACCCTAACTCTAATTCTAACCCTAATCTAACCCTGATCACAATTCTATCTCTAACTTTAACTCTAACTCTAACTTGAACCCTAACTCTAACTCTAATTCTAACTCTAACTCTAATTCTAATTCTAACTCTAACTCTAATTCTACTTCTAACTCTAACTCTAATTCTAATTCTAATTCTAACTCTAATTCTAATTCTAATTCTAATTCTAACTCTAACTCTAATTCTAATTCTAACTCTAATTCTAACTCTAATTCTAATTCTAACTCTATCTCTAACTCTAACTCTAACTCTAACTCTAACTCTAATTCTAACTCTAATTCTAATTCTACCTCTAACTCTAATTCTAATTCTAATTCTAATTCTAATTCTAATTCTAATTCTAATTCTAATTCTAATTCTAATTCTAACCCTAACTCTAATTCTAATTCTAACTCTAACTCTAACTCTAATTCTAACTCTAACTCTAATTCTAACTCTAATTCTAACTCTAACTCTAACTCTAATTCTAACTCTAACTCTAATTCTAACTCTAATTATTTCTCCATGATGATGTGAGAACATTATATATTGTTGAATTTTTAATAATGCTAATGCAATTTTTATTGCAATGATTAAGAATTGTAATCAATAAATATCCCTATCATTCTAACCCTAACCCTAATTTAACCCTAATTTAACTCTAATTCTAACCCTAACCCTAATTTAACCCTAATGACAATTCTATCTCTAACTTTAACTCTAACTCTAACTTGAACCCTAACTCTAACTCTAATTCTAACTCTAACTCTAACTCTAATTCTAACTCTAACTCTAATTCTAATTTTAACTCTAACTCTAATTCTAATTCTAATTCTAATTCTAATTCTAATTCTAATTCTAATTCTAATTCTAATTCTAATTCTAATTCTAACTCTAATTCTAAGTCTAACTCTAACTCTAATTCTAACTCTAATTCTAACTCTAATTATAATTCTAATTCTAATTCTAATTCTAATTCTAATTCTAACCCTAACTCTAATTCTAATTCTAACTCGAACTCTAACTCTAACTCTAACTCTAATTCTAACTCTAACTCTAATTCTAATTCTAACTCTAATTCTAACTCTAACTCTAATTCTAATTCTAACTCTAACTCTAACTCTAATTCTAACTCTAATTCTAACTCTAACTCTAACTCTAATTCTAACTCTAACTCTAATTCTAACTCTAATTCTAACTCTAATTATTTCTCCATGATGATGTGAGAACATTATATATTGTTGAATTTTTAATAATGCTAATGCAATTTTTATTGCAATGATTAAGAATTGTAATCAATAAATCTCCATATCATTAAGGAATCTATTTAGACTTATGATTTTCTTTCTTAATTAATATATTTAGTAGGCACATATATAATCTAATTAAATAATGACAATATAATCTAAATATATGATTCCTTTATTTTAAATTAATCACTAACTTTAATAAAATACAAATTTTATTGATAAGGTGAACTTCTTGTCCACATCAACGATTAAATTTAATTATGAAACATTAAAAATATAAATATTTTGAAACATGCAAATATAAAACTATTATGAAACATACAAATCTAAACATGGAAACCAAAAGTATTTTGAAATATGCAAATCTAAAACTAATTCTTACCCTAACCCTAACCCTAACCCTAATTCTAACCCTAGCTCTAACTCTAATGCTAATTCTAATCCTAACCCTAATTCTTACCCTAAATCTAACTCTAACTCTAACTCTAACCCTAACTCCAACTCTAACTTTATCCCTGATTCTAACCCTACCTCTAATTCTAACCCTAACTCTAACTTTGACACTTTTTGTAACCCTAACCCCAATATTAACCCTCACCCTAACTTTGACTATAAACCTACCCCTAATCCTAACCCTAACACTATATATAACTCTAACTCTAACACTAACCCTAATTCTAATCATAATCCTAGCCCTAACTCTTACCCTAACCCTAAATCTAATAAGGTAACTTTAACCCTAACCCTAACCTAACCCTGATCACAATTCTATCTCTAACTTTAACTCTAACTCTAACTTGAACCCTAACTCTAACTCTAATTCTAACTCTAACTCTAATTCTAATTCTAACTCTAACTCTAATTCTAATTCTAACTCTAATTCTAATTCTAACTCTAATTCTAACTCTAATTCTAATTCTAACTCTAATTCTAATTCTAATTCTAACTCTAACCCTAACCCTAATCTAACCCTGATCACAATTCTATCTCTAACTTTAACTCTAACTCTAACTTGAACCCTAACTCTAACTCTAATTCTGACTCTAACTCTAATTCTAATTCTAACTCTAACTCTAACTCTAATTCTAATTCTAATTCTAACTCTAATTCTAATTCTAATTCTAATTCTAATTCTAATTCTAACTCTAACTCTAATTCTAATTTTAAGTCTAATTCTAATGCTAATTCTAATTCTAACTCTAATTCTAATTCTAACTCTAACTCTAACTCTAACTCTAATTCTAATTCTAACTCTAATTCTAATTCTAACTCTCATTCTAATTCTAATTCTAATTCTAATTCTAACCCTAACTCTAATTCTAATTCTAACTCTAACTCTAACTCTAACTCTAACGCTAATTCTAACTCTAACTCTAATTCTAACTCTAATTCTAACTCTAACTCTAATTCTAACTCTAATTATTTCTCCATGATGATGTGAGAACATTATATATTGTTGAATTTTTAATAATGCTAATGCAATTTTTATTGCAATGATTAAGAATTGTAATCAATAAATC
This sequence comes from Cupressus sempervirens, assembly GCA_028749045.1. Lineage (NCBI taxonomy): Eukaryota > Viridiplantae > Streptophyta > Pinopsida > Cupressales > Cupressaceae > Cupressus > Cupressus sempervirens. Next base: position 782,809,678 of record CM053792.1, read on the forward strand.
TGCCTATCATTCTAACCCTAACCCTAATTTAACCCTGATCACAATTCTATCTCTAACTTGAACTCTAACTCTAACTTGAACCCTAACTCTGACTCTAATTCTAACTCTAACTCTAATTCTAATTCTAATTTTAATTCTAAGTCTAACTCTAATTCTAATTCTAACTCTAATTCTAACTCTGATTCTAATTCTAACTCTAATTCTAATTCTAATTCTAATTCTAACCCTAACTCTAATTCTAATTCTAACTCTAATTCTAACTCTAACTCTAACTCTAATTCTAATTCTAACTCTAATTCTAACTCTAACTCTAATTCTAATTCTAATTCTAACTCTAATTCTTACTCTAACTCTAATTCTAACTCTAATTCTAACTCTAACTCTAACTCTAATTCTAACTCTAACTCTAATTCTAACTCTAATTATTTCTCCATGATGATGTGAGAACATTATCATATTGTTGAATTTTGAATAATGCTAATGCAATTTTTATTGCAACTCTAATTCTAACTCTAACTCTAATTCTAACTCTAATTATTTCTCCATGATGATGTGAGAACATTATATATTGTTGAATTTTTAATAATGCTAATGCAATTTTTATTGCAATGATTAAGAATTGTAATCAATAAATCTCCCTATCATTAAGGAATCTATTTAGACTTATGATTTTCTTTCTTAATTAATATATTTAGTAGGAACATATATAATCTAATTAAATAATGACAATATAAACTAAATATATGATTCGTTTATTTTAAATTAATCACTAACTTTAATAAAATACAAATTTTATCGATAAGGTGAACTTCTTGTCCACATCAATGATTAAATTTAATTATGAAACATTAAAAATATAAATATTTTGAAACATGCAAATATAAAACTATTATGAAACATACAAATCTAAACATGGAAACCAAAAGTATTTCTAAATATGCAACTCTAAAACTAATGTAAAACATGCAAATGTAAAACTAAATTGAAACATGCACATTAAAAATCTGCAAAAGAAATGTATTATCAAATATCTAAATCAAAAAGTTTTTGAATCCTAAATCTAAATCAAACATACAAGGCTAAACTATATGAAACTTTAATCTACTTCTGTTAAAAAACTCTAATTGCTCCAATAATCTCCATCTCTTCCTCGTTGCAAAAACACAAAATGAAAATGAAATGAGGAGCATTTGTTTTATAATTTATGAGAGAACCCTCATATCTCCCTATAGATGTCTTTTGACATTCCATGAATTTGTTTCAAATTCCCCCACTCCTCACAAAAAATAAGCATGAATGTGCATGCAAAATTATATTTAACAAAAAGAAAATGTTTTATATTTAAAATTTTAATTAAGTTATTTCAGCCTTATTTTCTTGCATTCTATTTTTTTGGCCTTATTTTTTCAAGTTCTATTATTTCAGCATCCATTTGGCTTAATATTATTTTGGCTAGCTATTATTTTGAAAATTTTATTTTATTTTATAATTCAGTAATGTTAAAATATATACTAAATATATGATTTATCTACTTTAAATAAATCATTAACTTTAATAAACTATAAATTGTATTGATATGGTGGCATTCTCATCCAGATTAATGATAAAATTATGTTTTGAAATATGAAAATATAAATACTTAGAAACATTCAAATGTAAAACTATTGTGAAACATTCAAATCTAAAACATGCAAACCAAAACTATTTTGAAATATGAAAATCTAAAACTAATATGAAACATGCAAATATAAAACTAATTTGAAACATGCACTTTTAAAATATGTAAATGAGAAGTATTATAAAATATATAAATCAAATAGATTTTGAATACAAATCTAAATCTAAATCAAACATGCAAGACTAAACTATTAAATGCAAGCCTAAATAGTTATGAATAGAATTCTAAATATAAATGAAATTAATTAAAATTGAAATCTAAATCAAAGTAGAATATTATAACTAATTTTGATTTTCAATTTACATTTACATCTAAATCTAAATGAAAATGTAAATAAAAAATAAAAATTTCACCTACAAAAATGTTATTCCAAAACTTCAATCTACTCCTATTCAAAAACTCCAATCTAATCCTCCAATAACCTCCACCTCTTCCTTCCTGCAAAAACATAAAATGAAAATGAAATGGTGAGCCTTGGTTTTATAACTTCTGAGAGGCTCCTCATATCCCCCAACAGACGTCTCTTCACATTCCACGAATTTGTTTCAAATTCCCCCACTCCCCACAAAAAGCAAGTATGAATGTGCATGCAAAATTATATTTAACAAAAAAAAAATCATATTGAAATTATTTTGCCCCTATTTTTTCAGGCCCTACTTTTTCGGGCCCTACTTTTTCAGGCCTATTATTTTGTTTGTAACTCTCACCAAACCTTTTTGATTGTCAAATGGCATTCCATTATTTAATTTCGTTTGTAACTCTCACCAAATCTTTTCGATTGCCAAATGGCATTCCATATTTTAATTTCATTTGTAACTCTCACCAAATCTTTTTTCCTTACATGGATTATTTTTTAGAATATTCTTTGTGCTGGGAAGTGTTTCTCCCATTGTATATGCCTCTTGGCATCATTAATATTGTGCTAAAATTTTACCAACTAAAAAGTGAGAAAACATATTGATATCTATAAATGAGCTTTCAAAGAACAATAATAATAAAACTTATCCCCACCATGAGGGAATTTCTCAAATAGCTAACTAAAAAAGTACAACCCAAACCAATATTATATATTGATAATGGCGATTCTATATGACAAGGATTTATGCAAGAACAATTTCACAAGCATATTATTTCCTTATTGAAACTTGGGAATGTGTGAAATGGTAAACAGAGCCACTATCCTTGGGTCGACAATGTGATTAACACTCAAATCCGTACACTCATAGTATGGTGATGAAACACTTGGAGAGAAACTATTGCATCATAGCACTGACAGCTGAAATCTAACATAGGCCATATTAAATCAGGTCAAGATTCAAGACTACTGGTACAACCATGTGTTTGTTGTTTGTGAAGTCCCACCATCACATTAGACAAAAACTCTTAGTTTTCCTACTTTTTATTTCTTCGCTTGCTTTGTCAGTTTTGTCCGCATATTTTGGGAAACGTGTCATCTATAAGGTGTACATACTATAGAGGCTTCATGTATCTACAACAAATACCTTGCTTTTCTCTAAATCAAACCATTATTTGGTGAGCCACATAATATTTATTTTGGGTGTCGATAGATATTTGCTTTGTCTACTTTCCATATATATTCGCTTAGTCTACTTTCCATATTATGTAGTTATACTAGATGTACTAGAGATTATAAAGATTATGCACATGAAGAAGGTTGCTGAATTTCTTAAGCTTTTAAACTACTGTTCCAAGTGGGCCTGAGTTTTTTTTTTTTTTTCTTTTTTTTTTTGGGTTTTCTCCTTTTTAATTGGGGGTGTTTGTTCTATTTGTCAACATTATAGATTCTGTTATTTGGTCAGAATTGAGTTTCTTTATAAATCTAATGTAATCATGTTGTAAGGGGTTTCACTTCCTTTAAAATCTAATTTCCCTAATCTAAAACTAGATGAAATCTAGATTCATATAATCACAAGCAATAATAAAATAAAATAAAATATTTCAAATGTACTTATTTTAGCTAAAGCTAGAACATTTTCATTTGAGGCATTATTAATAATCTAGTTGGTAAGCTATTTTAAAAATGTTGTAACTATGAATAATCATAGTTGGCCTAAAATGATTGTTAAGGAGGTTCTGGACTGCAAGAAAAAACTTGGATGAAGAAAATTTTAGATTGCTAGCTATAAAATTGAGGACAAGATTACATCATTATACATATGAGACTCTTAGATAGAAGATGGAAAAGGAAAATGTAGAAGAAATAGTGTACATATTCTACAAGGGAGCTGTAGAAATGGAATGACATTTTAGCATAGAATTGCAACTTATGAATATATATGTACTCATTGAAAAGAAGTCTATAAGCATAAAATCTTGCATTGGTTGTTTGAGAAAGAAAAGATGAACCATATAGTTAACATCCTTTTCAAGATCAATAGGAGGAGGTCTAACATGTAAAAGAGCATGTAGATAAATTAACAACATTTGTCTTCGAAACATAGAATGTTAAATCTTGTGGATGATATTATAATGCTTTATTTATTCACTAAATAAAAAATCACATAGCATGGTCATGGAGAAAAATAGTTTTCTAGCTTCCAAATTTATCCATAACTAGAAGACGTTTCATATCATACTTTGAGCTAAGTTTCAACAACTCAAGTAGTGAGCTTATAGATTAAACTTCAAATAACAAAGTCATAGCTCATCAAACCCTATAGATTTTGTAGAAGTCACAAATATGGAGATATTGTTTATCAAATATAAAGCATGAGGACTTCAATAATACTTATGTATTTTAAATAGATTATTTAGAAAAATGAGTTTTGAAGCATAATAAGAAACATTGTTGGATAGAGATAATATGTTTTAATCAATTTCATAAAGATTAAGTTTCTTAGAAGCCATGTTGAATTTTTAAAAGTGCAAAGAATTCATGCACTTTTAATACAAATAATGTGCAACTAATAGCCATGTTATTGTGAATGATTGAAACTAATAGTCAATGTATCTTGATGAAAAATATGTACTAAAAATAGAAATTGGAAATGGAAAAAATGGTTTATAATTGTAATTAGCTTATAGGTGCAAGGATTAATATTATTTTGGGTATTAAATAGGTTAAGATAAGTGCTAACATTGAATGCGCATTCCTTCTATGTAGGATGGCATTACATGAAGGGGTTAAAATACACGGTATTCACTAATATTACTTCCATCTTTTTTCATTATTTCTATATCTCCATCCCTATACAAAATGAATGCTTAAAAATTTTAAGAATAAATTAATCAAGGTGATGTCGTACAAGGCTAGAGAATCCCTAAAATAGTCGTACAAGCCTACAACTAACAACCACATAGTGGAAAGACAACAAGAACACAAGATTTGATACCAAAAATAACTCTTTACTCACAAAAAACTAATTACATGCAATGTGTCAAGTTGTAAGGCCTTCCTAGTTACAGACAAATATAGATCAAGTAATAGTTATGCAAGACCTCATAAGATCCAATTACTCCTAGGTAACCCTAGCTAGCCCATATCTATAATATCACAACAATATGATATAAACTCCAATCAATATCTAAATGTGTGCTCGCAAGACAACCAAGAAACCTTCTTATTTCCTAAGCCCACACTCAGCTACTAGCTTGACTAAAAATCCATTCTCTCAACTATTCTTCTCCAATTTACTTCCCTCTAACTAGCTATAACACTACCCCAAACCCTTCTTGCATACTTGCATGACCACAAGTCATTATGTTGCAAATAGAATCATCTAGAATTCAACTAAACATAATACACCTTAATTTGGCTCACAAAAATCATTAAATGCACATAGGATAAATAAAAAAGACCCTAAATTGGTCTCACACATCCCATGATCAATCCACATCATGATCATGTCCAAAATATATTAAATACATAGATCAACTGATCAAATCTCATGAGACACCTAGTTAGTGAACTAAGCCACCAAGCATACTATGTAAGAACATCCACTGATTTCCCACAAGCATCACTGAGCATAAGTTCCACTAAGAAGCATATCAACCAAGAATCCCAAGCATCATTGAGATCCTTCATTCACCGAATTCCTCAAGTAAAACTATAACTAGAAACTACTCCAATAGTGATTGCACATCACTTCTTCTACTAAGTTCTCCAACTACAAGGTCCAAACCACTCCAAGATACGAGATTGCCAACTACCCCAGGATTCTCTTGCATCACAAGGAGAGAACATAACTTAATTTTATTTTTTGAATTTTGAAAATTTATCTCTAACATGCATCTTGAATTTATCACTAATATCTAGCATGACTTAATATCCAAATAATATTCACTCGGTTACTGATAACTTGCTCGGTCACTGATGAGCTCGATATATATAGAAAATTACTCTGTGACCATACACTTACTCGACTTCTATAGAACTTCTTGGTACATACTATCTTATATACATGACTTGGCCTATGTAGAGTATCTTGGATGCAATGATGACCATCTGACTCTTCCTTATAAATGACTAAGTGATTGACACTAATAGACAACAATGGTTAGAGATACCAACAATCTCCCCTTTGACATTAGTGGAAAAAACACTTTGTCATATTTACATCACTTTATCATATAATTACACTCTTGATAAAGTGAGCTCTTCCCCTAAGTCCTATGACTTATGAATAATGAATAAAATTTTCATTATAGTCTTTATACTAGACTTGTATAGATTTCTTTCTTTCTTTCTTCAATACACTCCCCCTTACATTTTCCCATTGTTTTTTAACACAAGATGTCACTATTTTTGGGGTTGATAGGGTTTAGGTAATCCATATGTTTTGATGAATTCCTTATGAACTCTAGTAATCATGGTCAGTACATGGTTCCATGTGGTTCTTGTTGCCTCCAAATTTTGATTTTGTAGTTGTAGTCTTGTAGCTAAATAAATTAAACTCTCATTCATTGATAAGTTATGATCTTCTATGATAAGATCCTAGCTTGTTTTCAGTTCTCTCTACATGACCTCCAAATGAGGTGTTATCATTTCTTGATTGGAGATCAATTTGGATCTCATATAGTTATCAACTGCCTAAATCTCAGCCAATGTGGCTTGACAATTTAGTAGAGTATTGTAGTGATCAATGTTGGATTCTTCTGATTCTGAAATAATAATATTGGATGCCTTTATCTTAGCTTGAGTCTTATCTATTTGTGCCTAAATATAGTCTATAAACCTTGGCACATCTGACAAAATTGTGTACACATGTTGTACTCTCTGTATGATTTCAATCATAACCTAATCTTTTTCTTGAAATAACACCTTCTTCTCAATAGTAGTTACAAAAAATTTGTCCACAACCTTGGTTTCATCTCTTCTTGTAACCAATCCATCAACTTCTCATTGGATTCAAAATTGTTAGCATTAACTTGATCAGTAGTTATATTTCCAAGTTGATCAATATTTGGAGTTACTTCATCTAAATTTTGTATGTCAAAAGCATCAACACAAATATGCTTGACATCCTATAATGTCTTTTGTTGCTTCAACTCTCTTTTTACCTCTTCTTGTCTCTTTTTCTTTTTCAAAATTTCTTGTATTAAAAGTTTTGTTGGAAGGTGAGATTTGCCAAATCAAATTGTGGCATTGCAACGATTTCATCCAAACTAGCCTCAATATCTAGTGAAACATCTTTTATTTCATGTCTCTTGATGTTCAATGAAGGGATGTTTCTTCTCAGCACTGCCTTAGGACTAGGTCAAGGGTTGCCACCACTAGGTCTTTCTTGTGCATCTGTGCTCGAGACAACAATAGTCACACTTGGTTCAAACTTATTTGATTCTTTTTTTTCCTCACTTTGAGGTGCTGAAATAGTATTTTCATTTTCATTTTTTTCTCTATATTCACCATATTATTCTTCATTTGTAAGCCTTGGCTACCTAGCTTATGGAGTGTTAGGGGTGTCAGTATGTATAGGAGACATATTTCCTTGTGGACTCGGCACACCTAGAATTTCTCCCCTGTACTGTACTCATCATCAATGTTTAGAGACTTTTATTTCTTTATTGTTAGCCCAAAAATTCTTTTCCAAAGTACCTCATCTTTCTTTTGTATAGTTTCCTCTATATTTGGCAATATTAAAAATATTCTATACTTAGTAACAAATCTGCTCCTATATTTCTCCAAAAAAATATTCATTTGATCTTATGATAGTTCAGGCATGACTCTAACTAATGTATCAGTTGTTATCTATGTTTCTAATTCCTCTACCTGCTACCACCTTTTCTTTAGTCTTTCAAAAATATCTTGAGGCATCCTATTCTTTATTTCACTATGGGCTAGTTTACTATTTGCAATCTTTTCCACCATAGCCTCTTCTATCTTATTTCTATCAAAATCATCTAATGTATCATACTTTACAATTCTAAAGCTAAATAGTCATGTTGATCTTTTTAGATCTGAGCATACCTCATCAATTGACTTCTATTTCTTCTAACCAGTCTCCTTCTCCTAGTTTGAGGTTCACTTGGCTCAGTAGTCTCTGCTACTTTCTTCTTTAAAAACTACTTGACAATAGTAGTTTCCCTGGTCCATGGCTTGTTTGGTGATGGTGTCATTGCCTTCTTCTTCTTTGTTCTTTGAGCCTTATTTCTCGATGTCATGACAAAAACTAGGGCTTTAACCTTGTCATTTTCTTTTGCTTCATCTTTATCATCACCACTGTCTTGTTCTTTATCTTCACCAAGATCTCATGTTATTTGCAATGGTTATTTCCCCTTTCCTAGGGTGCCTTGTTTAGCTTCTATGTCTTCAACCATCTTCTTCCTTTCCTTCTCCTTGGAATATATCTTGATGTTAACTGTTATCCTTTCTTTGTCTTCTTCATATCTTCCAAAATGTTCGACCTTAGCATCTATTTCTTATTTTAATAATGCATCAATGTTTGCACTTACATCATCACTATCTGTCTCATATTCAAAGCTTTATAGCCATTCCTTCCTAGGCTTAACTTCTTGTACAAATGTGTCATCCATATCGAAAAGAAAACATATATCACTGCAGTATTTTATGACTAATTTCTCTGGAATTCTCATTCTCTTTTTTCATTCTTAGCTTTAATTCATCAAAACATGTATTCATTAAATTTTCAAAGTTGTCTCCCAATTGAGTAAAAAATCATTGATTTTCCTTGTCACTTGTTTATCTTGTTCCCATACAACATTATCTATAACATTAAAATATTTCTGGTTATAATAGAATATACACATAATTAGGAAATGAAGCTTACACATTATATTCTTTTCCTTTCTAATTGACAAGAGATTTTGTGCTAGTTGTAACATTTGCAGCTCCGTAAGGTCATACTCGTGATCTTTTATCACAATCTTCTGAACTTGGTCCATAGCCATGCACATCACACTATCATAGAATTTTTGAGCAATGGCTCTCAATGAAAATTCTATGAGTGGATCATAAATGCTTGTGATGGACAGACCACATCCATTCCACTCAGCTCCTATATTCAACTCAACTTCTCCCCATCTCAAGCATCGCATGGTTTTCTTCTTTTCTAGGGTTGGATAAGTTGTACCCATGTGTATCATTTTATTTTTGATCTCCACTAGTCCATTCTATAACTAGTACTTCATATGATGAATTCTACTCAAAATAACTTTAATACATTTTGTTCTGAAATTTCTCAAAAATTCTAGGGCTCAAATTAATCCTTTTCTCTCAACAATCTAAAACTTATCCTTCAAAATTCCTTCATTACACAACTTCTCATAAGCTTCCCTGATTTCATAATCTCCCACTTCTCCAATTTTTCACATATAAAAACTTCTGACATCATGTATCATAATGACTTTACGTAGCACTGAGGATAATGCACCCATTGAGTCTCCTTTTACAACAACTTTTGGAATAGCACAAAATTTATGTGGACAATACACATCACTCTTCATTGATTGAAGTTTACTAACTATTTGACTAGTTCTAGTGGTTGATGAATCTTCCATGGTCATAACTATGGTTTGATGTTCTATCTTCTCTAGATACTCGACACTTGTTCACGCTCTCGTTCAAACTTCTTAATCAAATTTTCTACTTGAAATCTTTGTTGGTTGCTTGAAATACTATAATCGCTCTGAGCTCTTCAAACATCTAGATGCAAGGTATGAAATAATGTATTCAAAATTTGTTATATACCTCTATTTAGATTGATTAGGTTCACCATTAATATTTTTGTACTTTTTTGAGTGCAAGCCAGCTAGCACAACATCTCAGTCTCTTCCTTAACCTTCGATCTCTATTGGAGTGTTCGGTCTATGATTCAAATACTCAATCAACATAGATAGTTTTACTAATACTTAGCAACCTTTTACATACTTTGCTCTTATGCATCTTGTATATGAAAATATGAATTGTTGGCATATACTCATTCAAGAAACTAAGGTATGATATATAATTTAGGTAACCATAAATACCTCTTTTTCTTAGTTAGAGATGACATGATCACCTTCTCCATTGGATTGGGTAACCTCAGCTCCATTAGCTTCACTATTTTCATCTTCTATTTTCTTTTCCCATTTTTGGTTTATTTAATTTCTAACTTTCTCAATGTCCACTTTACCTTTTCCTCTATCCTGATTTTTTTAATGTACTTGAGTTCTACAATTCTTTCTTTGATGTCCAAACTTGCGACACTTGGAACATGTATTGTTAGGTGCATAACTCTTCTTCCTCTAATTTTATGAGTAGTATTTTATCTCTAATCTACATTCAAAATCTCTATGCCCATATTTCTAATAGTTGTAGGAGTATCCTCCAAATCTAGGTGTAGTAGATGTATTTCTCAATCTTGACGTACACTCATGTATTTGACGCCTTTGTTTCTTGCATTAAAAATAGTAACCAATAAACATAGGTCTAGAATTTTGCATACCATGTTTTCTTCAACATATATTTTTAGTATGACCAATTTTTCCATAGCGATAGCATGTTGGTTTGTCTTTAAGCATTGCATTTCTTATTTCTCCATTCCTAGATGATTCTCCTTTTTTAGTGCAAGAATGTCTTGATCCATTAGAATGGCTTGATGACCTCATAAGTTCTTCAAGGTACTTCATTACTTCCTTTTATTTGTTGAATTTCTCCATAGATTCCCTCTCATTCTTCATTATGTCATTTCTTGAATTGTGATTTGTAATTTCCTCATCTTTATGATTCAATTTTTAATTTGCAAGCATTAGTTGATTCATCAAATCCATTTGTGTATTTGTGACTTTCTGCACATCTAATATCCTTTCTTCAAGTCTGGTAGCCATTACACTTTTTTCTTCTTCTTCCATACTCCTATCTTCTTCAATGTTCTTTCTTTGTTTAGCCACTTCTCATAGTCTCATTGACTCAATTTCATGTTCTTTTTGCAGTGCCCTTATCTCTTCATTGAGGATTTTGTTCCTTTCAATTAATTTAGGAGATAATTTTTCATTAGGATTGATTGGTTCAAATAGTCCTTCAGTCTCAACTTCTTCATGAGAGTATTATTTTATCTCGATAGTAATTTCCTTTCTTCTTTTTAGGAAATCATTTAGATCTTGTCTAGCCTTTTCAAGTTTCTACAATTTGATTTGGATGTTGATCAAATGATTATCAATAGTCTTGTCCAATTCAAAAGCATCTATCTTCCAAGATCTAATCTCCAATCTTTTAAGCTTCTTTTAAAGAACTAGATGCTCTGATACCAATTGTTGATTTATAGGGGGGTAAACTAGATACTGAGAGGGTGGGGGTGAATTAGAATATATAATACTTTTTAATTTTCACAAATTCATCCACATCTAATAATAACTTGTGCCTATAAAAATATAGATGTAAACTTTCTTGTAGGATGTAAATCACTTCAATCACATGCATGAAATTAATAACACATAACACAACCCTCTAAGGTAAAGGTAAAACTGGGGTGGGGATGACAGGCACAAATCTTTACTATTATAGTAATAAATTTAACGAGTCACGATTACAATATTTGACCATAATATATGATGTACCCTATGAGGATTATGTCATGTTAAAGAATTAAGAAACTATTAGGTTTCACCTTGTTAAAGGATTTGACACTTACAACTAACTAAGGCCTCTATTAGGGGATTTACAATGAACTATTAAGACCACTAAATGAAGAGATTTACCCTAATTTAATTTTGTTAAAAATGACTGGTACCTAACTCTTAGTTTTTGTTGAAATCATTTTTTGTGTCCCTTCCTTACTAATGATCCTCTCCTCTGATCTGATAACATGTATCTTTTCTCTTTTACTTTCACTACTTATGAATAGGTTGCTTGCTTTGTTAGATGATAACATAACCCTTGAATGACTTTCGATCTCCTCAATCCTCCATATTATAATGCTCCATGTTCACACATATACTCTTCTCTTCTCTGACCTCTCTCATTGTCAAACGATCTACTTTAAGATCATCATGATTTAGAGATTTCCATGAAGAGTCTTCTAGATGGATTTATGTTTTGCCTCTTCATCTTAATCATTGAACATACACATAGGGATGTGTGATCCATGTAATGTAGATTTTTTGTAACAACCTCTTCAAGTAATAAATTTTCTATAACAATTTCTCCAAAATTAAATAAACCTTCCAAGTTGGCCTAATAATAATTTTTCCTAAAACTATGTTCCATTCTTGAATTTTACGTAAACTCTACATTTCTTAGGCTTTACTATTTCAAATGCTCACCATTGTTATTTCTCGACCTTTTTTAACCTTCTAATGCTTGACATATATTGTACTTGGTACATACTATATCACTCGATTCCTTCATACTTGGAAATTCAATCCATCATTGAGCTCATGAGATCGATACATATAGAAAATTAATCTATTACTCTATGACCAAACACTTGCTTGGTTTCTATAGAACTGCTTAGTACATACTATCTTCTTTACATGACTAGGCCTATTTAGAGTAGCTCGATCGCAACGATGACCATTTGAATCTACCTTGTAAATGACTAATTGATTGAGACTAATAGACAACAATGGTTAGAGATACCAACAAGAATATGGTGTTTAACCTTGTATAATATACCAAAAGAATGTGGTGAGTGATGAATCATTGATACAAATATTTCTAATTAATAGACTATCTTAAGAAATGTATATTTAGGTTTATTTACATATAGAATATATGATTTTGATTTAGGGTTAAAAAGTGTTTTTTACAAGGGGTCAAAAACCCTGAAAGTTATTACAAAATAAAATTAAAATAATTTACTAGTTAAAATCATACTCAAAATGAAAGCTAGCATGATCCCCTAACATACAGAAACCCACCACTAGACCAACTTAAAACTTACACAGAGAACAACAATAATACACATTTGCAGACCTATCCCTTAAACTCAAAAATCCAAGAACATAATTAATCTAGACCGGTAACTAACCAAACTTTAAGCTAGCTCAAGGGTCATCTCCTACATTTCCTTGATCTTTTCCATGATTACTTTGGTGTCCTCTTTGTTAAGCTCATAATTCTTAGCCTTTATCTTTCTAGTTTTTGACCTATTTATTTATTTACAAAGAGACTCTTCCACTACCTTAAGGTCATTCAAGTATAGCACCATGACCTTGTCTATATTCAAACAACATTAGCTCTAATTTTGTTTATGCTCTCCACCATCTCCTCTAAGAGTTTCTAGTTATTTTTAACCATGCTATTGGTAGTATTTTCTAGGTCATCAATGATATTCACAAAAGTTTTAAAAAATATATTCTTATCCATGTCATACCCAACATATTCATTCTCAGGTCCCTCATTCTTCTTATTCACAACTTCTTCCATTCTGACATTTAGGGATCTACAATTTATATTGCAATTTTTGATGGAGTTAAATGTCCATTGTTCTATTTCAAAGGTATACATCGAGATTTTATTCACTATTTGCATAACACCCATAGGAGGTTGAATTTCCACCCCTTTTAGATCATCTTCTAAAATCTTGACAATAACCTCATTCATATCCACTTGGTTGGCCACTAGAAAATTCATTTCCCTATTTTCCTCATTCTTATCTCTTAAGTCTTCAAGGGAAGATTTTAGTGGCATGTTCTGAGAAGCAATAAAAATATCATGGGTAATGTTCTCTTCAAAATATTTGAAGCACAAGGCTTCTTTATCAAATTCATTATCATCCTCATTGGAGTCAACCATTTTGATAGATGCATCTTCCTTCTTCTACATACTTTTTGTAACTTTCTTAGAATGGACAAAAGCAGGAGAAGGGCACATACTCGAAGGTCATATTATTTCTTCAACTAACCCACCAAAGTAATTTGTCTCACCATCATCCTTAGAATCTATACTATTCACCTCTTCCTGACTAAAACCTTCATAATCCATTTTTTCTTCACCCACCTCTACAATCAAATGCATACCTTTTCATTTGTTACTACCAAGAGTTTTGGGGATTTTCTCAATTTTAAAAAAAGTATATCTAGGGAGATCCTCCTTAACATTAACCATCATAAACTCAAAAATCAAACTCATCAACCCTTCATGGAGAATGGGTTTGTTCAGTTTCTCCTTGAAATCCTTAATACTATGCACTAGAGAGCAAAGAAAGTAAAATGGAAAAACAAACCATAATTTTATGTCCAAAATGATTTAATGCAAAAAAATGATAGTCAAAGCCCTATCATACCTCCCATCCAAAGGAATGTACTAAATTGTAGCTTTTAGGACTAATTTCCACAATATTTTAATAGAGGAAATAGCAAAGATCCCTCCCTTTTCTTTAACTAGAGGTCCATCATTAGATTTTAGGAATTTTTAACTACTTCCTTAATAATTTCTTTATTATGGTAAAAGTTCACACCTTTAGCTCTAAGTTGCTTTATCATAACCATGATGTTGATGTTATACTTAAGACATCTCTTTGGTAAGGTAAACATTCCCAGATCCCATCCATTAATAAATGCCTCAGTGATCTCTGATTTGACACCTTTTATTCTCTCCATATATGGAACCAAAATGTCCTTTTCTAACTAGTCCTAAACTTTGGGTTCTTTCCTCCATCAAACATAGTCCCTAGGGTCTCACCATTTTAGAATGCCTCCCATGGTTATGTTTCCACAACTTTCCTCATCAATGTTATTTTTCCAAATAAAACACTCTTTGCTTAGAGTAAGGCTAAGGCAAGTGAAGGAAAACAAAATTACCCACAAAGTATGGGAAAATCTTTGAAATCAATACATCAATTTTTGATAAATACTTCCATCATTGCTATACATGTCCCTAGGCTTGGCTTTCATTAATAACCAAATTTTTTATATTTCATGCTTTGCATAACAACTTGTTAGGTTCGATCATCACTTTTAATTTTTTGTACCCTTTTATGCTATCATCCCGCAATATCTCGTCAAGATCATGACCACAACATTAGCAAGGATATTTTCCATATTATTTTCTTCGATATACATGTGGCTAATGACTACCATATCTAATATTTTTACAATAAGTTTAAAGTTTATTATAATATTGGCTATGGTCCACAAGGCCTTACCCTTTTTGTTTAAGTAGTTTAGAATATTCATGGAATCCCCCTTTATCCATAACCATTTGTTGTTACATTTTTTCACTAACCTTAAACTATGAAGAGACCCATAGCTTCAGCTATGTGATTAGCTTGAAATCCAAGAGTAATAGAAATATCCTTAATAAGATCCTCATTTCCATTTTGAATAATCACAACATAGCCAACAGCTCTAGGGTTCCCCTTTGTTTCTCCATCAAAATTCAATTTGCATTATCCATTAGGCCAACAGTCCTATTTAGCATTCTCCATTTTCTCTTTAATGATATATTTTTTCATCTCATAGAAATCTTCAATAATCCCCTTATCAAAGTCCAACTTTCCATTGAATCTTCTATGAAATTTTTACACTAGAAATAATTTGACTCTACCAACTAGCACTAGTGGTGATTGAAAGGACTCCCTAAAAACCCTATCATGTCATTCTTTCTAGAAGTTTTACAATACATGGGGAGTCAAGAGAAACAAGAGAAACTAGAGACCTTTATCCTCTAGCACTTTACAACTTCTCAACATAATCCACATCTCAAATACCAACCCAAGAAAAGTCCAATGCAACTTCCATCTCTAGCTCCCAAGCATAAGGGCACTTCAAGAAGATATTGTCTCTAGTATCAAGGGCCCCTTCACAAATAAAATATCAATTAGTAAAAAATACCTCTTTTCATAAGATTATCAACTGTGGGCATTTTTTTTTGTAGTACTAGCCAATGGAAGATATTATTTATTGGAATAAGGTGAATGTTCGACACCATGTTCCACACCAAGGGAGGATTGATTTGATTTTGAAAAGAAGTAATCCCTGTTGCCAAATAGAAAGAATCACTAACACTACCTTCCCAAATGATTGATTAATCTCTATCTTAATTAGCACTATAGAATTTAGCTTGATCATAACATGAGTAAAGATAGGATCAAGAATTGTTAGGTGCACCCATCTATCATTCTACGAGTAATTCATAACCTACAATCCAAACCAAAAAATGAATCTTTCCTTCAAGAGAGCCAACATCAACAAGGAAGAGAACAGATCTTGGAAATTCCACTTCTCTTCCTTAAAGTCAACACTTTGACCATTTTCCACTTTTAGTCTAGATTTTGACTTAGTAAAATTCTTACCCTATTGGATGCAATTCAAAAACAAGATCCCTAAATCAAGTTTTGGGAGTCCAGGAAATCTATAAGGCTCATATTAGTGATAAAGTATTTACTCTTCAAGATCTTATTCCAATCTATATTGTCTTCAAAAATATGCCAAATTTGCTTAGCCATAAGGGTTAACGTTAGCAATATGAGAGAATGAATACTTAGGCCCCCATTAGATTTAGCATTATAGAATTTAACACATATAACCCGAGCCAACCTTTTTTTATCCACAACTCTAGACCAAATAAATTTCCTTTGCACTTTTTAAATAGAATCCAAAAATTCTTCTGTCATTTTGAACAAATTGTAGTAAGTTTTGTAAAGTTTATTTAAGAAGTTGAAGTTTCCCTACCTAACTAAGTAAAGTTGATTAAAAAATACTGTTTATAATTTTTATAAAATTATAAATATTTAATTTAACTATAGTCAAATTAAGATGATTCTGAATATACTATTTAGTAGTATTTAATTTATTAGAATGGTAAATGTAAGGTAAGTAATTGAAAAAATGTGGGACATGGGTAGGGGGAACTTATTTAGTTTCAAACTATAAATCTATAATGTACTTTAGAAAATATAATGAGTTGTAACTAATGTTAAGGATAAGTCCATGTAATACAACTTGGTCCTATAATATGTCATAGTACCAATGTTAAGTATAAGTCCATGTAATGCAACTTGATCCTTGAATATGCCACACCATGTGATCTAGTTCAACTAATGCAACTTCTTATGTTAAATGAAGCATTTTACCCATTGTTGAGAAAGATAAGTTCAAAAGAATAAAGAAAATTAGTCTAGAATAAACAAAATGCATTTTAACTAAATAAATAAATAATAAAATTTAATAGAAAGTATTTTGAATTAGAAAAATACCAATAAAATACATACATATTTCATATATCTATTATGTACTAATGATTTCATTGTGATGTACTAAGAATTAATTTATTTTGAAGGGAAATTGTAGTCACTATGGATTGAGAGCGAAAAAATGTGATTTCTAGTTTTCTTTAGATTATGGGTGTTAGAGTATATATCATATAATTTGGTAAATAAATTAAATAGATTTATAATTGAATACGTATAACATCTATGTAAGATTGTGTAAAATAAATTATTTAAAATGTAGGGTATTCACTAACATCCATTACATATTTCTTCACTTTTTGAGTATGCACAACTACATGCAAATGACTGCAAAATTAAAGAGCAAATTAGTCAACAAAAAAAGCCTTATTTTCATTTTCATCTTTGAGAATTGAACTCTATGTGTATCTTATTTTATAATTAATCTCTAGTATGATTTAATATGTATGTAAATATTGAGTGATAATTAAAATGAGTAGAAACTATTTTATGAAGGATTTCTAATGGATATAACTTCATGATCATTAAGATTTTATTGTGCTGAATTTCTACAAAAGAATTAGTTTGCAAAAAAAAAAAAAAAAAAGTCCATAAGAATGATGTTAAGAAATGGTAGTGTGGAGGTATTGGTAAATAGCTAGGCAATAAGGATAAGTGATGTTAGTATCTTAAAGTATATAGAATGTCTCTATCTAGTTCAAAAATCTAGAATACAATTATATTCATATGAATAAAAATACAACAATTTCTAGTTAGTAGGCTAGCTGAAATAGCGTTAAGGTTACTTTACAAATGGAATATATGTTAATAATTCTATATTATTAGAAGGAAAGATGGAGTTGTACTAGGATGGGTGACCTCCCAGAAGTCCCATGGCTTTACCTTTGTGAGCATCACCTAGATTTAATGAGTGCTAAGTGTTGCATTTATTCTCATGAGAGATGGATTCATTTTGAATAACCATTCATGAAATATGGGTAAATGAATATGACTCAAAAAATAAATGATGGACCTAAGTGCATAAGGAAAAATGCAAAAATATTTTAAATATGCATGAAATTGATTAGAATATATTGGTAAATATGCATTTTTCTCATTTTTAGACCATGTACAATGTAGAAAGAATTACTAAATTTACAACTTTTTTATTAGAGGTAGAATAAGGAGTCATAAAGTTGTTCATATGTATTGAAGAGTGTTTATCAATTTTTGTGTGGAATAAAAAGAATTGACGCTTGTCTAGATTTGGAAAATCCTATCTTGAAAAATTGTCTCATCGATACATCCCTTCCTTCATCTCGAGAAGTTGACTTAAACAACTCATTTTTCTAGATATGGCAGTCAAAAGCCACAACTTTTGAAAATTTATATTTTCCTAAAATTTATTAATGGCAGACGCTTGGATTCTTGGAACCCAAATACATATTTTGGACGATGTAACATATTATATTATTTTTAAAACTTCAATAAAAATTATCTTTTTTCTATTGGCATCAAATGTAAAGAAAATATATGAAAGCAAGGTTATAAAATAGTGGTAATAGAGATGGGTTTGTGTCAATTAGACAATTTTTTGGTACTATTTATAGAAAACTTTGAATGTGAAATGATGGGGTATGCAAATATCAATATCCTACTTAGTACATGATGTTGGTTAAAAGTAATTATAGTGATAAAGACTAGATAATACTTCATAAGTAAACCTCCAAAGATATATGAGTTCTTGATTATCAGTCCTGCCTATATATATAGTCGGAGACTATAGTTTTTGATTGACTAAATCAATTAATCTTCATTTCGGTAACAATGCATTTTGTAGAATGTCTAGTTTATACAATGGTATGATTAAAATTACTCATTAATTGAATTTTTTTAATCTAATTTTCTATTATTCGATTGAATGTGCTCATCTTTCTCAGTAGTCTTTTCAATTTTATCTGTAAGAAAATTTAAGTGAAAATAGGGTTTAAAAATGTAGCCATGGAATTTCTCAAATGTAACATATGTATCATTTTGAAGGTTTTGTGTGGCATTACACTACATGTCTGAGGACATATGTCATTTTGATGTTTTGTGTGGCATTATGCTACATGCACATATGCAATCATGTTAGCAATTATTTCATCATATTAAGGATCAAATTTGGCGAGTTCCTATGTCGTAATTTTTATTTCTATGTTCAAAGAAATTTTTGAATTTTTTGGTTATGAATCTAACACATATAAGTATTTTCTCTTCAAAAATCTATAGGACTGTCATTTAATTTAACATTGCTACTACAAATTTTGTAGATTATATGACCATTTTAGTAGGATCTAGTTTGGAATTTATGAGAGTGCCATCTAAGGGAGACAAGAAGCCTTGAGAAATAGAATCAAATCCTTATTGTAAAGCATTAAAAATGTGAGGCTATATAAGAATTATGCAAAACTAGCTTTCTATCCTCACTTGGAAGTATTGAAATTTTTGTGAAAGTAATGCTTATATGTTTGTAGGAACCGATGACACTGCTATAAATATGACTATCTGCCTCATTTTTTCCCCATACTGGAGCCTTTCATCCCCTATAATTTCTATAGTTGTGTGTCAAATTTTTCTTTCTATGACCTCTGTTATACTCAAAACAATTGATTCAATGACAGTAGATAAAATAAATTTCAGTCAACATCTACTTTGACATGACCAACACAACCCTTGTCATTCCTAATTTTTTTGGTTTAATGCCTCTCCATTATTTTGCAATTTACAAAAAAATTGACATGATAGATCCTATTCAATAGATAAAGGCTAGTGTGCTACCTAGTTGTCGGAGAATACAGACTTCTGATGCAATAGATGGAGAACCTCAAACTCCACCTTACAATAGAAAATTGCGGGGAGCTCTTGAAGAAGTGGTGCTTACAACACCTGATAGTTGTTATTCAAAATCTCCATATGATTTCAAGGAAAATATTTTTCTACCTGTTAATACTGCAAATGCAAGTTACAGTGGCTTCAAGACTTGCTTGATAGCTTTGGCTAAGGGTATGTTTCCTGAGTCTCCCATTCTTAATTTTAGCAAGGATAACCACATGACAAAAAATTCTTTGTAGCAACCACTATCTAATTATGTGAATGAAAATTCTCCTTCCTTTAGAATTGTAGCATCTTTTGGGGAAGAACCAATCACATCTTTTCATAACAAGAGAACACAAACCACGCCATTGCTGATTGTAGAGAATTCTGTAAAAGTCCTGAAGAAAGTAAATTTTCTTTGCCCACCCATGTTTTTCCATTGATTTTCATGAAGGGAAAGATGAATATTTTGTATGACAATGCAGAAAAGTTGAACCTTGAGCATATCAAAATTTTACAATCTAGTGCCATGAAAGGACAATCTACACCACTAGTTAACTATAAAGGTAGTATTTGTAGTGAAGATTGATCTGAGTAGTGTTGATGGAAAATCAGTTCAAAAGCCACAAAATTTAAATGCTTGTGCAATTACAAAGAGCATTGTGAGCCTCAAATTTCTACATATCCATCTCAAATTCCTCCCATTAGAAATGAGAAACCCAATATTACCAGTGGTGTGGTATTCAAGAACCCAAAACATTCCAAAGGTTTTTACTTGTTTTTTAATTTTCTTGTTTATTTACCATTTTCTATTATTTGGACTTCATTTGAAGTTTGATTAAATTATATTATTAATTTTCTTAAACTACAACATTTTAGTTTCTATATTTCAAACAATCAACATTCAAAGATCTTTGTCTCGTATTTCATTGATGAGGAAGTAGACTAAGATAATGACTCTGATCTAGTCCCTAGAATCCAAGCACAACTTATAGTTAACTTTCAAGGACATTTTAATAATGAAGGAATACTAATTGGTTTTTTTTTTTTTCAGGGTGACTTCTAAAGAAAAGGAGGTATCCATAGATGAGGATGATAACAATGGAAGCAATGATGAAGTGTTGGAATCAGATAGCTTTATAGATGACACATTAGAATTCACAGTAGCACTGTTGACCCAAGTAGAGGGCGGCCAACTAGATATGATGGTACATGTACTTTTCTGGTGTTTGAATGCAAAAGAAGTATTGTGTCTCTAGTTTATAAATGAAGTGTAGCATATGGCTACCAGAAACCACACATTCCCCCTTAAAACCCTAATCAATAGTTTTCCCTCAAAACCCACATTTCCAATAGCTGCTTCACCCTGACACAAATCTACAAGTGTTGTGTCACCTTTGAGTGACATTGTGGATTTGATAGAAAAAGAAAAGAATAAAATTAAAAATAATCTAAAAAGATAAATCAATAATATGAGAGCAGTTCCCAAGGATAACTTTAGTGGCTAATATTTGCCAATTGGCTAATCTCACTCATTGGGGACCCTATATTTGGCTAATTTTTTTGTACTTTTGGTGTGTCCATTTCGCCTGCACTTTACCAAAATTGGAATTCATACTTAGGCCAATTGCCAATAATAATACAAAAGTATTTATATTTTAGTGATGACTTCACCAATGGAATCTAATTTTTCTATGTAGTAATTTAAATATATTCATCTATAATTTTCAATGCTTATCTTAATTGATGCTCATATTCGCCAATATTTGGTGAACATTTAAGTTACACTACAAATTAAGTATGTAGATTGACATGTGTCTCTATTCGATAGACTTTTCATGAAACTTTTTATCCTTTCTCACTTTTTCACAAAATAGATTTGATTAGGGACACATGTCTCTACTTTTGGAAATTTCTTTAAAACTTGGTATCCTTTTAAAAGTTTGACTTGAAATAAGATTTAGGCCATTGTTCTAGGATCATCCAATGGTTAAAAATAACAGAGGTGCTTCCCCCAAACCACCATTCAATAATTTGGAGGGAAACTGTAATGATAGAAGTGGGCTAAACTTAACCTAAAAGCTTGATAATTTAATTAGGCTCCATATTATACTAATAATAATCAAATCATTGTTTGTGTACTCTTTCCCATGATTTTCATCAATAATGAAAGATTCACCTGGATTTTGTAGAATTTTCATATGATTGAAAAATAATCACCAATAAAATTAAAAAATTTCTTACTTAAAAATAAAAATTTGCCAATAGAAATTATTTTTTTCCCCTAAACTAATGTTTAATTCGCCAAAATTTTATACTTTTTTCAAAATGGGGCTTTCTTAATGTTATCCCTAGTAGTTCCATGTCTATTATAGAGGAATACTAATCCAATTTATCAATAGGAGAATAAGTACTAGACATGTGAAATTGAAGTATCCTACATTAGACTTTAGAAATAAATTACTCTAAAATTGAAATAGTATAAAGTACCTACAATGGAGCTAGGCTGCCATTAAAAAATTATGTTCTTGACACACTAAACTTTCTCTACATTTAATTGATCAGCATGAAATCAATTATGCTATGCAAGGGGTAATAAAAGAGTGCAAGAGTGTGATTCTCCAAGATTAAAAGAAAAAACACAACAACATCCCTACTATTGAGGAAACAATGATAGAAACGAGGCTAGCAAGAAGAGAAAGAAATTTGATCTAGCACCAATAGTACACATATATCTTCACACCATGGGAAATGCATCAGCTTTAAAGGAATTGGTAAATCTCTCAGATTGCTTCCTTGTATAGAATGTCTATGCCTAATCTTTGCACTTTGACTTAAAAAGAAATTGAAGTTTTCTGTAAGGAAGAATCTAACCCAAGACCATTTGAAGTTAAAATAAAGAAATAACAAATTAAACAAAGACAAAATTGACAACCAAATGATGCTAGTTAAAGAGGGGCCCAAAGCCATGTGTCTATAACATGCCACAAGTTGTGGCAAACACATGTGACAAAATGACATGACCCTTTAGAATTTTAAAATTTTATCTATATAGAATTCAAATAGATAGCTTGTACATGCACGTGTGAATATAATATGCAATTCAAAATTATTTGCTAACATGTATGTCCTTTAATGATGGTATACAAAGTCATTTTTGCACAGTTAGTGACTAGTGATTTTCCCATTATAAGAAAACAAAAAAATATAAACAATTCAATGAAATCGTCAAATTCTTAAAGGTTGATAATTAATCCATAATGTGATATTTTAGATTTTAGATATTTAAAATTATGACATCAAAATACATAATTAAAAATAATGTATTGTTTTGAATCAAGTGTGACATTATTAAACAATCTTTGCTTCTAAGATTTTGAATTTTATTTAATTAATTTTTAAAAAATTTGCATAAAGATTTTCTAAGATCTCTCAATAAAACTATTTATTATAGACATAGTATTTTGGGAAATTTTAATTCCAATGACAGGTTGTGGTCAAAAATTAACAAGTACCACATAGTGGCATGTACTTGCCATAAAATAATTGTAATAGAAATAACTGTTGAATATTATGATAATTAATCATAGATAATAAAAATAGAGGAATAATAATTTTTTTTTCATTATATAATATATAATTTTAATATTATAAAATAGATTATAAAACAATAGATTTTAAAATAATATTTTATTATAAATTTAATTTGAATTGAGTTGTTATGTTTTTGGTAAAATAAGAAAATATTTATAAATGAATTTAAGAAATATATTATATTCATTAAATGGAAAAGTTGAAATAGAGAAATAAAATTTCAAAATATAATATAATTTATGTTATTGAGAAGAATTAAATATCTTAATTAAAATAAAGTACATATTAATTGAAACATTGATGAAAAAATTAGATAAATAGTTTGTAAAATATTTAAATTTGATCTTAAGATTATAATCCTAAAATCTTGCCAAAAATGATGATTATGGAGTATGGCTCCAAAAAAAGGGGTCTTATAAGACCAAATTGATTGAGCCAATCATAATTCAAATAAGTCATTTATATAATATTTCTAATTAATAATTTTTTATGGAAACTTTAGAAATATGTAATTAAGAAACACTTGTTTATCTATGATTGATCAATGAGTGCAAAACTATTGATTAATTGAGTTGAATTGAATGCAATAGTACATTGCCTATGGCAAGTACAATAACATAAACTATATAAATAATCTATATTGATGACAAATTGGCAATGAAAATTTGTCCCAAAACAAAGTGAGAAACTTTACACCATACACTCATAATTGGATGGTCAAGACATATTTTTTTGGATGACTTATAACTAACATTGAGGTTGATAAACAAGAGAGAGTGATGTTTTGGAAAGAGAAATAGGTCCCGTGTTCAATATCCACTGCCATGACACTAATGACCTATTTGATTGAATTGGTAATTATCAGTTCTATCAGTTCTTTTTAATTTATTTTTAATACATACAAAACGATATTTATCATATTTTCTTCTCTTAAAAAAATATTATAATATTTTCATATTCCTTCATAAGGCGGGACTCTAGCTCTACAGAGCTCTTGCTTATTAATAGTTAGTTTGAAAATATTTATTGTGTTAGTAACAAAATTCTTATTTTTGGAAAGAACAATATTAATTCATTTATGAAATTTTTAATTGGCTAAAATTAGTAGAATTTTTTTAGTAAATATTTAATTTCATTAATAAAAAAATATATTCTTGGGCAATCTTCACTTTGATGTCCCAATCAATTATTAATTTTTTTGTTTGTTATATTCAAATAAAAATGATTGAGAATCATGCTTGTATCGAAAACAAACTAATTATATTTGTTGAAAAAATATATTTACTTTGAACATTAAAATATATATTAGTATATAAATCTATAAATTTCATAAATTGATAAATTGATAAATATTTCTAAATAATTTCTAGGTATATAATATTGCTTATGACTAATTTGCATATATTTTGTGTCATTTTTTATAATTATAAAATTAGTTTTGAATAATTTCTATATATGACTCCTTTAAAATTAGTACAAAAAATAAGTTCATTATTAAAAATTTATTTAACTATTCTCTTCACACAATGATCATTTAAGTCTTTCATTATCTTATGTAATTCACAGCAAATACATATGCAAAAGCTTATAGCACACTGGTAATTTGTGAATTCCTTATGTGTGAGGTCTTGGATTCAAATCTACCAATGCTTAACATACAATAATAATTAATTCAAAGAAATAATAATAACTAATCTAAAGCTTTTGCCAATCTTATAAAAAATATTTTAAAAATTAAAAAATTAATTAAATTCACAACCAATACATTGTAAATTAAAATTTTATATTTATGTTAAATGATGGCCCAAAAAAATAGTAACATATTAATAAGTCAACAACGAGGAGAACATTTTCCAAGTGACAGAATAACTCTCCGACAACACGGTATTTAGATTGAAAAATACTTTCGATCCACCATCACTGCAGTACTAAACTTAAATCCAATTTTGATTACGTATATATGATATTGAAACTTCAACTTTTGCAACAAAGCTGTAGAAGAAATGGTTCCCCGGGAGAATATGTCTAGTGCAATCAGAAGCAACACTAAGCTATTTGAAAACAATGCACACTTGGAACCATTCAATAGATAAGAATACCTGCAGTTATGTATAGTTAGTCAGCCTTGAGTATACTTTCTGCAGTCCTACGAGACTACATCGTTAAGATTCAAAGTATGTTAACAAGTCATCATTCATGATTCACATCATTTTGTAATCAGACGGTGCTAAAAAAAAAAATTTCAATGTTTTAGATAGCACTTTATTTTTTTATTCTGTTTTATACTAATAATTGATCTTTAAGTGTGATTTTAGATATTGATGTAAAAAAAGGTTAACACGATCTAATCTAATATAACAAGAAACAACATGGTATGTCAAAGGGATCTCATAGTTTAACTCACTCATCTTGATTGCTTGCTTTGAGTAGCACACACTGTGAGTTTAACTTTTAACTCACTCATCTTGATTGCTTGCTTTGAGTAGCACACACTGTGAGTTTAACTTTTGATTTATATGTCATAAAGATCACAAAGTTTAACTCACTCATCTTGATTGCTGCCTTAAGTAGTGAACTATGAGATCAACTTTTGATTCACTTACAGTATTGATGAGAGTATGTTACAGATCATGTGAGAGATTTGAGGAATTGTGCTATAAGAAACTAAGCTTCAGATTAGTAGATTAAACTCTGAATTTCTCTTCTTAATTTGAAGCAAACAAATATTAAAAATTATGAAAGTTTGGTACCATCAAACACCATTCCTTATAATAACTTCATCTCACAAAAGATTTTATATCCACTGATATTCGTGTTGGAATAAGTCAAAACTGAATCATTAAGTATGTGACAATGAGTTTGAGTTGTAAACAACCACTAAAGTAGATTTGTCCTCCATCTCTTAGTTAGCTGTTATTCTTTTATAGTTTATTGTCAGTTAGCTTATCAGATTGATAGGAAAGCAGTTTGTCTCCAAAACTATATAAATGAGTATCGTTGAATCAATAAAATGAATATATTGAAGATAGGAAAGGGTGCAGTAGATGTTACATGGATACTCAATAGTCTGATATGCAAACGGATTGAAGAAACTATACCTCATTGGTGTTATGACATACACATGTTGATTGGTGTCCAATAGTTACGAAGATCTGAAAATTTGGAAGCTTGACATCATACCTTTACAAGGGCTATGAGGCATTTCATGTGCAAATGGTGTTTAGTGGTGTTTAGAAGCTTAGATGATAGCTACATGATCATACCAGTAGTTGGGAGCAACTCGAAGAAGCCTTATAGGTCTATATTTTCAAAGATTAACTTCTATACAAATATACTGTTTTAGTTTATGTTTCTAGTGTGTTGAATTCCTAATTTGTAGAAAGTAGATATGGTAATAGACCAGCTTTGATTCAGTTATTGTTATTTCTTTATGAGAATCTTGGAATAAGTCAAAACTGAATCATCAAATATATGACAATGAATTTGAGTTGTAAAGAATGACTAAGTAGATCTGTCCCCCATTTCTTAATTAGCTGTCAATCCTCTGTAGTTTGTTGCCAATTAGTTTACTAGATAGTTTATCATATTTATACAAAAGCAATTTAGCTCCAGAATTATATAAATGAATATCATTTGATCAAATTTCTCACTTCCATCTTTTGCATTTCTGTATATTTGAATTTCTAATTATTCTTGCATATTCTCTGCACCAACATATAACAGCGTGGTAAGCATCCGGATCTATGTAGTTTGTCTCATTGAGATTTCTCAATATTATGACAGAATTCTAATCTACCATTGTCATACAAATTCTATGTCCCAAGAGGTGTGTTTTTAGTCATCCTGAGGTCAAAAAACAACAGCAACAATAATGTTGCTTACGATACTTGTAACTCGAAATACGCGAGATGGTTATATGGCAGAATGAATTCCAGCCGTTTTACCATTATCAACATTGTTTGTACAATATTTTTCTTTACTGTAGATAACGTCCTACCCAAAATCGTGTGGAACATTTCCTGTGCACCTTTTTGATGTCATGCCAAAATAGTAATCGGATTCACACTAACGCAAAGCAAAAATCATGATGGTACATGCATGACTCGGCTAAATCATGATGGTACTACAGGAATAATAATAGCAGAATGGCTTTAATTTCAGCAGTAAACGAGATCTTACGAATTCATTTGCAGCATTGACTATCCAAGATAAAACCTAGGTTATTTTCTTCAATAGTCTATTAGACAGAGTCTGCATATATACCAACTTTTATAAAATGATGCATAATTAGTAACAGTCTTGTTAGAGTGGGGTTGCAGTTATACCAAAAGACCAATCTATCAATGTGCAATATAAAATCATTCAACTTATTTCCAACAATCTCTCCCTCAGCATTACCAGTGTGTCTGAGGATTCAAAACTATGAACAAGCACTGATACCACATTTTAGAATGAGGTTGTCGTTGCACCAAAAGACTGATTTATCAATGCCTGATACAAATTTCCAACAAGTCTTTTATGTAAAATCCCAAAGAGATGTAAACTGATCATCTTGCTCCTCTTCTCCAGAGATGTGGTTGTGAAAGAGAAGAGAAGATCCAATTGGCACTTCATCTGCCATGTTCATTAGCAAGGTTGGCCAGTCCAGCCATGAATACACCGCCTCCTTTTTATCATCAATCCTTACAAAATCACTGGATTCAGCTTTATTAGAGGAGTTTTGTAGTGGAAGATCTGAGTCTAGGAAATCATTGTTATCATCATTAATGTTGTTCGTGGAGCACAGATGAAGCAGTTGTTCTTCTTGTGGTTGTTGAGAACAGGAATATGCAGCTTGGAAGGCGGCAACCTGAATGTCTTTCGCTGAGGAAGTTGCGGGGTGAGGAAGAGATTGAACCGATTCAGGAAAATTGAAAGTGGCAGACTCTCCTCTTAAGGCAAATGCAGCTGCATCACGTGCAGTGGCAGCCATCTCTGGTGTGGGAAATGAGCCCAACCATATCCTCCTCTTCTTCATTGACTCTCTTATTTCAGACACCCACTGTGCCCACTTCCTCTTTCTAACACCTATATAGATTGGATGTTTTGTTCCCCTCCTATCTGAAGTTCTACCTTCATTTCCCATCACTAATAAGGGGAACGAATCAGCTAGCACAAGTTCTTACTAAACCAGAGCTGAGTTTCCCAATAAATAATTTGCAGTAACTTTGACCCAGCTTCCTTGTTAAGCTAAGTTTTATGAATGCACACAATTGAATAGGGCAAACATTTTTTCTATACATGATATAATTTTATGGGCTATTTTGCAATAATCTCAAACCACTGATCTAAACAGATGCGGCTTACCAATGAATATCTCAAACACAAGGCTCGTTAATATTGTGCTAAAAAAATTCCTACTAAAGAGTGTGAAAATATATTGATATTTAGAAATGAGCTTTCAAAGAACAATAATTAAAAACCATATCCCCAACGTGAGCGAATTTCTCAAACAAGTAACTAAAAAAGTACAACTCAAACCAATATTAAATGTTGATAAAGGTGATTCTATATGATGTAAAGATTTATACAAGAACAATTTCACAAGCATATTATTTCGTTCATGAAACTTGGGAATGAGGGAAATGGTAATCACCACCACTGTTCTTGGGTGGACAATGTGATTAGCACTCAAGTCCGTACTATCATAGTATAGCGGTGAAATACTTGAGAGAAACTATTGCATCATAATACTGACAGCTAAAATCGAACTCAGGCTATATTAAATTAGACCAAGGTTCAAGACTGCCGGCCAAGTTTGTGAAGTCCAACCACCACAGTAGACAATAACTTTTCGTTTTCCTATTGTTTTATTTGTTCGCTTGCTTTGTAGGTTTTGTCTACATAATTTGGGAAAAGTTTCATCTGTAAGGTTTACAAAGACTTCATGTATCTACAATCGAGTCTATACATACCCTGCTTTTCTCCGAATCAAACCATTATTTGGTGAGCCATGTATTTTTAAATTTTTTATTTCTCTGTGTCGATAGATATTTGCTTTGTCTACTTTCTACATATATATTCGCCTCGTCCACTTTCCATACCAGCGCTTGCACTGGATAAGGTGCAATGGTATAGCCCATTGTATTGTATTTTTGGAGAGCTCGTCAAAGCATATCAACTTTAATTCTGAGTTGGAACTCGAAGATATCTTTTCAAATATAGGCTTGACACTGTGGAACTATAGAGAATATTTTTCGAGCAAATGATTCCATACTAAAATTAAAATATCAAATTTAGGAACACTTGTAGTGTCGGACTTTTCACAACATTTACATGTGTTATACCAATTTTTTTCACTTTTTTTCGTGTACTATTCCTATTGAGGTGTTCACTAGAAAGGCTAAGCGTTTTCTTTTCTTATGACATGTCTCTCTAAAAAATTGAAATTGTGCACACTTCATAGTTTGAAAACACCTTACATTAAATTTTAGGCAGTAGCTACAAGTTCTTCTAGTAAGGGATTTTTTGGGTGCCTACTCATAGAAAATAAATGTTTTATAAGCTTTTACATTTACATTATAAGACATTTCTATTGAATTAAAGTACAATTTAATACAATTTTGACCAATTTTTTAGCGTAATGTTCCTTCAAAGAGTCTTTTCTCCCAAATGACATTAGTCATCAATACTTTTCCTACTGTCGTTGGTTGATCCCTTTCTTTAAAGATGCCTTAAGAGTACTCTATGTAATCTAACAATCTACTATGTAGGTAGTAAGTAGAATTTATCCAGTTGAACCTAACATACAATTTTGGAGGAACTTAGCAACTAGTTAATATGTAACTACATTTTTAAGCATACAAATATTTTATTGTAGTTGCAACTTCCAAATACAATTTTCATTGGTTATCTCTTCATTGGACATGAAGTCCTTGCTATAGTAGTTAGTAGGTAGGAGAAGGTCAATCATCTCTTGGATGCATTTTTTGAACATGTGATATTTTATGAACAACAATGAATGGTTGTAATTTAGTTATTTTAGTTGAATCATGAGGACGATAGTATTTGCATCATTTATTTTTATTTTAATTAGTTCAACATTACCTTTATGATTTTGAGAAACTCAATTGTATATTTAGAAACTTTGAGTAAAAAATAGCTTATAATTTAGTTTTTTTAATAATTACATAAATAGAAAATTATATTATCAAAGGGTTGTACCTCAATCAATTACTTACTATTGGTACAATATGAAATATTAAAAGATATTTACCAAGATTCAAATCTTAGATAGTACTTGTAGACTAAGTTAATTTAATATCTAAATAATTCCATTACTTTTATTTTAAAAATATTTTATAATATTAAAATATATTTAATAGTTTCCCATATTATTTGAAATTATTTAAAAGAAGAAAAGAAGGAATACATAATTTGAGAATATTTAAAGAGATAAATAAAGGAAATGCATGATGTGAAAATATATAAAGAGATACACAAAGATAATTCAATTGGCTCTTACTTTAAATCATATATTTTCTTTAAAAATACCTTAAAAGAATAATAGTTATGCTATTCTTTTGTGTTGAATACAATAAGTACCTATGTAGCTTGAATTGCTTTTTTATTTTTTTTAAACATGCTTTTTGTTCATAAAGATTGCATAGAGCTAGGAATGATAACTCATATGATACACACAATATCAGGATGGATAGGTTTGGATTAAAGAGACACAATGGCTTACAAATTATCCTTACCATATGGAATTGATGATTCAAAATGAAACATAGCATCACTTTTGCAGCCAAAAGGAGGAGGCAAGGGTAAGAAAATAACAAACATAATGCAATGTGTTTGTGGCCGAAACTAGGAGGAAACAGTCAAGAAATTATTTTCACTTCGTCTGTGTGAGACTTTTATGGAGGCATGTTGCCCCAATGTAAAATCCTATTGACTAATTATGTAGATATACTAGAGATTATGGACATCAAGAGGGTTTTTGAGAATATGGAGCGATTCTAGCTAGAAGTTGTTGAAAATCTTGATATTTTAAATTAGTGTCTATTGTGGGCCTGTGTACTTTTTATTTAATTTCCTAGCTTTCTCCTTTTCAATTTGAGTTTTTCATGTTGTATGCTTTTGTTTGTTCTATTATCAACATTTTATATTTTGTTATCTTTCTAGAAAGTTGTTTCATTTATATATCTAATGTAATCATGTTGTAAAGGGTTTCACATCCCTTCAAAACCTAAATTTTCTAATCTAAAACTAGATAAAATCTAAATTCATATAATCGCAAGAAATGGTAAAATAAATGTTAGTATTTCAAATGTACTAATTTTAGCTAAAGCTAGAACATTTTCATTTGAGGCATTATTTTTTATGTATGTATAAAGTTCCTAAAAGAGGGGGCTTGACCTTGTGGTATAGAGGGCTCGAGACCAATGGAAGTTACACCCCTACTATCTAACCAATCACTTTTCTAGACAAATAAAACATCAAAAAAATCTTAAAGTTTAAATCCCTAGTATTAAAATTCAAAACACTAGTATCCACTTTACTACTGATATTATAAATGGTACTTATAACACAATTAATATCCACAGTAACTAAAATTGCCACCAAGGACACAAAGTTCATAGTTAAAAATAACATTAAAAAAATTAAAGTAATAAAAAGAACTAGGGCTAGCTCCCCTCCTTGTCCTCTAGGTCCTCCTCCTTATTTTCACTAGGATCCTCCATGGCCAGTTTCTCAGCCTCCTCCTTAATAGGATTTTTCTCGATGAGTCTTGATCCAATCGTCCTCTAGGAAGTTATAGAGGGAGCAAGTGATCTCACCCTCTTTTGCCTCATCCTTCTCATCCTTTTGCACCTATAGAAAATAAAGATTTATGGCCACTTGGTGGATGACTTTAGTAGAGAATTCCACTAAGGTGTTAACCTTTCAGCACAAGGCTTCCTAATTATCAAAAAGATCAGGCATCAAATTCTCTTATCTAAAAAACTAGGTTTTACTCTAATCCTTCCCATGGCTATGTCATCCCTTCTTCCCTCCACTCTTAGTAGCATCCTTTCTTGGGGATGTGATATCTTCCCCTAAACTTTTATCCACGGATAGGTTAGCTTCCAGGGTATCCAAAATGTGAGATAGGCTTGGAACCTCCTTACCCCTTAGACTAGGGTGCATGACCTTCCTCTTCCTTTTGGTGGACCTCCTTTCACTTTTTGTGGAGTCAGAAATCACCTTCTACTTGGGGGTGTCTTTAATTTTTCCATTTTAAGCCTTTTACTAGACCTCCTTGTAGTTTTATTACTCTACCTAGTATTAGTATCATAGTCAATAATGATCATGTTATTTTATATTAATTAGGGGCTTATTGTTCACCTTCTTCGAGGCCAAACTAGGACTAGGGTTCGTGGAGACTTTGGGAGTAACGATGGTGAGAGGATTAGCAAAAGAGGTAGGTTAAGGACAAGTTGGAATATGTAATGTTTTAACATGAAGACTTATGGAAGAATACAAAAGAATTTCCCTTCCTCCCTCTTTCTCGTAACTTTAAACACACTATCCTCCATCAAATACAAAATAAGGCATGGGAAAGATATTAGGTCCTAGTTCCTAAAATGCTTTAGAATAGGAAAATGGTAATAATACAACACTTGATGTCAATCTTTGAGGGTTATGTAGTGAATAATAGCATAGCACACAATCTCCCATGGTTTGTGTAGGTCCTCCCTAGAAAAGTCTCCCCTCATACAAATAGGATTCTAGCATAAGAATCCCTTAGAGGTTGGCACTTTGTAATTGTGAGTGAGCCATCATGTAGCTAGTAATATTCCAAGAAGTCAACTTTTTTCCCTTTCCCAACCACCGAATGAACACCGTTCTTCAACATTTTGTGTTTTTTCACAATGTTATTCCAAATTTTTGAGCCCTAGGGGAGTATCACAGTCCATAGACATTAGTATAACACTTCACCCCTGAGATACTTAGCCTTGATAATTCTACACCAAATGCTCCGAAAGCACATAAATTTTCAACAAACCTTATCCAAGAGTGCCTTATTCAAATGCCTTGTTCTTCTAGTCTTTAGTCGCCCCATTGACTTATGTTTGAAAACTTTCTCCTAGCTTACTAAACTTATTATGTTCTTGTCCTTCATTCCAAACCATAGGAAAATTCATTGAATTTTTTCAATAATCTCTTTATATCTTCCTAGGATTTTAAAGAGCAAAAGGAAGTACATAGGGAGACCCTATAAAGAGGCTAAGAGAAGTTGAAGTTTTCTTGCATTACTCAAAATTTTTCCTTTCCAAACTACAAGCTTCCTCTATCATCATTCCACCAACCCATTCCAATATTGAAAGGTAACATCATTTATTGTTAGAGGAAGGCCAATATAGGTATCCAGTAAGCACACATCATGGCACTCCACTATTCTGATAACTTTCTTTCTCAGGTCATTGTCCATGTTAAAGAAATATACTTTGTTTTTTTTTTAATATTTAATGCATCCTCTTGAAACCCTCTCATACTGGTTAAGGAGGGTCCTCCAAATAGAAAACATGGATGAAGAATATTTGAGATTGCTAGCAATACAAATAAGGACAAGATTACATCATCATAGGTATGATACTTTTAGGTACAAGATGGAAAAGGAAAATGTGAAGAAATAGTGTGCATATTCTACAAGGGAGCTGTAGAAATGGATTGACATTTCATCATAGAATTATAACTTTATGAGGATACATGTACTCATTGCAAAGACAACTATAAGTACAAAATTGTGTATTGGTTTTATGAGAAAGAAAATATGAATCATATAGATAACATCCTTTTTGAAATCAATATGAGGAGCTCTAACATAGAAAAGAGCATGTAGATAAATTAACAATCTTTAACTTGGAAACATGGGATGTTAAAACTTGTGGATGACATTATAATATTTTATTTATTCAGTAAATAAAAAATCACATAGTATGGTCATGGAGAAAAATAGTTTTCTAGCTTCAAAATTTATCCATAACCTACTTTGAGTTAAGTTTCAACAAATCAAGTAGTGAGCTTATAGATTAAGCTTCAAATAATCAACCCATAGCCTCACCAAACCCTATAGTTTTTGTAGAAGTCACAAATATGGAGATACTATATATAAATTTTATTTAAAGTATAAATAAATGAAATACAATTTATTTTAATTAAATAATATTTAATTAATATAAACCATGAGGAATTAAATAATACTTAAGTAAAGTATTTTAAACCCATTGTTGCAAAAAATAAGTTTAGAAGCATACTAAGAAATATTTTAGGATAGAGAGAATATGCTTTAATTAATTTCATAAAAAAATAAGTTTCTTAGAAGTCACGTTGAATTCTTAAAAATGCAAAGAATATAAGAACTTTTAATACAAATAATGTATAACTATTAGTCATCTTATTGTGAATAATTGAAACTAATAGTAAGAGTATATTGATGAAAAAAGTACAAAAATTTAGAATTGGAAATGGAAAATATGGTTTGTAGTTTTAGTTAGCTTATAGGTGCAAGGATAAAAGTTATTTTGGGTAGTAAATAGAGTAATATAAGTGCTATAATTTAATGTTCATCACTTCTAAGTAAGATGGTGTAACATGAAGGGGTTAAAATACATGGCATTTACTAATATTACTTACATTTTTTTTTTTCATTATTAAAAGTAAGAAATAGTGATATAGACTAGATAATGCCTTATAAGCCAACCTTGAAAGAGATATGGATTCTTGATAATTTATTAATAGTTAGTTTAAAAACAATGATCGTGTTAGCAAAATTTTCTTATTTTCCAAGATAGCAATATTAATTCATTTATGAAATTTTAAATGACTAAAATTTATAGAAGTTCTTATTAAATATTTGATTTCATTAATAAAAATTTTTTTTAAATTATTTTGTATTTTGCTTATATTCAAATAAAAATGATCGAGAATCATGCTTGTATTGAAAACAAACTAATCAAACTAATTATATTTGGTGAAAAATTATGTTTGTTTTGAGCATTACAATAGATTAAAAAATATATTAAAATAAAAAATTTTAAATTTCATAAATTGACAAATGACAATAGAGTAGAGTTATGTATATCTGGTCAGCCTTATCAAGACATCACAACACCTCACAAACTTACAGAGAAAAATGCAAAATTTTCAGAACGAGCTTATACTTTCCATACAATAACAATAGAGTAGAGTTATGTATATCTGGTCAGCCTTGAGTATACATTCTGCAGTCCTATATAGAAGATCTACGAGACTTCATTGTTAAGGTTCAAAGTGTGTTAATGATTCACATCATCTTGTAATCAGACGGTGCTAAATTTTTCTTATCAAGGTATTAGATAATACTTTTTTTTTAATTCTCTTTTTAATAATAATGATTGATCTTAAAGTGTGATTTCAAATATAGATGCTCAAAGAAAAGTTAACACAAATTTATATAATATAAACAACATCTTATGTAATAGAAATCTCAAAGTTTAACTCATTCGATCTTGATTGTTTTTTGAGTGGCACAAACTGTAAGTTTAACTTTTAAAACAGATATCATAAAGATCACAAAGTTTAACTCACTTCATCTTGATTGGAAATTATGAGTTCAACTTTTGATTGGCTTGCAATATTGATGAGAAAATGTTACAGATCATGTGAGAAATTTGACTAATTTTCCTATAAGAAACTAAGCTCCAGATTAGTAGATTAAACTCTTAATTTCTCTTAATTTGAAGTAAACAAATATTAAAAATTATGAAAAACCTGGCACCATCAAATACCATTTCTTATTACAGGATCTGTCCTCCATCTCTTAGGTAGATGTCATTCCTTTAGTTTACCAAATTTATAGGAAAGCATTTTTCCTTCAAAATTGTATAAATGTGGTACCATTTGATCAATAAAATGAATATCTGATTTTTTTCTTCCATCTTCTTCATTTCTGTTTATTTGAATTTCTAATTTGATATCAGAGTTAAGAGGATGTCAATCAATGATTTAATTGAAGACAAAAGATTTGTCTTTTTTGAAAAATCCAATGCTTCTGATTGGAGAAACTATACCCCATTGGGGTTATGAGTCACACCTTTTCATTGGTGTCTAATAGTTACCGAGATCTGAAAATCTGGAAGCTGTCCTTCCCCTTTAGCTTCTTGTCAATTAGTTTACCAAATAGTTTACCACATTTAATTATAAAAAAATAATTTATCTTCAAAATTATATAAATAATATCAACTTTAATCAAATTTCTCACTTCCATCTTTTCGATTTCTGTAAATTTGAATTTCTGATTATTAATCCATATTCTCTGCACCAACATTTTAGAGCGTGGTAAGCATCCAGATCTATGCGGTTTATTTCATTGACAGTTGTCAATATTCTGCGGACAAACATGGGAAAACTGCAGGACAGAATTCTAATCTACCGGAGTCATACAAATTCTATGTTCCAAGAAGGGTGTTTGTAGTCATCCCGAGGTCAATAAACTACAGCGACAAGAATGTTACTTACGATACGGGCTGAATGAATTCCAGCCTGTAAAATATTTTTCCTTACTGTAGATAGCGTCCTACCCAAAAAAACGTGTGGAACTTTTCCTGTGCACCTTTTTGATGTCATGCTGATATAGTAAATGGATTCACACTGACGCAAACCAAAAATAATCTGAAACCATAGATGTATGTCTCTGCAAAATAATGATGGTACTACAGGAATAATAATAGCAGAATGGTTCTAATTTCAGCACTAAAACTGATCTGAGGAATGCATTTGTACTATTGGCTATCAAAGTTAAACCTAGGTTATTTTCTTCAATTGTCTATTAGACAGAGTCTGCATATATACTAACCTTTTAAATAGTGATGCATAATCTCTAACAGTCTTGTTAGAGTGGGGTTGTCCTTGTTCAGAACACTGATCTATTGTTATCAGATGGTCTGAAGACACAACCTATAACCAAGCACTGATACCACTTTTTAGAATGGATTTGCCATCACAACGAAAGGCCGATCTATCAATGCCTGATACAACCACTCAACCTGAATTCCAAAGAAAATGCTGAACAAATTTCTAACAAATCTTTTATGTGAAATCCCAAAGAGATGTAAACTGATCATCTTGTTCCTCTTCTCCGGAGATTTGGTTGTTAGAAAGGAGAGAAGATCCAATCGGCACTCCATCTGCAATGTTCATTAGCAAGGTTGGCCAATCCAGCCATGAATCCACCGCCTCCATTTTATCATCAATCCCTGCAAGATCACTGGATTCAGCTTCATTAGTGGAATTTTTTAGTGCAAGATCTGAGTCTAGGAAATCGTTGTTATCATCATCAATGTTGTTGGCGGAGCACGGATGGGGCAGTTGTTCTTCTTGTGGTGGTTGTGAACATGAATATGCAGCTTTGAAGGCAGCAGCCTGAATGTCTTTTGCAGAAGAAGTTGCAGCGTGAGGAAGAGAGTAAACCGATTCAGGAAAATTGAAAGTGGCAGACTCTCCTCTTAAGGCAAATGCAGCTGCATCACGTGCAATGGCTGCCATCTCTGGTGTGGGAAATGAGCCCAACCATATCCTCTTTTTCTTCATTGGCTCTCTTATTTCAGACACCCACTGTCCCCACTTCCTCTTTCTAACACCTATATAGATTGGATGTTTTGTTCCCCTCCTATCTGAAGTTCTGCCTTCATTTCCCATCACTAATAAGAGGAACGAATCAGCTAGCACAACTTCTTACTAAACCAGAGCTGAGTTTCCCAATAAATTATTTGCACTAACTTTGACCCAGCTTCCTTGCTAAGCTAAGTTTTGTGAATGCACACAATTGAATAGGGCAAACATTTTTGCAATATATGATATAATTTTATGCGCTGTTTTGCAATGATCTCAGACCACTGACCAAAAAAGGAGCTGCTTGCCATTGAATATCTCAAACACGAGGCTCGTTAATATTGTGCTAAAAACAATTCCAACCAAAAAGTGAGAAAATATATTGATATCTAGAAATGAGCTTTCAAAGAACAATAATTAAAAAAGTTATCCCCACCATGAGGGAATTTCTCAAACAATTAACTAAAAATGTACAACCCAAACCAATATTGTATATTGATAATGGTGCTACTATATGACAAGGATTTATACGAGAACAATTTCCTTGATCAAACTTGGGAATGAGGAAAATGGTAAACATCACCACTGTTGTTGGGTCGACAATGTGATTAACACTCAGATCCGTACAATCATAGTAAATTGATGAAACACAATCATAGTATAGTGATGAAACACTTGGAGAGAAACTATTGCATCATAGCACTGACAGCTAACATCGAACTCAGGTTATATTAAATCAGATCAACATCAAGACTGTCGGCACAACCATCACAATAGACAAAAACTTTTCGTTTTCCTATTGTTTTATTTGTTCGCTTGCTTTGTAGGTTTTGTCCACATATTTTGGGAAATGTTTCATCTGTAAGGCTTACAAAGACTTCATGTATCTACAATCGAGTCTATACATACCCTGCTTTTCTCCGGAGCAAACCATTATTTGGTGAGCCATGTATTTTCCTAATTTTTATTTTTTGTGTGTCGATAGATATTTGCTTTGTCTATTTCCAATATGTTTTGGGCAGTAGCTATAAGTTCTCTCAAACGACATTAGTCATCAATATTTTTCCTACTGTCATTGGTTGATCCCTTTCTTTAGAGACCTTAAGAAGTTTCTATATAATCTAATAATCTACTATGTAGGTAGCACGTGTAATTTATCCAGTCAAACCTAACATACAATTATGGAGGAACTTAACTAGTTAATGTGTAACTACATTTTTTGGCATAGAAATATTTTAATCTAGTTGAAACTTCCAAATACAATTACCATTGGTTTTCTCTTGATTGGAGATGAAGTTATTGCTACTGTAGTTAGTAGGTAAGAGTTGGTCAATCATCTCTTCGACATTTTTTCAAGATGTGACACTTTATGAACAACATTGAATGGTTGTAATTTAGTTGGCTTAGTTGAATAATGGGGATGGTAGTATGTCGTTTCATTACATCATTTATTTTAACTCTAATTAGATCAACATTACCTTCTTTTTTTTTTCGAGAAATTCAATTGTATATTTAGAAAGTTTGAGTAAAAAATAACTTCTAATTTATTTATTTTTAATAATTACATAAATAGAAAATTATATTATCAAAGGGTTGTAGCTCAATCTATTACTTACTATTGGTAAAAATGACAATATGAAATATTAAAAGATATTTACCAAGATTCAAATCTTAGAAGGTACTTGTAGACTAAGTTAATTTAATATCTAGTTAATTCCATTATTATTATTTTAATAATATTTGACAATATGAAAAAATATTTAACAGTTTCCCATATTACTTGAAAATATTTTAAAGAAGAAAAGAAGGAATACATAATTTGAGAATATTTAAAAATATTTAAAGAAATAAGTAAAGGAAATGCATTATTTGAATATATATAAAGAGACACATAAAGATAATTCAAGTTGTTGTGTAGACTAGGTTATAAATCAGATTTTTTGGAAAAATACCTTAAAAGATTAATATTTCTACTATTTTTTTTGTGTTGAATAAACTATAAGTACCTATGCTAGTTGAATTGGCCTGTTCTAATTTTTTAAACATGTCTTTTGTTCTAAAAGATTGCTTAGAGATAGGAATGAGAACTTGTATGCTTTGCCAATATCAAGATGGGTAAGTTTGTATAGAGGAGATGTGATGGTGTACAAATTATCCTTTCCATCTTGAATTGATGGGTGAAAATGAAACATAGCACCTCAAAATAGGAGGGAATTGTATCACTGTTGCTCAAACACGACAAAATTTGTTTGTGAATAGAAGTGGGAGGAAAGGGTCAAAAATTTGATTTAAGTATGGATGTGTGAGTTTTACAAAGGCATGTTGCTTCATTGTAAAATTTTATCAATTAAATATCTAGATATACTATAGATTATGGACATGAAGAGGGTTGTTGAGAATATGGAGCAATTCTAGCTTGAAGTTGTTGAGTTTCTTAAGGTTTTAAATTAGTGTCTATTGTGGTCCTATGTACTTATTTTATTTTTTTTCATGGCTTTCTCATTTTTTATTTCAGTTTGTCATGTTGTATGTGTTTTTCATTCTATTGACAACATTTGAGATTTTTTTATATGACCAGAGTTGAGTACCATTTATATATCCAATGTAATCATGTTGTAAAGGGTTTCACATCCCTTCAGAACCCGATTTTCCCAATTTAAAACTAGATAAAATCTAGATTCATATAATCAAAAGCAATGATAAACAATAATAATTAAAATGTACTTATTTTAGCTAAAGCTTGAACATTTTCATTTGAAGCATTATTAGTAACATGGTTGGTACGATATTTTAAAATTGTTGTAAATATTAATAATCATTGTTGGCCTAAAATGATTGTCAAGGAGGTTCTATGCAAGAAGAAAAATTGAGATTGCTAGATATAAAATTGAGGACAAGATTACATCATCATATGTATATGTAGAAGATAGAAAAGGAAAATGCAAAACAAATAGTGTGATATTCTACAAGAGTGCAGTAGAAATGGAATGGCACTTCATCATTCAATTACAAGTTATGAAGATATATGTACTCATTACAAAGAGGGATATAAGCATAAAATATTGCATTAGTTGTTTGAGGGAAAAAAAATGATGAATCATATAGATAACATCCTTTTCAAAATCAATAAGATGAGGTTTGAAATGGAAA
The DNA here is from genome assembly GCA_028749045.1 of Cupressus sempervirens. Lineage (NCBI taxonomy): Eukaryota > Viridiplantae > Streptophyta > Pinopsida > Cupressales > Cupressaceae > Cupressus > Cupressus sempervirens. Next base: position 782,851,144 of record CM053792.1, read on the forward strand.
AGACCATGTAGGAAAATTAATGATGTCTGTCTTGGAAAAAAAGGATGTTAAATCTTCTACATGACATTATAATATTTTAGCTATTCACTAAATAAAAAATCACCTAGCATGGTCATGGAGAAAAATAGCTTTGTAGCTTCAAAATTTTATCCATAACTCTAAGACATTACATATCCTACTTTGAGCTAAGTTTCAACAAATTAAGTAGTGAGCTTATAGATTAAGCTTCAAATAATCAACTCATAGCCTCCCCAAACCCTATAGATTTTGTAGAAGTCACAAATATGGAGATATTGTATAGAAATTTTATTTTAAAGTATAAATAAATGAAATAGAGTTTATTTCAATTAAATAATAGTTAAGTAATATAGACTGTGAGAAATTAAATAATACTTAAGTAAATTAGTTTAAACCCATTGTTGAGAGAAATGAGTTTAGAAGCATAAAATGAATTATTGTACAATAGAGATAATATGTTTTAATTAATTTCATAAAAAATAAGTTTCTTAGTGTACACCACAAATGAGGCACACTTCTATAAACCCTTATTCTAAATAATACCCTTGAAAGAGAGCATCTCAAGAGGCATATTATAGCTCTCTATCTATAACATGAAAAGGTGCAAAAAAAATTATGGTTTCTCTCAAATGAACCTAGCTTTTCAAACCCTTGCAAGGTGCACCATAGAATACAATATTCAAATATGGGAGAAAGAGTGGTAGCATCCAAGAATCACAATGCAAGTGCAATGCAATGCAAGCTATACTAACATGAAATGAAAGATGAAGATAAGTTAATCAAAATATGAAGAGTTACAAGGCTTCCTACTTAAGTTATGTTAGCTACTCTAGAGCTTAAGGAAAACTGAGCCAAGAATACCATAATGCAAGTAGAAAGAGACCTAAGCTAAAATACAAGAGAGGACAAATTCTCTAAGTTCTCTAAAGCTCTAAAAGTACCTAGAAATCATGGAGCATAAGATTAACAAAAAGCATGAGGTTAGAGGATAAGGGGAGAGACTTACCTTTTAAAGATAAAAAGATGATTGAGACTAAAAGAAAAGGGTGGTCTAATCAAGGGTGTAGAATGCATCTTGAGTGATCCATGTGCACATGAATCTTACCTAATCAAGATTGACGGTTAAATTTAAAGAAGAAAAATATGCATGGAAAAGAATAAAAATACCTCTCACATAGAAGAGTTTGCTCCTCCTATGAGACAAAAAACTTTACTGTGAGACAAAAAACATTATTTATTTATTTTTTAAATAGAAATAATGCTTTTCATGTGCACACTTAGGATAAGTGGGTTTTTGGAGACTTTATCTGACTAAAAGGGAGTGAGTTCTTTTAATTAATTTGGAAATTATAGTGGTCAAACCACTAGTTATAATCAATTAAATAGATTTCTAATGATTTGATCAAGAATAAATGATGGATACATTAAGAAAAAATTCTAGGAAGGGGGTTCGTTGTCTAGATGACCATTTTTGGATGATTAAATTTTTCCCTCTTTGACAGAGAGATGAGAAAAATATGACTCTAAAGAATAAAGTGCAGAGAGATAGAAGATTCTAAATGTAGAGCCAGCTACCAGCAAAAACTGAGAACTAGGAAAGAAAAATAAATAATATCAACACTTGTGACAACAACTAATATATCAAGCCATGTAGCCAAAGCAATTAAATAGATCAAGAGAAAATAAAAAGGTCAAGGATATGATCCTAAGAAATAGATATCCATAGTATAAATGTAAATTTGTAGCAATGATACAATATTCCTACAACCTCTAGATTGAAATTGAAATAAGATTGAGGAGATGCAAAAGTGAGGTGGATTTAGATCAAATCAAGATTAGAAAATTTTCATAATGAAAGATAAGAGATTAAGATCAAAGAGTGACTACCAAGCAATGAAGATATTGCCCATTGTAGGAAAATTATATCAGCAAAAGAATGAAGTGAATGAGAAGAGCGGAAGACAATAGAAATGAAGAGGAGATAAAGAAATGATGAGTGTCCTAGCAATATTCAATAATTATGGCTTAAGAAGTCAACCAACTATGCAAAAGAAGAAAAGAATTTTAAAATGCAATTTTTACCATCAAGAGGAACCTAGATTTAGATTTTGTTCTCGATAATAGATCTTGCATGTCAAAATAAGGTATGGATTCAATTTTGGCACAAATATGAGGAGTTCAAAATTTAGTTCAAAATAAGTCAAAAGATAATACAAGGAGCCCAAAAGGGTAGATAGATGTCATCATAAGATTAACCCCTTGCAATGACAAGATAGAAAAGAGGCGAGAAAAAGAGAAGAGGATATGACAATGTATGATCATGAAGAATCATGAGAAGATGAACATGGTTAACTAACATATCCATGGAAGATAAAGAAGACTCTCTCAATATCCAAATACAAACCTAAGCTAAAATGGCCTTAAAATGAAAACTAGTATGCAAGGTTCAATTTAAAGGGTTATATTAGTAGCTCCCATTTTTTATCATTGAGCCTTATTAGGGACATCATAAGATCATACAATCATCATTAGTATAACTACAAGGATATGAATAGTATCTATATTAGCTAGGAGTGGGGGAATCCAACCTATGCATCAAAGGCATAAATGCAAATATGGCATTATAGTTAGATTCTCTAGGTTTAATGTAGCCATATTATGCTCACATAGAGACACAAAATGTCAAGATAGCCATGATCACACACTTGAAAAAATATACAAGGATGATATGAAGTTGATCATAAATGTCAAATGGGGCAAGTAAGATTCTCAACACACCTAAGATCAATAAAGTATATTCATAGGTAGAACAACAAGAAAAACATGCCCCATGCCCCAAGTCCTCTAGCTCATGACATCCTTGAGACACTATTAGGGAGGGAACACTCACCATGAAAATTGCCATAGACAATGCACAAAGAGAAATAAAGCTAACAAATCTCAGCTAGTTTTTAGTTTGTGCATGTGTGAAAGTTACATGACTATTTCCTAGGACTTAAGTGTACTAGTGAAAAGTGTCACAACATCCTATACTATATCTAAAGCATCTAATTTGAGTGTTAAAATATGCTTGATGTCAAGGGGAAGTGTTGAAAAATACTTTTGAGAGAGATACCATTGCCCTACTTTTCACCCTGTAACCATTTTGCAAAAGTGGAAAATTTTGTGTCTTAGATAAGCCTAGGTATGTCTGGGTCTAGTTTTAATTCCCCTTAGGTGAAAAGAGTCTCCATTGGATTTTCCATCTTCCTCTTCTCCCACACTTCATGGTTGGGTGGTTTTCCTTCATGTTTTTAGTTTATGGGTAGCTTAGTACCTAATTTGATGGAAATTCTAGTAGTCTCATAATGGTTTTGACATTTGAGTGTTGACACACTTAACCAATTCTCAAGATGATGTCGAGTATAATACAAATGTCGAGCTACAATGAATGTGAAACCAAAGAATACTTCAGGTGCCGAGCAATCTTCAGGTGCTGAGTGAACTTCAAGTGTTGACCAATCTTTAGGTGCCAAGTGAAGTTCAAGTGCCAAGAAAAGTATAGGTGTCGAGTCACTATAGAAGCTGAGTGGAACATAATTACTATAGGAGCTGAGTGAGCCAATTTTCCAATATGTGTCGAGCATCAGCAAATAGTATAATCGAGTAACATAGAATCAACATATGAGTGTGTGCCTTCACAAACTCAGATGTAAACTATTTTTGGATCCAACATAGGATGAATCTCAAAGGATCTCAAAGATAAGAACAAATCTTTTGCATTACCTATGCAATCAACATGCAACCAATAAGAAAAATGGAGAAGTCATGCAACCAATAAGAAAAGTGCATGAGTTGAGAAAGAAATGAAGAATGAATATGGATTGTAGATTCATACCTAACCCTAAGTCTTCAAAATCTTTAAAAGGAGGATGAAACCCCATTGTATGCGTGAATGAGAGAAGTGTATGGGTGAACTATAGCAAAATTTAGAAGAAAGTGTGAAAAGAATTAGAATAACATAGCAATGTTGCAACATTAAGTTGATCAAGAAAAGAGTATCAAAATATCGCAGAGTGACATATCAGATCAAGCAAGGGTCAGATCAGCAACAGTAGAACAAGGATCTAGAATCAGCAATTGAAGATTGCAAAGATATCAAGTTAAGGACTTTCTAATACTCTCTAGCAATTGTATTAGATAATAGAAATCCTATGGACTTAGGTTGGCCTAGCAACCATTTGTAAATCCTTTAACAGGGTGGCATTCCAAGTGAATGTATTGAAATACTTTAACTAGGCCTACTTTTAGTAGGGTAGTGAAATCCTTTAACCAGGTAACTTTTAAAAGGGTGTAAATTCTTTAACATAATAGGCCTTTCATAGGGTATACCATTGGAAGTGGTAAAACATTGTAACCTTGAACAGTTACACATTACTGCAATGATATTTTGTGGGTGTCATCCCCACCCCAGTTTTACCTTCTAATTTTGGAGGGTTTCTGGGTTACCAAATCTTGTGTTATCTATTTTCATTCATGTCTTTGCTTTCATGTTTATTAGATGGATTAGATGCATATTAATTTTTTTAGCTAAAAAGGTTTTAGAGGTTAAATTTAGATACTTCTAATTTAACCCCCTCCCCCCTCTAAGAAGTGTATCTTCCCACTTGTAAACTCCAACAATTGGTATCAAAGTCTAGTTCTCTCAAGGAGGAGCCTTACAGCTTGGAGAAAAGATCTAGAAAATGGAAGTCTACAAACTTGGGAAGATCATAGAGAATTAGGCAATAGATATACAACTTGTTTTACATGCATTGGAGGAAGCTAGAGTGGAAATGAGAAAATCCTTAAAGAGAAGAAGAGAAATTGCCTAGCTGAGAATGACATACAATACAAGGAGATTGTCACCTCAAAATTGTTTTCAAATGGATATTTCAAAGAGTTTGATGCAACAATAGTAGACCTAATGGAGAAGAATAGAGCTCAAGTAGAAAAAAATTGAACTTTGAAGATTGAACAAGAATCACAAGCCATAATGCTTTGTGAATGACTAAACAGAAGAAAAGAGCCATTGAATAAAAATCCATGATAGAAGATGACAAGAGAAATCTTACCAATAGATTGAAGGAAAATAAAATTGAGTTTGAAAAAATTTGTAACATGCAGCTAGACACCTTAAGCCAGATGATGAATGCACATCATGAGCTAAATATGAAAGACATTGAGATCTCTACACTGAAAATGTAAAATGAACAACTCCAAAATTACTTGAAAAGAGAAAAAGAAATTGTACAGAGCTTCAACAAACCTAATGAGGCAATCAAGTACTTTGAACAACTATTTAAATCACCAAGGTCCAAGAATGACACTTTAGGACTAGGATACACTAGCACTGAAGAAGGAGAGTCATCCAAGACTACTGAAGAAAGGTGTAACAAGGGTAAGAACACTAAACCTACTTGGCATTTCTATGGTAAAAAGGGACATACTTCTAATGCATGCAAAAGTAAGATGCCCATTAGTATGACAAGCCTAAAAATGCAAGTTATTGTCACAAGTGCAAAAAACAAGGACATTAATCACATAACTGTAGGACTAGGACTATTAGAACACCAACATTTGAAGGTCACTGCTATAATTGCAATAAGTATGGACATAGAGCTTTTGAGTGAAAATCAAAGCCTAAGTGGACACATAATCAAACTGCAAAGGGAAATAACTATTGACATCACTACAATTGGGATTACAACACCAGATATAGCTATCATTACTATCAAGAATATGGACATGTTCCTAAAAATTTCATAAGGACACATTTTAAAGGGAACTACAATAGATGGTTAAGTCAAACCACATGTTTCAATTTCTCAAAGACTGGTCATATCAGAAGGAATTGCCCAACAAGGTCAAAGGCACCCAAGTCAGAAGTCAACAAAGGAAAAGAGAAGGTAGATGTTGAACACATTAGAGGAGAAATGAATAAGACATGGAAGTAGAAAGATGAGTGTAGCTCATCAAATGAAGGGATCACTTCACCTAACAAGTCAAGTGGTCACAGTTCATCAGACTGAGCAAGAGAAGGCATAAGGGATTGATTTACTAAGCTTTATCATACATTAGTTCCTAAATAAGATAGTATTGAAAAGAAGAGATCAGCATGATTAGAGATGCAAAGTTGAATATTCAAGTTTTCACCAGTGTTGTCGAGTCATCCTTACATGTCAAGTGAATGTCAGTATATGTTGAACTGCTAGTAGGAGCCAAGTGATTGGTCATAGCCGAGTTGGCAATAGAAGCTGAGTGAAGAGGAAATCTAGTTGGAACTGAGTGATGGAAAGCCAATGGAAGTCAATTTATGCTAAAATATTTAAGGAGCCAAGTGTACAGTTGTATATGCACTAAGAATTTAATGTAATGTTTTGAAGAGTATAAGGTCAATTCTTTTATCATTTCTTATCATTCAAATGCAGAGCAAGAATGAGAAGAGCATAGAAGTGATTGACAAACAACAATTGAAGCTTTTGCATAGATTTCAACAAAGATCAAGCACCATTTTCATCGATCTAAGGTATTCCTCAAGTCTTGAGTTGCACAGTTATAAAGTTTAATATCTTTTGAAACCCTAGATTTGCAATATGGCTTCCAATTCTAAAAACCCTAAGGAAAAGGAAGATTTTGAGGTTTAGTTAGTTAGCAATGAGGTTAAAAAACTAGATTTTAGGCTAATACTAGAAGTTGCATATAAGAATGACCCTGTGAATGCATTATCCATTATTCTGCCCAAAGTCGTGATGGTGCAAGATGTTAGGAAATGTTACAATTGCAAGTTAGGAGCAATAAGAGACATGGATATTCATCAAGAATATGATAAATTGTGTAAAAAGGGAGTGTTAAAGGAAGAATTTCAAATAGTTGAAAGAAAGGGCTTAACCTGAGCCCTAGTTTTCTCCACAGTTTTCAAAACCAAATGGATAAGAATTTTCCTAAGAAGAATACATGATGGTTATTTATGGTTAGAAGGAGGACCTATCAAGATAGCAAAGAGAATCATGCAAAGGGTTATAGGTTCTCCAAACCTAGATCAGTACAAGACCCTACAAAGTGATTCTAAGAAAGCTATTGAAAAGAACACTAGGGAAAAATGGAACAAAAGAGGCATGACTATTTATACAATCATAGATCCCCTTCTGGACTTTGTAGTAAGAGTTATATCTCACAAGTTCTATTAATCAAGCAAATTGAATAGTGTTTCATGCATTGCTGTGGATGTGGCCTACAAAATTTTCAAGAAGGATCATACATATGATCTAGCAAAATTGTTATTACAACAGATCATGGAGAATTTGGGAGCAATAAGAAGATCAAAAGGTGTTCAATGTAAGTTTGGATCAATTCTGATCTATATATTTTGCTATGTTCTGGAAGAATTTCCCTCTTCTGGCAAAGTAAATTGGAAATTAAAAAAGTCAGCTATTACTCAAATCAATGAGTACATTGAGAAAATGGGAGACAACGTTGAATGTCTAATGACCAATTATATTGAGGATTTCAAGAAATCCATGAAGAAAAGACTAAGTATACCAGTTTCCCTATTGGAACAGCACATCAATGATATTTTTTTCTTAGTTGATATTGGTTGTAATTATATCGAAGCAACAATTCCAAGGGCTAGATGGCTAAGACCATTAGGATATGAGCTAAAATTTGATGAAACATCAGCAAAAATCATAGCATTGCTTGTAGAAGAAATTGATAAGAGTGTCCAACCTTTTGGAACATAATGATGTTGCAAAATCCAAAGTGGAAATGGAGTTGAAAACTATCTCCACATTAAAGAAAAAGGATAAATTGGTAAAACAACTTAAGAAAATATTTGATGAAGTTGTTGATGTGGAGGAAGATGATGGTGAAGAGGAACATCAACCTCTTGCATTGACACAAGGCTTGGGTGAGGATGAAGAAAAGGAAGAAGAAGAAGTTGAGAAAGCACTAGGTCAAGCTGAGCCCAAGAAGAGAAAGGTCAAAGCTCAGCCTATAGCCCAACCTAAAGCAAAGAAGGTTGCAAAGCCAAGCCAAGCCAAGCCAACTACACTAGTGACAAGAGCCACCATAAGAGCCTCAACTCAAAGGGCCAAGGAGCAACACAAAGAGAAGAAGAAGACTACTAAGCTTACTGGTCCTATACAGAAGAAACCAAAGAGAAGATATGTTGCACAACTAGAGTTAGATGATGAGGAAAGGATAGAATCTAAAGATATCAGCCAATTGAGAGTGTAAGCCATACTCCTAAGTCAAATATTGATAAAAAAAAAATTATAATGTTAGGAAGAATGCATATTTTTCTAAATTGAAAAATATTGATTTTAATAAATTGAGTAGAGAAGATTAGAATAAAGTTAAAGAATCAATATATGCCATTATGGCAGAATTTAAGAACACTCCTCTTGAATTAGATAATACAATGCCCACGGAGTTATATGAAATTGTTTAAAATAAGTGACATTATTGTTTTAAAATGGAAAAGGAAATAAGAGAGTCCAAATTGGCACAAGTGATGCCAAAATTGACTAAAAGTAAAATAACTAAGGTGAATAAGAAACATGGGAGAAATTTTACACCAAAATATAGAGCCTTCAGCATCTTGCAAAATAAAATTCAAGAAGTTGCCAATAAATCAACAAGATTGTGGAAGTTGATATATGGCTTGACTACTATCAAGGATGGAGAAGAAGATCCCTTTAAGGGACATAACACTGAAGAGAATGAAGATGCAAATAAGCTTGAGGCTAGTAAGAAAAAGAAGGTAGATAAAATAGTGGAGGAAATAGAAAAAGAAGATGAAATAGAAATAGTTGAAGAGCAAAAAATAGATCAGAGTGTGCAACACACACAATTGCCACCTCCTAGCCCTCCACATGTCATCTCTACATCTGCAAATATGATAACTATAAAAGATTTTTATGAAAAATCTTGTTAGAACATCAATCCATTGATTACAGAGGATCTCAAAAATATCCTTGACCAATCCACTCAAAAAGCAATGTTATGTACTAATCTAGTATTGGTTAGTGTGGATGAGTTGTAGAAAGTAGTAGCTGACTCATCTAGAGATAAGGTGAATCCACAAGAACCACCGTCTATCATCTCTACAGCTACTATTGTTCAACTTCTAATTCCTACATCACTAGTTCCATTAGCCAAACTTGACATATCTAGAACAGTTGATATAATGCTACAAAGGCCAACTGCAGAAGAAAATAAAGACACATCAACAAGGCAAACAAGACAGATTGCTACATATGTTCCTATAGTAAAAAAAAAAAAAGCTACACCTCAAATAATTATAATTGATCCAAGGAGATTAGATGAAGACAAGGACACTTGAAAGGAGAAGAAGCAAGCTACCATACAAACATTAGTAAATCTACCAACTATTGGCACTCCTACAAGAGTCCTTCAGTAGCTAAGCACTGATGCAATACCATTGCAAATTTCTACACCAGGCTCAAGATCTACCAAGGTTGCAAGGGTACTTCACTATGGAGACCCTACATTAGATGAAGAAATAGAGATACCCAAGTTTGATTATGCAATTATGAGCCTTGAACAAATAAACATCATGCAACGGGCATTAGAGAGGAAGAGGAATCAATAAATACTCAAGAAGGAGAATAAACAAAGGAAAGCATTACATGAAATTAAGGACATCTTTTTGGATGCCTTTAGCTTGCATACACCTAATGAAACCAAGCCTATATTGGAACAACTAACAAATATTGTAGAATAGGTGACTAATGAAGACCAAGAAACCAATGGGAAAATTTCAAGGAAAAGTAAATGAGAAAATATCAAGTGAAATAGCACTTTCATAGGTTGAATTAGAAAAGAAGATTGAAAAAGTAAAGAAAGTACTTGAGAATGTATTCTCAATATACAAAAAGTTGTGTGATTTCTCATATTTCACATAGTAAACAAGCCAAAGGATATTAAGCCTGGAGTGAAATCTAAAGATTTCAAGCACTCAACTACTAAAAGATCTAGCTTAGAGTGAGAAATATTTTTCCCAAATGTTTCACACACAAAAAGAGTTAGTTGTATTGATAGCGAAAGAGGCCAATATCAAGGCCAAACTGATGCAAATTCAATCTTCCATTACCCCACATCTGAAAGTACTCCATAAGAAACAAGCCTATGTAGAAACTGTTCTAAAGAAAGTTCCTAATCTTTCTACCTTAGAAGGACTTGTTCATCTTGTAGTAGAGACAACCATCCAACACAAGTCCTTGGAGACAGCTTTAGACAATTAAGATGCATCTCTCAAGATGATTATGGAGGTCAATAAAAAAAATTTGGAAAAAAATGGTCTTAATCCTTAGAACCCTTTGACATAAGTGTGAAAAAAGGGGGAGATTTAATAAAGGTGGAGAAATAATAACAAGAGTGAAGGCATAGTGTGTAATTAGAAAGGGGGAGATACAATGTTTTGGGGGAGTTGTAAATAAGAATGGAAGATAATACAGATACAGAGTAAAAGAAATAGAAATAGGGTACATATATATAGAAACAAAGGCAAAGAGTATCAGATACATCAGCATGAGACAAATTCACCAAAAATAATTTGGTTTTAGGAATGGAAATGGCACATCAGCTTAGAGGGAGTCACAAGATTTTGAGGTATGCAAAATTTTGAACAAGTTTTGAAGTTTTTAACAGAATATGTAGTATACTAATAGAGATTAGATGTATAATGGTTAGTTAAGTGTTTTTGCCACTCATGTCAAAGGGAGAGATTGTTAGTCTCATAATGGTTTTGACATTTGAGTGTCAACACACTTAAGCAATTCTCAAGATGATGCCAAGTATAATATAGATGTCAAGCTACAATGAATGTCGAGCTAGAGAATACTTCAAGTGTTGAGCAATCTTTAGGTGCCGAATGAACTTCAAGTGTCAAGCAATCTTCAAGTTTCGAGAAAAATATAGGTGCCAAGTCACTAGAGAAGCCGAGTGGAACATAATTGCTATAGGAACTAAGTGAACCAATTTTCCTATATGTGTTGAGCATTAGCAAATAGTATGAGCTGAGTAACATAGAATCAACATATGAGTTTGTGCCTTCACAAACTTAGATGTAAACCATTTTTAGAGCCAACATAGGATTAATCCCAAAGGATCTCAAAGATAAGAACAAATCTTTTGCATTACCTATGCAGTCAACATGCAACCAATAAAAAAAATGGAGAAGGCATGCAACCAATAAGAAAAGTGCATGAGTTAAGTGAGAAATGAAGAATGAATATGGATTGTAGATTCATACCTAACCCTAAGTCTTTGAAAGCTTTAAAAGGAGGAAAAAACCCCATTGTATGTGTGAATGAGAGAAGTGTATGGGTGAACTATAGAAAAATTTAGAGGGAAGTGTGAAAAGACTTAGAAGAATAGAACAACATTGTAGCATTCAGTTGATCAAGAATAGAGTATCAGAATATCACAGAGTGACATATTAGATGAAGCAAGAATCAGATCAAAAAGAGTAGAAAAAGGATTTGGAATCAACAATTTAAGATTACAAAGCTATCAGGTTAAAGACTTTCTAATATTCTCTAGTAATTGTATTAGATAATGGAAATCCTATGGACTTAGGTTGGCCTAGCAACCATTTGTAAATCCTTTAATAGGGTGGCATTCCAATTGAATGTACTGAAGTCCTTTAACTAGGTCTATTTTTAGTAGGGTAGTGAAATCCTTTAACTAGGTTACTTTTAATAGGTGTAAAGTCTTTAACAGGACAGACCTTTTACAAGCCAAACCATTGGAAGTGGTCAAACATTATAACCTTGAATAGTTACACATTGCTGCAGTGATATTTTGTCGGTGTCATCCCCATCCCACTTTTACCTTCTCATTTTGGAGGGCTTCTAGGTTATGAAATCTTGTGTTATATTTTTGTATGCATGTCTTTACTTTCATGTTTATTAGATGGATTAGATGCATATGAATGTTTTTAGCTACAAAGGTTTAAGAGGTTAAATTTAGATACTTTTGATTCACTCCCCCCCCCCCCCCCCCACCTCTTAGAAGTGTATCTTCCCACTTGTAAACTCCAATAGATTCTTGCAACATGCAAAGGTTATTCAAAAATTTGGGCTTGTTCATGGTTTATCATGTTTTATTTAATGAAAGAAGGAAGCTTGCAAAAAATCAAGCATTGCCTTCTCCTTGGTTGGTTTTCAACCCATGAAGGAAATTTTTTGTGAAGAGTAATAAATGATGTTTACGGGCCTATGCAAGAAGATGATGAGCTTTCCTATGGAAAATATCTATTTTCACTACAATATTCTACCTTGGGAAACATTCAAGATTAATCATGGCACTCAAAATCATCTTAGGCAAAAAACTCAAAATTGACCTCTCCTCAGTGGGCTTTTGACCCATGAAGTACATTTTCCATGAAAGGCAATTGTAAAGAAAAGAAATAAAGAAATGGGACCATTTTTGGCTTTTGCAGTCCTTTCAAGATTTTCTAAAACCAAAGGAAATATTAACTCAAAGAATAAAGTTTAAAGGAAATCCTGGGAAATAAAAGGGGAATCATCTTCTCCTCGAGGGGATTTCAACCCATGAGGACGATTTTTTGCATTCAAGAGAAAATCAACTTTTTTAGCAGATTGGGCCCACCAATTACACACAAAATATCTTAAGATGATAATGGAAATAATCTAACCATTGCGAGAAAGGTATACTAAGTAGAATTTAACTAGGTAGATATTTCCTTACAGTGTACTCTATTCATAATTCTCTGAAACTTAATGGAAAATGGAAAAGTAAGTATGAGAGAAAGGAAAATTACTGTTGGGCTAATGAAAATAGTGAAAAGATACCAAAATATCTATTAGAGCTCCAACATTTACTATTTCAATGGATTTATCCTTTAATTCATTCATGTGGTGCAAATCCTGAAGACTAACAAATGAATTGAGACTCCTATATAGATGAAAACATAATAGTTATTCAAACTACCACTTTTTCTTCAACTATTATTCTGTTAAATTGCACAATGCTTTCAAATTGTCTGTATTTGTGAATTCAATATCTTGTTCTTCATCTACATTCAAAATTTCAATTTACTTCATTCTTAGATAGAATGGTAACCAGATTTGATAGGTTTAATGGGCTAAATGGAATCAAGTCCACATTGTAGAATTTTATGTATACTTCACTCCATTTTTATGATATGCAAGATTTCCAAAGGAAGTTGAAATCAGAGCCGATTCATCCCATAACTGAGAAGCTCTAAGGAAGTGGACTAGTAGAGGCACCTAGTTTCCCAATGGTAGTCCAAGCTCCAAAATTGATTTATGAATCCATAAGTCACTAAAATCTGGATACGAGACAAATTGTGTTACCTGATCATACAGTATTAATCTCCATTGATAGGAAAACTCTAATGAATTGCCTCTGAGTTCTAGAATGGGAGGATTTTTTGGACTTGACAATAGGTTGAGCAGTCTTTGAGTTCTCCACAAAGAAAATGGTGTGTAGGAGGGAAATTATGCAATCCTAGTTTGAAAAGCTGTGGAGCGCCAAGAGTAAGGTCCCCAAAACTTTATTTGGTACTAATCTCAAACTTGATATTGTAGACATTCTGGTTCTCCTATATAGACTAAAAGGTGAGATAGAAGCTTTAAATTTCATTGAACAATATTTCTTTCTGGTACAAGCTATTTTCTTAGATACCCAATATATTGATTGGGCCCATGAGGTATGTGAAAATCTTTCCAGGGCTCTCAGTGTCACGAAGTTCTACAACACTTTCTATATGTCTTCCTTTTTTATTTATATGCTAGCATCTTTATAGTTATGGTTGAGCCTTCCAAGAATAGAAAACTTTCCTAATGATGTGAAGCATTATGAATTATATCCATGTTTGCAATTACAAGATAGTTATGTGGAGTATGTCAAAGTTAATGATGCATTCACAATAATAATTTGCAGGGAACTCCAAGGATGCCCAGAGATGAGATTCAATCTGAAGGAAATGACATCTATTCATCAATTCAGAAGCTATTTTATCTAGTTCTCATCCTTCTCATATTTGCATCTTGCAGCTTTCGATGGATTCCCCCTAAACCTACCTAGGTATCCGAGCGACATGATCATGTTGATAGAGATCATGAGGCAGGTGGTCTAGGTGAATGTGCTAAGTGGAAGCTTGAAGAAGAAGGGATATGAGTTCCCTATGAAAGTAGGAGCTTTTTGTTGTGAGCCCCAGTCTTATGCAAAGAATATGCTCAAGTTGTTTGAGATGAAGTGCAAATTGGAGATGTATGAGGTCTTGAGACCTATGTTTGATCCAAATGGATTTTCTAGGGATGTGTTGCAAATTGGGAGTGTGATCAAACACATTACAATGGTTGAAGATTATTGGGTAGATTGTAAAGATCAATTTGAAAGTCAAGATCGTGCTTTTGCCAAGCTCATAATGGAGCAAATAAAGACATATAATATCAATCTTAATGTTGATGGGAAATATATGTATAGTAATACATATCTCACTAAGTTAAGAAACATTCCTATCAATTCAGAGCCTTATGAGGATGATGAGGAATATTTAAACACTATGATGGCCCAAATCATCAAAAGAACTGGGAAATGGGTTGAATGGACAACCAAAAGAAGTCAGAGTAAAGGAAAAGCCACTCAAGCTTCTCCAACAGCTACAACTCCCTCTTCCTCCTAGAGTGCTACACTATTTGTAACTCTAGCTATGAGCTCAACCTTCGAGAGGAGGTGAACAACCTCTAGAAAAGAGCATCCCCATAGCTAAGACTTTTCATGATGGCTCCCTCCCAGTTATTGGAACCCAAACTAGTGCTGAAGAGAAGAAGATGGAGGAGTCAAAGGATAGTGATGTTACCTTAGTTCCCTCTCCTCATGTTACACCAGTCTCCTCTTCTCATGTTACACCAATTCCCTCTCCTCATGTCACCCTAGCTCCCTCACCCCATCATAGCCCAGTTCCACCAGTAAGTGCTACACTTCTAAAACCAAGTGGCTCCCTAGTGTAGATAGTAGATTTGGGAGATGGAAAGAGGAGTAGCAGTGAATGTACTAAATCTAATGAGACAACAAAGAGAACCTCAAAGGTGGAGAAAGACCATAGCTCTTCCAAGCTCATTTCTCAGGCCTAGAAGAATCCCTTCTCTTCAACTAAGATGAAAATCACTCCAGTTAAGAAGAAGATGTTTAGCATAGAAGCACTCAGGATAGCCTCCATGGTGATAGGCACTAATTCTTGGTTAGAGGATACTCTGGAGAGAAAGAGAAAAAGGAAAGATGAAAGTGCCCCTACCAAGGATACCATATCAGTCACAATTCATTCTAGATCTGCATTAACCAAGGTGAAGAAGTAGAAAACCTTGTCTATACCTGGGCAAGATCTAGAAACAGGACACCTAACAATGGAGATAGCCAAGCCTAACAAAGAAGTAAGAATTGAAGATATGACTACTAATAATTTTACTATGCACTCGGTGGACCTTGGAGAGGCTAGACATGACACCAAGGTTGGCTTATGGAAGTTAACCAATGAATTAATTGAGGGACAATTGGAAAGCCTAAAGTTATCAAAAGTTAGGATGAAGGTTGAGATAGAAGAGTTGAATAGGTTCATCAGACAATTGATCACTCCATTGGTAACTATCTTCGGAGTACCAGTAACAAGAAATCCTATTGTTGTGAAAGTTCAAGCCAATATCTCTCAACTTCAAGAAGATAGGCACTTTGGCCAAATTGGCAAAGACTAGACTGGGAAGCTCAAGAATGAGGGAGTCTTTATTATAGAACAAATTGATAATGTTATCTTAAGATTAGAAATACATAAGGATAACATCTTAGAAAATAGTAGTACTTTCACCAGAGAAAGAACAAAGAGTGATTATTGTATCTCTCTTCTAAAAATGATCATTCAAATGAAGGCAAAGGAAGCCATTGAAGCAAAAATCTTTCCAAAGGGAGACAAACCTCTATTCGAATGGCTTCAAAGCATGTAGTTCAAGTCAAAAATGTTCTTATTCACCAAAAAAGGACTTAAGGAAATAGAGAATAAAGTGAAGAAGACTCAAGATAGAGGATTTGAACTCATGAGGGGACTACATACAGATTCATAGACTAGTGGCCAAGGGAAATCACTGATTGGGATAAATGTCATGAAGGAGAATTTCTCCAAATTCTTAGATAGTCTGACTGAAAGTAATCAAAAAAAAGTTGCAAAACTCTAGAAACTCAGTGGATGTATACACATGGCTACAAAGGAATTGCCAAATCGATTGAATGTTATTAAGGAGCTGGATAGGGAGCATTCTAAGTGGCTCTTGAGATACACCAACATACACATGCCTAGGCATGAAGAGCTAATCCCAATCATAGTTGCTACTAAGGCCTATAGAACAAAAGAAGAAAAGGGGAAAAAGATGAAGTGATTCACATTCTACCCCCTTTTTATTTTCTTACGTAATTATTGCAATATGAAAAACTAGTTTCTTTCCATTTGTCATTCTTTGAGGAGATGAACCAATTGAAATTCTATTGTAATGGTTATCTCAAAATCCTATATGTATGAAATTGAAAGATTAATAAAAGGTTGGAAAATTTTTGGTGTGAAATAATTGATGTTGCAGAGACAATTGAATGGTATTTTGTATCAACTATTTTTTGTTCCATTTCTATTGGTTGTTAGTTATATGGTTTCTATTTTATCTAGATTGAAGCAATGAAAGAACAAAGTTTCATTACCCTGTTTCAAGGTAGCGAACAGATGTGATAAGTAGTGTCATTGCATGTTCAAAGAGAAATATCTTAAACATGTTTCCTTTCCAGTTAACTTCTTCCTCTCTATAGTTTAGATCCTAGTTAATTCAGTTTAGTATTAGTTTTTATGCTATTTCAAGTCATTAAGCTTTGGGAGTTCATAAGATGTGTTAGTTCATGAACTTAATCAATTCTTCATAAACTTTTTTTCCACCTAAGTTAGATCCTATTTAGGTCTAGCTTGGTTTTACCTCTTCTAACCTTAGGTCAAGAGCACACACCATATTAGTTTTAGAAATTAAACATAATTCATTGCAAATCTACCATAGGGAGTTGTACCTATTAATTCAGAGAAAAGCCAGTCTATCCATAAGTGGATTTTCAACTATTTGTAATTAGATAGTGTTCATAATTTGGGAACTCAAGAGTCTAATTAAAGAAGAAAATTTTTTTTTACCAACATATACCAAAGAAATTAAAACTCAACAAGGAGACCTTGTGAAGCTTATAAAGTTTGTGCTTGCTAGATCTAGATGGGAGTAATTTCCTAGGTACACAAGGCAAAAGAAATCTAAAATTAATAGATAATGAGAACAAAGAAAATTTCTCATAGACATAGATGCAAGGGTCTTAGGTAATATCTATTTGCAATTTTTTACCAATAGGCTTGACTTCACTACCTCTTAGGGAAGATCATATCATTTTATTCAAGTGTCTAGCAAGGATTAAGATATGAGGGCCCATTTGGTTGCTGGAATTAGATAGGAATTATCAATTTTTATTCTTAAAGTTATCTAATCCATTATTTTGGTGTGTAAATTATAATTGGATTTGGATAAAAGTTAGAATCTAGTATCCCCATTTACCCTCAAATCTAGGATTTGGTCTTTCATCTAAATAGGTGGAATTTTTCTAGTTCTAATTTTAATTCCAATTTGCCAAAAACTTTGATTCCATATGAAGTGAAATGATTTAAAAAAAGTCTTTCTACCTATTTGACTTTCATTCTATTAACTAGAAAAATTATCATTGTTGTTTGCCATAACCTTTTGAGCATGCTTTTCATAATCTCTCTTTGGAAAAGGCTACCACTCATTTCCCAAAGAAAGGTTTTCATTCTTTTATGGTGTCTTAAATTTTCTAGTCAAGATTAGTTTATTAAATCAATAGGTCTACGGAAAAAAATGCAAAATCAACGGCCCAAATCAATGTGCATTTGGATATACATAATCCATATAATTATAGAGTAAGTGAAAGTGGGTTCATAATTATAGCTGAAGCTTATTTATAGGAAAAACTTGGAGTTTATGCATTTCTCTAGAAGAAAAGAGAATTCATGTCTAACTAAAATATCATACCAAGAATCTTGGGATTTTATTCTAAAGACTTCATGAAATATGTGTCAATTACATGGAGTACTATTTATTGAAGAATTCTTATGGAATTTTTTCTCAAGTTCTGGTGGGTTCTAAATTTTCCATATGCCTAGAAACTGGTGGAAAAGCTTATAGAATTGAGCATATGTAGGATATGCAATTATATTACTGTATTCTCTCTAAAAATATTTGGATTTTATACAAGAATGAGTGTTTTGATAAGATCGATGATTGCATTGATATTTGTATTCATCTTCAAGCATTGGTTTAATGTTAATCTATTCATGACATTTTTTCTATTTTTAGAGATAATGTGTATGAAATTAACATCTTCATGATTGTGTTTTACATAGAGGATGTGTATGAACTAAACATATTCATGATTCTTTTTGGTTTAGAGATCTAATGTCTTTGCAATGAATTGAATATTTTTTTGGAACTATTTTAAAATTATTTAAAGATACACATAGTTAGAAGATGCCTTTTATAAATGTTTCAATCATAGATGTTAGAAGATGTTCTTTTACATAAAGTGAAGAAAATAGTTTGGAGGGAAAGATATGACATGCATTCTAATTTCAATTTTATCTTTGCTTATTGTTGTCGGTATTCTAATTCTAGAAATGTGGAACCAAACATAAGAAATGTGTATTCTTATTATGAATTCTTGGTGAACTAAATAGTTGAAACCAAATTCTGAAAAATGTAATCTAAATTTCAAGTTCTAGAACTTCAAATCTAGATTTCCAAAGTCCAATTCCTTAGTTATATTCCAGCAACAAAATAGGCCTGGGGGAGTAGCAAGCTGGTGGATAAAAAAATATGGATGTAGCAAGGACTATATGGATGAAGAGTTCCTAAGCTAGGGAGAGGGTAAAATAGACATACAAAGCATGTTTTGAATAAGAAATAGAATCAAGTGTGTGTGTGTGTGTGTGTGTGTGTGTGTGTGTGTGTGTGTGTGTGTGTGTGTGTGTGTGTGTGTGTGTGTGTGTGTGTGTGTGTGTGTGTGAGAGAGAGAGAGAGAGAGAGAGAGAGAGATCATATAGCATGAGTAGTGAAGTCCAATAAATGAGAGGGCATATAAGAGAAGTAGTGGAAGCCAATAAGTGAGATGGCATGAAAGCGTGTAAGCTAAAAGAGTAGACATGTCAAGGGGCCTATGAGAACCATGTTTTGTTTTGTGCAGTCAAGGCCAAGGGATTAATTGGATAGCATAAGGATGGTGTAAACTAGTTAGGATGAAGTTCATTTATGTAGGCTATGAAATAAGAAATTTCATGATAAGGAAGAAATTGATAAGATAAGTAATTCTTAAGAATAGCTCAAAATTTTCAAGATCAAAGTAGAAAAATGGAAGAACTATGCATGATGCTTGATTGCTAGGTTTTCATCATGGTACTTATCCAAAGCACCACAAGAAATGATTTTCACCATAGAATTAATTTATTTCTCTTTATTTTTTCTACCAAGGTTCCTATTTACTAGATTTTGACTAAGGCACAGTTTGTAACTTTTTTTTTTTGTTCTTCCTATTTATTTATTTTTAATAGTGGTGGACGATGGAAAGATAAGTCATGATAAGCCAACAACCTAGAAAGATATGCTCAAAGATGTTTATAGGGCTCAAATGGAAATGATATGGTAAAATAGCTATATGGAGGATAAGGTGTTATGATTTCGAGGGATAGGAGGATGGATAGTAGGTATGTATAGTCTTGGAAGGATTGCATAAGTTTATGTGAAAAAGTGGGAAAGAGTAAACATTTCAATGCACACCTTGAAGGGTGGTGGAATGATAGAGGAATGATAGAGGAAATAGTTTGAGGATTTGATGTATGTGATAGTATAATAATCTTGGAAGAAGATAAAGTGGAAGGATTTGAAATCTTTTGAGAAATTTGTGGGGGAGTAAGTGTAGTGGAAGCCTTTTGAAGCTTGAATGTCAACTTTGATTTATTTTCAATATTCAAGTCTTTCAAAATAGAATTAGGAATCCATTTAAATTTTTATTTTTCATTTCATTTGGATTCTTTAGCAAATTTCTTCAATGATGATTTAGGAACCCATAATTTCTTTGATTTAGCTCTTTGAATATTGGACCCTTGTGGTCTCTTGAATGTTTTTTCTTTCTTTGTATTCATGTATTGACAATTTGTATGTGGATTATCATGCTTGATCTTAAGTTGAAAATCTAAATTTCTACCAAAACACTTGGGATTTATGGATGGATAAGGAAGATATGGCTGGTTAGGATGGTTGAGTGGATGGAAAGTTTTCAAGGATGAATTGCTTTGTTGATCTTAAGGTATAATGGGAGAGCTAGGAGTGGAAGTAGGAGATAGAGGAGCATAAGGTCCCAATAGTATGGAATCAAGGTTTGAAGGCTTTAGCTTTGATGGATAAGGACCAATGATAGAATTAAGAGATGAAAAGGGAATAGTGAGTAGGAATATCAACATCTTTGGAGTGAACAATGTGACCAAGGCCATAAATAGACTCATGAGTAGCTTTTTTAGGATAAAAATATTTGATAGGAGTATTTGAAGCTTGAGCATAGTTTTGAAAGGGATATGGAGATGTAGAACAAGAGGCGATATGTTGATCTTGACAAGTTTCTTTAGATAGCATACACATACTAATTTTTTCTTGATCTTCAATAAGATCATTATGAGTATTGAAAGTGGTTTCTTCATCATACTTGGGAGATGGAAAATATATAAGATAGGATATAGAGATGTGACATTTTGAAGGAGATGAGAGGGTGATTGATCTTGATCTTTAGTTATAGCTTTAGCTTATTAAGAGTCATCTTTACATCAAGCCACTTCTAAGGACATAGGCGAATGTGGGGCTTGTAAGATGGAATCTTTAAGAGATGGAGAAGTGATAATTAAAGTACAAAAAATAGGCATAACATCTTATAAATTTTTGGGATATTTAGTCTTAGTAGCATGGAAAAGGTTTCCAACCAAGTAAAGGTTATATTTTATTTCTTTTAGAGGTAGCCCTTGATGGTACACATTGTCAGTGTGAAAAGAATTGGGATCATTTTTAGATAGAGGCATGTTGGGAAGGTTTCAACTTTTGGGAGATGCATGAGTGTTATAAAAACTAGAGGTGTCAAGGAAACCATTACTAGACATAGGTTCATTAGCATGATTATTCTCAAGGGAAGTATCTACATCATATGAGTCTATAGAATTTGTAATGCTAGCTACCTTTTCATCAATAAGATCTTAAATTTTGTGTTTCAATGTAATTCAATCTTAATTACTATGGTTACTTTCTCAATGATAATAACAATATACTTCCAAGAATGGATTTCCATATGATCTAGACTTAGGAAATGTGATGAATCCATTATGAAGAAGTCTTTGCAAGATGGTATCATAATAATATTCCAAGGGAGTGAATGGCCTCAAAAAACTAATCCTAGGTTATTCTTTTTGTTTCTCAAGTGTATGGTGTGCATCCATGTCTTCACCATAGTGGTAAAAGATCTAGGCTTTTCATTAATTTTTGGGTAGGCTCAAAAGAGGTATCACTTGCTTGTTCTCTAGACAGGTCTTTAGATCTCGAAAATGAAGACAATTGATGTCTTGGAGTAGAATATGTAGACATTGAAGAAGATGAATTACATTTATGTAAATGTGTTAAGGAATATTAGTGTGAGGATGTGACTATTTCCTCTCATCTTTTATCAAGTTTAGACTTCAGTTCTATAATTATGTTCCTAGTGAGACAAAGGCATGCAAGGTCATGTATCTTTTTTCTCTTCTTATTGACTATATAGCTCTTGAGACTCTTTAGTGGTATGGAGAAGTTCATGATCATCTATACCTATTTGAGGTTTGGAAGAAATTTATTTGAAGCACATAGTGGTAGATAGACAGTCAAACATGAAGGAGACTACTACAATCTAATAAGGTGACACAAGACAAATTGATGTCCAAACTAGAGAGGTAGAGTGTTCACTTGTGAAAGAGAAGTAGCATTAAAAGAGTATCTTATCAAGAAAAGTTTCCAAGAAACTTATGATACTAGCAACTAAAGTCAAGAGCTAAGAAAGAAGACAAATAGCCAAGTAGCCAAATAGATGGAGAAATCAAAATGACAAGTGAACAACTTTCCCAATTAAGTAGTGCAGTCAAGAGATCAAGGTAACCATTTAAGAAAAAATAATTTCCTAGAATGTTGACATACACAAAGAAGATGGAAAAGACCAAGCGTGATAAGACCAAAGATCCATTTTAAGAAAGTTCAAGCACTAGAGGAAGCACAAAGAAAATTCAAATGTTGCACTCACTCTAGTGAGAAACACAAGAAAAATGTTTGGACTTGAAGTTTTGACTCGAAAGAAAACATTTTTCTTTTTTTTCTTTTTTTTTTAAAAATTTATGTTTTTTTAGATTTTTTTGAATAAAAACACTCAATGAAAGTATGCAAAATGGAAAAATTACCGAAGCTTAATTTTATAGACATGTTTCCTTTTGTTTTATGTGTGAAAGGTTTTAAATATTGAAGTACATCAAACACACCAATGAACTATTTAGGTTTCTACTAGGATGTACAAGTTGACCTAGGGGTTGTCCTCAATATTCACAAGGTACGTGAGGCCCAAATTTATAGATGAAAGAGAATATTTCCAAACAACTGAGAGGAAATGGGCTAAGACAACCTTGGCCTTCACTTCCAACAGGTATAAATTTATTTTGGGTTTAGCGAAGATTGACAATATTTCTACTTCCAAGAAGCTTATCTTTAGATTCAAACCACGCTATTTATCCTCTATTAGAGGAAGGGAGTTGTGATCATCCCCTAGAGTGGTCCATTCTCTAGGAAGGCCCATCTAAAAGTTAAATCCAAGATCCCATATATTTCTTCCCCTAAATCTCCTTAAAAAAGATGTAAGAATAAAGAATAAATAAGAAAACCTTGGGGATTAAAAGACAAATAGGTCTATTTTAAGCCCAAATCCAACAATGAATGATTGATTTTAAGCCCCTTTTTCAATGTTGGGAAGATATGCCTAAAATACTGAAAAAAGAAAGAAATTATTTTACAATGGAAAAGAAGACAATGATTAATATTTACAATACAAATAAAATGGTTAGGAATGGGTGCACCTTGATTTCATGCTTTCATTTTTTTTTCTATTTTTTGCTCCTTTGACCAAAAATTGCCTTCAGAAGCTTCAATCAAGTGCATAAAATTATGAAGAAATGTGATATTTCAAGGAAAATAAATTAAAATAGTTGATTCCATTCAAAATGACAAATCATATCATACATTTCACTTTGTGCAAATAAAGTGCAAGCTAATCACCAAAATGCCTTTTTTTTTTCCATTTTTTTGACATAGTCAACAAGATTAGATTTCTGTTCTATGATTTTTGCCCTAAAAATAAAAATTTAAAGAAGACGACCTTGTTAAAAAAAAGATATTTCCAAAAATGTAAGAATTTTGGAAATATCTCTTAATTTATACTCTAGGGATCTATTTGATTAAAATAATCCCATTTTTACAAATAGAATTATTGAGTCGTAATATGACATCTAAATTTAAAACACAAAGAACTAACCCCCTATGTAATTCATAGACCTTTTCAAAATGTATTTTTTTCTAAAAATATATATGTTTTGTGCCCAAAAATGATTTTTCATGAAAAAAATGAAAAAATTATAACTCGTACAAATAAGCTCCAACAAATCTAAATTTTTTTTCTAAGCTATCTCTAATCCATTTCCAACTTGAAAAAAAGAAATCAAATACAAATAACAAGCCATTTGGAAGGTATGATCAAATTGTTTAGAACTTAGGGTTTTGGCCTTTAACTCAACCTTCATTATGGTTAGCCTTAAAAGTCATAGTGAGAACCCTGCAAAAACCACTTGATTAGATGGTATAAGTATTTTTTTTTAAAAAGTGGAAATGAAACTAAAATAAAAGCAAGTTAAACTACTAAACTAAAAAAAATGCAAGAAAATGGAGCTTAAAACCTAGTTCTAGACCCATAGTGGGTGCCATAATACGTATACCAAAAAGTAGGCACACTTCTATAAACCCTTATTCTAAAAGAATGACATGATGAGAGAGACTTGAGAGGTGGCTTAAAGGTCTCTAGATATGACATGAAAAGGTGCAAAATAGTAGTGTAGTGGCTCTCAAATGAACCAAGTTATGAAACCCTTGAAAGGTACACCATAGAATGAGAGATTCAAAAATGAGAAAAATAGTGTTGGGATCCAAGAATCAATATGCAATGCAATGTAGGCTAAGTGAGAGATGAAAATGGAAGCTAAAAAAATAAGATGAGAGTATGAAAAATCCTTCCTACTTAATCTATGTGATATATTCTAAAGCATAAGAGAGAGATAAATTAGATATGGCATGAAGCTACTATGAGAATCCAAGTATGTGGATGTAGATGCTAGAATATTCCAAGTTCTCCAAAGCTTCAAAGTCACCTAGAAATTATGCAACACAACATCATTAGAAAGCATAAAGTTAGAGAATGAGGAGAGATCCCTCCCTTTTAAAGGTAAATGAATGGTTGAGACTAAGAGACAAGGGAAGTCCAATCAAGGGTGGATAATTCATATAGAGTGATCCATGTGCACAAGAATCTCACCTAATCAATATCAATGATTGAATTTTAAGAAGAAAAAGATGTGTGAAGGATAATAAAGATTCCTCTCTTATAGAAAAGTGTGCCACTCATGTGATACATGAAGACTTTTTCTTTTATTTTTAAAATGAGAATACTTCTTTTCATACGCACACTTAGGGTGCGTGGGATTTTTGGGTCTTTATTTAATTAAAAGGGATAAATTTCTTATATTTAAATAGGAAATAAGATTATAGTGGTGAAACCATATGTTATAATTGAATAAATATATTTTTCAGTATTTGATCAAGAATAAGTGATGGCTAAATGAAGCACAAATTCTAGGAAGGGGGTCATAGTCTAGATTACCATTTTTAGGTGATTACACTTAGAATCCATGTTAAGAAAAAAAAATTAAAAATAGTATATGCACTTTTAATACTAATAATGTACAAATATTGACCATGTTATTGTGAATGATTGAAACTAATAGTTAAAGTATCTTGATAAAAACATATGTACTAAAAATGGCAATTGGAAAACGAAAATATGGTTTCTAGTTTTTTTTTTCTTATAGATGCAAGGATAAATGTTATTTTGGGTAGTAAATAGGTTAAGATAAGACCTAAAATTGAATGTAAATCACTTTTATTTAAGATTGTGCAATGTGAAGGGGTTAAAATACATAGTATTCACTACTATTTCTTACATATTTTTTCATTATATTAATATCTATATTCCTATACAAAATGAATATTTTAAAATTTTAAAAGTAAATTAATCAAGGTGATATCATGCATGGCATAGAGAATCCCCAAATTAGTATTGTAAGCCCCCAGCTAATAGCCTACACAAAAGAAGTACGACAACAACACAAGAACTAATACTAAAATAAACTCATTATTCATAAAACAACTAATTACAACAATGTATCAAGTTGTAAGGCCTTCCCAAGATGTAAAAATATAAAGAAAGAAATAGTTTTGTGAGACCTTGAAAGATCCAAATACTTCCAACCCTAGCTAGCTTAGATCTATAATAACATAACAATCTAGTACAAACTCCAAGGAATATCTAAAATTATTCTCGCAAGTTATCAAGCAACCTTCTTTTTTCCTTAGCCTGTAATGCCTCTCATGTTTGCAATATGTACCTTGGCATATTTTGGATTTGAGAGATATTTTGATACACATGATTGGATGATATTTGAGATGACATGATGGTTAGATAGTATATTTTGATTGTCAGTATCATAGATGTTAGATATGATGTTGTTCAATTTGATCATATTTGCATGATGATGTTTATTGGTGTGACATAATGCTTCACGATGATATCTAGTAATTTTTTATTTAGACATATACCTTGTTATGATTATATGGTGGACTTATTGGATTCCAAATACAATGATTTGATGCTACGTTTATTTTCTTCATTCTTTGTTTGAGATCTTTTATGATGCAGTAAAGTGATGTAAATAGATTATTTTGATGCAATTAGCTAAATGGTTGATTATGTGATTAATGTATTTATCACTTAGGCTAGATGATAAATATCCAATTACACTTGATCATGTTGTTTAGTATGTAGGATCTATATCCTTGACAGTGGCACATGGAGTTATTTATTTAGTTGTTTATACCTAGAAAATGTTGTCCCTATATGGGTGACATATATTATTTAATAATTAATTAAACCCTCTGAAGATCTAATGAATCTAGATTCATTTGCATTTAGATATCTGCATTCGATCATAGAAATTATTAAGAAAAAATGCAATTTAATTTTTAAGGGTATTTTGGGTTTTGATTTTGTTATTTTAATTACCAAAAGCTTTTCCATAGTTGAATTCCATTTATTTGGAATAACCCAATTTTTTTGGGCTAAAGAGGGATTTATTTTAGTGAGCTTGTTATTTCCCTATTTTAATATTTCACTTTTAGAGTGAATATATATCCCAAAAAGGGAATTATTCTTGACTTCTAACTTTTTGAATTAGAAATTTGAGAGAAAAATCCTAAATCCTCTTTAGGAGGTATTATTGTGTTACTTGTTTCTAGAGCCATGAGCATGAAATCATTATGAGATTGGTCTAATTGGATCCTACTTAGGGAGACCCTAGTTTGTGAAGATTTTTGGCAACTTTTGGTGAGCGAATATTTTATCATGGGCATTCTAATTTTACTCCTTTTGTCTATGAGGTAGGGATCTTCCATTTTTGAATCTTCTCTCCATTTTAGATTCTATTTCTAGTACCAATATGTTAGGAGGCAAAGAACTAGTGTTTCCCTCCATTATTATATGTTGGCTTTATCCAGTTGGGTGGGTATGAGCATCTATGGATTTTTGATGTGGGGTTTTAGGGTTTTGGATAGTAATGCTCTTCATTTTATGATATGGACTTCAAACCCAAATTTTATTAGATATTTGGGGGTTTTATTCCCATTTGTGAAAAGGGTTTCAATTTCATTAATTTTTGTCAACATTGGTTTTTGGTCTTTTTTTTACTTCACCTTGAATTGTGTGTTGCCCAATCTTCTTTGGTGTTTGTTTGTATAATGTTGGTTGTGGACTAAAATTATCCACAAGGAATACAATCTAACCATAAATGCTTTCTTGCATTGGGATTTGTAGAAAATCCATACTCTTGGCTATGTTCTCGATTGAGTGACTTGATACTTGGTTTTTAATTATCGTTTCTTATCCATCCCTTTGGTTTGTATGATCATCATGTAGTTGGTGCACCCAAACATGAACATGTGACTGTGTACCTTTTGGGTTCTTGTGAGACCTAAACTCCTTGTTTCTTTTGGCTGAGTTATGGTCATTGGGGTTGGGTTGGGAAGCTTCATTTCTTATGGGCATTCATCATGTGATGAGCATGGTTATATAGGGTAGACTAGTGGAGAGGCTTCTCTTATAATCTTAGGTCATGTTCCTAACAATATTGACATGAAGAAGTTTTTAATAATTTATAACTAGAAATGAATTCATGGGTAATTAAACTAAGATAAGAAAATATTACATACCTGTACAAATCATCTGAAGGTATGTGCCCATTCAATTTATCCAAGGGCCAAGTGTTTGAATAGTTCATCCAAGAACATGGTGTGATGGCCTCCTGAGGGAGAGTTTCCACATGATTTTTATCTTGGGCTCTGTGATACCAAGTGATCCACTCTCCACTAGAGTCCCTACATAGTAGACATATAAATTGTTTGACCATGACCTATTGTAGAGCATTATCTTATGATCTTGATTTCAGTCATCTGTATTTTTTGACATGAGTGTTAGCCATGGATGACTATATTGTGTGTGTTTGAGGTTAGATCACTATCTCCATCAGCACAACACAACTGATCCTATAGGTTCCACATAGTTGGGAGGCATAGCTACCTTTACCACTGCTAGGCACTAGCGTACAGACTTGGTCTACCTCTAGGTTTAGTTCCAGAGCTGGATCCTTACATGGTTCTCTATATCTTCTAGAGTATGTTTTCCATGTGGTTTATGTTATTTCAATTTATTGAGATAGTTGATTTATACACGTGTATGTTCATTGTGATGTTACTTTTTTGCATGATTACACTAGATGCTATGGAGTAGATGGTTAGCTATTTAATTCTCCTTTATTTTTATTTCATTTTAATTTCCATGTCCTCAAGTGTTTAAGCCTCAATTTATGTGTTTCTAGTACTCCTCAATGTGGAGGAATTATTCTTACTAAACCTCCATTTATGCATTTGGTTTTTTTCATCCCTTTTTGTGCCAAAAATGTGTTTCCTCGTACGAGGAAATCATTCTCTCACATGAGGCTTTCTATATTCTCATACAAGAGTACGTACTCTAGTATGCAACCTAGTGTTTACTCATGCAAGAAAATACCACCTTGCATGGCTAGGTACTCTCTTGAGTGATTGAATATCTACTTGTACAAAGGAGATTTTCCTCGTGTGAAGGAGTGTTTCCTTGTGCAAAGGAGAGTTGCCTCATGCGATAGTGAGTTTCCTTTTGCAGGGCATGATACTTTCTCATGCAAGTATGTGTTCACTCATGCAAGTCTGCCTTTTTGTCCACCTTTGGGAAGTGTGTTTGGGTGTCTTGGGTATCCTATTGATTGTGCACCTTTTTTCATCTTCACATACCACAAACTAAGGATTTCTTATTTTCTTAAACTTTCCTGAATGCATTGGTTAGTAGTGACACGTCAAGATCATTGGATGTTGGGATTTCTTGGTTAAGTCTTTTGTTGCAATCTTTTATTTGCTTTCATGTTGATGTTGTTTGAATCCGTGTTTGTTACTTTAAAAAAAAATGTATTGGATTTTTTATCCTTGTTCCAAGGATCTCTGGGCGGGACATTACATTTGGTATCAGAGCCCATGTTGCAACACTGTGATGTTATTATTATGCTCCCACTATGATAGTGGATATTGAATTACTTATGTATGGATATTATACTTAAAGGTGCTTTGATTTGATATTCATGTACACTATTTTTAGTATCTGAATCTTGTCTTTGTATCTCTTAAAGGATACCTCCTGCACATAGGTTAGTTGGTCAAAGGAATACCTGAGACAACCGTGGTGAGGAACATAATGAAGAATGCCACAAAGAGGAACATTAGGAAGAAATGGAAAGATAGGGAAATAATCTAGGTAGAGTTGAGGCATCCATGCCTCTACTAAATGATCTTATAGCAAGGTTGGGACCTTGAGTTGAGAAAAACCAACATGACCATGGCTAGGGAGAGGGATCTCACCATGGAGACTCCAACATGTCAGATCCTAGGGGTGCAGAAGAGTGAGGGTATGAACATGACCATTCTTGCACACCAGTAGGTGATGGAGATGACCATAGGAGAGGATGTGGTTAGGATGTTGGATATTCCATCCAAATGGATATGATGAGAGACCTTCAAAAGTCTAAACTACCAATGTTTAATGGCCTAGGAGGAGGTCTTAAGGCCAAGACATGGTTACTAGATATGGGGAATTGTTTCTCCTTGCATCCATATGAAAGAAAAGTAAAAGCTATTGTGCTTTTACATAGCTAAGAGACCATAGATATGTATTGTAGGATATGGAGAGTGACAAGCTCTAGATCATTATAATAGATCTTACTTAAGAGATCTTTGGGGAGAGGTATAGGGAAAAATTTATATCTCCACAGTATGGAAAGGCCCATGCTGATGAGTTCCATGAGCTCAAATAGAGGAACATGTTAGTAGATTAGTATGAGAGGAGGTTCTTTGGGATAAGATAGTATTCCAACTATTGTTATGATGAGGTACTCCTCACACATCATTTTTTTAGGGGTCTTAAAGACTCTATCATTGGGGATGTTCATCTTCACCAACCTAGGACACTTGCACTCATCACTGAGAAGACAAGAATTGCTAAGAACAATATGGCTAGGGGGTTCAGTGTTAGATTAGGTTCTCAAAGCCATAGTTCATGATCTAGAGGATAGAGTGTACCACCCCCTTAGACACAAGTCAGTTAGCACCCTTACACAATTTTTCATGGTTTTCAGGATCAATGATGCCAAAAGTATTGGCAGAAGGGTGGAAAGAGTTTAGGTACCATAGAAGGAAAGGGGTGTGACTAGAGTATAGGTCAGTAGTCCTGCTAGAGTCATGCATCTCGAGGTAATCAGTAGGACTCTAGCAAAGAGAGTGCACCATATTCTAGTGCTTCCCAAGGTGGACGTGGATCTAATTCTAGTTTTACATGAGCATATTTTTCATGTGGTCATATTGGCCATTAATTAGGAGAGTTTCCTCAAAAGACATCTTCAAGACCTAATAGAGGTGTGGCCATGTTTGAGCCTATTATGGGTGACATATGCAAATTTCACAAAGTTTTTGTAGTAGTTGAAAATCTCTAAGCTAAACACTAGAGTATCATAGTGGAGGCTACATGTACATTACATGGTACTGATTCTATAGTATTAATTGATTCAAGTGCTTTATATTCTTTTATTTCACCATCCCTTATTCAGCAATGTGGGCTAGTGGCTCCATGATAGATTGATAAGTGGGATGTTATGTTAGCTACATGTTCCAAGGTGACTATGGATTCCATAGTTAGTAGGTGTGGTTGGACTTGGGAACCTTCACCACCATAGTTGATCTTTGAATCCTACCCTTAGGATCTTATGATATCGTGTTGGGTATGCATTGGCTAGCCACCCATCAAGAAAATATATACTACCAAATAAGTTGGTACAATGTTTCAATGACATAGGTGATTAGGTAGAGCCTATAGGGGTCCAGTGGCTAGTATAATTTTGGATGATCTCAACAAAGCAACTGAAGAAGAGTTTCTGACATGAATGTCAAATGTTTGTAGTCTTTTTCATTCACCTTGAGGAGCCTGGGAGTTATGAGGTGATGTTGGACAATCACCCACTCCTTCATGAGTATGCAGATGTATCCCCTAATGAGATACTAGGTATTCCACTAGAACATGACATTGACTTTGGTATTGATCTCATTCAAGGAGAGGAGTGTATTTCATGAGCTCCTTATGGTATGACTACTTAGGAGTTGAGTGAGTTTAGATTGTAGTTGGATTAATTATTGGCAAAGGGCTATATTCCTCCTAGTATATCCCCATTGTGTACATGAATCATCTTTGTGAAGAAGAAAGATGGGTTATTGCATTTTTGCAATGATTACCAATAACTAAATAAGGTGATAGTGAAGAACCAATACCCCTTGCCAAGGATTGATGACTTGTTTGATCATATGAAGGGAGAAAGAGTGTTCTTGAAGATCGATCTTAAGTTAGGATACCAATATCTTTGAATTCATGAGGCTGGCATTCATCAAAAATCTTTTTGTACACACTATGAGCATTATGAGTTTATGATTGTACCCTTTGGGTTAACCCATGTGCCATTTATGTTTATGAGTTTGATGAATGGAGTATTTTGCACATACCTTGATCGGTGTGTCCTCATTTTCTTAGACAACATATTGATCTATTCTAAGACTATTAAAGAGCATGAGGTTCATTTATGCCAAGTGTTGTAGTGCCAACAAGACAATTAGTTTTATGGAAACTTGCATAAATGTGGATTCTTTAAGTCTAAGGTGAAATATTTGGTCCATATCATCATAGGTGATGGAATTATAGTGGATCCAGAGAAAATATGAGCTATCATGGATTGGTCTGCACCCACTAACATTTTGAGATGTTTGTAATTTCATGGGATTAGCAAGTTACTACCACCTATTTGTGAAGGACTTCTTATAAGTGGTTCATCCTATCACTTCTCTTTAGTAGAAAGGGAAGAATTATTTTTGGTTAGATCAATGTAAGTCAATTTTTGAGGCTCTAAAGGAGAAATTGACTAGTGGTCCAGTCCTTGTTATGCCTAATCCTATAGGTGACTTTATGGTTTGCAAGGATGCGTCATTGGAAAGTGTGGGTGCAATGTTGATGCAAGATGGTTGTGCGATTGCATATGAGTCTAGAAAACTCAAGGACCATGATCCTAATTACCCACATCATAATTTGGAACTTGTGTAAGTTGTGCATGCACTTGTGCATTGGAGACATTTCCTTTTGGGGCACAAGTTTGAGATGCATAGCTATCATCATAGCATGCAGTATATCTTTACTTAGCAAAACATGAATGCACAAAAACATTGTTGGATGGAGTTTTGTGTGAGTATGATTTTGATGTTAATTATATCAAAGGGAAAGATAATTTTGTTTCTAATGCCTTGAGTAGGAGACAACATGAGATGTGAGTTTTATCATTGGGAGTGGATTTATGGGGTCATATCTTAGAGGTCTTACCTAGTGACCCATGGTATTAGGAGGTAAACTTAGAGATTGAGTCTAGATGCACCCTTAAGGGGAGGTTTTTAGGTTATTCACAAGAGTTTGATGGACTATTGTGATATTTGGGGCACATTTATATGTGGGCATCTGGTGATCTTTTTATGTTGATTGGAAGCACATCATGCACCATATTTTGCACATCTTAGCTTTAAGAAGATGCATGCTGACCTTAGAAATTTGTACTTTTGGGTAGGGATGAGGTGCAATGTTTCTAATCTTGTTTCTTGATGCCTTGAATTCCAAAAAGTGAATGTAGAGTATCAGCATTTGGTAGGCCTTTTGTAGTTGCATACCATTCCACAATGGAAATGGGATACTATATCCATCAATTTTATCATAGGGTTTCCTATTTCATCATGATAACATGATTGTATCATGGTGAGAGTGGACAAGTTGTCCAAGGTAGCACATTTTTTTCCCATGAGATCATCCTACACAACTTCCTCTATAACACATGTTTTCTTAGAGGACATCATTTGATTGCATGGAATCCCTCATTGGATTATATCAAATAGAGACCTAGTGTTTACATCATCACTATGGATGTCTCTTCAATGTGCTTTGGGTGCATAGTTCAAGTTTAGTTTGGCATACCACCAAGAGATTGACAGTTAGGAAAAGATAGTGTACTAGGTTCTAGAGGACATGCTTCGCATGTATGTGATAGATAGCCAAGTAAAGTGGGAGGAATACTTATACATTGTCAAGTTTTCTTATAATAATGGGTATCATAGTTCTCTTGGCATGTAACCTTTTCAGGCTTTGTATAGTAGACCATGTTGTACCCCTTTGTGTTGGGATCATTTGGAGGATAGAGTAATTTTAAGTCCAAAGATGTATTAGGATATGGAGTAGCAAGTTGTTCATATAAGAGAGCATTTGGTTACTACTCAGGATAGGAAAAAGAAATATGTAGATTCCCATAGGTTAGATCGTCACTTTTTCAGTTGGTGACTGGGTATTTTTGAGTGTGTTTCCATGGAAGATCCCTATCCATTATGGTAAAGGCTCTAAGTTGGTGCCACATTTATTTTGGACCATTTAAGATCCTTGAGAGGATCGGTCTTGTTTCGTATCGACTAGCATTACCTCCTAGCCTATTATGCATCCATGATGGTTTCTATGTTTCTATTTTGAGGAAATATATTCCCAATGTGACCCATTTACTTGAATGAGATGCTTTGAAAGTGGAAAATAGGTAGCTTTTGTTGGAGCTCATTTGTATCCTTCAACATTGGAGTCTGACCCTTAGAGGTTAGGATCTAGAGTAGGTAAGGGTTCAATGGACCCAAACGATGAGACATTTGCTACTTGGGAGGATGCTACATGCTTGAGAGATTTGTACCCTTATCTTTTTGTAGCCTTCTCTAAGGAGTAAGCCTATGCCTAATGGGGGATCATTTATTACCTCCCATGTTTGCATTTTGTACCTTGTTAAATTTTGGATTTGAGAGATATTTTGATACTCATGATTGGATGATATTCAAGATGACCTAATGGTCATATACTATATTTTGATTGCTAGTATCATAGATGTTAGATGTTATGTTGTTTAGTTTGATCATATATGCATGATGATACTTATTGATGTGACATGATGCTTTATGATGATATATGGTTATTTTGTATTCAAACATATACTCTATTATGATTATATGGTGGGCTTATTAGATTTTGGATATTATGATTCGATGCTACATGTATTTGCTTCATTCTTGCTTTGAGATATTTTATGATGTAGTGAATGATGTAAATAGATTATTTTAATGTAATTAGATAAATGATTGATTATGTTATCAATGCATTTATCACATCAGATATATGGTTATATGCAATTGCACTTGATCATGATATTTAGTGTGTAGGATTTATATCCTTGGCAGTGGCACATGCAATTATGATTAATCTTTTTATACCTAGAAAATGTCATCCCTGTATGGGTCACATATTTTGTTTAATTATTAATTAAACCCTTCCAGTGATTTAATAAATCTAGATTCATTTGCATTTGTGACAAGACTCGTATTATGTCTATGCATTTAAATATCTACATTTGATCATGGAAATTATTAAGGAAAATTACGATTTAATGTTTAAGGGTATTTTGGGTTTTGATTTTATTATTTTAATTACTGGCATCTTTTCCATAGTTGAATTCCTTTTAATTGAAATTACCTATTTTTTTCATGGCTAAAGAGGGATCTATTTTAGTGAGCTTGTTATTTCTCTATTTTGATATTTCACTTTTATAGTGAATATATATACCAAAAAGGGAATTATTCCTAACTTCTTACTTTTCAAATTATAAATTTGAGAGAAAATCTCAAATCCTCTTCAAGAGGTATTTTTTGTTTTACTCGTTGCAAGAGCTACGAGCGTGGGATAGTCACAAGATTTATCTCGTTGGATTCGGCTTGATCAGGAGACCTTAGTTTACCAAGATTTTTGGTGGCTTTCATGGAGTGATTATTTTATTGTGGGAATTCTTATGTTTCCCCTTTTGGTTACAAGGTAGGGCTCTTCTATTTTTGCATCTTTACTCCCTTTTTGAGTTTATTTCTTGTACCAATATGTTAGAAGGTAGAGAACTAGTGTTCCCTTCTATTTCTCTATGTCAACTCTACCCTGTTGGGTGGGTATAAGAATCTATGAATTTTTGATGTTGGGATTTGGGATTTTGGACCTTTATGCTTTTCATTTTTGCATATGGACTTTGAAAAAAAAAAAGTGGATATTTATGGGTTTTATACCCTTTTTTGAAAAGGGTTTTAGTTACATTATTTTTTGTCAATCTTGGTTTTGTGCATCTTTTTACTTTACTTCAATTTTTGTGTTGCCCAGTATTCTTGGGTATTTCTTTGCAGTAATGTTGGCTATGGACTTGTATTATCCATTAGGAATCCAATCTAACCATAAATTTTTCTTCTTTCATTGGGATTCATGTCAAGTCCTTACTCTTGGCTATTTGCTCAGTTGAGTGATTTGATACTTGGTTTTTTATTATTGTTTCTCACCTAGTCCTTGTTGTTTATGATCATCAAGTAGTTGGTGTGCCCACACATGAGAACATGAGCATTCACTTGTTGGGTTCTTGTGAGACCCAAACTTCTAGATGAGAATGGGTATGTAGGGTAGACTGGTGGAGGGGATTCTCTCATAACCTCAGGTTGTGTTATTGATAAGGTTGATGTGAATAAGTTTCTAATAAATGATAACTAAATGAAATCATGGATAATTAAACTAAGATAAGAAAATATTACATACATGTATGACTCATCCGAAGGTAAGTGCCCATTCGGTTTATTCGAGGGCCAAGTGTCTGATCAATTCATCCAAGGACACAATTTTATGGCCTCCCAAGGGAGATTTTCTACATTATGTTTATCTTGGGCTCCATGATGCCAAGAGATATACTCTCCATAAGAGTCCCTGCATAGTAGATCCATATAGCATATGGCTAGGACCTATCATAGTGCATTGTATCATGATCTTGGTTTTAGTCCTCTTTACACTAGGAGTTGAGAATCAGACTCTGATAATGTGCCAAGATCACCTGTAATGCAAATAGCTTTCTGAAGAGAAACCTAGGGAGCAAAGAGCTTGAAGCAAATACCGCACAAGAGAATATTTCACAATAGGAAATTAGAATTGCTATGTGAAAATGGAATTGGAATCAATTTAGAATGAGTGAGAGACCGAATAAAAAGGCCTCATGGAAGCTTGTAAAACAAGCTAGAATGAGGTAGGAGATAACGTTGACAACTAAGCACACATCCACAAGAGGTGGAAAAGATAAGTATGCTAAAGGGAACAAACTCCCATGTTGTCAACAACTAACCTCAACTACATGCATTAACCTAAGTAAGCTTAAGTAATACAATAAATAATTAACAATTAATTAATTATTTACTCTAACACCCCCCCTTAAGTGAAACTTAGGGGAATACCTTAAGCTCACAAAACAAAGGAAAAAATGCAAAATAGGTCCCGGCAATGAGGCCATTTTATGTACCCAAGTACAATGCAATGAAAAATAACCTATGAAAATGGGGAAAGAGAGAAACCCACGTGGGAAAAACCCTCCCCCAAAAAGAGGTAAGAACCTAGTGAAGAACTAAAGAAGCCTCCAACTAGGGAATGTCCTGTAAAACAAGAACAAGGAGTGATCATGAAGAGCATCACTGGAGCATGTAGAAGCCACAAATCTACCATCAGAAAGAAAACTATTGATCTAAAGAACCTCCATGGAAGAAGAAGGCATGAACCGAGCATGTCTATATGGTAGATGATCCATCTCACTGAAATGCATAGGTAGCTAGCCACTACAATCGCCTTGTATATAGGATCAACCATTGAATACATAGATCACACTATCGAACCATTGAACCAAAGATTCATTAGAACAACAATATAACCCCCCTTAATGTAGATGAGGTGTGATGATAGGCAACTGAGAAGGTGGGCCAAAGTCTCCTACAAACGAACCAAGAACAACGAGAGAGGAAGAGGTATAGACACCTATAAATACATGGTCAAACTGACTCTACATGGGCTAATGTCATGGAAGGGACACTCACTT
Organism: Cupressus sempervirens; assembly: GCA_028749045.1. Classification (NCBI taxonomy): domain Eukaryota; kingdom Viridiplantae; phylum Streptophyta; class Pinopsida; order Cupressales; family Cupressaceae; genus Cupressus; species Cupressus sempervirens. The sequence goes on from CM053792.1 coordinate 782,888,372, forward strand.
GACAAAGGGAGAAGCCTAAAAAAACAAACAACTATCCCCCCATGGTGCTTTATAAAAATAGTGCATGTACAACTAACTCAGAACAACGTTCATGACCCCCAAAATGAAAAATTGGCACTTTATCTTAGTGTGATACATAAAAGTGCTTCAAAATGATAGCTACAATGATAAAAACCAAAAACAAGCTGCAACAAAACCAAGTACAACCTAAAACAAAGGAATCCATGCCAGGAAAATGATCCTTGGGCCTAAAACACTTAAGATATCCACCATATAGTAAAAACACCAAAAATATGATAGAAAGAGCATGGGCCAAAAACTAAGAAAAAGAACCACATTTCTGAGAAGGTGATAGAACCAACTTTCCAAAAATATAAAGTTTTCAAAAAACTAACATGGGACGCAAAAGATATGCAAGCTAGAGTCAAAAACACAACTTTGGACTTCAACTAAAAAAATGGGTAATAAAAAAGCATCAAAACCTAAAAATACCTACACCAATGTCTTTGTCTTAAAACTAGCTTTCCGATACTTCTTTCAGATCAGAAAAATACCTCTGTATGCTCAAGTTATGGAAAAAAAATTTCAAGTAGGTCCAAAATGACCCTGGAGAGGTGCAAGGGCTAAGATGTTGATGACATCTTGCTGATGTCAGAAAAATAATGCTTTAAATTTGATGGCCATGTGGCTGTCGGCACAAAAAAGATGCCACATGGTAGCCATGTGGCAGTGCCATGTGAATCCCACATGGCAAGATGGATGATGTTGTAGGGCTGCCATGTGGCAGAGCCTCCTTGCTGATGCTTTGTTGAAGATTTTTGAAGCCATGATTTGAATTCACAAACCCTAGTTTGTTTGTTCATTTTTTCTTCAAATTGGGGGAAAGCAAATTCTTGGAGCACTTTCATTCCAAACAGATGCTGCCATGGGATCTAGAAGGCTGTTTGCAGTCAGGATTCATATAAAACTTGTCAATTTTGGAGACAAGGCTTTGGGAGGCAAAAAAAATTTAGTTGTAGGGTTCCGTATAGATTGTACGAACACAAGGTCGAAAAAATAAATTAAAAAAAGGCCTCATGGAAGCTTGTAGAACAAGCTGGAATGAGGTAGGAGATAAGGTTGACAACTAAGCACACATCCACAAGAGGTGGAAAAGATAAGTATGCTAAAGGGAACAAACTCCTGTGTTGTCAACAACTAACCTCAACTACATGCATTAACCTAAGTAAGCTTAAGTAATAGAATAAATAATTAACAATTAATTAATTATTTACTCTAACATTTACCATTTGGCATGAGTGTTAGCCATGGATGATTGTGTTGTGTGTGCTTGAGGTTGGATTATTATCTCCATCGGTATGGAAAGAGTGGGCCTATGGGTTTCATGTGGTTGGGAGGCATATCTACCTTTACCACTACTGGGGACTAGCATAAAGAATTGGCCTTCCTCTATGTTTAGTTCTAGACATGGATGCTCACATGGTTCTCTATATCTTCCAAAATATGTTTTCCATGTGGTTTGTGCTATTTCAATTTATTTAGATAGTTGATTTATGCACTTGTATGTTCACTGTGATGTTACTTTTTTGAATGATTACACTAGATAATATGGAGTAGATGGTTAGATTTTTAATTCTCCCTTATTTTTTCATCATTTTCATTTCCATGTCCTCAAGTGTCTAAGCCTCAATTTATGTATTTCTGGTACTCCCTAGTGTGGAAGAATTATTCTTACCAAACTTGTATTTATGCATTTTATCTTTTCTATCAACATTTTTTGCATAAGAGATATATTCCCTAGTGTGAGGAAAGAATTCTCTCATGTGGGCCTTGTTAGATGCTTGCACAAAAGTATGCACTCTCGAGCATAGCCTGGTGTTTAATCAAGAAAGGAAATATTAGCTTGCATGGTCACATACTCTCTCACATAAAGGAGAGTTTCCTCATGTAAAGGATTGTTTCATGCTCTCGCATAAAGGAGAGTTTCCTCATGTAAAGGATTGTTTACTTGTATGAAAGAGAGTTTCCTCATGTTGTAATGACTTTCCTCATGCGAGGCATTATACTTTCCTACACAAGCACATGTTCACTCACACAAGTCAAGAATTTTATACTTTCTTATGTGGATGAGATGGAGCCTTTTTTTGGACCTTCAGGAAGCATGTTTGGGTGTCTTGGATACCCTATTGGATTGTGCACCTACCTAGGTCTTGATAGATCAGAGACTAAGGGTTTCTTGTTTTCTTAAACTTTCTTAGTTGGTAATTGAATGTATTGGTTAGTAGTGATATTTGGAGATCATTGGATGTTGGGATTGCTTGGTTAAGTCTTCCATTTTGATCTTTTCATTGGTTTTATGTTGATGTTGTTTGAATCCATGCTTGTTTCTTTAAAAAATAATGTATTGTCTTTTATTTATCCTTTTTCCAAGGATCTCTAGGTGAGACATTACATAGCCCAAACTTAGCTACTAGATCTGCTAAACTTCCCTTTGACTAGCTCTAACACTACCCCAAACCTCATTTCATACTTGCATGGCCACAAGTCATCATGTTGTAAATAGAATCATTTATAACCAACTAAGCATAATATGCTTAAAATCATCTTACAAAAATGATTAAATGTGCATGGGTTAAATAACCAAGACATCAAATAGGTCATCACAAATTCCATGATTGATCCACATCAAGGTCATGTACAATACATTTTTATTTATAAGTTATTTGATAAAATATCCCAAGACACCCAATCATTGAACTAAACCACCAAGCACACCTGCAAGCATACACCAAGAATACCAAGAAAGCATGTCCACTAAAATCCTTCAGTGACCAAGTTCCCTAGGAGAAACTATAACCAAGAACTACACTAATAGTGTCTAGATATCACCTCTTCTTTAAATAAGTTCTCTAACTCCAAGGTCCAAACCACTTTAGCGTACAAGATTGCCAACTACCAAAGATTCTCGTGTATCACATTATAAGAACAATTTTTTTATATTTTTGTTTAAATTTTGAATATTTCTCTCTAACATATATCTTAAATTTCATCACTAATATTTGGCATGATTTAATATATACATAGTATTGGGGTATAATCTAATGTGTAGCAAAATTTTTAATTTCAAGAATTATTTCTAATTAAGATAACATTATAATCAGTGGAATTTTAAGATGGGGGAATTACACACAAGAAGTAGGCCACAAAATAATAATTCATGTGAATGATGTGAGGAAATTATAGTAGTCATTCAAGTTAATATTATGTGAAGGTATAAATAAATATTGAGGAATTTATTATAATTTTCCAAAATCCAATAACACAATTAGAGTAAGATTAATAGTAATACATTTATAGTAAGATGAATAATGATAAAAAAATTTCTATCAAGTATAATAACCTAGAAAATATACATTGAATTTTATTTTAATATAGAATATATGTTAAACTTTTTATAATATCCCAAAAAAAAACTAGTTAGTGAAATATAATGATACAAATGAATCCAATTAATATATTATCTCAATAAATGTATATTTAGATTTATTTATATATAGAATACATGTTTTTGATTAAGGGTTAAGATAGGTCTTTTTTCCAAGGGACCCAAAACCCCAACAATTATTACAAAATAAAGTTAAAACTATTTACCCATTGAGACAATACTGAAAATGAAACCTAGCACACACTAACATACAATAACCCACCAAAAAACTAACACAAAACTTATATAGAGAAAAAAAAAAAACACATCTATGGACCTATCCCTTAAACTCAAAAAGCCAATAAGACCATTAACCTGGACTAGTAACTACCCAAAATTTAAGCTAGCTCAGGAGTCATCTTGATGGGGAGGATCCCAACTGACTCCTAGTTCCCCTCTAGGACACTCTTAGGCCTATTTCTAAGCCTCTTAGGCTTATTTTCCTTACCCTAAAACAATAGGATTCTCTTCTCTATTCCCCTCCTCCTTTGATCCTCACCATTCAAGTAATCACCTTTCTAAACCTTGACCTGCACCATTGAAATCAATGGATCAAATCCATCACCTAGAAAACTAGGGCACATTTCCCTATGACATGACATGTAAGGGATTCTTTCATTGTTTAATCATTAGTTTTTGGGGTCAACTTTGTGACTTGACCCATATTTTTCCCTACTAATTTCTTTAAACCCTTGGTAGGAGGGCTACTAGTACTAATGCACAATGAGGCCTTCTAATTGACATTTTTCTTAATAACTCTTCAAACTCCTTAATGAGCCTTAAAAAAGATTAGAGATTCAGATTTTTTTTGGGAGATCTTTAATATTTTCTTTTTCTTGATTTTTCAAACTATTGGTATAGTACTATCCCCAGTTATAGCCTATTATTGAGGGTTTCTAGTTTTGTAAGACTACGACCATTAGGGCCTTTTCTAACACCAATCAAATGGGCTCAAAATAACTTGTCACTTAGATCATTATGGCTGGACTAATTTCTATTCCTTTCCATGCACTTGGATTATTCAAGTCAATTCATTTCAAAGTTCCTTTTAGCCTCTGATTTCTATTTGATTATCCAGTCAGGTGACTGGAAGTTGCCTAGGGCTTGCGCACAAAAATAGAAAATCTAGTCCAAATTCTCTCAAATCTCATATTTAAAGTGCATGCACACTTCTCTTCTAGATTCCAAAATCTTGTAGAGGTTAAACTTTTACAAATGGGTATGCACAAGATCATTGTCAACCAAACTATGCTCTTAAGTCGCAATAAAAAATTAACAAATCAAGGTTAGGTCAACTTGACGTGCAGTTTTCTATTTGTTATAAACTTTATATCAAAAATTTGAGACAAAAAAATCTCTAGGAAATTGAATTTAGTTTCTAAACTACTAGGCATTATCTGAAAGAAACAAAAATTGATTAGTCAAAATTTTGACTAGTTTTAATGCAATAGTACAAAAAATTTAGGACAAAAATAAGAAGTAGACATATGTCTAACCACCTTAATCAAAATAAAATGATAATATTTTTAAATAATATTCTAAATAGAAATAGTAGACTCATTCCTTGATGTAAGGCATATTTTTGTGTATTTTTATTCTAAATAAATAAATAATTATTAATTTTCTACTTAACTATTTTTGGAGTAAAAAAACTCTCGTGTCTGACCACCTCAACTAATTTAAAACTCTGTAATATTTTTTTTCCCTTATAGTATAAGAGTCATAGAATGTCATTCATGTTTTGGATTTCCAAAATGTTCTACCATTTGAAAGTTATAGAACTATCTTTCAAGCAGTGTGTTAAACAACACTTTATACGTAACTCCATTAGGAAATAAGTAATAATTGCTTACTAAACTTGTAATTTGAAAAAACTTACATTTATGGAAAGCTAAGAAAATTATTAAAAAATCATTTTCATTTTATCAAATTTTGGTGAAAAAAAGTCATCAGGTACATGTTTGAAGTAAAAAACACACAAGAATAGGCCAAAAATACATTTTCAGGACATTTTTAAAGTTGACCATATAGGATTGCTAGCAAAAGATATAGTAGGCCTTATAAAAGTATTAGTTGTTTTCATTTAGTATTAGGATGGATGGGAAAAAATTTGGAATAGATTTTGAAATGCTTTGAGGCATTTCAAGACTACATATTTTTTAGATCCCCACTTTTCGACACACCATGATCTTGTACATACCCAAATCAAATTAGAGCCATATCTTTGCTACTAACTATTTATAAACCAATGAACCAATCACTATAAAGAAATTTTTTTTAAAAAACACCTATAAAACATTTTATGTTTGAAAAACCAAAAGAATAGTAAGAAATGAGAAGGAATTCTCTAAACAACCATGCAAAGAAACTTGTCAACTCAATCCATTAGAGTGTGGAGGAGTGACGTGCAAGATAATTGAGAACACCAAGAATTTCTTTTTATGATTCCTACCAATATGTTTACATGTGATGATAATACCAACCCTTTCCTTTAGAATTACATGGGTTCATATAGCCTTTTGACAAATGAGATAATTGATTATATGGGCTACAACTAATTTATAGAAAAATTGCATAGGTTTTTGCAAATGTTTTCATGACAACTTTGCAAAGTTGCAAAGTTTTCATGAGAAACTTTACATTATATTTCATTCATATGCTTCATGACCTAAACCCAACTCAAATTAACATAATTTGATCTAAATCCACTATTCAACATATTTATACATGTTTTCAACCCTCCTAGAGGTTAGGTCAATGTTTGACCAACTTGGGCCTTTAGAAACAACTTAAGCGCTAATGAAATATTATTTATGACTTATTAACATAATAATTAAAATAATTCTAACAACATTCCTGGGTGTGTGGCCTTCTAGATTTCAGCCATATACAAATGAATTTATGAAATTAGAGTCCAAGATTGCACTCTATCTTCTTCTGCAATATCTCATACTACCCATGTTCTACCCTCTATATCTAACCAAGCCTCATATATAGCTAGCTAAGCCACAAGTTAGCTAGTCAAGAATTTAATTACATTATAGGTCCAACCTAGGAAGAGTAAACCAAAACCCATCACTAAATGAAACATAAATAAATGTGCACTCAAAGGAGGATCCACATGTGTATGAGAAGTCATCTCGTAACTTCACAACACACCACATTAACATATGCAACTATGCCCAAATTAATAATACCCCCTACTAGAAGAGAAATGCAGGAAATAAGGACCACAAAGAATAGTTCACAAATCCATAAATACAAAATATTAAGGCTAATGCACTTAGTAGGAGGATCAATGATAGGTCCTCATCATCATGTTAATTTCACATAACATGAAATGAACAACAATAATGACTACCTTGACAACAATAGATTTGTCAAGAAAATAAGAGATATTTATAGTTGATGAAATATTACTCCAAGAAAAAAGATGCTCCTACATTAGATAGCTAGGGTTAATAAAGAACTAATTTCCACATCAGACACTACTCATATTATTACTTGAATCATAAAGATCCAACTCAGCCTATGTAATCCATGAACTATGTTTAACTAGTTTTTCTTTCAACTGAACTAGGTATTCCATGTAATATTTTCCTCTTGTACTCTTTATTATTCTACTACTGAGGATTTTCTCAATATCATCTTTCTTATTTTTAAGATAATCTAGGTTATCTTTCATTTCCTTACCTGACTCAAAGTACTCAAAGATATTTTCAATCTCAAATTTATAGGTGAAATATCCACTCCTACTAGTAGTTCCACTTCATAAGCAATTCCACTATAAAAATTCTTTAGAATCTTACAAGGGCCAAACCTTTTCATTTTTATCTTATTGTAGATACCAACTAGAAATCTATTCTTCTTCAAATGAATCATAACCTCATATCTAATATTAAAAGATTGTGTGTCTCTTTCTCTTATCTTCTTTTTGTTTATATTTTAGATTACTATATTCCAAATTCCTTTTGACTTCATCATGTCAATTTCTCATGAAAGTTAAAAAATCCTCAGCTTCAACACTTCTTCTTGTCTTAGTAGGAAAATTTCTCAACTCTATGATTCCCTAAGCATGAATCCATTAATAATCTCAGATGGTGTCTTCTTAGTACTTTCATTTGTATAATAATTATATGCAAATTTTGCTTGTGCAAAAACTAAATCCCAATTATTAGGCTTATCCCCAACCAAACATCTCAGTAAGTTACTCAAACTTTTATTCACAACTTCAATTTGTCCATGTGTATGAGGGTGAACTATAGAACTAAAATTCAAATCTATATTTAGCTTCTTCCAAGGTGTTCTCCTAAAGTAATAAGTAAACATACTATCTCTATCGACTACATGTAATGCATCAGATGTTTTATTGCCAGGTACTCAATGAGTCATCTTTGAAAATTTGTCAACCACTACCAAAATGGAAGCATTACCTCTCTAAATTCTAGGAAACCCAAGAACAATGTCCATAATCACATGTTCCCAAGGCTTATTAGGTATAGGAAAAGGTGAATATAATCATAAATTATGACTAGTTCCTTTTGTTGTTAGAAAAATTCTATAACCTCTAACCATTCTTTGTACATCCTTATAAATCCATGGCCAAAAGAATATATCTAAAATCAGGTTTATGGTCTTATCAATCACAAAATGTCTAGCAAGTCCACCACTATGTTTCTCCTTTATTATGTTCTCCCATAGATCCTCTAGTTATGCATAATTGAATTCCTTTAAACAAAATATCTTCTTGAATGAAATAAGTGGTCCACTTATCACTCACTATTTGTTCCTTACAAGCTTTCCAAGTTTCAAAAAACTTAGGATCGGTTTCATAAAAAACACTTCAAGTCATCAAAACCAAGTACCTCAACTCTCATCTCTATTAGCAAATTTATTTTTCAGCTTAACACATCAGCAACTTTATTTAACTATGCACTTTTATGCTTCAATGAAAAGGAAAAATCATGTAAGAACTCAACCCAATTAATATGTTTATTATTTAACTTATTTTGACTTCCCAAATACTACAAATTTTTATGGTTAGTTACAACACAAAATCTTTAGGCATCACATAATGTCTCCATTTCTTCAAAGCTTGAACAATAGCATAAAATTATTGATCATAAAATTAATATTTTCTCTTAGCATCATTCAATTTATCACTAAAGAAAGATATAGGTATTCCTTCTTGAATCAAAGCACCTCCAATTGCACTTCCATTAGCACCAGATTCAACTTGAAATTTTTTACTAAGATTAGGCAAGTCAAGTGTAGGTAGTTCTGCAATCTTTTGTTTCAATGTTTCAAAACTCTTTTTTGCTCCATGTGTCCATTTGAAATCTCTTTTATCTCCTCTCATAGTTTCAGTCATGGCATTACAAATAGAACTAAAAATTTTGATAGACTTCCTATAAAATCATGCCAATCCATGGGATGATCTTACCTCTCTGATATTCTGTAGTGTAGGCCAATCGAGAATAACTCTTACCTTTCTAGGTTATATATTTATTTCATAAGTTGAAATAAAAAAACCAAGTTACATAATCTCTTCGTTCATGAATGAACATTTCTTCAAATTGACCAGCAATTGTTCTTCCTTTAATCTCTACAATACTTGTCAAATATTTTCAAGGTGTTCTTCCTTACTCTTACTAAACATCAAAATTTCATCAAGGTATACAATCTCAAATTTACTCAAGAACTTCTTGAAAACTTCATTCATCAACCTCATGACATAACCAAGTGTATTAGTTAGACCAAAGGGCATAACCAACCATTCATAAAAACCTTAACTAGTCTTAAAATCAATTTTCCATTCATCTCCTTCTCTAATTCTAATATGGTAATATTTACTTTTTGAATTAATATTTGTAAAATATTTTTCTCCACTCAGACTATCCATTACGTCATCCATCCTAGGAAAAGTAAATATGTACTTCATTGTTATCTTGTTTATAGCTCTAGAATTATTGCACATTATCCATTCTCCATTCTTGTTAGGTGCTAACATAGTAGGTACTACACAAGGATTCAAACCTTCTCTTATCAAACCCTTCCTAAGAAATTGTTGTATTGTCTATTCAGCTTTATCTTTTCATCAGGTGTTAATGTATGTTTTTCTTTATTAGGAAAACTAAATCTAGGTATCAAATCTATACAATGACATATACTTCTCATAAGAGGAAAAACCTTAGGTAAATTATTAGAAATGATGTCATGAAATTTTGTTGGCAAAGGTTCAAGCTAACGTGCATGTTCTAACTCATCTTGTTTCTCAGTATTTCTAGGAATCAAAGCATAGAAAAAATTATATTCTTTCATTTCTCTTGCAAAATCATTACCCTCAACCAAGCATACTCTGATTATAGTACACTAACTGCAAAGAGTGGTTCACAACTTCATAAATACAAATTATCAAGTCTTGCGCACTTAGGAGGATGATCAAGGGTGGGTCCTCATCATCATGTTAACTGTGCATAACACAAAACTAACAAAAACAATGGCTACCTTGCAAACAATAGACTAATATAGAAAATAAGTGATGTTTTTGGTTGCCTAGGCTAGATTACTCCAAGACCCAATATTCTCTTGCATCACTAGCTAAGATCATAGGTACTTCTACACCATTCTCCCCCTACAAGAAGAAACTAAGTTACTTCTAGAGATGACATGGACAAATTGATACCAAATTTATTGAAATCACCTTCTACTACACAAGTAGCCTCTAAATTGGGTTGATGTTTCCACTTGACAAGATGCTTCATTTAGACTTGGTGTCTAGTTTTCCTCTTAACCCTTGAATCAAGAATATTCTTAGCTTGAAGCTTGGTCTAAAGTAGTATACTGATGACTTTGACTTCTTCATCAACCTATAAACTATTTTCATTTTTTGTTATATCAAGACCTTTATATTTGATCAAATCTTGAACATTGAAGATGGGAGAGATAGCTAACTTCTTTGGTTGGTATATTTTGTAAGAATTTAGGTCATACTTCACTAAGACTCTACATGGTCTAATACTTCTCATTTGAAGCTTTCTTGGAATCCATTTTTGTATTCTTTCTTTGTTCAAGTATACTAACATCTAATCACCAACATCAAATCATAAATCTTTTCTTCTTTCATCGATTTTACTCTTCAATTTCATATTAGCTTCCATTAAGGTAATTTTAACCTACCCATGCATCTCATTCATGGATTGTGCAAAGACATTTTCATGTCCACTCACCTCTTCATGGTTCTTTAACTCTTTGAGTTCACAAACTCCCCTTGTCTAAAGGCCATAAATAATTTGAAATGGGCTCTTGCCAATAGCCATGTTTGTGTTATCATCAAAAACAACCTCAACTTGACTAATCACATATTCCCAAGCTTGACCATGTTCCTTCATGCAACACCTTATATGGTTTCCAAGAGCCCTATTAATCACCTTTATTTGACCATCTCTTTGGGGACATTATGTTGAACTATGTGCCAAGTTTGTACCTAGTTTTCTCTATAGTGTTTTCCAAAAGTGTCCCATTAACTTAACATCTATATCTAAAATGATGTTGATTGGTAAGCCATGAAACCTTACCACTTATTTAAAAAATAAGTGATAAATATATCTAGCATCATGAGTGGTTTTAAAGGAAATTAAATGGTTCATTTTGTTAAATCTATCCTGATAGGACTCAAAATTGAAGCACTAATTTTTGAGTACCATTCTGAAAATTGAGTCTAACTAAGCCCCTATAACAATTTTCCATGCATATGTACCTAGCTGTCATTTTGAAGCCTATGATGTGTTTCAATTATTCCACACCTTTCATTCAACATATGCTTGCATCCCATAATTATAAGTTGTTGTTGGCAATTTTGCCCCCCATTCAACTTATTATTGATCCTCGATTTGAGAGACCTTCAATGGGTTGTATTCTTTATTGTGGGTTAACAAGTGTTTTGGGTAGTAGTTAACATGTGTGCTATCCATTTTTGCTATTTCAGAAGGTTTCTTTTCTTGCCTTCATGAAATAGAAAAATTAGTTTGTGATAAATAGATTTGTGCCATGTGAAGGTGGGAAAACTTGCATGCTATCCCATTTCTCCATTTTGCAAGGGTTGTTTTTGGTGGCCTGCAAAATAGAAAAAAATTATGTTATTCTTCCACCATGCATTGAAACATGTGCCAACTGTTAGATTTTAGAGATTCATTCATTAACAATTGTGTTTTAACCATTCATTGGGAGATTTTTGCATCATCTAGGTGATCCATTTCAAATGGAAGATCTATATCGAAGGTTCATTTATGCAAGGGTAAATTAGCTTTTTCCCATGTAGGTTAATTGTGCAGGTGGGTTAATGTGCTTGCTATCCCACCCCATGTTTTTTGACACAGATCTTATTTATCTCACATTGAGTGGGCAGTGACTCTTTTATGTTTTCTTAATAAACACTGCCGACAAATAAAATATCTAAAGCACAAGTGCTTTATGACAAAGGAGGAGCATGTGAGGGGGGCCCTCAACTAGAAGGTGGGAAATAATAATTTTTGAGTAAAAAAATGTGTATACCCTAGATCAATGAATCCAAGGAATACAAGTGGTACATAGTATACCAATGAAAACTTGACATTTGGCATGGAGTTCAAAGCTTGGTAAGTAGTTTGAGATAGCTTACTAGACCAAGATGGACACTTGGTGAATTCTTGCATTGTCGTAGATTATGTGGTAGGGTCATCAAGGTGGTAAGATGACATGGTACATAATTCAAGGTAGGTGATGTGGCAAAAGAGGACACATGTCAAAGAGGCATATTCGTAAAACTTATGTGGTGTTTGGTGAGTCAACACATGATAAAGTGACAATGCAACATTTGATGAAGTGAGATAATGTGGTAGGTTTTAAGTAGATGCACTAGATTATGTTGAGTGGTAGAAATCAATGATTTTGATAAAGTCGATATGGAAAGTTTCTCACTAGTTAATAAATGTGACAATGTGATGACCAATAGGATAGTGACACATGGAAACATGTTAGAGGAAACAAAGTAGTCCAATATCGATCAAGAGGTGCCACATGGCACCTAGGTGGTAGAGATGCTAAAAAAGTAGGTTGAATGAGCAGAGAAAAAAATAAAATTATGACATGTGTTATAGGCGTAGTCAACTAGGTTTGACATGAGCAAAAAAGAAGGAAATTTTTCAAAAAGTCAGAAAATCAATTTTTTATCATTTTTCCTTTTTGAACTTGCAGGAGTTTTAAATTGTAACTAGTTTTTATTATATAGTTTCAATTTTGGGTTAAAAATGATTTTTTTGCAAAATTAAATGGGTCTTGAATAAGTTTTTGAACCTGGTTTTCAAATAGTTGGCCTAGGTATTTTTCTTAAGAAAGTATATGCTTATCATATATCAATGGAAAGCCCTCATATTCTACTTTTCAGATTTTCTATTAGTTTCTTCATGGGTATCAGTGGGTAAAAGTTATATCGGGTTTTGTCTAAGGTTATTCTTATTAAACTTTATTCTGGTATGGGTAGTTTAGAATCAGTTTCTAGCAAAATGGTGAAATGGGTACGTGTCAAACTTGGACAAGTTTATTTTAGTAGTATTATTTTTCCTCCAAATTAGTTTGGTAGATTTTCTAGATGAATATCCAAGAGGACAAGTGTTGATTCCATATCAGCTCTGAGATTCTTTCCTCGTACATGTGTGTGTGTGTGTGTGTGTGTGTGTGTGTGTGTGTGTGTGTGTGTGTGTGTGTGTGTGTGTGTGTGTGTGTGTGTGTGTGTGTGTGTGTGTGTGTGTGTGTGTGTGTGTGTGTGTGTGTTTTCTTCCATTGTACAGAGTTTGTTCCCAAACTTTGGAGTGATTCTCAACTAGGTTTCCACCATTCTTTTAATATTTCTCTCTTGTATGAATAGTAGCAATGAGATTTAAGTGAAATTTCTAATCTATTATTTGTTTCATGAGTTATTTTCATACATATTTAATGTATTTATTTCAAGGAAATGATTGAACATAGATGTTTGATTCACAAAGTTCAAAGATAGATAACCAATACGTCATGTATGTTGTGATTTATGGAATACCCAATGGATAGGGCACTGATCAACTATAGGATCAATTTAGTTTTTTGTTACATGTGGGGTTTTTCTGATTCAAAATCAAATATCAATTATCCATTTTCCTTTTCTATTTAGGAACTAAAAGGATACCTTCACTTAGCTTGTGGATTTCATAGGCTTTGTAAGTTTTTATTTCATACCTTTGTTATTGCATAAGTATAGGAGAAATAAGGGTTTAAGTTTATTTGAATAGATTCATATGTATGCTTTGAACTAGTACAACATGAATGAATCTAAAGGTCTACCCACTTAGTATTTGTAGAGCCTAAAGTAGAAGAAGGAGTTTAATCAACAAATTGTGTCCATCATAGGAGATAGTTTCCCTTAGATGCAATCCTATCTTGGCTATTTGGTGGTTAAAATCACTGTTAAATCAAAAGCCAACATGTCCATAACTATAAACACACTATCAAAACCTAACTTTTTCCTTTGGTAATCCCACTATGAAGTCCATAATAATATACTCCCATGGCCTATTCAGAGTGGGTAAAGGTTGGTACAATCTTGCATTTGAATAGGTGCATTTGGCATTTTGACATATCATACATGGGTATGCATAGGATCATGGTCAACCAAACTATTACCTTAAGTGGCAGTGAAAACCCAACAAATCAAGGTTATGTTGATATGTAATTTTAAAGTAGTTATGGGCTTTATATCAAAAAGTTGTAAGAAAAGAATTTGTAGGAAATTGAATGTAATTTCTCTCCATCTCTTTTACCCCTACCCCACTCTCTTTGAATCTCTCCCTCCCTACCCTACCCCTCCCCCTCGCTCTCTCTCTCTCACTCTCTCTAACCCTATCTCCAAGCTCTCTCTATTGAAAACATAATAGGCTCCCTTGTCTCTCTCTAGATATGCCCCTCTCTCTTTCTCTAGTAATGCCCTTTAATAAACCTCTCTCTCCCCATTATTTCACTATTATCCCTCTCTCTCTAGATATGTTGTCTAATACCTATCTCCATTTTTCTCCCTCTATCTTTTGACCCTTCCCAACTCTCTCTCAATCTCTCCCTCCCTCCCCTACCCCTTCCCTCACCTCTCTATATATGACCCCTAACCACCAACACCCCCCTCTCTCTCATTATGCCTTCTAATAAACCTCTCTATCTCTCCCCCATTATTTCACTACTATCTTCCTCTCTCTCTAGATATGTTGTCTAATATCTATCTCCCTTTCTATCCTTCTCTCTTTTACCCCTTCCCTACACTCTCTCAATCTCTCCCTCCCTCCAATTCTCTCTCTCTCTCTCTCTCTCTCTCTCTCTCTCTCTCTCTCTCTCTCTCTCTCTCTCTCTCTCTCTCTCCCACTCTCTTATTTCACCATCATATTGCTCTCTCTAACCCTATCTCTAAGCTCTCTATATTGAAAAACATAATAGGGTCCCTTGTCTCTCTCTAGATATGCCTCTCTCTTTCTCTAGTTATGCCCTTTAATAAACCTCTCTCTCTCCCCCAATAATTCACTATTATCCTTCTCTCTCTAGATATGTTGTCTAATACCTATCTCCATTTTTCTCCCTCTCTCCTTTACCTCTTCCAAACTCTCTCTCAATTAGTCCCTCCCTCCCCTACTCTTTCCTTTGTCTCTCTATATATGACCCCTAACTACCCCACCTCTCTCTCATTATGCCCTCTAATAAACCTCTCTCACTCTCCCCCATTATTTCACTACTATCTCCCTCTCTCTCTAGATATGTTATCTAATATCTCTCTTTCTCTCTCTATCTCCCCCCTTTATTTCACCATTGTGATCACTCTCTCTAACCTATCTCTAATCTCTCTCTCTATTGAAAACATAATAGGGTACCTTGTCTCTCTCTCTAAAAATGCCCCTTAATCTCTCTCTTATTATGCCCTATAATAAACCTCTCTCACTCTCCCCCATTATTTCACTGTTGTTCCTCTCTCTAGATATGTTGTCTAATATCTATCTCCCTCTTTATCCCTCTCTCTTTTACCCCTTTGCCACCCTGATCACCCCCCTTCCTTTCTCTCTCTTTAGTTATGCCCTCTAATAAACCTCTCTCACTCTCCCCCATTATTTCACTATTATCTCCCTCTTTCTCTAGATTTGTTGTATAATATATATCCCTCTCTCTTTTACCCCTTCCCTACTCTCTCTCAATCCCTCCCTCCCCAACCCTCTCTCTCTCTCTCTCTCTCTCTCTCTCTCTCTCTCTCTCTCTCAAAGTTAATTAAACATGAATTATAATATCTAATATATTAGATAAATAATTATTAATATTTTACTAAGTTTACAAGTGGAGTTATAATTAAATTTAGATTTCAACTTAATTTAGTATTAGTCTCAAGTCTCAATTTTATTGGTTAAATTTCAATTTATTTAAGGTAATATTGTGATTTGAAACATGAACATTTATTGTTAGAGTTCAAGTCTCAATTAAGGGAGAAGTTGTGCTTTGAAATATCAAGTCAAAAAGTATAGCACAATTATATTTGAAAAAGAATTAAAAATACATATACACAATAGATTATAGATTAATATTAAATTCAAAAATGTGATGATTGCTTTGTATATTTCATATTGAATTATTTTTCTCTAGGATTTAATTCATGTTATTCCTATAACTTTCAAAGAACTCATTAACTATGATTAATAATAAAAAGCAAGAAATAGTTATCATTAGAAGACTAAATTGTTTCGATATTATTATATTTTCTTTTCTAACCTAAGTATAATGACATTATTTATAGAAAAATATAAAGAAAATATAAAAACATCCCAAATATAATTTAGAAAAATAAGATGTATCTAATTTCTTATTTTATTTTTTACTAAATCTACCTATGTACACTTTTCTAGCTTCTAGAATAGAAAATCTAGAAAAAAATTATTAAAAATTTGAAAAATCAAATTTGAATAAGCAAAATGCCACTTGGCATATTTAATATTGATTTTTATCTATTTTATATTTGAGAATCTTATTTGACAATTTATTTTCTTTTTAAAAAAAAAGGGTTTCTTGAATGCCAAAAGACATTTTCTATTTAAGAGTGATTTAAAAAAGATATTGTAACTCACATCAAATTTGTTTTCTATTTTGTTTCTTAATAGTTATGATTGCCAAATGGCATTACATATTGAAATATGATTTTTATAATTTTTGTGAATGCCAAATGGCATTTTCTTTTTGAAATTCATTTTTAAAAAGAAATTTAGTTTTTAACTCCCATTAAATTTCTTTTCTTTTTCTATATGTTAACAATTGTGATTGCCAAATGGAATAACACATTTTCTTAAAAATAAATTTCGTTTGTAACTCCCATTAAATTTCTTTTCTATTTCTATTTGTTAACAATTATGAGTGTCAAATGGAATTATGCATATTAATTTGTTTTTAAACTGTTTTGTGAATGCCAAATAGAATTTGTTATTTTAAATTGATTTTTAAAATTAAATTTGTTTTGTAACTACCATCAAATCTTTTTTCCTTACACAAATTATTCCTTTTAATATTCTCATGCTGTAATTTGCTTCTCCCATTGTATATGCCTCTCAGCATAATAATCCTTCTATCATGTATCCTTCAAAACTATTAGTCAGCTCAATAGATCATATACCAAGGTAATTTCTAATACAAATGCTTTGTAACAAGTGGTACCCATAATAATACAATCCTATACACCCCTTTAATCTTGAACAATATGCATATACATTAAGACCTTTTAATAATTAGAACCATTTTAGCCTCTTCTTTAAAACACCTTCAATCCATAATATCTTATCAATCTCATGAAATTAGTCAACTGGCTAAAAATGATCATTTTCAAACAATTGTCATTGCAAATTGGTCCATTCAACTCCTCATATTGATTGAAAACAAGGTTGATCACAAATTAATCATTTTAAAATTTGTTCTTTTACCCTTTCAAAACTATCCAATATTATGTCAGGAGGTCACAAAACCAGCCTTAAAATTTGACTGAATCAAGTAACCAGAGTCTAACACTTAGCATATATGTTTTGTGAGCATATATGTTCTATGTTTCACAATTTACCAATCTGAAAATTTCTAGCTCATAAAAAAACTTCAATCAAAAGATATCAATTGTCAAATTTTTCCTTTTCAACTCTGTCCTACAAATAAACATTTCAGAAAATAATAAAATGCATTCACTTTTGACCTTGAAAACTAGTCAAACAACCACTTGAGGAAATAAAACTTAGGACTTTGGTATATTCTCATATGGAGAGTATGAAAATGAATTTTGGGTTCAAAATGAATAATTTAGAAGATTTTGCAAGTGTGTGAAGTTGGCTACTTGGAATTGGAGAACTAGGCCACCTATCAAAACAATGGTTTTTGCATATGGAATGGACTTGGGAAAGCATGCAAATGAACTTGTGAAAACTTACAAATTGGCATACTGGAATTATTTTCAGTGTAGAATACAATGATGAAATCCATTAGGCTCATCTATCATGATTTTGAAAGCATAACATCTTGAACACTCTTCCTGAAAAGACTGTACATTCATTTACCAGTAAAACTTTAGAAATTATGTTTGGAATTGCATTTGAAAAAAAGTCAAACTAATTTTTCATAGACTCAAATTTGAAACATAAACATCATTCAATCCCTAGAGTGCAATGGAAAAATAATTTTCTTGATAGGATAAACTAGATCAAACTTGTGACTATTCAAATAGGGTTGCTAACTATCATTAAAAGCAACTGGACAAATTTGAGTTTTTGCAAATGGAATCATCTTGGGAAACTCATATAACATATTCATTAGTGCTTCAAATTGTAAACATAGGATTTTATTTATGGCTAAAATGTATTAGTATAACCATTTCTTCAAAATTATTAATGGGTCATAAGAAGTTCACTATTAAAAAAGGCTTCCCAGAATTTTGATCAATGTGTGTTAGAATTATAATAATGAACAACAAACTTGGACGGATTCAGAACCTTGTCAAAACATATTGAAATGATTTGAAATTTGAAACATAGGTTCTTTGATATACATGCTAGACACTCCCAAAGTGGTGAGTCATGAAACCATACTAGGTGCACAATATTCATATACAAACTAGGCTTCTAATCACTATTTAACACTTAGGCAGAAATGCAGATTTCTCAAATGCTCAAAATGTCACTTCACAAAATGATTTGGAATGGAAAATTATAATTATGAGACACATGCATATACTAAATGAAATTTATTAAAAATTTTAAACACATCATAGGCCTCATAATGGTAGTCAGGTACATATGCATGAAAATTATTCATAGGGCCTCATTTAGACTTAGTTTTTAGAATGGTACTCAGAATAACTATTGCAATTTTGACTCCCAACATAAGATAAGTTCATGCTGATTCACATAGTATATCTTGATTATTTAGATGATAATGGACAACATGAATATCAGTATTGACTGGGCATCAAGATAGTCAAGTGTTGAGCAAACCAGTTTTGACATATGTGTTTGTGATAAAACAAACACTTATGTAAACCATTTCAAGGAAAATTTTACACTTAATTTATGAATTTTAGAGACATCTAAGGAGGAAATTATGAATTTTCAAATATTATTGATCCCTATATGAGGTGATCAACCAATCATAAAAATAGAAGGACTAAATGAAGAAAGGAGTGAATCTATATCAATGGTCTTGATCTAGAAGGTTCATCAATTATTTATTTAAAGAGAGATTGAAGCCCTAAATTATATGGATGCAAGAAGATTTGAGGTCATAGAAATGAAAGGATATGTTTTTGTGCTAGAAATAAAGACACTAGATAGTGCAACCTAGTAGTGGAAGAGAAGAATAAGCAATATCTTATAAGAAGATGGAATCAAAATTAGAAAGAGAAGATCCAAAACCTAGCAACTGAGTGCAAACTGAAGGATTGGGTAATGATACATTCTGACTAGTGTATCAAGGTAAATCCCTTAAAAGAACGGTTTTAATAGGCCTACTCAGATATCCTAACTAAGTGGTCACTTAGTTGTAAGTTTAAATCCTTTAATCAATCTAGACTAAATAAGTCTTGTAAGCTCCTAACAAGGTAGAACCCTCATATGGTAGATCACCAAAAGTAATCAAACATTGCAGCCTTAACAAACTCACTTTATTACTATCATAAGGAAAATTTGTGGGTGTTAGCCCCATCCCAGTTTTACCTTCATCTTGGAGGGTTTCTAGGTAACTAAATCTTGTGTGTTATGTGTTTACATTTACTTTCATGTTTATGGATGAGATGTATACTTAGATCTATTTTAGCATAATATTTTATGGTTATATGGTTGATGATTTAAATATGAGATGGGTTAATGGTGAATGCATTTAATTTACTATTTGTTTCAAGAAGTGAAAAGTTTTATAGATTCTTATTTACACACCCCCACCCCTCCTTACTATCTTACTTCCCAATAATATTTATAACAAGTGATATCAGAGATTCGATCTCTTAGAAGAAGTCTAACAAATTTAGAGTTAATATCTTTGAGATGGAGGTTTATAATTTGGGAAAGATCATTTAGAATGAGATGATTGACATCCATATAATATTGTAGTATCTTGAAGAAGTAAGGCATTTAAGAAATCCTTAAAGAAAAGGAAAGAGTTCTCTATTTAGTAGAATGATACACTTTATCAAGAAGTAGACACTAAAGGACTATTTGACAATGGAAATCCCAATGAAACTTATGAAACTACAGTATATCTATTGGAGAAGAAAAACATACTTATTGAAGAATTTAGAGAGCATGAAATCCAATCAGTAAGGTTATGTGAACTGACTAAAGAGAGAAAGTTGAGGAAGAAAAAATTATGGTAGAAGAAGATACAAGAAAAATGGCTATCAAACTGGATGAAACAACATATGATGTGTAGAAGCTCATAAACAATCAGTTGGACATGGTTAATTAGTTTCTACTTGTAAATTAGGAACTAAATAGAAAGGGTGTGAAAATTGTAAATATGGGATCACAAAGTGATCAACAAAGAAATGCATTAAGATTTAAGAAAGAACTAATGGAAATGATGAACAAACCTAATGAAGCTATAAGATACTTTGAATAATTGATGAGACCACCAAGAACAAAGAAGTGACACATCTACACTAGGATGTTCCAAGTACCTATCATCCATTGAAGAGGGAGAGTCATAAAAGAGTGGAGAATAAAGGAATGAAAAGCCAAAGTAAAAAAACCCTACATGTCATCACTATAAGAAGGTTAGACATATAGTCAATATCTATAGAAGCAAGAATTATAAGTAAATTTCTAAGCCAAAATTTAATTGACATTGTTTTAACTACAAGAAATAAGGACACCAAGCTCATTAATGTAGGTCAAAGGCTAGAATTATACAAGTTGTACCTAGATTTGAAGATCATTGCCACAATTGTCAAAAATATGGACATAGAGCTCAAGAATGAAAATCCAAGGAAAAATCTAATTGGACAACCAAGAAGCAAGGAAATACATCCAAACAAGGTAATTCTCATAACTAAGATTACAACATATGGTATAGTTTCCATTATTTTTGAGAATATGGTCTTAGTGTGGAAAATTACATTAGAACATATTTTAGAGGCAAACCTAAGAGTTGAATGAATGAAAGCTTACTTTTCTATAGTTGTCACAAGATTGGACACTTGTAAGTAAGAACTATAGGACCTGAACACCAATGCCAACCAATGAACACATCAAAGGAAAAAGAAAAGTTGATGATGAGAAAATAAATAAAGAGTTTAATCAAACTTGGATAAAGAAGGTAGAAGTTAGAAATACTAGAACCAGTGGAGTTGAGGTCACCCAATCCAATGGATCAGGTGATCAAACCACCTCAAATGAAGCAAATAAGGTATGTAAGGGACTGTACATTTACTGCTACATTGTATACTAGTTACTAACATAAAATATGTGAAATTCCATATCTTTATAAATTATGATGCATAAAGAAAAAATTGAGGAAAGAATTGAGTGGAGAACTCATATGCATGATTACTGTCATGTATCAGTATTAGTATCTATAGTGATCAAGCATTATTATAAAAATTGAGTTGATATGATAAGAATGGAAATCATAATGAAGACCAAGTGTTGGTCATGACTGAGTGATGCAAGGAAGGTATTATAATCAAAGTTTTATGTGATGACTAAGCCATTCATGTACACCTACCTATGTATAGAGAATTTATTGAAAACTTGTTTTGACCTTTTAAGGGTATATATCAAATTTTGAAGTCTATTATTTCTCAACCAATAATTAGATAACATGGAGGAAATTCATGTAATTAACTAGAGTGATTCGTATGAAGAAGTGTGAAGATTTATCAACATTCCTTTAGAAAAAATTTAGAAAAATACTAAACATATTGATGTTGCCGAGTCACCTAGAATTTGGTTTTCAAACCTTAGCGAGAAGATATGGCAACAAGAATTTCTATATAGATGAAGAAGGTAGGAAAGGAAATCAAGAACTTTCAATTGCTGAGTGGCAAAGCCAATCCACCCTTAAAATTTATAGCCATACTAGAGATTACATTAAAGGGATATCCATCAAGCACCTTATCATTGATTCCATCAAAGGTATTTATGATTCATGATGTAAGGTCATGTTTCACATGCAAAATTGGTTAAATTAGAGACTTTAAGTTGAGGGAAGAAGACAACAAGTTGTACCAAAATGTAGTATTGAAGGATGAGCACAAAATTATCACTAACAAAGGGTTAGTCCATGCCCTAAATTTTCCTTGAGATTTCAAAATTAAATGAATAAAGATAGTATTGAGCCAAATTTGTGACATGAAAAAATGTTTGGAGAATGAACTAATTAGTATTACCAAGAAGATCATCCATCAAATCACATGTTATCCTACACTAGATTAGGTGAAGGCCATGCGTTGCAAGGACAAACAACCTCATTGAAGAACAAATAAAGGCCAAGTGGAATGGCCAAGAAATATCAATTGATGGAATTAAAGATCTTATTATTGAATTTTTGGTTCATGTGATAGCTCACAAATTCTACCAGTCAACCTAACTAAATAGTTTGTCTTGCATAGCAGTGGATGTAGGTTACAAGATAATGAAGAAAGACCATAGCTATGAACTTGTCAAATTACAACTTAAAAAGTTATTTAAAAATTTTGGAGCACTATGGAAGACAAAAAATACTTCATGTGTGTTTTCCTCACTTATTGTGTGTGTATTCTTCTTTGTGCAAAATAATTTTCCTACTTTTGGAGATTTTTTCTAGAGTATAGACTAACCTGCGACATATGAGATAGGTGATTTTGTTCAAAAACTAGGAGAAAACTTTGACAATGTGATGCATAGTTATTTTGATGAATTTAAGAAAAAGATGAGGATGTGAAGCATAATTCCTATATCTCTCATTAAGAAATATTATGATGATGTTTTCTTTCTTGTTGACATTGATTTTACTTATGTGTTAGTTGTAATACCGAGGGTATAATGGTTAAGACCCTTATCATATGAAGTAAATTTTAATGAAATATCTAAAGTTATAACAACATTACTAACAAAAAACATAGATGATAAATCCAAAGAATTTGGCAATTATGAATAATGAAAAACAAAGACAACCATTGGTTTTGAAGACTAGAATATGTTGAGCTATCATTTTGCATGATGCTTAACGAAAGGAATCCTTTCAAACTCCTCTCTTGAAAAGCTAATCCAAGGATCAACTCCAAGGTTTTGAGTGATCTTGTGACCTACCAGAATCTTCTCAGTTGAAGATAAATGTGAATGTTCACAAGGAGGCCTTTGCTAGTTTTGAAATGATTTGTGTAAGATGAATAATTTTCTTGCTCTCTTAAAAGAATAACCATACAAAAAGGAATATATTTTTGTATTTTCTATTTTTAAGATGAATGCAATCTAACAATGCAACTATATGAATTCTGAATTTAACCAAGGGGTTAGTAAAGCAAATAATAAAGATAAGGTGACAAGAAATTTAAGCAAATAACATGAAAGTAAATCCCAATAGACATAAGCTACAGAAACAAAACATCTAGGAGTTAAGCTTTTTGAAAATATTGGTGGGTAACCAATGAAAATAGGAGCAATGCTTCCTTAATTCCAATGATACAATTGTCTATGGGAATTTAGTAACTATAAGATGTTTCATTTTTCATCAAATCACAAGGCCATAGAAAGTGTACTCATGCAAGACAAAAAGCTATGCAAGAACAAAATGATGATCTCTTCTCGAACTAAATACATCAAAAAAATTTGTAAACTTGTAGGAAACACCAAAATTAAAAGATTTCACAACCAAAACAACACAATAAATTTTTTGGCTCAATTACATCCCATGAACATACATTCACAAAGATATAACACACTTAGGCAAGAATCACTACACTCCAAATGTGAGCACCAACAACATATATTATTGCATCAAAATAATGGTGCCCTTGAATACATATTACATTCCCATATTTATAATAAATATTTTCCTCAATTTGTGTTGAGAGTGAGAGATATCTTTATGCAATCATATGCTTCTAAATTAATAAAACAAATGTAATTATGTACAAACTGACTATCTAACTGGTGCTAAGTAGGACTTCATCCATATTTATATCATTAATTGGATGCATGAGCCTTTACATATCATAAGACAAAGAAAGCATGAGAAAATATGAAAGAGAAAGCCCTCAATTGATGTGGAATAATCTGGAAGTGCCAAAAATAGGAGCTCCTTCTTCACTAGGCATCTATAAGAGTTAAACTATTGTCAGAATCCTTTTCCAATGCATGGAAAACTCTAAATTAAGAATTGGAAGTTAACTATCGATGTAAATCTAAATTCCTCAAAATATTCTACAACACTAATGAAAAAGCACACCTATGCACTTGGTGCAATAGTGCACCTCGAAAGTAGGTTTCAAAAATTGTAAAATTTTATTAAGTGTCAAAATTGAAATTCTGGCTTTTGGGTTTTGTTCCCCTTTATACCATAGCTATGTTTGGGTATTTGCCCTTGAACTTCTCAATTATCTTAGTGACTTCAGCTGCATCTAGAAAATATAAGGCTTCATATTTTTCTTTCACCTTCTACCTATAGTTGCTGACCTTGATACAAGTCTCCACAAAATCTCCCAATTTCACATCCAGATCTAAGAATGCCTCCTCTATTCTAAATTCCTACCTAATGTCATCACCATTAGCAACTTCCTCAAATTTTTTTTGGAATTTCTCAACTACTACCTCTACTAGTATTTACTTCTCCCACGTATCATCCTCAAAAATGTCTAAACAAGCATTACTATAATGCTTCTCAGCTTTCAAAATTTGCTCTTGAGCTTGATCCTTAAGCTTATGAATCTCTGCATGTAATGTCTCTATTACTTTATTACCATCTACAATCTTTTCAATCCAATCATAAATCTTATCTAATTCCTTAGCTATATATACATCCATCAACATTCGATACATTTATCCTTTGATAGACAAAAGTGCTTGGAAATCCTTGCCCCAGGTATGTATCTCATCCATTAAACCAAAATCTTAACTCAAAATGGCAACTAGACTATCCACATTCTCTTACATGATGTACAATAGCTTCAAGTTTCCTTGTATAAGTTTTGCACCCTTCTCAAAACTTTCTCACCATTGCTGACAAGCTCTCAAAAATGGATCCGACTATACCGCACCCTTATCTCTTCTCTCAATTGATACGTTCAATGTTTCCTTGGGTTTTTTTATGTCCAATGGAATAATAACTTCTCTTAGATGTCCTTTTAGTATTTCATTTTGTCACCAAAGTTCTATTAATTATAACTCATCTTGTTCCAAGCTCTTGAATAATTCTTTGATCTGTGTCGTAACTTCTTCATTTGATAATCCCTTAGAGTCAATTCTTCAACATTTGAATGTGGAGGGATAGTCACAAGAACAAATAAGTCTTGGCTCTAATTACTCATGATAAAGGCTAATGAATGTTCATTATTTAGTGGTGACTCAATTTTTGTCAACACTTCAATCAACTCCATTTTATCCTCCTCTTCAATGGTGAATTGTTGCCTCTTATTTCTTATCACTTCCTTTCTTATCCATCTTGGAATATTGTTGGTGTAAATAGGTATTTACTATTTACACTTTACTTAAGTTTACTTAGGTTAGTGCATTATTTTATTATTTTGATTTATTTTATTATTTCTCTTTATGAAACACTTAAGAGTTTGCACACCTTTTTGAGTTGTCATGTAGACAACACAAAAGTATGCAACTCTATTTATGCACATGGTGTCTACAACATAGGAGGTTGCATCATTCACTAAGTTGTCATGTAGAAAACATAGTTTTTCACACTCCTAATTTAGCACATGTTGTCTACAACATTGATGTGCATGTCACACCATTGTAGGCTTGTCCTCTCATCATTGTACTTGCTTCCATGCGTAATGGAGGATAACCCATATTTGGTGGACATGTTTATAGTTGTAGGACTTATCATGATGCTGATTTTGAGGCATTCTAGATGCATCTCAGAGGCCTTTATATTGAGGCACTCCTAGTGTACTTGTACATTATATTGAATACTATGCAGTTATTTTGATCATACTCTAGTCTAATTTGTGCTTGTGTTTTGAGTTCCTTGGTCTTGGGTGAATTATGCCATAAGAAAAATTCTTACATGGTATCAGAGCTAAGGGAGATACTCATCACATAGCCATTGGAGACCTCATTGCTTCATCTCTCTTATGGATCCGATCTAGATCTAGAGCATTAGCTACAATTGGGAGCATCTAGAGCTGAAGCAGACCTCACCATTACATCTAAAGTGATGATTCGGTGAATATTGACTATAAATTTTCCTATTTTAGGCCATAGTCAACTGGGAGGCAAAAAAATTTTGCAAATCGGAACCCAAAGACCCGATCTGCAAAGCTGGGTATGGTCATTATTTAATCTGCAATTTATTTTTTGGATCTGATTTATTTTGATTTTTTCAAAAAAAATTGAATTATTTGCCTAGTTGGGTGTGTAGAGAAAGGCAGAGAAAAAATTTTAGTGCATAGGTACCGAACTGTCAGCTCCCAACCCTACACGCTGAATATTGTGCAAGGAATAGTATGTATTGCATAGGCACATTGATATATTTTTGGCAAGCATCACCTACAAATATTCTATTTTTGGTGTAAAATTAGTGGGCGTTACTACAAACTGATGGTAGGCAACCATCTCTCACAAGCCCACGGTTAACACCTATGCACGGTGACACTTTTTCTTTTGACACTGCAACAAGTTTTTAAAAACTACATCCCAACCCTTTGCACGGTACATGTGGGATAATACACTCGCTATCATAAAATTTCTATGGCACTTGCATAGAGTTTCCCAACATTTTTTGAGTAACTTGGCCCATGCTTGTTTTTTGTACATTGTTTCTCTGATTTAGCATTGTGACGCTAACTCCACACAGTGCTAGTTTTTTTCCCTTGCGAACACATGGACTTCAAATAGCATCAATACAC
The DNA here is from genome assembly GCA_028749045.1 of Cupressus sempervirens. Lineage (NCBI taxonomy): Eukaryota > Viridiplantae > Streptophyta > Pinopsida > Cupressales > Cupressaceae > Cupressus > Cupressus sempervirens. The sequence goes on from CM053792.1 coordinate 782,915,461, forward strand.
TGCTAGAGACTCACCCACATGGCCAAATAAACCTTTGACACGTGGACATTGCCACATTTGCAATGACACAATTAGCATAGCTGACACATCAGCTTCCCACATACTGCGTAGTTAGTGGATTTCTTACTACCACATGGAGCCTAGTTAGCATTGAGTTAGCGGTACACATTATCTTTTTGTTTTACAATTCTATACCATCTGTATAGTGCCATGTCATCAGCCATACAGGGTGACATCATCAAAGGCTTGCATAGACAATGATGTTAGCAAATCAAGAGCCTAAATTTGACAGTTGTATGACCATCATTCTAGGGCACTTTTGAACTATTATGATGGCCATTTGACTATCAAATTTAACACACTATTTTCCCCTATAGACCCCTCTTTACATGCAGTTTTGATTTGGCAGCCTGACTTCAAATGGCCATAACTCAGTCATCTAGACTCCAAATTAGGTGTAATTTTTTTTATTTTGGGTATAATTTCTTGAATTTTTTAGTGTGTAGCTATTTTCTAGTTTTGGTCAATGGATTTCTCAGTACAAACATTTTTTGGTGACTATACTGATTAATCCTACTTTTTGCAACTTCAAATGCATCGTACGGGCTCAGTTGGACTCCTTTTTAGGTTCTTTTTTTTTTTTTAATGTATATTTTTTCATCTAGTTTTTAGATTTGTAGTCAGATTGTAGTCTTATTTGGACAAAAATACCACTTTCAGAGATAGGTCCTAGTTTGCATTATATTGCTTCACAATTATTGTAATTTTGAGCTACACTATAAAAGTTTAGAGTTGTACTCTCTATAGATGTTGTAATCAAAAAAATTAGAAAGCCCACTTTGGCCATTTTAACAAGTGGCCCATTGTAATCACACTATATACGAAGTGCCAAAATAATTTTTTTGGGGGGGATTTTTTGATTGGGTGAAAAGGGGCGGGGGGATGTACTGTGTACTATGTCTCCTTGATCTTGTGTTCTTGCATTATGGGTTCTTTTTCAAAGTTAACTCCACATAATTATGCTACTTAGAAAGAAAAAATTAAAGAGCCATTGGTAGAAAAAGGTTTATTGTGTTATGTCATTGGTATTTCATAGAAACCTCCTGCTAATGCTAATGAAGCTTGGGAAGAAGACTGGGAATCCAAATAAGAGATGGCCTTAGGAACCTTGTTTTAAAATATTTTTGATGCTATCAAATTTCACATTAGGAAGCTGACAAATCCAATAAAGTTTTGGGCTAAACTAGAAGCTTTGTATGGGATAATAGATGAAGACATAGCTTACACCATAGAGGATAAACTTCTCAAGTTGGATCCTAGAAATTTTGACACAATTAAAGACTATCTTACCCAAGTAGAAATGTATAGGGCACAACTAAAGGATTGCGGTGAACCCATCAAGGATGGAAAACTGATCAAATGCATTATGACTCATCTTCCACCTGAATATGCTACTTTTGTTTCTAGCTTCAATACACACAAATTAACAATGGGTAGTGCCTATGTTAAGCCTTCATTCAAGAAATTCTCAAAAATTTTGATCTTTGAACATGACAATCTAGTGGATATGGGAATTCTTAAGTCTTCCAACACTAAAGCCTTGGTAGCAAATGAATGTAATTCAAGTGGTAAAAAACTCGAATGAGAAGAAAAATCAATGGAAGAGTAAGCCATAAGATGGCACACAACATTCCTCCTCAAAACAACAATCTTCCTCAAATCAATCTTCTTCGACTCAACATTCTTCTTCACAACAAGGAAATTCTTCTTCCAAAAATACTCAAAAGGGGAACAATTCCAACAAGAAGGAGAAAAAAAATTCTCTTATTGTAAAAGGAATGGTCATGATGAACATGAGTGCAAAGATAAGCAGATCCATGAATTGGTAAACATTATGAGGAAGCAAAAAATTGATGTTCCAAATGCATACAAGAATAAGGGATCTTCATCCACTTCAAAGGGCAAGGGACAAGCTTTAGTTTCAAGTACGAACAATGTAGAGGAATGGGTTCTAGAATTAGGAGCAAAAAATCATATGGGTGCTTCAAGGGAGCGATTTTCCTCTTTAAAACCATCAGATGTACCTTACATCTATGTGGGCAATGATACTCAAGTTGAAGTAGAAGGTAAAGGGAATGTTGAGTTAGAGAATGGAATCTTCAAGGATGTACTTCATGTTCCTAACCTTAGCACCAACCTTCTCTCCATCTATCAAATAACTCACTATGGATGTGGAAACAAAGTAGAGTTCCTCCCTGACATAGTTGTGGTGAAAAATCTCAAAGATGATTCTATGGTGGTGGTTGGAAAGGCAAACCATGAGACTAGACTTAATTCTTTCTCACACTTTGTGCCTAAGTCCACTTCTCTTTCCTTGTTGACTCATTCAAACACACAAAGTAAACTATGGCACAAGAGATTTGGAAACCTTAATTATTACTACCTTTAGCAACTAAGTAGCAAGGAAATGGTCATTGGTCAACCTCAATTCAAGTTTTTAGAGGGTGTATGTCCAAGTTGTGGAGAAAGTAAACATCCCAAAGAGAAATATGACAAGGGGAAGTCTTGGAAGGCAACAACTATTCTAGAATTGATTCATAGTGATGTAGCTAGCCCTTTTCTAGCACCATCATTTGGTAAGGCCCACTATTTTCTCACATTTATTGATGACTTTTCAAGGTACACTTGGGTATTTTTTCTTGGTCATAAGAGTGAATTATTTGAGAACTTTATCACATTCAAAGCTCAAGTTGAAAAAAAATTAGGGAAAGCCATCAAGATCCTAAGGACAGATAATGGCAAAGAATATGTCAACTCTAGACTTATAGACTTTTGCACACATGAGGGGATAGATCTTCAACATTCAATTGCATACACGCCATAGTAGAATAGTGTAGCTGAAAAAAATAATAGAACCCTTAAGGAAATGACTACTTGCATGCTTCAACACAAGTCTCTAGATCAAGTGTTTTGGGCTAAAGCCATGTGTTGTGCCAACTGCATCCAAAATAGAAGTCCGCATAAGTCCTTAGATGGAATAACACCTTTTGAGGCTTGGTGTGGAAGGAAACCTAGTGTTAAATACTTCAAAGTTTTTTATTTTCTAGCATGGGCAAGGATACCTCCAAAAAAGCAAAAGGCATTAGAACCACAAAGAAAACCATGCATATTTGTTGGATATCTTGATCATCTCAAGGCACACAAACTAATGGATCTAGAGACTCATGAAATATTTTATGAGAGGAGTGTTCACTTTGAAGACACATGTCCAAGTTTGGCTTCTTCAACTTCTCCTTCTTCCTTCTTCGTGGGCAGTGATCATAGTGATGATAGTGACTCAAAAGATGAGATTCCTCCAACTTTGACTTGTAGGACACCACCTTCATAGGGTCAACAAATAGTTGAGGACATTCCTTCATCTTCTTCCACTAAACCTCATTGGGCATAGAAAACTCTTGATGTAGTAGGTTCATTGGTGGGAAATCCTTCAGACACTCGAAGGACAAGGTCATAGCACAAGTCATTTCCACATGCATACATAGCCATTGCTTCAAATCCACAGTATTTTAAGGAAGCATCAGGGATTCTAGAATGGGATAAGGCTATGGAGGAAGAATACAATTCATTGATGAAAAATAAAACAAGGGACTTAGTTCCCCTTCCTAAGGGAAGAAAACTAGTTCAATGCAAGTGGATCTATCGAACCAAATTTGCAGCAGATGGAAGCATTGATAAGCATAAGGCTAGACTAGTTGCCAAAGGTTTCTTGTAGGTTCTAGGTATTGACTATATAGAGACTTTTGAAACCTACAAGAAACCTTTGGCAACTAGTCTAGCCTTATGTTTATCAATGCTTCCATCTGCTGCAAATTTGGTTTGATAGATCCACTTGCATTGAACTAGTTTTACATGACATAAACCTTCTATTAGGTTTATGCTGCCAAAGGTTTCTTGTAGGTTTTACCCTTGTAGCTAACATGTACACCAAGTATGATGTCATGTAAAACCTTCTATTATTCTTTATTGCCACTAGCTACTCACCCAATTTCTTTTTGGGAATGGAGGCCCAATAAATTGGCATCTTTTCCATCTTGATAGTCTCAATGGAATTGACCATCCATATGTTCAAATTTCATGAAGCAAGAAAACCCATTATTCTACTCAAGAAAATGATCCACTACTCTTCTCAAGAGAATGATTGAATATCTGATATCTTCCTTCATGTAGCATTGTGTCATGTCAGTTTTACCTTATTTCCACCTTAGAGGAGTCTTCTCAATGAGGTATGATGATGGTATGATGTCGAAAGCTTCGTTAATGTGTTCCTTGTAGCATCTCTTAACTTGTTTGTAAGTGACTCTAATAAATTGATCCACCCTTGGAAGATGGAATATCTTCTCTATATTGTTGGGTCAAAGATCTAGGACAATCTCTCCAGTTATGCTCTTGACAACCTTTTCTTTGGGAACATAATTCTTTGCTAATGTCATGATTAATTCTGATGACTACACTAAAACTGGATGTGATGTTGCATTAACCAGTCCTAATCGGATCAAGGTAGATATCATTAGAGATCTTTCTATTGGTTTGTTGCACAATGTTAGGAATGCACCCAAATCTATGTGACCAAGTTTAGTTTCTTGGATCTCTTAATGATCATCCTAGAAATATGACTTCATTAAAATGCCCTAAAACTTGAACATTATGGGTTTAGGAACCATCTTTTCTACAAGGGAGGATGATGAGGAAGCCATTGAATCTACATAAAAATGACATCCATTAGCTCAAAATCAAATAAAAAATAATAAATCAAACCCTAATAATGACACAATCAAATCACAAAACCCTAATCTACCTAAAAACACCCAGAAATCTAATATATACCCCTATAATGCAAAAATAAAAATTTTTGCACTAGGCACACCTAATAAGTGTGCCTAATGCACCTTTTAAATTTTCAAATTTCATCATATGTGGTGTGCACTATTGCACCTCATGGGGTGCACTGATGTGCAACTCATGTTTAGACTTAAGTGCCAAGGGTTTTAAGTATAGCCCCACACACTTTTCGTACTGCATAGTTGCATAGCTGCACATCACCAAGGGGTGATCCCCTTTCTTCATGATTTGGTTCACAAGCACACATCATGAGATGCACTAGTGTGCCTTTCTTTCCTTTTACAAAAAAGAAGTTCTTATCCCTACAAAACTCTAATTTTTAGAATTTGAGTTTTCTAGTTAGAACCTAGACTTGATCGAAACCAATAGATACAACCCTAAGAAAAGATGCATACCCTAGACTAGGGTTATGAAAAGCCAAAAAAAAAGTAGGGGGTCCCCATTTCTAGGAAAAATGGGCATGCATCGTGGAAAACACAACAAATAGCCCCAAAAAAAAAGAAGAAATGAAAAAGGCATTTCTTCATTAGCAAACATCCCTCTGATATGTGTCAAACACCAACTAAATTCTAAATACTCTGAGCATAATTTGAGCCACTTTACAATCAAAACCTTAGAATCTTGAATCTCCAATTTTAGTGTGTTTAGTGTATCCATTTCCTACAAAATTGTAGGATGTATTCTATCAAAAAAATTTAACAACTTGGAAATAATCTTCCACCCCATTTGACCCATTCATTGGGAATCTTCACAGAAGTTTTTCATCAATCCTTTGTCTGGCCAGATGAGAGAATCAGTTCTGAAGGCTCTCAGCAAGTTTTCACTTTCATTTGAATTATTGGGTAACCTTTTGAATATTTTCTTCACATAGCTCACAATGTCATCATTTTATTCATTGATGAAGCAATTGTTTTGATATTGGATAGCTCATTTAGAGTGCATATCCCTTTAATTGAACTACCTTTCTCAGACTTTGTAGAATCCTTCATTCTTAACACCTTTCATTCTTTTTTATTTCTTTATGTATCTTGACCATGCTTAGACTATGTGGCCAAGAAATTGGTTTCATTTCTCATATTTTATCTTTTGCAAACATCCCTTGCATTCCTCTTTTAATAACTTTTAGAAACTCTCATGCCAAACAATGATCTTAGCAATTCATTCAAGAAGATCCTTCTATTTGAACTAGTGGGGTTTGGACTATCCCTTGCTACCTTCAACTTTGGTTTAAAAACACCTAAGTTAATTGATCCTTAAATTTACAAAGTGTTGAGAACTTGTTGATCTTCAAGATTGAATGTCCCCTATTACTACAAGTAACATACATTCCTTAGTTGGTATAAGAAACAAAGTCATACAAGTTTTTTGAAAAATAAATACCTCTTCCTAAAAATAAAAAACAAATGAATGGTTAGTAAGATACATCAAGATAAAATCCTGAGTGCACCTACCCCCTAGACTGATGGAACTTTGAAAACAAACACACAACTAAAAGAAAACACATAACTGAAAAAGAAACACACTTGCAGAAATAAATACACTTGCACAAATGAAATATTTTTTTAATCTCTTAGGCCTCAAAGTAATTCTTTAGAAATTTCCCATTGACTGGAATTAGAACTAATTCCCCCTATAAGGAACTCAACCTTAAAGCATTTTCTCCCAAAATTTCTACAATTTGATAAGGATTGATCACAAGCATTAAAACTTTGTATGACTGCCTAGTTTTTCCTTCACCTTATCCTAGAGTAGAATAAGGTAGGATATCCTAAAAGACTTTATCATGGCCCTCTTTTAAAACCATTACTTGATGATAGCTTGATGTTTTTCCATATGCTCCAAAGAAGCTGTCTATTTTTCATCCATCTCTAAAAGATTCATCAATCTGATTTTTACTTTGTCAGCATCTTCAGCATACCCACTCATGAACTTCAAAATAGAAATCTTAAGGTTAAGTGGAAATACTAGCTCTTTTCCATAGAAAATTAGATATGGAGATGTCCCCAAAGAATTCATGACCTTGACTCGCTCCATCCATAATGCATATTTGAGTTGTAAATGTCAATCTCTAGGATTCTCCTTCAACAAGCATCTTATTACTGTGACTAGGTTCTTGCTCATATATTCAACCACACCATTTCCTTGCAGATAATAGTTTGAAGAGAACTTGATAATAACCTGATTTTCTAGTGCCCATTTAGTAAATAACACTAATGCAAAATCTGATCGGTTATCACACACTAGGGAGAACAACATCCCAAATCTAGTAACAATGTGTTCTTCCAAAAAGTTTGTAACCACCTTAGCTATGTAGTTTCTAAATGTCTCTACTTCTCTCTAGCATGTATAGTAATAAATAGTTGTGAGAATAAAAGTGTACCCTATTGATGATGGTAGATTCACTAGACCAATAAAATCTAGCCCCTACTTTGCAAAGGTGTGTATCTTGAACATTGGTTGTAATGGAATTATAGGATGTCTTTCTCTATTAACACTAGTTTGATGAGTATGAAAAGTACACACATGCTCAAAAGTATCTTTGAATATTGTGGGCTAGAAATAACCTGATCTTAAAATCATATGAGTAGTTGCTTCTAATAAGCCATGCCCTATACCATATGTATAGTGAAATTGTTCCAAAACTTCTTTTACTTCCTCACACCCCAAGCATTTCAGCTAAATCCTTTCATAGTTCATTTTGTATATTTTTCTATCATGCAGTATGTAGGATTCACACTTTATTTTGAGTCCCCTACACTATGAACTATTCATCCAACTAGGATACTAATTTTGTAAAATATAATAAACAATATCTTGGTACCAAACATCAATTATTATACCTTGACCAATATCAACTTGAGACACTGCAATCCTTTTCTGGTCATCCACATCTATTTCACTTTCAAACCAAAAAAAAATGCATCTTCTATTTGATTGTTTGCTATCACTTTTGATAATCCTTGGCCTCTTACTAACTTCATGGGTTGGATCTCCAAATTGAATTCTTGAAGGATTGCCATCCATTTCCCTCGTCTTTCACCAAGTTCATTTTGCATCAATAGTTTCTTAACTGTTGGATTAGGCACAATTACATACACCTTAATCCTTAGTATATAATGATAAAACTTCTTTACTAAAGAAAAAATCTATTTGGATAAGTTGGAATAGTTTATCTCAGCATTTTTCAAAGGGAAACTCATAAAGGAAATGGGCCTTTCATCTTTCTTTTCCTTCTTTTGTGTGAGTATCCTAGCACATGAATGTTCTGAAGCAAAAGAGTATATTTTGAAAGGTAGTCCATAGTTTGGACTTACTAGTACTGGGGCCATGGAAATGACCACTTTGATATCCTCAAATTATTTCTTGACCTCTAGTACCCATTCTTTCTTATCTTCCTTTCTGAGTAAATCATTAAGGGGATGTGTTGGAATTAAGCTATGTTTTGTCATTAGTGACAACACTTATTCATAATTCTGTATGGCTACTAAATTCATCATTCAGTCTCCAGTCATTGCCAAGTGAGTTTAGCAGTTCAGTAGTTCACACAAGCATTCTAAACGTTACTAAGTGAAAACAAGCACCATGGAGTCCAGCAATTAGTGCTTACTGAGCTTCAAAGTATCTACTGAATCATCAATTCATGTGATGTGAAGCCTGTGTTAACTGAGTAATGAGATGAGTAGTGTTTACCAAGTGCAAGCAAGGTAAAAATAGTATTTAGTTTCTACTGAGTTACACTATATCTACTAAGTCTCCAGTGTTCATCGAGTTCGAAGCTATGTTGAGTGATAAGTATAGACCAAGCCTCTACTTCTACCAAATTCATGATGATGCCAAGTAGTGCAGTGGAATCCAAGTATCAAAAGGTCACCAAGTTAGTTTCAGAACTCGAGTTTGTTCTACAATTGGGCCCACTCAGTAATATTTGTGTTAACTTGTATTTTAGCCGACCTTGTAGTTATGAGAATTGGGATGGTATATATGTAATGTATTGTATCATACTCAAGTGTGTAAGAATGAAGTAATATTTTGAGAAGAGTGAATGAAAATTAGCAGCAAATCAAAGTATTCAACAAGGTCAATAAGGAGCGGTCAAGTTAAATCTATCAGAAAGAGGTGATTAGCATTTCAAGGATCTAATCAACAATCAGTTGTAAGTCAAATTTACTGTTTCATCCTAACAGGTGAATCAGATTTAAATCCTTTAATAGGGTAGACTTAACAATATTTTCTTTAAATCTCTTAATAGAGTGCATACTTCATTGTATATTTTTAAAACCTCTTACGAGGTGGACCTAGTAGTCCTAATTATTCCTAACAGGGAAAATCATCAGAAGTGATCATTGTAAGCTTTAATAGGCCAACTTTATACTATAGTATTGAAGTTTTGTCGATATCATCCCCACCCCAATTTTACTTTCTATTTGGAAGGTTTTTGGGTCACCAAATATTGTGTTTATGTGCGATGAATATTTATCTTTTAGTTTCTCATGCATGTAGTAGATTATATATATTAATGGTGAATGGATTATGTTGTTAAGTGTTGAATTTTGTCAAAGTTTTGAGGTTACTGATTCACCCTTCCCATCTCAATAACCTAGTTAGTCTTGATTATTTCCAACAATTGGTATTAGAGCTCTATGTTTCTCAAGATAAAGTTTGGCAACTTGAGAAAATATCAAGGATAATGGAAATATCTAGACTTGACAAAGCTATTGACAATGAGAAGCTAGATTTGTAGATGGCCATAGCTCAACTCAAGGAAGCAAAAGAGAAACTTTCCCAATCCCTAAAAAGAAGGAAGGAAATTGCAAAATAGATGAATGATCACCAATATGTTGAAGAAAAGATTGAAGGCTTTTTCCCTTCAAGCAGTTTAGATGAAGCAAATGATACAATAAATGAACTCCTAGAGAAGAATGACTCCCTGGAAGAAGAGGTAAGAAAATTGAAGAGAGAACAAGAAATTTAGTCAATAAGATTGTGTGAAATCTTGGAAAAAAGGAATAAGGAAAATGAAGACTTTGAAACAAGGAACAATGTAACTCAAAATCAATCCCTTCAACAAGAAAGTCTTATCAATCAACTCTCCAATGAGAATGAGGAAATCATGAGTCTGACATCTAAAACTGAAAGGTTAAGGAATGATTTAAGCACTAAAAGACAAAGCAATGAAATATTGAAAGCTGATCTAAATTCTAAGAAGCAACTCAACGAAATAATAATGAAATCCCAAGCAAACATGGATTAATTAAATTAGCAAAGTGAGCAAAATCTTTATAGGCAAAAGGTTAAAGCAAGACTTGGATACAAAGAAGAAGGTGAATCCCCCAAACAAGGTACTCAAAGGAATCAAATACCTACTTGCAATCACTATGGTAAGATAGGTCATACATCAAAAAAATGTTGGAGCAATGGAAAGGAAAAATTTAATGGAAAATGCTACAATTACAGTCAGCATGGTCATAAAATTAATGAAAGCAATGAGAAACCAAAGTTTGAAGGAAAATATCACAAATGCAAGAAACAAGGTTGCAAGGAATCTAAATGTAGATCTAAACCATTTAATCTAGCTAAACAATGTGTAAAGGCAATATATGGTTGGGACTACAATACTTGGTTAGATGTCATTATTGTGGAGAATATGGACATATTGGCATAAACTGTGCAAGACATCACTTGAGAAGAAAGGATAGTACAATAAGATGTTACACATGCACTAAACTTGGTCATATAGCTAAGAATTGCATGAACATAGGCAGATTTGAAGATGAAAAGAAATTTAAGGCTAGTAGCATCAAGAAGCAGATGAGACAGCAATGGATTCCTAAATCTACTAAGCAAGCTAGTTCAAATGATGGCCATGTCACTCAAGAAGTGGGTGACTCCACCATTTCCATTTAAGTTCTTTAGGAAGAACTAGAACTGCATTCTCAAAGTCAAATCTCAAGCTATTCCAATGGAAAGAAGTGAAAGATCCAAATCAGTATTTCAGATACAGAAGGATCACAAAAGTTTAACATTAGTATTCACCAAGTGAGGTTAAGTCATACCGAGTGAGGTCAAGAGTAACAAAGTTTTTTTGGTTGCCAAGTTACAAGGTTCTACAGAGTTATCTAGACATATAGTGGATTACAGCCTGTCAAGCACTATGTCATTATGACTCTCTTCATACTAAGCATTAATGGAAGGTTTTCATCAAGGCAGGATTTTGACTTCATTTTCACCATGAATTCATTATATCCAGAGTAGAGTGATTTTCAGAGCATCTAAGAGATCTTGAGTAGAATTTGTAGAGAAATTTTTGAAAAAGTTCTTCTCATTCTACTGAGCAATCATGGCATCCACCAACAATAATAGCAAGACAAACAAAGGTTTAGAGATGTTAGTGCGAGGTGTCAAATGAAAGGCCCCAAATTTAAAACTAGTACTAGCAATTGCAAAATAACTCTACCCTAATGGAGCTCAACCACAAATTCCATAAAAGATACTCCTTATAAATGATATTTGTACTTATTTCAAATGTGTTATGCAAGAAATTGAAACCCTAGAAATGGATAGTGCCCTAGGAGAATTATGTATGGATGGAACCCTCAAACCCAAGCATAAACATCTAAAGGAGAAAGGCTTGACCCAAATTCTATATCTACCAAGAAACTTCCAAATCAAATGGATTAGGTATAATTTGAGCCATATGCATAATGGTCAGTTATGGTTAGAGTAGCTAGTCTTAATAACAAAGAAAATGATTCACAAAATTATATGTCTCCCTATGCTCGATAAGGTTAAAGTTACCAAAACCCTAGGTTGGGATGAGCTGCAAAAGAAAACCCTAGCCAAGTGGGATGGAAAAGGACTAAAAATAAGCTATGTATATGATGTAGAGCTTAGGTTTGGTATTCATATTATTGCACATAAGATATACAGCTCCAATCAATTGAATAGAGAGTTGTGTGAGGCTATGGGCTTAGCTTACAAGGTAGTCAAGAAGAATCTAGAATTTGACTTAGTAGATTTAATGTTGAAACAATTCAAAAAGAACATGGATAGTATAAGGACCTCAAAGAATATTTTGTGTAAATTTGGTTCTTTTTTAACCTATTTGTTCTTTTATGTACAAAAATTTTTCCCCTCCAAAGGATCAGTGGTATGGAGAAAGGATACTCCAAGTTTGTACCAATTTAATGAGATCATTATAGAGATGAGTGAGAATTTTGATAGTATAATGGAAAACCATTTTGAAATCTTTAAAGAGAAGATGAATAATAGGTTTCAAATTCCACCAAAATTAGTTGAAGACTACAAGGATTTTGTTTCATGGTTGACTATGACAGAGTGTACATTCAGGCAGTTAGGCCTAGAATAGTATGGGTAAAACCTCTTCCTTATGAGGTTAATATTGATGAAACAAAAGAGATAATTTAAGCTCTAGTGAATGATCCTATAGATCCAAAGGTACCTATCTTTGGAATGTATTATGTAGTAAAGGCCAGAATAGATATAGAAATCAAGCTCCCATAGGTGGTAAGTAAAGACAAGAGTAAGATAGCAAAGCTAAAAACTAAAAACACACCTCTTATGCTTACCAAGGGAAAAGGTGAAGATGATGAAGAATCTAAGAATGAAGAACAAGATTTATACAAAGAAGAAGAGCATGTGAGAAAGAAAGACAGGGTGATTATCACCGAGCCACCCAAGCCCTCTACAATTGTATTTACCAAGAGATCCAAGAGGAAAGGAGGTAAAGATAGTAGTGAAGTTGTGTTTAATAAGTCTCCTCCCACATTTTGGGAAAGACTCAAACAACTAAGAGTAGGTGCTGGAATTAATAACTTCAAAGCACTAAAATATGAAACCAAGACTCTAGTAGAACAGAAAGAGGTTGAAGATCTAATCATGGACAAATTAGGCAGATGGAAATTATTTGCTGATCAGTATGCATCTCAAATCCCTATAGTTTTGTTAGACAAGGTTAAGGTTAGATGGGATAACACCATTCAGATTATCAAGGATATTTTTTTCTCAAACTCTAAAGCAATTGGTGCCTAACCTAATAGATGCAGAGGTGAATAAAGAAATGAAAGAAAATGAAAGCAAAATGTCTCTAAAGTTCAATACTTCTCTTGTTTTAATGAAAGAAATTGAATATGTTGTGAAGAATGCTAAATCTATGTGGAAAAATGTCTATCATCAATCTATTAGAAATCAATGATGATGATAGTGACAAGGACGAAGATAATGAAGAATATAATACACATTATATCACTATTTATGCTAAGGATTATTAGGCATTGATGAAGGATGATGGAGAAAAGAAAGAGGAAGAATTTGAAGAGGAAGATAGGGAAGAAGAAGGAAAAGAAGAAAGTGATATAGTCAGGATTGTAGTAGAAGTCATAGCTTCCCTTCCTCACTCTCCACCAAAAATTGCTACATCATCTGGCATGGAGACAACTTCAGCAAGTGTGATTGTTACCACAATAGATACATCATTTTCCCAATCAATCTTTGCTCCCTCTTAGCTCCAAGTATCACTAATGGAAGCATCTACAACTTCATCCACCAAGTTTCAACCCTCCTCTTCTTCAGCCCCTGAGTCAGGGACATCATCAATAAGTGCAGCATCTAGTTTCAAAGTTTTGTCTACTTCAGCTTTGATTATTCTAGTAAGTTCTCCTATTTTATGTACTTCTATCAGTATTCCTCCTGTAATTACATCAATTTTGGGAAGCACATCAATTTTGAATTCTTTTAGTGCTCTAGTTAGCATTCCATCAATAGGAACTATTCAAGTTTTTACTACAAGTCCTATTGTTTATACTATTGTTTCTATTTCAAAGTCCAAAATAGTAAGTTCAGAAGTTGAACTAAAGACTCCGCTTAAACTTTTGACTAGTGGAAAAAAAATTGATGAAGTTATTGATTTGGACAAGAAAATTGAAATTCAAAAGCTAAATTTTGATAATGCTACTATTGAGTAAATGAGATTGGTTAGCTAGCTTCTTGAACATAAGGCCAAGTAGAAGCAACTTAGAGAAGAAAGGGATGGAGAATTCAAAATCTTTGAAAGTGCCAAGAACATTTTGATAGGAGCCATAGGTGTTGATGTTGATTCATCTCAACATATTTTATTATAGTTAGAATAAGTTATAAATAAGTTCAATGACAATTCTACTAGCTAGGATAAGTTGATAAAGAAGGCAAAGAAAAAGTTTGACAATAAAGTTCTTGAGCACATTGCTCAACATATTGTCATACATTAGGTAGAGCTCTCCTTAATTTTGGCTGATATTAAAAATTTGTTTCCGAATGTAACATCTCTTTTTGCCAAGCTATGTGATTTTATTGAGTACACTAAGGAGATAAAAGGAAAATTGAATTAAATTGATGAGGATTGGAAGGCCAGTGCTCAACAATTGCAGCTTGACCCTAGCTCAAACTCAACACATCACATAAGGGTCAGATTCTTATTTGACATGTAGGCTGAATTGTTGAGAGATGAAGCAAGGATCTGGTCTACACTAATAGACATCCAGAACATGATCCTTCCAAACATGGATACAATTTAAAAGCACATTACTTATTCACAAACATTGATCCATGTTCACATTTTTTCAATTGCAAATCATATGATTGAACTCTCAGCAGAACTACAAGTTGCACTTCAAATCTGAAATATTTTGCAAGAAAATTGGGATAAGACATTTTCTCTTATTCTTAAGGTGCATTCTAAGTTTATCTCACATTTTCTTGTCTCTGTATAAGTATGTATAAATTTTTGGAATTATCATCAAAAAGAGGGAGAAAGAGATAATTGTGAAGAAAAATATGTATAGCACATAATTAAGAAGAATAAATACTTTTCTATACACTCTGCATTATATTATGTTATGTTATGTACATTGAATGGGGGAGATATGTGAAAATGTGTATACAAAAAAATTACAAAGATAAATCTTGAAAAATCAAAATCAACATGTCACTATACATAAGTTTTGGCTAATAAGTGTTTTTGTCACTAATGCCAAAGGGGGAGATTGTTGGCATTAAGTAATGTTTTGTCATTAGTGACAACATTTATTCATAATTCTATATGGTTATCGAATACATCATTCAATCTTTGGTGGTTTCCAAGTGAGTTCAGCAGTTTAACAGTTCACACTGAGCATTCTAGAGGTTATCAACTGAAAACATATAGTGTGAAGTCTAGTAGTTATCACTGAGTAGCTAGTGTTTATCAAGCTTCATAGTATCTATTGATTCATCAATTCCTATGATGTGAAGCCTGTGTTAATCGAATAATGAGATGAGCAGTGTTTATTGAGTGCAAGCAAGGTAAACATAGTATTCAGTTTCTACTGAGTTACACTATATCTACTAAGTCTTCAATGTTCACTGAGTTTGAAGCTATGTTGAGTTATTAGTATGGACCAAGCCTCTACTTCTACCAAGCACATGATGATTTTGATTAGTGCAATGGATGTTGAGTATCAAAAGGTCAACAAGTCAGTTTCAGAACTCGAGTTTGTTCTACATTTGGGCCAACTTTGTAATATTTGTGTTAACTTGTATTTTAGTTGACCTTGTAGTTATGATAATTGGGATGGTATATATGTAATGTATTGTATCATACTCAAGTGTGTAAGAATGAAGTAATATTTTGAGAAGAGTGAATTCAAATCAGCAACAAAGAAAAGTATTTAGCAAGGTCAATAAGAAGAAGTCAAGTTAAATCTATTATAAAGAGGTGATCAACATTTCAAGGATCTAATCAGCAATCAATTGTAAGTTAGATTTACTATTTCATCCTAATAGGTGAGTAAGATTTAAATCCTTTAAGAGGGTAGACTTAATAGTCTTTTTGTTAAATCTCTTAATAGAGTGCATACTTCGTTATATATTTGTAAAACCTCTTATGAAGTGGACCTAGTAGTCGTAATTATTCCTAATAGCATAGATCATCAAAAGTGATCATTGTAAGCTTTAGCAGGCCAACTTTATAATATAGTATTGAATTTTTGTTGGTATCATCCCCACCCCAATTTTACTTTCTATTTGGAAGGTTTCTGGGTCACCAAATATTGTGTTCATGTGCCATGAATGTTTATCTTTTAGTTTCTCATGAATGCAGTAGATTAGATCTATTAATGGTGAATAGATTATTTTGTTAAGTGTTGAGTTTTTTAAAAGTTTTAAGGTTACTAATTCACCCCTCCCCTCTTAGTAACCTAGCTAGTCTTGATTATTTCCAAAAAGATGCACTATCATTGTAAACCTACTTATGAATTTTCACATGAAGTTTATCTTCCCAAAGAAAGACTTCAATTCTTTTCGACTATGGGGAGGAGATTACTAGAGAATGGCTTCAACTCTATTAGGATCAATGGAGATTCTAGCTTTAGAGATGATATCTCCTAGGAGCTTCCCTTTGGTAATGCCAAATGAACATTTCTTGGGATTGAGGGATGTGTCGTATCTACAACATCTATTGAATACTTGTCTTAGATAAGCAATTTGAGTGTTTTGATCCCTTGAAAACATAGTTAAATCATCCATGTAGATGACTATACACTTATTGATCAATCCATTAAAAGCTTCATCCATGGCTTATTGAAATGTAGCTCCTGCATTGATTAGTCCGAAAGGCATTCCTCTGTAGGCAAAAGTTCCCCATTTAGTAGTGAATGTTGTCTTTAGCCTATCCTCTTCATCAACCATGATATGATTATATCATGAATATCTAACCAAGAAATACATCATCTTTGAACCATTAACAATTTATAGAACTTAATCTAATGAAGGCAAAGGGTAATTGTCCTTTTGAGATGCAAGATTCAAATTATGAAAATCCATGGAAATATGAATCTCTCTAGTATTTTTCTATATAGGAACCAAATTAGCCACCCATGTAGAATGGAAAAGGGGGAAGATCATCTTGGCATCAAGAAACTTCTCAACTTCCTTCATTATTAGTGGTTCAATGATGGTATAAATAAGCCTTTGTCTTTTCCAAAAAGGCTTTGCATCAGGTTTTAGTGGAATGTCATGCACAATAATCTTAGGACCATACATTTTTAGCTCCTTGTAACTCCAAGCAATGACATCCTTATATTCTATAAGTAATTTGAGCACATCCTTCCTTTCTTGTGCATTGCACACCTTTTTGATCCTTACCACTCTAGGATCTTCATTTGTAACCAAATTGATGAATTACATCTTTTGTCCCTTTTTCTTGGACCATTCTTCTGTTAAGTGTTGAGTCATCATGATAAAAAATGAATTCCAAGTCAATCATTTCCTTAGGAATAGTGTTAGTCTTCAAATTCAAGATCCTCTCTTCATTTTTGAGTTCATCATCTTTAGCTTTGTTTTCAGGGGTGTCATCAATTTCTTGCCCTTTGAAGTGGCCATTACACATGATAAATTCAAGTATATATTGATCATCCTGAAAAACTTGGAAGTCTGTGATGCTATTAGGGATAGATGGAGTAGCAACTAATTCAACTAGAAACCTTTTTCTCTAGATAGGTTGTAATGTGCTAGCTGAAATAAAGAGGGCATATGCTACCATATTTTTCTTCCTCAGAATAGATTTTATATTCAAGGCTTCAAAATCATCCATTAAATCCCATAATCTCTTCTTGTATATAAGCAACCTCTTATCACTACAATAATATACTAAATTCACTTGTCTTATAACTAAATAACAATCTCTCTCAACTATGAGAGTTTTGAATCCTTTCTCCAATGCAAAAAGGAGTCCTTGTATTAGTACATCTAAACTACAATTGTTATGCTATGTAGAAAGACTTACCTTTTTGGTTGACCAACTCAATACCTATGTTGGTTCCTAATTTGCATTTGAAACCATCAAAGTGAAGTGTCTAGATCAGATCCTCTTTAGGTTTCCTAACCTTATGCTTATTCATCCTTAGCTTTTCTTTCACTTGGGCCTAAAAGGATTATTTCTTGGGGACCCACTATAATCTTTCATAGGGTGGACTTGATGATTCCCCATTGTTACTCCTTGATATAGAAAGTGTATGTTTTTCTTGTTTATCCTAAATTTCCCCTATCAATTCTACAATTTAATCCATTTTGGGTTCAAGATGGATGACTAGCGATGTCCATCCTTAACCTTTCATGTGTTGTCTTCTTCTTTGAACTTTGATTATTTTGGGTGGAGGAGAAAACAAGCCCCCACCATCTAAAGAGGTATCACTATATGATACATTTAGATATTCAATTTCCTCTTCAACCTTTTCCATAGATTCATATATGTTTATAGGATTTTGATTCTCTATGGGTTCATCTTTTGGACCATTACTATTCTCTAGTATCATCATCTATGTCAATACCTTGGTGACAACCTCTTGGAAAGATGAACATTTGAACTCTAAATGACTAACTTTATGCAGTTGACAAAATCCTAAAAGGAGGATACTGGGGTCAACTTCTTCTCCTAGACATTGTAAGTTAGCCATCATGTTGTCTATGAATTGTGTTACAATCTCATCCTTTGGGATTGAAATCCTATATTCTACATCTTGATTATCTAACATTTTGATTGAATTTGTATCAAAATCCATCACCTTTTAAGAGCCTAAATATATTTTTAATAATGCTACCCATTTGGAGCATTGTATTCTATAATCATTTTTTTAAACTTTGGCTCTGCATCTATCTTAATTTGATTGTTCAACCCTTTCCATAGTAACCATAACTAAGTGAAATCTATAGAAAACCATCCTCTTAGGCATTTGGTCCATTATTTTCTTAGTAATAATTTGTATTGTTCTAGGATATCAACCACATGTATATTGATGACATCTTGAATTAAAGGATCCACTGGTAATTGTTTCTAAACATCTTTTAACACACTAATGACTTTTACCTCTATTTTATCCAATTGTACCACTATTTAGTTGGAGGGTTGAGGATTGACTCCTAACCCTTGTGCTATTGAGAGTGGAATAAAATTACAAGAAGATCCTAAATGGATTAGGAAATTATGAAGATTCTTCCCATATGTCCTAATGCTAAGCAAAAAAGGTGGCACCAGGACCTTGTCTTTAAACATAGTTGGCATTTCCTTTGAAGCATTGACTTGTTAAGACACTACCTTTTGAGGAATAGTATTCATATTATGGGCTTCTTTCATATGATTGAGAGTCTTCATTAGTGCTTCTCATTGATGGGGATAGTTCTACAACATGTCAAACATAGACATGTTGGCCTTTATTTATTTCAAATCTTCCACCGCATTATACTTTTCATTAGGCCAAGTTTGATTTTTCAAGATTGTTGGCACATTTCCTTGATTTTGATTTTGTTGTCCTCCATATGGTGGCCTAATCAGTACCAAATTATTATTTACTCTCAGATTGTGAGGAGTTTGTTGTAATGCTAGCATAATTTCATCTGGCATAGGCTCTTTATGACTTGACATATTGTACATATTTTGATTATCATTGTGAGAGGAAAACATCTCTTTCGGTTGAATGTTTGGTTCTTGAATGACTGGAAAAGAGGATTCTTCATTGGCTAGTTGCTCCACCTATGTGTTTTGTACATAATCGTAAGATTTTAGTAGCATAGCATTCAATTGTATAGGATGCATGTTGTCATTAACTTGTTAATTTTGACTCATGTCTTGATTCCCATTATAGTACGAACCATCGTTGTTGGATGCATTTTGACGATCATCATATTGATTGATACCAACATATTGAACATTACTATTATTGTCATTTGTAGGGATGTTCCCTAATGAGACTAGAATATGGTCTATTTTGTCATTTCATTTTTAGTTTTTAATTTGTAAACTTTCTAAAGACAATGATGTTCAAGAACATGATGTTTATGATGATTTTAGACAAATGTGTGTATAATTACTTTTTAGGATCAAAATGAATATGCTATGAAAAGATATGTCATTTAATTACAGAATAGTGAGAATGATGCTTTTTCTTCCTTAGCTAGGTTGGGTAGTTCTCCTACAACAATGTGACATAGAGTGAACTAATTTAGATAACATGTTTTGAAAAATTCTTGATGTATGTTATTGTTTTGGAGGTGCTAATATTTTGTAGATATAAAAGCAAAGTCAACTCAACCAAGTGGGAGTCAAAGTGGTTGCTTGCATTAACATACTAGCCTTGAGCAAAGAAAATTCAGGGGTTGTGAGATCCTAAATTACTGTTCTATTTGGCACCAAAATTAATGCATCTATTTTAATAATCAATGCCATCATTTGTTTCAATATTTGATGAGCCTTGAATCTAGGAATTATGTTCCTAGTTTTTTTTTAAAATAACTAGAAGTCTATGTTCCAAAGGTGCTAGGTTTTAGTCAGCCATTTTTCAATAGAAAGAAGAAGTTGCTAAGTTTTTAAGTATTGAATATAATATTATTGTTCATCAATATGTATGTTTTATTGTTATGAATAAAAAGTCCATTTCAAGTTTTCATCTCTAAGTTATTTACTTCACTTCTCTATGGAGGGCCACATAGGGAGTGAACTAATTAGTTAGCATATGATTTATATTCAGTTAGTAGAGCCCAAGTAGACTCTATTTTTCCTGCAACCACTAATAATAGAATTAGTTGATTGTTCCTACAACACAAGTGTTGGAATATTCAAATATGGAAGGAGTACTTATGAGAGAGGGGGGGTGGGGGGGGTGAATCATAAGTATCACATTTTAGCCAATAGAACTTTTAATTGAAAGTAAACTGCATGCATGTAAATATATCAAGTAAACATGAAATTTAACACATGCATCAACTACTCATAACATTGGAATTTTGGTAACCCTCCAAGAATAAGAAGGTAAAACAGGGGTGGGGATGATACCCACAAAAATTACTGCAGCAATATTGTTCAACCACTTCTGATGGTCTGCCCTGTTAAAGGTTTTCCCTGTTAAAGGCTTTACATTGTGTCAATAGTGACCTGGTTAGAGGATTTCAAACACTTAACATGAAGTGTCACCCTGTTAAAGGATTTTAATCACCTAATCAAAGGATCTACAAAATAGCTATTAAGCTAACCTATCACCATAGGATTTTCATTCTAATACAATTGCTAGAAAGTATTAGGTATAATGAACCTGATAGATTACAATCCTTGATTGCTGAATGCAGGCACCTTTTTCACTTTCTCTGATCTTGATCCTTTTGTGATCTGATAACCCTCGCTTCTGAAAATAGTTTTCCCTTGTGCACCCTTGTATGTCCACTCATATATTTTTACAATGAAATTTCATCTTCCTTATAAAGACTTCAAAGACTTAGGGTTGGATTTGGATCTACGATCCATAACAAATCTCAATTTCCCGCTCAATACTTGTCTTTTACTAATTGGTTGCATGCCTTTATCATTTTTCTTATTGGCTGCATGTAGATTGAATAGGAAAAATAAAAGATTCGATCTCATCATTAAATCCCTCGAAGTTTACCTTATGTCAGTTACAAAAACTGTTTGCATCATAGTTCGTGCAATTTCAAACTCTTATGCTGATATTCTGTGTTACTCGGCTCTTGAAGCATTGCTGATGCTCGGCACATGTTGTTTCTTGGATAACTCAGCACCTAAATAAAATTGTATCACTCAGAACCTATTAACACTTGATACTTGTTACTCTCTGCACTTGTTAACACTTGGCACTTGTTAACACTTGACACTTTTTAACACTCAGCACTTGTTACACTCAGCACTTGTTGACACTCGGCACTTGTTGACACTCGGCACCTACTGTTACTCAGCACTTGATATAGCTTGGCACTTCATCTTTACTCAGCACTTACTCTTGATCTTGGTTAAGTGTATTAACACTTAGTTCTCAAATTTATTCTTTAAGCTAACAATCTCCCCCTTTGACATGAGTGGCAAAAACACTTAACTAAGATCCTTGTGACTCCTTATTAATTGATCCTATATGTACACTCAGTGAGTTCTATCCTATTCAAAATTTTCTATCTCAAAATTTTCTATCTCCCCCTTTTATCATACTTATCATTTCATATATTTTGTACTTAACTTCCCCATACTTAATCACTTTGTATCACTTCCCCATACTTATTCTCCCCCTTTTTGACACTTATGTCAAGGGTCTTACAAGGAAATGCCATACTTGGCCAAAAATGTACTATTTACATCAAGGAGTACCTTCAGAGTTGTATCCCAATTTGCTAATGCGACATCAAATGTCTTATGTTGGATGGCAATCTCTGCTGCTAGGTGTACAAGTCCATCAGATAAAGAAAGAGTGGGGTCTTTCTTGAGGACTATCTCTGCATTTATCTGCTCCTTGTGAAGTAGTTCCAAATGAGGAGTTATTGATGATTGAATTTGCATCAATTTAGCTTTTGTGGTTGCCTCCTCTACTACTAAGACAGCTAACTCTCTTTGTGTGTGAAGCGATTGGACAAAATGCTTCTCACTCTGAGCTGGATTTGTGGGGAATTGCATGCTAGAAATCTTCAAATTATTTTCCAAGCTCAGTATTTTTTGGCTAGTGTCCTGTGTGAATGTGGAAAAATCACACAACTTGTTGTACAGGGAAAAGATGTTCCCTAGTACAGTTTTAACTGTTATAACTTTCTTTGCCAGTTCTTCTTGTGACAGTGCTATATCACCGGATATTTTACTATTTACCTTGCCTTGGAACTTATGTTCTGACCATTCAAGCAATTTGGCATTTGTTTCCTGGTCTTCATTAGTCACCTGGTCTACTATATCAGATAGTTGCTCTATAATTGGTCTTGACTCATCTAGAGACTATAAGCAAAAAGCTTCTGTGAATATATCTTTGATTTCATTCAGTGTAAGCTTATGCTTATGTTCTTTTCTTAGTACTTCTTGTCTCCTTCTTTTGTCCAATGCACTATGAATTTCATTAATCTTTTCTTCATTAAGAGTGCTAGATTCATAATATGGGATCTTTATTTCTTCATCAAGCTCAGGAACTCCATAGTGAAGTTTCCTAACTGCCTTTGATGAGCTTGAGCCTAGTGTCATGATTTGTAGATGTAGTTGATCTGTTCTCGACTACTGAAGAGTCTATGTTGGACTACCAAATTTTGGTAATGCAACTAGTGTTTTTATTTCTATCTCCTCCTTCTTCTTTGTCTCATCTTTTCCTTTAGCTTGAGTATCCCTTTTATGATTGGTCGGTGGGGTTGAACTTGTTGGTTGTTCAGATGTTTCTTTTATTTCCCCTACTATTGTACTTGGCATTTGAAGTGTATATGTGACTACACTTGGTGGAGGTAGTGGTGGAAGAAATATAATACCAATAGTTTGCATGGTCAAAGGTGGCACTTGTGTTTTTACCTTGACTATCTCTGTTTTAACTTCTGGATTCTGTAATTCATCAACACTGACCAATATAGGATTTGAACTTAATTTTGCTACTACTGATGATTGGTCAAGGATTTATAAATCCTCTGTAGTTAATGGATTGATGTTTGGATTTGAAGTGTCTGTAACATCTTCTTCTTTTTTTATAATATCTACAAGTGTGATGGTGGCATGAGGAGGACTAGGAGGAGATACCTGTATGTCTTGCATACTTTGATCTTGTGGCTCAGTTGTATCTTTCTCTTCCTTTTTCTCCTCTATATGTGCCTCTTCTTCCTTTTCTTCTTCAAATCTATTATCACCCTTGATTTGACAACATCATAGGTTCCAAAAAAATTTGCATTTTTATCAACTTCTTCTGCAAGTAGGGTTGTTATTGCTACAGAAGCTTGATCAATATCAAGTTCATAACCTAGTGGCCTAAGCCATCTTGCTCTAGGTATAACTGCTTGTATGTAGGTATAATCTATATCTACAAGAAAAAAAATGTCCTTTTCATATTTCTCAGTCAATGAGACTGGAATTCTCATTCTTTGTTTCATGGACTTTTTGAAGTCCTCAAAATAACTAGTCATTTGGGCATCAAAATTTTCACCCATATGTTCAATGTATCTATTGATTTGTTCAACAATTGTTTTGTCTGGATTCCATCTTACCTTACCCATAGAAGGGAATTCTTTCATTAGATAGAAAAACATGCACATTAAAACTGATCCAAATATGCATTGAGCTCCCTTGCTCTTCCTTATAGCTCCCAGATTTTCCATTGATCTGTTGAAACATGAGCTCCGCTAAATCATAAGTGTGATCCTTTTTTATTATTTTGTATGCAACATCAATTGCTATACAAGGTAAACTGTTTAACCTGCTTGATTGATAGAATTTGTGTGAAATGATTCTCATAGCAAAATCTAGTAGGGAATATGTGAGTGTGTCAATAGTCATTCCTCTGTTGTTCCATTTAGCACTTGTATTTTTCTCTATTACTTCCCTTTTGTCACTTTGCAGGGTCTTTGGCCGATCTAGGGTTGGAATAACAGTAACCCTATGAATAGTTTTCTTGGTGAATTTTACTAGCCCTGACTCTAACCAAAAAGCTCCATCGTGTATTCGGCTCACAACTATCCGTACCCATTCAGTTTTGAAAATAATAAAAAATGCTAGGGTTTTGGTTAATCCTTTTCTTTCTATTATTGAGAACTCATCTTTCAGTCTTTTGTTCTCACATAGTTTATCATATGCATTATAGATTTCTAAATCTCCTATGGCACCAATTTTGTAGTTATAACATCTGCGAACATCTTGGACCATAACAACTTTATTCAAAATAACTAATAATGCACCTGCAGGATCATTTTTGTATGCTACTTCTGGAATGGGCTTAAATTCAGGTTGTTTAACTTCATTGCTGACCAACTGTACCTCATGAATCTCTCTACCCTTAGTGGTTCTTGACCTAGATGCCATTGTTTTCCAAACTAGGGTTTATGATTTGAACAAGTTTATAAGTTCTATGTAGCTCGGGACTTAAGTAAAATACCTCAAATCAATGAAACTTGTCCTAAATCGTTGTTGAAATCTTCACAATTGACTTTAGAGCTGATCTTGATCTTCTCTGCTCTTCTCGGCTTTGCTTCTCATTTGAATAGTGGGAAAAATGGTCAAAAATTGGATTTATGTACCCTTCAAAATAGAGTAATTAATGCTTAGTGCACTGCCAACTGTCTATTCGACATCTAAAAGGTTTCCACATGACTCAGCTCCCATTGTGTTTTACTTTACTCAGATCCTATTGATATTTCACAGCTCAGCATCAATTATCAACTTGCTCACTGTTAGCAACTTGGCTCCTGAAGACAACTTTGACAGATCTTGCAAAGTTCTCAGTTTTGACTTGGCATCTTTGCTTATGCTGATTTCTTCTTTGCAGTTCTTCTATGTCTTGGGACTGATGTATAATATGACTTGGTTTATCAATCCCACACACTTATTCTTGCTTAATTTGATGAAGTATGATTACTTGACCTGTTAGGTGAAGTGATCTCTACACTTGATGTGTTATACTCATCTTTCTTCTTCCATGTCTTATTCATTTCACTTTTGATATGTCCAACATCTATCTTTGCCTTTCCATTTCTGAACTTAGAACTTGATGCCTTTGACCTTGTTGGGAAATTCTTGCTAACATGACCAGTTTTTAAGCAACTGAAACATGTAGTTTCACTCAACCATCTTTTTTAGTTCCCTCTAAAATGTGTTCTTATGGAATTCTGTGGTATATGTCCATATTCTTGACAATAGTGACAGCTACAGCTGGTGTTGTAATCCCAAAATTCATGGTTTGATGTCTTTGCCGGTTGATTTACTATCCACATAGGCTTTCATCTACATTCAAAAGCTCTATGTCCATACTTTTATAACAATGTCCATCAAATCTTGATGTCTTAGTAGTTTTGGTTCTACACTCATATGCTTGATGAACTTGCTTCTTGCATCTATGACAATGATTTATGCTTTTGGGTTTATCATGTTGATGGGCATTCTTGCTTCTACATACATTAGATGTATGCCCTTTCTTTCCATAGAAATGACATATAGTTTAACATATTTACCTTTATCACTTCTTCTTTTTTCACTCTTTGATGATTCTCCAACTTCAGTGTTGTTGTATCCAAGTCCTGTTGTATCATGGGTTGATCTTGGAGATTTCAGTATTTTCTCAAAATATTTGATGGCTTCACTTGATTTGTTGAGATTTTCTGCCACCTCTCTTTCTTTGTCTAATTCATTCTACATTTATTCATTCTGCATCTTCAAAGTAGAGATCTCAATATCTTTCACATTGAGTTCATGATGAAGGTTCATCATTTGAGCAAGTGTATCCATCTGCATGTTTGAGATCCTTGTCAATTCAGTACATTTTTCTTCAAGTCTGTTTGCAAGATTTCTTTTGTCATTTTCCATCATGACCTTATCATCAACTGCTCTTTTCTTTTGTTTAGTAATTTCACATATCATTATAGCTTGTGATTCATGTTCCATCTTGAGAGATCTTATCTCATCTGCTTGAACTTTTTTTTTCTCCATTAATTCTGCTATTGCTGCATCAAACTCTTTTGTATCTCCATTGGAAAATATGTTGGTGGTATCAATCTCTTTGTAGTGTATGTCATTTTCAGCTATGGCTAGATCCTTCCTTTTTTTTAATAAGTTTTTCAACTTGTTTCTAAATTCCTCCAAGCTATGCAGAGCAAGTTCCACATCTATCACCTAATTTTCAATGATCTTTCCAAGTTTGAAAGCTTCCATCTTTAGATCTTTTCCTCCAAGTTGTTAGGCTTTTCTTTGTGAGAACCTAGATTAGCTCTGATACCAATTGTTGGAATATTCAAATATGGAAAGAGTACTTATGAAAATAGTTTTTCCTTGTGCACCCTTGTATGTCCACTCATATATTTTTACAATGAAATTTTTTCTTCCTTATAAAGACTTCAAAGACTTAGGGTTGGATCTGGATCTACAATCCATATTGAATCTCAATTTCTCGCTCAATATTTGTCTTTTACTGATTGGTTGCATGCCTTTATCATTTTTCTTATTGGTTGCATGTAGATTGCATATGAAAAATAAAAGATTCGATCTCATCATTAAATCCCTCGAAGTTTACCTTATGTCGGCTGCAAAAACTATTTGCATCATAGTTTGTGCAATTTCAAACTCTTATGCTGATATTCTGTGTTACTCAGCTCCTAAAGCATTGCTGATGCTCGGCACATGTTGTTTCCTAGATAACTCGACACCTAAATAAAACTGTATCACTCGGCACCTGTTAACACTCGGCACTTGTTACTCTTGGCACTTGTTAACACTCGGCACTTGTTAACACTCAGCACTTGTTACACTCGGCACTTGTTACACTCGGCACTTGTTGACACTCGGCACTTGTTGACACTTGGCACCTACTGTTACTCAGCACTTGATATACCTCAGCACTTCATCTTTACTCGGCACTTACTCTTGATCTTGGTTAAGTGTATTGACACTTAGTTGTCAAATTTATTCTTTAAGCTAACAACAAGTAGTTGAAATAATTCTTAGCTATATTTTCATGCTTTATTAAAATATATTTGGTTCTTAGCTTTAGCATAGATTTCCTATAGTTTAAGCACTTGAATTTTCATAGAGTAGTTCTTAAGTTGAGATAAGTTTGAAGCATATATTTCACAAACACAATTTCAATTTTATGTCCCTAGTTGATAAACTAAATGAGTCCAAATGAGTTGGATAAGAACCACTTGAGATGTCCAATCTTTGCTTAAGTAGCCCATTGTTGAAGGATTTTGATCCCTTTCTTTTGCCAAGAATTTTTTACACTGTTACCAGGGATGGTACTAATTCAAACTATTCTTTCTAGTTGTATTTCTATTCCTTGTAGAATAGAGTTTAGTAGTAAAGAAGCATGTTATCCATAGAAGAAGAGACCACTTACAAAGATTCCTTCCTTATGATAATTAAGAAGAACCATTCAATGATTTTCAACCTAAACTAGATGAATCCCAAGGAGAGAATGATGAAGATGAACCCTTTAAAAATCCATTTGCTAACATTGAGACTGAATCAGAAGAATCACTCCACTTGAATGAACTTTTTGATGAGATTGAATATCAGCATAATCCACTAGCCATTGTTATTTATCAAGCACCGCCTCTTCCTCCAAGAATGGTTGTGCCTACCTTTCCTTTTCCTATCCCACCTCAACAAGGGAACTAAAATTTGAAAAACATACCTACTACTACACTTCCAAAATCCTACGGCTTTATTACAGAAGACCCTAAAACCTTTCTCTTTGAATTTGACATTCCCTATAGGAGCCATGACTACACAGCTAATGCCCATAAGTTGAAATGTTTTTTCCTCTACTCTGAAGGAAGCTTCTCTTTGATGGTTCATGGGGTTGGGTGCAAATGTTGTTTCAAATTGGACTGAAATGGGTAATTTTTTCCTTCAAAAATATAAAGAATATTATAGAGGTCAAGATATGAAGGGGGATAAAAAAAATTAAAATGTCATAGAAGGAGGGTGAAACCTTGGAAGACTATGTTTCTAGATTCATGAGTAATGTGTAGTGAAATACATAGCAGAACCTAAATGAAGAATTTAAAAAGTATCTTTTTCTGAGAGGTGTGCAAGAAGAAAGCATGGAAGCCCTAGACTTAATGGCTAGAGGAGATGGTACACAAAAAACTTGGAATGACATCAAGGAGATATGTCAGAACTACTCAAGGGCTACTGTGAAGAAAGGTAGAGGACTAAGGATCCTACCACATAAGACTAATGGTGGGTCAAGAGTATCAAAGATGGAGTTATCTAATCTATTGTCTAACTTCAAGGAAGATATCATTAATGATGTTGCTACTCAATTGTATACCATGCAAGCCTAAAGGAAAAAGGATGAAGCTAATTTTGTTTTGTGCTGAATAAATTTTTCGCTCGTTGCAGAGAAAGGGAGAAGAACTACACATGCAAGACCATTACAGCAATGAATGCACAACCAATGCCCACTGCGTTCAAAGTAATTGATGAGGATACAAGAGAAGTGATTTATGTTTCTCAAAGATGAACATGGGCTTCGAGACAAGGTATGCCTCAAGACCCTCTGAATAATTTTGGTTATAATAGTAATCAGTAGCAAGGCAATATTCCCCCAAATTGTATCCCTCAAGGACAAAATTAGAACAATAATTGGGCCAACTAGAAACCTTAGTTTAATCAACCCTACCATTAACCACCTCAGTATCCCTAATACTATGCTCAATGGCCTAAAAAAAATAGCCATTATCTATAGTGGGTCCTTAATCAACAACCTTTGTATCAAAGGAATTGGTAGCAACCAGCTCAATGGGGGCCTAGCCAATCACCTTAGTAGCAAGCCTTGATGCCTCCACCTTAGTAGCAATCCCTGATGTCTCTACCTCATGTAGCCAATGCTAGCCCATAGAAGCAACCACAACTTCCTGCTCAGCTAGCACCAAATCCCAACAATGAGTAGCAGGCTTATTCTTTTCAGATCAATGATATTTATCTTAGGTCTAGAATCAAGTTGCCTACACCTAAAGGACATATAATAACTAAGGTCAATGATACTGAAAATGTTCTAGCAAGTCAACTAGTTGATGTTCCAATTTCTTCATCTATTCAAGCACCTGCTCCTCCATTTCCACAAAGGTTAATTCATATAGCTCCATCTAAACCAAATCTTGTAGCAATTGATCTCCTAGACCAACATAAGCAAATGACTATATAGATTCCTTTATTAGATGTTTTTAAGGAGATTCCCCTTTACAATAAAACTTTGAAGGAAGTGTGTGTCAAGCAGTTTTCTAGAAAGAAAATGGATCCTCCTACTATCCATGTTGGGACAAATTTCTGATTTAATGTTGAGCAAAACCCTAACACCTAAATATTCTGATCTAGGAAGTCATGTTGTTACCATACATATAAATGACATCCAAATTTAGAATTTTTTGATTGATTTAGGAGCATCAATTAATGTCATGACCAGAGAAGTCTTGTTAAGACTTAGCATTATTGGATTAAGGGTTACAATAGTTTAGTTAGCAAATAATTCAATTGTCAAACCTAATGGTATGATAGAACATATGCCAAACCTTGGTGATGATCCTCTAGAATTTAATTCTATTCAATAGCTCATGATGCTAAAAAGAAACCCATTTTTTGTGTCTTGGGGAAAAAATGATATACTGGAAGCAATACTTACTAATTAGTATGATTCTGAGGAGTCTACTTTTGAAATTTTGGTCAGCTCCTTACAAACTATATTGCCTAAATGTGATGCACCTCAATCTCTTATAGCACCTTATTACCTTCATACATTATTACCCCATGAAATTAAATCTCCATCAATAGTAGAGATTTTAATGATGGACAAGGTAAAGAAAGTAGAGATTACTGCATGAAAAGAGGTTAATATCAATAATGAACTTACTGCATCTCGGATGACAAGTATCATTAAACTATTGCAAGATAGTCAACAAGCCTTGGCATGG
Source organism: Cupressus sempervirens (assembly GCA_028749045.1). Lineage (NCBI taxonomy): Eukaryota > Viridiplantae > Streptophyta > Pinopsida > Cupressales > Cupressaceae > Cupressus > Cupressus sempervirens. The sequence goes on from CM053792.1 coordinate 782,945,791, forward strand.
GACTATACTAACATGAAGGGTTTAGATCCTAGTCTTTGTACACATATGATATTTATCAACTCAAAATGTAAGCCAGTGAGACAAACCCAGAGGAGGGTAAACCCAACATTAAAAGATATAGTCAAAGTAGAGTTACAAAAACTTCTTAATGCTAGATTTATTTATCCTATTTCTAATTGCTAGTGGATGTCACCTTTACTTATTGTTCCAAAAAAGGGGGGGAAATGGAGATTATGTGTAGACTATAGGGACCTTAATAAAGCCACTAAAAAGAATCACTTCCCTCTGCCATTCATTGATCAAGTACTAGATAACTTAGTGGGAAAAAGATATTTCTCATTACTAGATGGTTTCAGTGGCTATAATTGAATCCATATATCTCTAGAAGATCAGGATAAGACAACATTCACCTATCCACTAGGAATATTTACTTACTCTATCTTACCATTTTGATTATGTAATGCACCTACAACTTTTCAATGAGCAGTACTTAACATATTTTTTGACATAGCTACTAATTGTGTTAAGATATATATGGATGATTTCACCACTTATGGTTACACAGTTGAACAAGCTCATCCCAACTTTGAGAAGGTGTTAAAAAGGTGTCAAGAATAAAACCCTTCTCTTAATAGTGAGAAGTGTTATTTAATGATGGAAGAAGGAGTTGTTCTTGGGCACAACCTTTCCTCTTTCGGAATTCAAGTGGATCCTGCAAAGATTTTTGTCATTACTAATTTACCAATGCTAACCAAGAAAATAAATGTTAGAAGCTTTCTTGGACACACTGGATACTATAGGAGATTCATCAAAGATTTTAGTAAGCTTGTTGCTCCTTTGTATAACCTACTTAAGAAGCAAGTTGAATTTGAGTGGACAAAAGAATGTGAAGTAGCATTCCAACAATTGAAGTATGTTTTGACAACACCTATTCTTAGAGGACTTGATTGGAAGCTACCCTTCCACATTCATACTAATGCATCTGACACTACTTTAGGGGTAGTTCTCGATCAAAAAGAAGGTATTGTTGAGAATACCATTTATTATATTAGTAAGAATTTGTAGGGTGCTGAGATGAATTATATTGTCACTGAAAAAGAATTGCTTGTTGTTGTGCATGCACTTAATAAATTTCAGCATTATATCACAAGCTATGATTTTTTTTCTACACTGACAACTCTACTATAAAATACTTGATGAATAAACCTACTGTCTTTGGTAGATTAGCATGTTGGCTACTCCTCATGTAGGAGTTTAATGTAAAGATAATGGATAAACTAGGCCAAACCAATGTAGTAGAATGTTTTCTATCATGATTTCAAGTACCTAATGATCCTATAGCCATAGATGACAACTTTCCTGATGAGCATCTATTTTCAATAGAAAGTTATAACCCATAGTTTGCAGATATAACAAATTACCTTGCAACAGGAAGAACACCACCACACTTTTCACCCAAGTAGCATTTTCTCTTGGTGGAAAAGAGTTTCAATTTCTCATGGATAGCTATATTGATGTTATATACTAGACTAGATCAAGTAACTCACCAATTTTTAAGGGAAAATGAAACATATGACATCCTACAGGCATGCCATGATGAACCATGTGGGGGTCATTTTGTAGAAAAAAAGAATATCCTACAAGATTTTAACAATTAGATACTACTGGCCTACTCTCCACAAAGATGTAGCAAAGTATACAAGGTGATGTGATCAATGCCAATGCATGGGAAGACCCACTAAAATTGATGGAATGCCCCTATAGCCACAGGTGGTAGTCACACCTTTTGACAAATGGGGTATCAATTTTATCGGTCCAATAGAGCCCTCTTCTCATGGAAAATCATACATCTTAGTATGTATTGATTATGCAACTAAGAGGGTTGAAGCACAAGCTATGACACATGCACAAGATCACAAAGTAGTTGATTTTCTATATGAATGCATGTTCACCAAATTTGGAGTACCTAGGGAAATTGTCACAGATCAAGGAGCTCAATTCTTATCAAACTTAATTATAGAGCTCATGAAGAAGTACATGATCCATCATGGTACATTTTCCCCATACCATCCTCAAGCTAATGGTCAGGCAGAAATCACAAATAGAGAGATAGAAGTAATCCTCACTAAAATAGTTACTATTCACAAATGAGACTGGGTTACCAAACTTCTTGAAGCAATTTTGGCTTATAGGACTACATGGAAGAGCACCACTAGATTTACCCCATTTGAATTACTTTATGGTAAATCTGCTTCCATGCCTATAGAATTTGAACATAAGACTCTAAAAACTACTTTAGAGTTAGATGTTGATCTTTGAAAGACTCAAGAAGAGTGGTTACTGTAGCTCAATGCCCTTGATGAATACTATAAATCTTCCTTGCACAATACAAAGATAATCCAACAACAAAAAAAGAAATGGAATGATAAGTTCATCCATGACAAGAATTTTTTTGTTGGATATTGGGCCCTCGTGTATGATTCCCATTATCAAAAAAAATTGGGAAAATTCCAAACTTGTTGGCTTGGGCCATACAAAATCATTTATGTGTTTGAGAATGGTGTAGTACAACTCTCTACCATTGATCTTGTTTCCTTCAAACTCCTTGCTAATGGACACTATTTAAAACTCTACCATAAGCCATCTAGTCATGAAGAGTTCCTGCAACAATTTCAATCATCTACTAATCCTACAATTCCTGTAGCAACTACAAATGAGTTTCTGGCTCATTTTCCATCCTCTCTCTAAAAACATCATAATGAACTACTTTCTTTGTGAAAGTATTTTATCTGTAATATTTCTACCTCACTCCACTTTTTCTCATCTTCCACCTCACCTCACCCTTCATCAACTTACATGACAGTATCAAATGACAACATGACTTAATAGGACCCTACACATACTCAAGTTTAAACTTTTTCTTAATGTGTTGTTCTATTTTTAGTTACTTTTGTCACTAGCAATTACATGAGCTATTTCCTAATTTAGTTGGGGGGAGTGGTATTATATTTCAGTTATTTTGTTATAATTAAATGTCAATTAAATATCTATGCTATTCTTTATGTGCCATCACATATTGTGTCCTTTCCATAAATCATGATAAGAGAATAATGTGATGTGATAGTCACCTTTATGTCACACACTTTTTTTAAGTTGGTAAGTGTGAGTCCCAGCTAAGGTACTTAATGTAGAATTAAGTAATCTTAAATGCTCAAAATGTCAGTTTCTTAAAACAAGTACTATCACTTGTCTTCTCGTATGTTGCAAGTTTTTGCATTTTTAAAATTACTCTTGTAATCACTCCAAAGGAAAAATGGGGCATGGTTTGTTAAGAAGAGAACTAACTGACCATACAACATTATTTGGAGACCTAGTTTGCCTACCTATATTTCAAGCCAGGGGGTGGACGAATTACATGTTCAAACTATTTGCATGAAATAAGGAGCTTGATTTAGAATTCTTACAAATGTTGAGGAATGGCTTTTCTATAGTCAGAGGAGTAAGGGTTCTATTTTCACCCAAAATTGTAGTAGATATAATTAAATTTCCATTGTAAGGAGAGCAATTTCTAGATGCATTAGACCCAATTTCAGCCAGAGCCAAATTTATAGTGCATACAGACCCACAACTTCATATAGACCAAAAATAAAGTACAATTCATATATCTTTACTAGAACCATTTAATGAATGTGTTACTTATATTGTGAGATATTTTACTTGTAAGGGGAGACATTCATATTTGCATGCTACACATTTCAAATTTTTGAGTTGCCTAAGACATGATGACTACCCTTCCAATGTTCCTCATTTTATGTATCATATTTTGTTAAAAAGAGCTGTTGTATTACAAAAAGGAACCTGAAAGGATGTTTCAAACCATTTTTTTACTAAGATCATCATACAAAAAGCCCTTAGTGAGCAACTTGGGATATCTTGGGATGATTTTGTTGAAAAAAAAGTGCAAAACCCTATTAGGCAACCTGAAGAGCAAGTTGAAGAGGAAAGAGAACCTCAAAAAAAATTGTAAACCTAGCACTAGGCTCTTCCTCAACCAGACCTAGAAGGTCATAGAGAACCTCAATTTCCACTCCCATAGGTTCTACCTCCAAGTTAGGAACAACATCTGATAAGGGTAAAAGGAAAGTTAAAATTTCCCCAAATATTGGCTCTCCTGCAGTTCCTAGGGTTTATAAGAAGAAAAGGGGGAATGTATAGGAAATATCTTCAAAACATCCTACTGCTTCAAAGGTAGTAGAAGTACCCTTTAGGCATAGAACTCAAAGGAGTCAATCAGCTATAAAACCCAATGAGGGTGTGTCTTTTCAATCGCCTGTGTCTGAAAAATGTAGCTATTGAAAAAGAGAAATCATCTTCTTCTGATAAAGATAAGATCATCATTGAAGAAGTTTAAAATTTAGAATGTGTACTTGCAGTAGTAGGAACATCCTCTATCTAGCCACCCATCATTTCCATAGATTTAGACAATGATGACAGTGTATCTGTTGGAGTTTTAGATTCTCCTCCACCTCAAAGAGAAAAATTTCATAAAGAAGATGTTGGAATAGATTTTGATGTAGTTAATACTATTGTTGAACAGATTCTTTCTCAAGGACTTTATGCTTTAGCATTCATAGCCTAGCAAACTGATCCTATTGATCCTTCACCTAAGACACATGTTACTTTCTATCCTAGTTTCATTGTTTCATTGTTAAGCACCATTTCATAGTTATCTAACTAGTTAATTTAGGAGAGGGAAGAATGAAAAATAGAGAGAGAGAGAGAGAGAGAGAGAGAGACTAAAAAACCCATCTTTAATCAAACTCAAGATTTGACTAAGAAGGATGAGGAGATTGAGAAATTAAGTGGTAAACTTACAAAAGTCATTGCCATGATTCCTAAATTAATGTACTATCACTCTTCTTCTCCCATTTATGCTCTCTTTTTGAAAGAACAATTTGTCAATTACCAGATGACATGTGTAATGCAGGGTAAAAGTTTAACATTGAATACTCCTCATGAATTCTTCCAAGCTTTTCATGATACCCCTATAGCCATTAGAATTTTTCTCTGTGAACTCTTTTTACATAATTTAGTAGTCATTGATAATAGAAATTGGAACCCTCTACCTTATGTGGGTGATATTCAACTCAGAGCATTGATGTCTTGGATCCAAAATGAAATTAGTAGGGAGAACCAAGCCCATCAATATAGGGAATTAGAGTATGAGATGCCACTTTTTCTAAGGCCTGAGGCCAAGGATGCCAAAACTCTGTACAATGAATGGTTGAAAATTGCTTACTCAAAACCCAAAATTCATATTATTCCTCCTTTAAAAGAAACAATCTATCAAGAATATAAAGCTATGGCAGAAACATATCTTCCAACAACAAAGTAGGTGAATCAATGGCACTAGATAGGATTGAGTGAAGACTGATAGAAAAAGGAACCTCATTCTTCACTGAATTTTATCATAACCACTTGGTGAGCACCTTGGTATATCAAGCTAGGGGAAGAAAGAAAAAATGATTAGATTCCTTTAACTTTTCAGCCTCCACTATTGTTGTCCCCATTGCTTGCTAACCAATAAGATTTAGAGAAATTTGATATGTCAGAAGAGCTCCAAAGATGGAAAAGGTATAGGAAGAGTAAAGGTTTTTATTGGAACATTGCTAAAGGGGGTAAAGGACAAAGTGTTGCTTCAAATTTTAGAATGGTTGCAAGGGTGAAAATGTTAATTTTTTCTTGAGGACAAGTCAAAGTTTTAGTTGGGGGGAATGATGAGACCAAAATATGGTCTATTTTGTCATTTCATTTTCAATTTAATTTGCAAAATTTTTAAAGACTTTGATGTTCAAGAACATGATGTTTATGATGATTTCAAAGAAATTTGTGCATAATTAATTTTTAGGATCAAAATGAATATGTTGTGAAAACATATGTCATTTAATTACAAAATAGTGAGAATGATGATTTTTCTTCCTTGGCTACATTGGGTAGTTCTCCCATAGTAATGTGACATAGGGTAAATTAATTTAGATAACATGTTTTGAATAAGTCTTGATGTATGTTATTGTTTTGGAGGTGCTAATATTTTGTAGATATAATAGAAAAGTCAACTCAACCAAGTGGGAGTCAAAGTGGTTGCTCCTGCTAATAGACTAGCCTTGAGCAGAGAAAATTCAGGGGTCATGAGCTCCTAAATTGTTGTTCTATTTGGTGCTAGAATTAATGCATCTGTTGTAATAATCAATGCTAAAAAAAATTTTGGTAGTTGATGAGTCTTAAATCTAGGAATTTTGTTCCTAGTTTGTGTTTTAAATAATTGGAAGCCTGTGTTGTAGAGGTGCTAGGTTTTAGTCAATCAATTTTCAATAGAAAGAAGAAGTTGTTAAGACTTTAAGTACTGAATATAATATTTTTGCTAATTTTTTCTTCATGTAGAAGGGATGAGATGTTGTTACTAGGTATAGTCATGGTGGAGGATTGTGGTTGACTATTTTATGCTGACAAGTTGGACACTTTGAGAGACAGATGCTCGGTTCATGGATGTGATCATGGTGTAATGGATTTTGGCATGGCATGATTGGATATACAGGTACATCCTTGATGTTAATTAGCTTAGATTTTTTGATTCAATTATGGTGGTATATCTTCTTGGTTGAGGATCATGGTTATTTGGTTTCTTTTTAGGAGCTCATGATGTGCACTTTGAGTTCTTTGATGGTTTGATGCCTTGGTTGATTCTCATGGTTAGAGGATGGACTTTCATCATTATGTCATGGATAGCTTGGATACATGGTTTAGTGGGAGCTTGTGACAGTGATGGAGCGACAGTGCAGGATTAGTTCCTGGTTTGGTTTTGATCTTCATGTAGGAGATGGATTTTATGATGCCATAGGTGACTTGGTACCAAAGTTGAGTGAGATTATTTTGGCATTGATTTATTTATCGAGTGTTTGTAGATGTTGGAGGTTTGTCTTAGATCCTATTGCTATAGAAGCATCTTTGACATTTGCATGGTGCACTTGTTATCTTCATGGTATGTGGAGATGGTTCTTCCTGGTATGTGGATATGGTTTTTTCTTCATGGTGTATGGAGATGGTTGCATCTTGAGGACTCACACGGTTCTTGGTAAAGGTATAATTTATGCTTTTATTTGGCATGTTATCCTTGGTATGAATATGGTTTCATTATTATGTCAAGGTATACTCTTGATACACATTTAGAGTTGTGGCATGCTATAGTATGCTCATATGGAGCATGTTATCTCTTTGGTTGAGATGGTTAGATCATGTTGTCATGTTTGTGTTCTTGAGGCCATGGTTGGAACTTTGACGTTGAGCTTAGTTTAGTTTCTTGGTATTGAGTACATTGATCATAAGCTAGATACTTCATGATATCGCTATGTTGCATTTGGAGTTGGCATGGATTGATTGGTTACAGGTGCTCATGGATACTTAGAGACAATGGTGATGCTGATTTCTCTTGGATTAGAGAAGTATTTGTTGGGATGGTTGATGGTTTTAGCAGGAAGTCTGAGGGGTAGTCACCTGATATGGAATTGAGAGGAGATTTTTCTTATTGGTTGGAGACTTGGGTATCTTGATGAGCATTCTCATTCCCCACTCTTGGTCTACTCGGCGATTGGCTACTTGAGAGGTATAGCCCATTGTTTTTCTTAGGTGTATTATATTTATGCTTATCTTTCATGGATATGGATCTTGAGCTATGGTACATGAGTTAGTTCTAGAGGGTTCATTTAAGAGATGGTTTAGCATTGGTTATCTCCATTTGCATATGTTGTTATGTTGGTTGATTTTGAGAGATGGTTTTATATTGGGCATATTCCTTGGATTAGGAATGGTTATTCCTTGGTTTAGGAATGGTTTATGAGTTTTATCTTCTTGTGAGAGGCTTACATCCATGAGTATTTATATGGTATGGTTTGGGTATTGTTGAGGCTTCTTGTTGGGGTTTAATGGAGGAGATCATACTTGCATAGTTTACATCTAGAAGTGTGTAGAAGGATATGATACAGGTTATGATTTGCATGGTTTCTCTAGTCTTGGTTATCTTCCTGAACATTTATTTTTGCTTACATTTGATTTGAGATTGGTTAGAGATTGTGATCACTAGTTTTTGCTGATGTATGTCATGTCAGAGATGACATGGTTATTCCTTTATCTCTTTCCTCTGTTGGTTGTGGAGAACTTGGGAGAGCATTGAAGACTTGTTATGAGAGTTGTTCTTGTAGGATATCAATTTATGTATTGTGTATGTCCTTGATACTACATGGATTCACTTCTTTGAGATGCTGTGAGTGGATTGGTTATAATTTTAACATTATCTTTTATAGTGGGAGATTCTTGGTATATTTGTGGCAGGTATTGCTCTTAAGGCTTGTGATTGCAAGTTATAGATTGGATATGTTGACGATATGAGATTCACTTGGCATACCTTTGGAGGTATGGATAGTTGGATGGGTTTAGCACTTGTTGTGGGTGCTATTTCAGCTATGGATATTTTGACAACTACGGATAGATGTGATTACCTTTGGATCAAGTTATTTGTGCTTGGAATTTAAGTTGGTATAGGATTTTATGATCTTCTAATGTGATAGGTTGGGTGGCTTTCTCTTTGGATGGCTTCTATGTATGTCCAGTGGTAGTGGCATAATAGGGGGTGAGATCATTCATGTTTGAGATGCTAGATACTTTGATTTTGTTGTGGGTACCAGGATGGAGCACTTGGTGTAGTTTGATCCATGATGATGGATGTGCTGGGAGGGATTGTTCCCTTATTCATTTATGTGGCTATGGATTGACCCTATGCAATGTATACAACAAGTGGGAGATTGTTGAGATAATGGGTGTTGCACACATTGCATAATATTGTTATATTTTATTATTTTATTTTATTATGTAATTTTGTGCCTAGATGGATCTGCAACATGTAAAGATTCCCATGGAATATTCTTGATGAGTTGTATTGTAACATTGTGATAATATTTCATGTAATTATTTAATATTGGGGAAAAGAATTAAATGCCCAATATTAAATGTGGGGTCAATGGGTTAGGTAGCACATGGTTTATATAATACCACTTAGTGGTTTTGTGGGACTTGCTACTATAGAAGCAGCCACACGGGTAGTTGTTGTAGAGAGTGAAGAGTGAGAAAGGCAAGAGTCGAGCAGGACAAGGCTTGATTGGTTATCCAAGGGAGCATTTATGAAGGTTGGAAGCATGGCATGGGATGTGTGGATTCATGCTTGTTCACGTAGTTTGCTTGATTGTGGCTATGGCCATGAAGGCTTCCATGGTTGTATTACATTGGTATTTTTTGTTGAATAATGCATGGTGATGGATGCTTTTGGAGGCTAGATTTTTCCCTTAATGAGGGTTTCCTAGGGTATATATTGTGTCACATTTTGTGGGTATGTTGTCTATTCTCTTGCATGTGGATTTTAATTCTGTGTTTATTTCAGATCTATTATGGGTTATGTGGAAACGGTTATAGTCTTTCTTACCAAGTTTCCTTACACTTCTTTATTTACCCAAATTCACAAGAAAGACTATTGTCTGCCTTAGCAAAAGATGTTGCCTTTTTCTCAAAGAAAGTAGGTTTTAAAGGTTCATACTCTAGATATGTTAAAGTAGGGTTTTGTGGAGCAAGTGCCTATTGTAATGGAACTAGATTCATAGATATGAATTGGATAGGCATCATAGGTGCTCTGATAGAATATATTGGCATTATAGTAATAGCTTGAGTTGGAAGCATCAATCCTCCTCCTTTAGGATTAGTTTTTTTAGTGAAGGTAATTGCTTCATGAAGACTTTGTCCAATGTGTTGATATCTATTGCAAGAACTCTTCTTAGAAAAATAGCAGTGAGATGGTCCATAGAATTTAGATAAATATGAATAGCACTTTGACTAGTATAGTGTATGGCATTTCTAACTTGTGATTGTCCATGTGAAAGTGGTGGTTGAAGTGCAAAACTATCTTGGTTGGGTCCCTTTTTATTGATATGAATTGTTGATGTATCACAGTTGGATTGATGAAAGTTTTGAATTGTTCCAAGAACAATTTTTTGAAAGTATCCCAGTCTCCAATACATCTTGGTGGTAAATTAACATATCAATTAAAGGCAACTTCCCCTAAAGAGTAAGGAAATAAATGAAGAACCAAATTCTCATTAGCAATCTTCTTTTGGTTGCAGCTTTCCTTGAATACCTTGATGTGGTCTTCAATAGTTTTTGTTTCTTTGTAGATGAACCTTGGTAAAAAATTCTCATGATTCTTAGGAAGATCGTTGAGTACACCTATCAAGTTAATTAGTGGATCTAAAACATTTGCAAAAAAGGCCATCAGAGGGTTAGGTGGAATGTTAGGTGATTGTTTTGGAGGTGGAATAGACGAAGATCACAAAATTTTGAATGGAAGTGGTAGAATTCAGGGAATTCCTTTGTCACTACAAGGCTTATGAAAATGGCTAAGCTCGAGGTACTTGTGTGCACTTGATGAAGATCTTAAAGCTCACTTAAATGGGGATGATGGATCAAAATCCTCAAGTTTGCATCAATTTTAGAAATAACTACACCTCCATAGAAGTACACTTTCTCACAAATAAGTTGCACCTTGGAATTTTGTACACCTACACACCTAGCATGTTGGGTGATGTGACATGCTCCCCTGCCCACAGGTGGTTAATTATGTGGTGTTCCATGTTCACTAAAAGTCATGGCTTTTGGTGCAACGGAAAATGGTCCCTTCAATTGGTATCAGAGCCTAGTTTTGGCTTGGTCATGGGTTCAAATCTCCCCAGTGCCTTCCTAACCCACGTAAGCACCTAGTATGTGTGTCGAGGGGGAGATTGTTGGGTGATGGGATGCACTCCCCTGCCCACAAGTGGTTAATTATGTGGTGTTCCATGTTCACTAATAGTCATGGCTTTTGGTGCAATGGAAAATGGGCCCTTCATAGCACACCTGTGTAGCTTGGAAGCTCAGAAACTTGGAAAATTTTCTAAACTTGTAAAAAATTATAGGATTTTGAATTTTTCTATTTTTTTATCTATCTTTAATGTTTAAGGGGCCCTCCTTCTATCACCACTTCTATTGTTTAAGGGGCCCTCCTTCTAGTGCCACTTCTATTAAGCTACCATTTTGCACGATGCTTAATGGTAGGAATCCTTTCAAACTCCTCTCTTGAAAAGATAATCTAAAGATCAACTCCAAGGTTCCACATGATCTTTTGACCTACTGGAATCTACTCAATTGAAGATAATTGTGCAGGTTCATGAGGAGGCCTTTTCTAGTTCTAAAATGATTAAAATAAGATGTATGATGATCTTCTTGCTATCTCAAAAGAATAACCACACAAAAATGAATATATTTTTGTATTTTCTATCCTTTAGATGAATGTAATCTAACAATGCAACTATATGAATTCCTAATTTAACCAAGGGGTTGGTAAATAAAATAACTAAGATAAGGTGACTAGTAATTTAAGAAAATAACATGAAAGTAAATCCTAACGGACCTAAGCTATGGAAACAACACGTCTATGAGTTAAGCTTTTGAAAAGATTAGTGGATAACCAATGAAAATAGGAGTAGTGCTTTCTTAATTCCACTTATGCAATTGTTGATGGGAATTTAGTAATCGTAAGATGTTTCACTTTTCATCAAGTTGCAAGGCCATGAAAAATGTGCTCATGTAAGATAGAAAGCTATCTAGGAACAATATGATGATCTCTTCTCAAACTAAGTACATTAGTAGAATTTGTAAATCTATAGCAAACACTAGAATTAAAAGATTGCACAACTAGAATAATGCAATAAAACTATTGGCCCAATTACATCCCATGAACATACATTCACAAAGATATAACATACTTAGCCAAGAACTACTACACTCCAAATGCAAGCACCAACAACATATATTATTGCATCAAAATAATGGAAGCCTTGAATACACATTACATTCCATTATTTATAAGAAATATTCTCTATTTTGGTTGAGAGTGAGAGATATCTTTATGCAATCATATGCTTCTAAACTAATAAAATAAATCTAATGATGACCAAACTAACTATCTAATTGGTGCTAAGTAGGACTCCATCCATATTTATATCATTAATTGGATGCATGAGCATTTACATGTCATAAAACAAAGAAAGCATGAGAAAATATGAAAGAGAAAGCCTTCAATTGATGTAGAAGTATCTGGAAATGTGAAAAATAGGAGTTTCTTCTTCACTAGGTAGTTGTAGGAGTTAAACTACTGCCAGAATGTGTTTCTAATGCATGGAAAGCTCTAAATTTAGAACTAGCAATTAACTATCAGTGCACCTCTAAATTCCTTAAAATCTTCTAGAACACTAATGAATGAGCACACCTACACACCTGGTGCATTTGTGCACCTAGCATAGTAGTGCACCTTAGAATTAGGTTCCAAAAATTGCAAAATTTCACGAAGTGTTAAAATTGAAATTCTGGCTTCTAAGTTTTTTTCCCCTTTATACCATAGCTATGTTTGGGTATTTCCCCTTGAATTTCTTGATAATCTTAGTGACTTGAGCCACATATAGAAAATCTAAGGCTTCATAATTGTCTTTCACCTTCTACCTATAGTTTTTGACCTCAATATGAGTCTTAGCAAAATCTCATAATTTCACATCCAAATCTAACAATGCCTCTTCTATTCTGAATGCCTATCTACTATCATCATCATTAGTAGCTTCCTCAAAAATTTTCCAAAATTCCTCAACTACTACCTCTACTAGTATTAACTTCTCTCGCATATCATCCTCAAAAATGTCTAAACAAGCATCACTATAATGCTTCTCGACTTCCAAAATTTTCTCTTGGGCTTGATCCTTGAGCCTATAAATCTCCACACATAATGTATCCATTAATTTATTTCCATCTATAATATTTTCAATCCAATCATCAATCTTATCTAATTCCTTAGTTTTATATATATCCATCAACATCTGATACCTTTTTCCTTTGATAGACTAAAGTGCTTGCAAATCCTTGCCAAGGGTATGTATCTCATCCATCTAATAAATATCTTTATTTCTTGTATAATCTATACACCCTTCTCCTCCAAAATTTCTTTCCATTGCTAGCAAGTTCTTAAAAAATATATCCAACTATACTGCACCCTTATCTCTTCTCTTGATTGTTGTGTTCAAGGTTTCGAGGTTCGTGGGGTCCAAGGGACCAACAAATTTGCTTAGATATCATTTTAGGATTTCATTTTTTTGATGAAGTGCTATTAATTCTGCCCCATCTTGTTCCAAGCTCTTGAATACTTCTTTGATCCCTGTTGTAACCATTAGTTTAGTAGTATCCAAGGTTGGTTTCCCAAGTGTGACCTCCTTGATCTAATAATCCCTCGGAGTCAATTATTCAACATTTGAATGCAAAGGAGAGATTTCCACATGAGAAAATAATTCCTTGCTCTAATCACTTATGATAAAGGCTAATGCTTATACATCCTTTGGTGGTGACTTAGGTTTCATCAACACTTCAATCAACTCCATTCTATCCTCCTCTTCAGTGGTGAATTTCTACCTCTTATTTCTTATCACTTCCTTTCTCAGCCATCTTGGAATATGCTATATTGGGGATTTGCCTTTTGAGAATGAAGGAGTTTGATTGGCTATGCCTTTTCTCTTATCTCCCCTCTCTAGAGTCATCTCCTTTTGTATGAGATCTACACTGGGAGTCTGTATATCTGCAGAGTCCATAGTCCTTACATCAATGTTTGGGGAATTTTTTGAGGATGTTCACTTATATACCCTTCCTCTAACACTTCTTTGATAGATGTTTTTCATGGATCTTCCTCTTTCTCTATTTTAACTTGTTTTGCTTCCATGCTTGGAGAAAGAGGGGTAACTAATCTGTTATCTACACAAAATGTTATTTGTACTAGGAAAAATGGTTCTATGTTGGGTCCTTGTGGTTTAGGTGGTTGTTGAATCCAATCCTCCTATTGAGGTTGATTGCTTGGAGTATCTCTTCTCTTATCCCCAACCAATTTGGTGCCCATGGGCATGATATCAAAATCTAACATTTGAAAGACATCAGTGCCCTCCACATCTTGCTCATCTATCCACTATTGCATTTCATCTTCTAAGGTTGTAGTCTAGATGGGTTCCTGAGGGATAGATGGTGATCTGATTGTGGAGCTTCTTCTCCTTTCTAACTCTATAGCTTTTGCAAGTGAAGTCCTTTGGTTTTAAGGTAAATTGTCCTCTTCATCCTTGTCATCTCTTCTTCTACATCTTTAGGGATTGGTTCAGGGATTGATGGAAAAGAGATCACTCTCCTAATAACCTTTTTCTCTCCTTTTGACTGGAGTCTTGATCTTTCTTTTCTTAGGATTGGATGGGGAGTCTTGTTCATTCTTTTGAGGCAAAGATACCTCTTATACTTCATTTTATGCTTCCCCTTGGCCTTGTTGAGTTGGCAGCACTTGGGGACCCTTTGGGGCTTGTACAACTTCAACATTCTTTGGCCCCTATACATGTTACTTTCATTTTTTTGTAGGTGCTTCAGTTTCTCCCTCTTCTTACTCAACTTGTTGAGGAAAATTATTCTTCCTCTTGCCTTTTCCTTTACATTTCTAAGCCTAATAATACCCAACTAATCTATCAAGTTGGTGCACAATTTCTAGTCTTACTAGTGACTGGGCTGTAAATGTAGGCTCTATAACTATTGTCACTTAGGTTTGCACCCTTGTCCAAAGCCTATGCATGAGGACAACCTAGTGAAACATGGAAACAACCTCCAAGCTATGGGACTTGAACTATGAGGTTGAGTCTTCGGAGAAGGCCAACTTCCTCTTACTATCAGGATGTACCTAACTACTCTTGAAGGGGAAAATGGAGAAGGAGATCATGAAAGAAAATCTTCCTAATCTAATCTAAAGAGGTGATGCACCAAAATAGCATGTTCAAACCAATCTCTGCCCATATATGCACTATTGAACCAAAATGAAACTAAGGATATACACATCCAAACTTGCTTTAACCAAATAATCACACGCAGATCAAAAGATCAAGATGAATAACACAAGGAAAGGGATATTCACTTATATTATCATTCATGGATCCAAGGAGATACAGTCATGCAAATTATAGATTTCCACAAAGCATCAATGAGAGGCAAGGATTCTTGCACTTTCACACCAATGGCTAAAGGAGACAGGGCAGAATGTCATACAGTTTAGAGGCAAGGGGAATTTTACATTAGAGTTGCAAAGCAATAGTAGAGAACAACAGAGAATGTTTTGACCTTTTCAAAATACACAAAAATTGTCTTTATAGCTCAAGCATAACTGAGATATTTTCCTAACTAAAATTACTCTACAACCACTACCATTAAGTCTCTGCCAAGAACAATCATAGGGATCTGAGGAAATCTGATCTAAGTATAGCTTTAGGTACCATGAAATCTGATTTTTAACTAAAACAAGACCTTAAGAAGACAGAAGCGACACCATAACTGTGCTCTGACCAAGTAGATGGATCACTGGAGGCGATGGAGTGTTCCTCCTCATTTAGCATTCATTTCTAGTGGTTGGGATCGATCACAAAGATCAAATCCCATGGAAAAATCTAATCTCCCTTGTTTTTAGTTCGTGAATCAGCATGATCAGCAGGTCAACATAACCTTGGCACCAGGATGAGCCAGGTGGACCAACCAGTTAATTTCATTTTGCCACCTAGCAGATTCTTCCCAAGTTGACCATCTCCATTCTTTACTAACCATGCCATCCTTGCAAATTCTCATCGCAATGGCCACAACATAACTGCCAACCCTTTAATTGTTAATGCTAACTGCGCTATCTTCTTGGTCCCATGAGGACACATGTCACTGAATCGCTATCTTGCTAGACATAACCTTTAAGCTCCTTTCCATAGTGAGATAGTGATGGTCATTGATTTTCTTTGATCTTGTGGATGACATTCGATACAACCTAATGAGAACAATGGTGGGTCCCTCACTCGCTACCTTGTTATACATATCTTTTGCACATCTTTCCATAGTGAGTTAGCAAGTATCGTCAATTTGCCACCATCTAACGGTGAACATAACTTGCGCATTGAAACCTGACAAAGACCCCACGTGATTTCATTATGTCCACACATGTCAACAAGGTGCTTCCCTACATTGTTAGAAGGTCTGACAAAACTTAGAATGCAAGGAAGCAGGCACCAAATGATCTACTAGCTTAGCCACCACCTATTCACCATGTGGCCCACAGAACTTTGAGAACATGTGGCAAATCCTCGCTATGTCACTATAGCTAAAGATCAAGCATTTTTTCATAACAACATAGCGAGAAACATCAATCTTCCACCATCCAACGGCCTTGAAGATACACCCAATCTGTCAGTGTGCTGACCAATAGAAACCTGGCCTTTTTCCAACTTGGCATAGTAAGTTCTTGCTTTTGCAGCCCGCCAAGGGAAATAGGACCCACAATCCATGTGTCACTAGGTTGTTAACTCGCTATACTTAAACAACGTGCATCTTCCCATGGTGAGTTAACAAGGACCATAGATCCATGTTGATCTGACAATAGCGAAAGATGCACTAAAGGGACTGGCCCACTTTTGCACTGTCACCACCCTAGCCAATGAGAAATCAACCAATTTCCAACATGTCATTAATCTGTGCACTCATTCTTAACACATCATTGGCTTGGGGTCCACCATGTGGCTTATGGAACAAACCTAGCCCCACAAGACATGCGGCAACGAATTTTTATCTCGCTATACATAACTCCTGAGCATATTTCCATAGCGAGTTAACAAAAGCCATAAATTTGAGGTCATTCCAAGGGTAAAGAAACTACATCAGGCATTCCGAAGATTAGTGGGTCCCATACTTGCTAAGTCACTATGAGTAAACAACTTACAACTTTCCATAGCGAGTCAGTGAGAACAATTGATTTTGCATTGATCCGACAGTCAGAATCCCTCTTGAGAATTGTTACCCCTCCATGTCACATGAGGTCCCACCAACACTTATTTCATGGTGACTCGCTATGTTGCTAATGGTTGGATGCTTGAGTTTTCTGATAGTGAGGTAGCAAGCATCGATGACCTTATCCAAACTCGGTGCCAGAGAAACAAATCAAACCACCTCTACCAAATTAGGCCCACTGAGACACATGGCAAAAACTTGCTAAGTCATTATGCATATCTATTGAGTAGCTTTTCTTGGTGACATAGCAAGGGTCATAGATCTTGAGGAGATCCAATGATTAGGAACTTGCAAGCCTGCTAAAACATATCACAAGTTTGATTTTTAAATTTTTTTGATGTTTCTCAGGCATTAAAATAATATTAACTCTGGGAACTAGCTGTTGGTGGGTAAGCATTTAAAATTTGAATATTGGTGGGGTGCAAAAATGAGCAACATTTCTGGCAACTCGCAGGGGACACAAGCCAACTATGAATAAGACTAGTAGCCTAAAGCATCCATTGGGCTATAGAGTCATAAGATACATAGATTTTGAGCACTGTGAAACCCTAACCCTACCTCTGAGATAGCAAAACACTAAAACACATGTCTTTGCAACTAGAATTAGAGATGAAACCTCCTCCTTTGTGACCTTCAAAAT
Source organism: Cupressus sempervirens (assembly GCA_028749045.1). Lineage (NCBI taxonomy): Eukaryota > Viridiplantae > Streptophyta > Pinopsida > Cupressales > Cupressaceae > Cupressus > Cupressus sempervirens. Next base: position 782,963,438 of record CM053792.1, read on the forward strand.
TTCAAAAACTGGATATCTAACAGAGAGACAGCCTGTGCTCATGCACTTCTTGGGAAGCAGGAAGCCAACAAAAAGAAAACTACTCTAATATATACATGGAACCTCAAACCCTGTCAGAAACATGGCTTAAGATAAATCCCATTGACTGGAATGGGAAAAATTTCACCACCAGGCCTACTTAACTAGAAAGCATTGGCCTATTTACAACTTTCAATCAGGTAGGGACCACTCCACAGAGTGTCAAATTTTGAGTGTCTTCCTGGTTTTTCCCTATCTGCATCCCATTTCAGAACCAAATCTCCCTCCCTGAAGATCCTGACCCTAGCCTTTTTGTCAAAGTTCCTCTTCATCTGTTGCTGATGCTTCTCTAGAGTTTGTATGGCCTTATTTCTCTTTTCTTCTAGCTCCATCAGTTCGTCCATTCTCACTGTCATGGCATCATCTTCAATCAATTCCAGCTGATGAGCTAACTCTAGTGCTGGGAACTCCAATGAAATTGGAAGCCTTGCCTCTCTATCATATACCAGCACAAATGGTGAATTCCCTATTGATCTTTTAGGTGTTATCCTATCAGCCTACAGAGTTGTCCTTAATTTTTTATGCCAAAACCTCTAGTTATCCTCTATTGTCCTTTTAATAATTCTAATCAGGTTCTTGTTAGATGATTCAGCCAGGCCATTACCCTGAGGATAGTAATTTGAGGATGTTCTCAAATAGATATTATGATCCACTGCACATGCACAAATCTAAGCTCCAACAAAATATTTTGCATTATCTGAAATGATGGTTGAAGGGGCACCAAACATGGTCACAATTCCACCATGAAACTCAACAACTGAAGATTCAGTGGCATCCTTCAATGCAACTACCTCTGTCCATCTGGTGAAGTAATTTGTAGCAGCCAAAATCCATTTGTGACCCGAACTAGAAAGAGGATTGATAGGGCCTATGAAATCCAATCCCCACTGAGCAAAAGATTGATCCACTTTAATATGATGAAGGGGAAGAGTTGCAAGTCTTTGATTGCCAAAGAAGAAGGCCCATTTTTCACACTTCCTTACATACTTATGACAATCATGGAACAAGGATGGCCAAAAATAACCAGCCCTCATGATCTTCATTGTAGTTGTTCTAGGTGAGAAGTGACCACCATCAGGACCATCATGAAGTTCTTTGATCATTCTTTCAGCCTGGTCTGTATCAAGGCACCTTAATAGGGCTCCATTGAAATCTCTTCTAGATAGGATACCATCAAATTTGACATAAGGAATTGACTGCAATCTATAATGTCTCCTTTTAGTTCTATCTAATCCTTGAGGGTATCCATTCTCTAATAAGAAACTCTTCATTTCATCCATCCAACCCCTTGGGTCACTATTTCTCACCTCTTGTTGCTCTGTCAGTATCATAGCAGCCTCCTCATCAGGTTCTTCAGATGATAACATTTGTTTACATAACCCCCTCCCTCTTACTAGCTTGGTAATCTAAATATCAACATCATATTCCATTACCTTAGTAATCTAGCCAGCTCTTTTCTCACTGATATCTTTGTTCAAAAGGAAATCTTTCACACTGGCATGGGGTACTAACAAATGAATCTTGTTATGGGATAGGAGGTGTATGAATATTTTCAAAGCTTCGATGACTGTAAGGGATTTGTTCTCAACATAACTATATTTATCTTCATATTCCTTAAGCCCTTCACTAAATAAGGTTGTGGGTTGCTCTTCATTCTTTTCATTTGTTTGAGTCAAGATAGTAGAGATACTTGACTCACCACCTAAGGTATAAAGAATGAAATCCTTCTCAAAATGTGGATTCAAGAGAGTAGGGGCTGAGGCTATGGTTGTCTTAATTTCTTCAAAACTTTCCTTCCCTTCCTTGTTCCATGTAAAGACCATACTTTTCTTGAGCATAGTTGTAAGAGGTTTCACCATGGTAGCAAGATTAGAAATAAATCTTCTCACAAAATTTATCCTACCAAAGAAACTTTGCAGCCCTTTCTTGTGTTTAGGAAGGGGGAGGGCAAGTATTTCTTTTTTTCTCTTTGGATCAATGGTTAAGCCATCCTCAAGTACAATATGTCCTAATAATTTTCCTTGGTTAGTAGCAAAGACACACTTGCTTGGGTTAAGAGACACCCCAAACTCTCTACATCTTAAGAATACTTGTCTTAGATGATCAAAATGATCTTCTACATCCTTTGAATACACTGTAATATCATAAAGGTAAACTAAGACAAACTTATCAATCAATCTTTTGAAAGCCATCTCCATTGCCTTTTGAAATGTAGCACCTGCATTGGTTAGCCCAAATGGTATCTTACAATAAGCATAGGTACCCCATTTAGTGGTAAATGCAATCTTGTACCTATCAGACTCTTTAACTAGCACTTGATTGTAGCTAGAAAATCCATCAAGAAAGGAAAACCTCTTTGAACCACTAACCTTGGACAAAATTTGCTCCATAGAAGGGAGAGGATGGTGATCTTTAAGGGAAGCTTGGTTAAGGTCCCTAAAGTCCACACACAATCTAATTTCCCCATTCTTCTTCCTAATAGGGACAAGGTTCGCTACCCATGATGAGTGCTTGATAGGAAAAATTATATTGGCCTCTATCAACTTGGATAGCTCTTTTCTCATTAAGGGTTCAATCTTGGGATTCACTAGTCTCTATTTTTATCTTACTGGTTTCACATTATCAACTAGGTCTATGGTATGCTGAAATAACCTTGGGTCAAAGCCCTTTAAGTCATCATATGTCCAAGCAAATACATCATTAATTTCTTGACACAGATGAATAAAATTTTCTTGTTCAATTTTAGAACATACCTTCCCCATGTTCAAGGATTTTCCATCAGCAACCATGACTGGAGTATGATCATCCTCATCAGCAACTAGGTTCATGGCTCTATCTCTTGTTTGGTCATCAGGATAAAAAACACTTTCTAAGGTAATGAGACCTTTAGGCAGCTTATTAGAATTGAGATGAATGATCTAATCACCATACTGATCCTACAGTCTTGACTAATTTCTACCTAAAAATTTTTCCTCATTCTGCAAGAAGCTAACAATTTTCTCATTAGATTCAAACACTTGCCAATGGGTGTTATTATCAGGGATTGTAGGCCTTACTACCACTTTGATTTGTTTCTTCCTCTCCTCCTCAAGATTCTCGAGCACCTCATAAGATGCACCTATTGCTACAAGTCTATCAGCATGTCTATTTTCTTTTCTAGGGATGCTCTAGATGTTAAATGCATTAAAACCTTCAAGCAAATCCCACACTCTATGTTTATAAGACTTGAGCAAACCATTCTTGGTGATATTCTGATTTCTCACTTGATTAACCACCAACTCACTGTCTCCATAAACTCTTAAGGTTTGGATTCCTCTTTTTTGAGCAAGTAGGAGACCTTGGACCAAGGAATCATACTCAGCTACATTATTAGTGCAACTAAATTGGAGCTTGAAGGAGAAGTAGTACCTTACTTGTGCAGGAGACATCAACATCATACCTACCCCTGATCCATTCTTATTTCTTGATCCATCAAAGTACATACTCCATATCCCACTCACATCTTCTTTACTTTCCACAAGATTGGGAACTAGAGCATCTTTTTCCACTATACAATATGTACTAAGGCCTATCTCAAGGGTTTCTAGCATATGGTGAAATTGATATGCATTAGCCCACTCATCCAAGAAAAAATTAGGTATTTGTGCTAGGGAAGTAGTGGGCTCATTCACTATGTCACTCTCATCTATCTCTAGGATAGGGCAATTCATGTTGATGGGGTTGGAGGTGTAAGATTCAGTATGATGGAGGGCTTGGGGCTCTACTCTAATTGAATAATTTGCTCCATAACTCATTTTAAACGACATATATGACCAATCAGAAGATATGAAACCACCTATTTGGGCAGTAAAGTCTCTTGACAGATAGATGGCAAAATATGGCTTGACCTCAGCAACAGAGATATCTTGGGTTACAGTACAACTAGGGCATGCATGTAAGGCCATCTCCACATTCCTAAGGATCCCTATAGTCTTGATAGTACTACCATCCAACTGTAATACATCCCTAACAATAGGCTCATATTTCATTCCCAAAGCATCAACAACACACCTAGGCATCACTGAACTGCTAGCCCCTAAATCAATCATGCAATTATGGACTAGTTTGCCTCCTATAATTAGAGAAACATAGAATGGAGGAAGTGTAACCTTTTTACTTGTGTCTACCTCCCTTGATGGTTTTACTAGACTTGTGGCACTTTCCATACTAGGTGTCTGATCTTTTGGTTCAATTCTTTCCAATTCTTGCTGCAACAACCTCTTCTGCATGGGTATAGTGGCAATAGCATCCCACATAGAGATATTCACATTTGTCTTCTTCATCTACTCTACCATACTGAATGGCATAGAAGGTGCTTTAGTGGAAGCTTTGGGAGCTACAATTGTATGAGGTTGAGATGGAATCACCTGGGGATCACTTGTATCTTTTCTGCCATGATTTTGCCTTTTCTGTTGAAACGTACTTGATTGATTATTTTTTGCTTGCTCATGAGATATTGCACTTGAAGTTGAGGCTCTATTAGTGAGAGGAGGGACAACATCTTCCATAGCTCTTCTTTTACTTCTAGTGTTATGAGCAATGGAATCTTATTTTACATTACAATGCTCCTTCATCTGATGATTCATAAAAGAGCAATCACCTTGTCTTTGCATATCTGAGGCATCTTTAAATTGGTCCTCTTTGGATGATTATTTTTCTATAGATTCTTGGACTATCAAGGCCATAAAAGATTCAGCCTTCTGGCACATGCAATAGGCATAGGAGTAGTTGCAGGATGGACAAAAATCCTGATCTTGAGCCATATTGTTTTGAGGGACTAAAGCCCTACTTTGGTTTATATTTGAGGTTGAAGCATGGCCACCCTGCCTACTTTGATCAAAAGAATTGTTCCAATGATTAGGATTTGGAGGCCTACCACTGTTGGGAGCTTGATATTGCAATTGATGAGGTTTACTACCTTGAGCTTGATGTCTTTGTAAAGTCACCACCTTGTTGCTCACTTTCTGCATCATAGAGAAATTATCTTCCAGCCTCTTTCCTTGATCTTGCAATTTTTCCTCTAGTTTCTTTTCTTTTTTATCCATGTTCTACATCAGAGATTGCATCATCTCTTTGATTTCATCTATCCCATTTGAGGATGTGGAAGCTTGAGGGACTGGGACTAGGGATTGAGATGTAGAAGTTGTGGGAAGAGGAGCCACTACTAGTTGATGATTTGGAACATCAAGAAAGAAGGGCATAGGAGGCCTTAGAGCTAACTTACCTCCTTGTATTATGATGTTCTCTAATTTTATTGCTATTTCATAAGCATTAGGTAAGGTATCTCCTCCCATAGTTTGGATTGTGGTGGCAATATCACTGTTAAAAGCTCTAAGATAATGCAAAAAGGCATTAACAGGGGTAGGCTTTACTGAAGCAAGTATTCTATCCCATGTCTTTTGAAATCTATAGTTAAAATCAGTCATACATTCATGGGGGGCTCTTTTTATAGTAGTCAACTGCTCTAGAAGTGACAAATAGTCACTTTTATCGTCAAAATGTTTGCACAATCCTGCTCCTAATCCATCCCAATCTGTTATAGAACCATGAGCTAAACCTCTATACCATTGTAGTGCTTTTCCTTTCAAGGATGAGGCTAGGAGCCTAATTGCAACATCATCCTCTATAACACCATGAATATTACAAACATTTGCAACCTCTTGAATGTGTTCTGAGGGAGAAATAGAAGTCTCAACAGTAAACTTTGGTATACTTTTGAGAGCAGCTACTGGTATATCATGCCTTTGAGCTAATAAGAGAGGGCTCCCACCATTAAAGGTGGCAAAAGTATGAGCTCTAAGGAATGCCATATAGACAAGTGATCTATTGATATGTATTGATGGTAATCTAGGCTAAGACCTAATAGGAGGAGTAGAGATAGATCTTGTAGGATATTTGTTACTATTGCACTCCTAACTGGTGATAAAGATATTCTAGTCTTCTTTCTTCTTGGATTTGAAAGCAAAAGCTCTTGGTATTGAAACTTACCTCTAGAAGATGCACTTGTTTCAGCTCTGGGCATGACTGCAACTTTGGTCTGGAACTAGATATGTATTAAAGCTCAGAGTTGCCAAGTACTTTGAAGAATGAGCCTCTTGAAGGCTTAAACACTGAAGCTAGTACTATCTTCTCGGCATTGATCTTTAAATCTTCCCTTTTGACACCAGTAGGTTTGAAGTTTTAAGATTTTTCCCACCGGGCGTGCCAAAAATTTTTGTCACTTAGGTTTGCACACTTGTCCAAAGCCTATGCATGAGGAAAACCTAGTGAAACATGGAAACAACCTCCAAGCTGTGGGACTTGAACTATGAGGTTAAATCTCCAGAGAAGGACGGCTTCCTCTTACTATCAAGATGCACCTAACTACTCTTCAAGGGGAAAAGGGAGAATATGAGCATGAAAGAAAATCTACCTAATCTAATCTAAAGAGATGATGCACCAAAATAGTGTGTTCAAACCAATCTCTACCCATATATGCACTATTGAACTAGAATGAAACTAAGGATATACACATTCAAACTTGCTTTAACCAAATAATCACATGCAGATCAGAAGACCAAGATGAATAACACAAGAAAAGGGATATTCACTTATATTATCATTCATGGATCCAAGGAGATACAGTCATGCAAATTACAGATTTCCACAAAGCATCAATGAGAGGCAAGGATTCTTGCACTTTCACACCAATGGCTGAAGGACATAGGCAAGAATGTCATACGGTTCAGAGGCAAGGGGAATTTTACACTGGAGTTGCAGAGCAATAGCAAAGAACAATAGAGAATGTTCCAACCTTTTCAAAATACACAAAAATTGTCTTTATAGCTCAGGCATAACTGAGATATTTTCCTGACTAAAATTACTCTACAACCACTGCCATTAAGTCTCTGCCAAGAACAATCATAGGGATCTGAGGAAATCTAATCTAAGTATAGCTCTATGTACCATGAAATCTGATTTTTAATTAAAATAGGACCTTGAGAAGATAGAAGTGGCACCATAACTATGCTCTAACCAAGTAGATGGATCACTGGAGGTGATGGAGTGTTCCTCCTCATTCAACATTTATTTCTAGTGGTTGGGATCGATCACATAGATCAAATTGCATGGAAAAATCTAATCTCCCCTATTTTTAGTTCATGAATTAGCATGATCAGTAGAGCAACATAACCCTAGCACCAGGATGAGCCACGTGGACCAACCAATTAATTTTTTTTGCCACCTAGCAGAGTCTTCTCGAGTTGACCATCTACATTCTTTACTAACCATGCCATCCTTGCAAGTTCTAACCGCAATGGCCACAACATAACTGCCAACCCTTTAACTATTAATTCTAACTATGCTATCTTCTTGGGCCCACGAGGACATGTGTCATTGAATCGCTATCTCACTATACATAACCTTCGAGCTCCTTTCCATAGCGAGATAGCGATAGCCATTGATTTTCTTTGATCTTGTGGATGACATTCAATACAACCTAATGAGAACAATGGTGGGTCCCTCACTCGCTACCTTGTTATACAAATATTTCACACATCTTTCCATAGCAAGTTACCAAGTATCATCGATCTACCACCATTTGATGGTGAACATAAATCACGCATTGAAACATAACGAGGACCTTGTGTGACATCATTCTGTCCACATGTGTCAACAAGGTGCTTCCCTGCATTGTTAAAAGGTCTGACAAAACTCTAAATGCAGGGAAGTGAGCACCAAATGATCTGCTAGCTTAGCCACCGCTTGTTCACCCTGTGGCCCATAGAACTTTGAGGACACATGGAAAATCCTTGCTATGTCACTATAGCTAAAGATCAAGCATTTTTCCATAACAACATAGCGAGAAACATCAATCTTCCACCATTCGACGGCCCTAAAGATACACCCAATCTGTCAGTGTGCTAAACAATAGAAACCTGGTCTTTTTCCAACTTGGCTCAGTAAGTTCTTGCTTTTGCAACCCACCAAGAGAAACAGGATCCACAATCCACGTGTTGCCAGGTTGTTAACTCCCTATACTTAAACAACATGCATCTTCCCATGGCGAGTTAACGAGGACCATAGATCCATGTTGATCTGACAATAGCAAAAGACTCACTAAAGGGACTGGCCCACTTTTGCACTGTCATCACCCTAGCCAATGAGAAATCAACCAATTGCCAATGTTTCATTAATATGTGCACTCATTCCTGACACATCATTGGCTCGGGGTCTACCATGTGGCTTATGGAACAAACCTGGCCCCACAAGACACGCAACAGCAATTTTTTATCTCGCTATACATAACTCTTGATCATCTTTCCATAGTGAATTAACAAGAGCCATAGATCTGAGGTCAATCCAAGGGTGAAGAAACTACATTAGACATTCTGAAGATTGGTGGGTCCCATACTCACTAAGTTTCTATGAGTAAACAACTTACAACTTTCCATAGTGAGTCAGTGAGGATTGTTGATTTTGCATTGATCTGACAGTCAAAATCCCTCCTAAGCACTATTACCCCTCCACATTGCATGAGGTCCCACCAACACTTATTTCATGATGACTCGCTATGTCACTAATGGGCAGATGCTTTAGTTTTCTTGATAGCGAGGTAGCGAGCGCCGGTGACCTTATCCAAACTCGGCACTAGAGAAAAAAATTGAACCACCTCTACCAAACTGGGCCCACTAAGACACATGGAAAACACTCACTAAGTCATTATGCATATCTATCGAGCAGCTTTTCTTAGCTACATAGTGAGGGTCATAGATCCTGAGGAGATCCAATGACAAGGAACTTGCAGGCCCGCCGAAACATATCACAAGTTTGATTTTTTAATTTTTTTGATGTTTCTCAGGCATTAAAATAATATTAACTCTGGGAACTAGCCGTTGGTGGGTAAGCATTTAAAATTTGAATATTGGCGGGGCGCAAAAATGAGCAACAATAACCTTTGCTCCCTGACCTTTAACTGTGTGGGCTTGAGCATGGAAAACTACTATTGGAGGAATTGGATCAAGTTTGAAAGGTCTCATGATCCAATCCTTTTTCAATTGGATGACATGCCTTTCTCTGTTATTGATGTCTACATTTTCTTCTTTATCAACCTCATCATTCATGGTAGGTCAGTCACTAATATTGTCCCTATTGAATAATAGATTGAGCATATTCTCTATATCTTGTTGCACAATCTTCAATGGTACCTTCATCTTTAAAGAAGTCTCTTATAGATACAAATTCATCCTACAATAATCCCTTATGTGGAAATTGTAGTCATCTATCACATTCATCCAGTGATCTTCAAGGGAATCTTCATGCTAAAATATTTTACCCACTAAGTATTGCACTCTCTCAATGTTATCAAAATAGGGCCAAGGGGAATTATACTCATCCAAGGTATATTGATCCCATTCAAACTCAAAAGATGAAATATCTTGCTTATGATCCACCCTAAAAAGGTCCTATAGTCATAGGCCATATCCAACATATTTTGTGTTTCTTTCTAAATCTCTCATATGCAAACAAGAGTTGTCAAGAGACCTCCAGAAGAACAAGTTTGTCGCTGGGATACCTAGGGAGCTCCTTAGGGTTGATAGTTATACCTACTACCTACTACCCTCTATAAACTAGATTATTACGAATATGAAAGCATCATTTACAATCATATATTCTTTTCTTTGCTCTGAAATATTCTTCTTTACCAACTAAGGATATACAATATAAGGCCATACATTTGTATCCTACATGCCACCCTTCTTATAGAGCCCAAGGTAATCTATCACCCTTGTGGCTAACAAGTACACCAAGTATGATGTCATGTAAAACCTTCTATTGTTCTTTACTACCACTAGTTGCTCACCCAAGTTCTTGCTGAGAATGGAGGCCCAATCAATCAACATCTTTCTCATCTTGATAATCTCAGTGAAATTGACCATCCATATGTTCAAATGTGCTAATGCAGGAAAACCCTTGACTCTACTTAAGAGAATGATTGAATATTCAATATCTTCCTTCATGTAGCCCCTTGTCATGTCAACTTTAACTACTTTCTACCCTAGAGGAATCTTCTCAATGAGATATGATGATTGTATGATCTCAAAATCTTCATTGATGTGTTCCCTATACCATCTCTCAGCTTGGTGATAAGTCAATTTGATAAATTGATCCATTGTTGGAATATGGAATATATTCTCTATATTGTTGGTTTGGAGGTCTAGGATGATCTCTCAAATTATGCTCTTTAAAACCCTTTCTTTAGGAACATAATTCTCTAATAATGTCATGATTAATTGTTTTGACTATATTAAAATTGCATGTGGTGCTGCATTAACCAATCCTGATCAGATCAAGGTGGATATCATTGGTGATCTTTATATTGGTTTGTTGCACAGTGTTAGGAATGCACCCAAATCTATGTGACTGAGTTCAGTATCCCAAATCTCTAAATGATTATCCTGGAAATGTGACTTCAATGGAACACCCTAAAACTTAAACACTACGAGTTTAGGAACCATTTTTCCATAAGGGAGGATGATGTGGAAGCCATTGAATCTACACAAAAATGACATCCATTAGTTTGGAATCAAAGAAAAATCAATAAATCAAACCCTAATAAGACATGATCAAAATTCAAAACCCTAATTTTCTTGGAAACACCTAGAAATCTAATTTATAACCCTAGAATATAAAAATAAAAATTGGCATACTAGGTAAACCTAATAAGTGCACTTGATGCACCTTTTAATTTTCCAATTTCATCATATGTGGTGTGCACCAATGCACCTCATGGAGTGCATTAACATGCACCTCATGTTTAGTTTAGACTTCAGTTCCAAGGGTGTAAAGTACTTAAGGTGCACATCAATGCACCTTAATATAACATTTTGTTTGTTTATTTCCTCTAGGTTTTTAAAGGTTTTTTATATTTGTAAATGTGCGCAGTACCACACCTAATTAGGTGCCCTACTACACACCTTAGTTTAGGTTTCTTAGCTTTTTTTTGTGCATTTGAATGGTGCTAGGTAGGAGTATGTGCATGTCAACTAGTGTGGGAGTGTGGTGCAATGGAGCTTGAAGAATAAAAGAAGAAAAGTGAGGAGAGAGGGGGAATGCCCCTGGGTTATATAGCCCCACACACCTTTGGTGTTGCATAGCTACATAGTTACATAGGTGCACATCACTAAGGGGTGATCCTCTTTCTTCATGATTTGGTGCACTAGTGCACCTGATGAGGTGTGTTGGTGCACCTTTTTTCCTTTTTGCAAAAAAAGGTCATCTCCCTCCAAAACTCTAATTTTTAGAATATGGGCTTTCCATAAGAACCCAGATTTGACCAAAAATGATAGATAAAACCCTAAACAAAGACTTAGACCCTAAACTATGGTTCTAAAAAGCCAAAAAACAAATTAGAGGGTCCCCATTTCTAGGTGAAATGGGGTGTACATTGTGGAAACCATAAAAAATGCTAGAGCAGAAAAAGAATAAAATGATGAAAAATCTTGAGAAGAAATTAGGTCAATGTGAATAGAAGAGTGAAAAACTATGGATTACACAAGGTCAGGGTTAGGACCAATCTAGTGATGAGGAAAAGAGAGAGGATGAAGAAGAAATTGCAAAAAAGAAAGATAAAGAGTTAGTAGTGGCCAGATAAAAGGCAAAGAAACCAAATATTATTACTATTTTGAGCCGTCACTAAGGAAGAGCTTGAAGAAGCCTACCCCTTCTAGTAGAAGACTAAAAATAAGGGCTACAATGGCTATGGATTTAGGCATGCCTCATAAGAAGAAACAATAAAACAAAGGAGGTAGCTCAAGAAAAAGAAGGCAAGCTCAATCAAAGACTAAGTCAAGTCAACTTGGTAAGAAGCCAAAGATAAGGCTAATTTTGCAAAATGAGAAATTAGATGAACAAAAGGTTGAATCTAAAGATGTTAGCCAATTCAAAGTGGCTATACATAGGCATCTAACTAATTTGGATGAAATTTTATAGAACATTAAAAGTAATGCAATTTTTTTAGGGTTCAATTTCATAAAGTATGAGAAACTAATTGAAAATGAAAAAGTACATATAGAATAAGCAACAATAGAAATGGCAGGAACCTTCAAGATGACTCCAATAGAAAATGGGCATCTCATACCTAAGGAGTTGTATAATGAAGTTAATGAATGATGGAAACCTACTAAAACCACTACAAAGAAAATAAGGGAATGAACTTTAGCCCAAGTAATTCTTGAACTAACACCAAAGTAGATGTAAAAATTCATTGAAAAATATAGAAACAATTTTTTTCCCAAATATAGATCATTCTCTATATCGAAAAATAAATTGAAGAAGATGTATAGCAAAGCACTTTGATCTAGAAAGTCATTTTTGGATTAATGTTAGAAAAAAGATGCAAATAAGGATGAAGATACATTAGACTAGATAGAGCTAGAAAATATAGAAGAAATAAATGAGCATGAAAGTCTAGAAGAGGCAATAAGAAATAAATTTTAGGAGAGTGAACAATAGAATTTTGTAACCATTGATGACATCCCAAAATAAAATTAGCAAAATTTTAATGTGTTGATAGAGGAAAATCTTAAAAGTGAAGCACTCACTAAGGCAACCTCTAATTCACCTCCTCAATGTACTCATCCTATACTTAATCAAATTCAAGAATATCCAAAGGTAGAGAGTTTGTCAACTTTGAGCATTATATCAGACAGTTCCACCATGCCTATATTCACAATTGAGATGAAAGAACAGGAAGGGAATCCAATAATTCCAATTTACAATTCTCCTACTGAGGCCACCATTATCATTGACAAGGAAGAAGTAGATAAATATGAAACAAATACATCTGCACATGATACCTTGTGACCTCACATTGAGTGAGACAAGGAGGCCACATAATAGAGCAAGGAAGCTTAGAAACAAAAAAAAGAAATTCAAGCCATATCATGATTTCCAAGTGTTGTCTTAATATCTACTAAACCATAAATTTCTACAACTAGTCAATAATACAAGGACCAAGTACTGATACAACACCTTTGAGATTATGCAAACTTTACAAGACTTGTTAAACAGAAAGACAAAACAAGAAAAGATGAGAAGGGAACATCACTGACAATAGGTATTGCATGAAATTAAAGATATTTTTGTAGATGCATTTGATATTCATGATGTGAATGAGAAAAACCCAATAATATATCAATTATTTCATATTGTTAAAAAATTCAATAATGATGATATTGAGGCCAATGAAAAACTATTGCAATGGTCTAAAAAGGGATTTGACCACAAAGTTTTGGAGAAAGTTTCAACAAAAATAGAAATCAAGTGGGTTGAAATTTCAACTCTTGTCAATAATTTAGAAATAGTACTATAGAATATATATTCTTTTATAGAAATATTTTTTATGTTGACTTCTTCACATTAGAGAGTCAACAGTCATTGATATTCAAGTCTTTAGGATATTCTTTGAGCATGGACGTAAATTCAAGCTCTACTCATTTTAAAAGATTATTTTTTTCTCAAGGAAGGTTAGCCAAGTTCCAAGCTATGGATTACAATATAAGAGAAAAATTATTCTCCATTCTATACATATAGCTACCTCATTTGAACGTAATGGAAAGAGAACTTTGAGCTACAAAATATCTAGTTACGAGAGATCCACATCTCTCTACAATAGACAATTTGGTTGATATTGCTACATAGCTTGATATCAAAATACATGTTTTGAAATCAACAAGACCTAGTTGCAATCATGAATTGGCAATGATTTTGTAGGTTCATAAAACCTCTTTGGACAAATATAATCTAACCCCAACTCCCCAGCATCCATAAGTGTCAACAAAAGGGGAAATACACTAATTATTTTAAAGGAAGAAATAAATATAGATCATGGATCAGAACAAGGGTGAAATCAATTGTTGATATGATATTCACTCATTTAGAAAAAAAATTGGGGAGAAACATTTTTGGAGATATGTATTTATTGTGTATATAAATCAAATCATGGTCAAAGAGGGAGTTCTATTTTGTAATTTTGAATGGAAAGATAATTCATAACAAGGGTTTTTTCCCACTAATGTGAAAGAGTGAGATTTTTTATCTCTAAGCCATGATGACAATTAGTTTGAAACACTTTGTCATTTCCTAGGTAGAGTTGGTTGATCAACAAAGTGACCAAGCCATAAAATGAACCTCAAATGATTTTGGAATTATTTATATTCAAGTGCAAGCTAACTAAGTCTTAGGTTGTTGAGCATTCCATTTTAGATCAATTGATAGTTTATTCCAAGTGAAATAGTAGATGCTAAGCTGAAAAAAGATATGTTCATACCAAGTCACACAGTATGTGTTGAGAAATCAGATTCTGAGGGACAACATGAATATCAATATTGACCAAGCATAAGGATATTCAAGTTCCAAATAAAATATTTTTGACAAATGTGTTTGTGATGGCACAAAAAAATTTATAAACTATTTTTAGGTGACTTCTACACTATAGATCATAGATATGGTGAAGGAGGTAATTACACATTTTTTCTAAGGTCATTGACCCTTATGTGAGTTGATCAACCAATTAGAAAAATGGAAGGACAAAAAGAACAAAAGGGGTGAATCAAAATTTCATTAGTTGTTTTGTTTAAAGAGGGACCCAAACCCTAAATCTTAAGGATGTGACCAAAGACAAATTCATAGTGAAGGAAGGCTATGTTTGTATTCTAAAAGTAGAGATACTAAATAGTACAACCTAGTAGTAAAAGAGTCAAACTGAGAATATTAGATAAGAAGATCAAACAATAATTAGAAAGAGAATATATGTAACCTAGCAATAGAGTGCTAGCTAAAGGTTTAGGTTCTAAGATATTTTAACCAATGTATTAGGTTGAATCTCATAGCCAAGTGGTTTTAACATGCTTATTCAAATCTCCTAACCAAGTAATCAAGGTATACCGAATAATTCTTGTAATCTCCTAACAACACAAACCCCTCACAAGGTGGATCACCATAATTCATCAAACATTGTAGCCTTAACAGGCTCACTTTATTACTATAGTAGTGAAGATTAATGGGTGTCATCCCCTCCCCAATTTTACCTTCACCTTGGAGGGTTTTTGGGTAACCAAATCTTGTGTGTTTTGTGTTTAAATTTACTTTCATGTTTATGAATGTGATGTATAATTAGATCCATTTTAGGATAACATTTTATTGTGAGATGGTTGATGATCTAGATATGACATGGGTTAATGGTGAATGCATTTAATTTGCTATTTGTTTCAAGAAGTGAAAACTTTAATAGATCCCAATTTAGCACTGCCCCACCAACCCCCACACCCCCCCCCCAACAATATCTTACTTCCCAATAAGATTACCAACACTTTTTCACCTTTGAAAACAATTCCAAAGGTGATAAATAATTTTATATATTTTTTGATGTGTAACCTATTATATTTTACCTCTTCTTGACTTACTTATATTGCTCCATTTGAAGAGTAGTCCACATGTACATAAATTTATAATTTTAATCTTTTGTTGTATACTATGAACTGATGCAACATGACTATTCCTCCTAGGTTAATAGAATATAGGCATAGGACCCCTAGTCTTCCTCTAAGATATTCAAAGTTACCCTTAGATAGTCATCTAGTATAATTATATTTTCAACTTGTTACTTAGTAGGAATATATTCCAATATAACTTAATTATCTTATAGAGTTTCTCCTAGAAAATGATACTTTAGAGCTATGTTCTTAGTCTTTCAATGCATCATTGAATTCTTTAATATATTTAGGGCCCCAGTATTATCACAATAAATAACAATAGGTTAAGTTATCTTCTCATGCATCCCTTCTAGTATATTCTTGATCCATAATACTGGTTGACAATTAATAGTAGTAGAAACATATTCAACTTTAGTTATAGATTGTGAAATAAAATTTTACTTCTTGCTTCTCAATGAGATTAATATGTTTGTAAGATAGAAAGATCCTCCACTTTTACTTTTTCTATCATCAACATTTCTATTCCAATATATATCTATATATACCTTAAGATCAAAGTCTTCTTGATTTTCATACCGTAGCCCATAATCATTAATTCCTTTTAGAAATCTAAATATCCTTTTAAAAAATTTCATATCTGAATCCATTAGATATGATAAAAATACTACCACTAAACCCACAATATTGTTTACATAACTGATGTAGTTGATGAAGTTGTTGAAGAAGTCAAAATGCTAATAGTTGGAACATGATTAATAACATGATAATTAGTTATATTATTTATCATTGATGTCAAACTATTTGGCACATCATTCTGACCTACTACCACATCTTTCAAAAAGGAATTGTAAAGATGTTGAGAAGGGTTGCTAGTTATGTCAATAAAGATCATATTGGGTAACAGTTAGAATAGACAATGATGGATAGTTAAATGGGTTGATTATTTATCAAGATTACGATAAGGAGTATAATATTGGATAGAAATAAAGGATTATGTAAAGAAGTAAATAAAAAGTTCATTTTTTAAAAAGATATCTTATAATGCACAACACTTATAAAAAATACAATGTCTTATTGATAAACTTGGACAAAATTCTTATCAGAATAAAGGGTGACTTATTAGGAACAATGGGAACTTATAGGAAAGAAAATAGAAAACAAATGTTATATATTAATATGAAAGGAGAAAGTAGGATGACTTAAGAAGTATTCAAGGAGCATGGTGATGACATAGAAATCAAGGTAAAAAGGAAAAGGAAATTTCTTCAAGAAGTTTCTACAATGTCAAAAAACACTTATGAAGATGGATTTGAAAGTTCAATTTGATAATGAAGTTTTGATTGTTGGATCTAGGTTTAGGGTTTTTGATCAAGATGTTTCTATATAAATGAAAATTAAAGAAGATGTTTAGTGTTTTGATGAATAAGAGAAGGAAGTAAAGAAATAAAAAGGACTATCAATGGTACAAAGTAATAATTGTGATCACTAGAAAGGTAGATATTTGATTAGGTGACTATAATGATGTGATATTATGTTAAATAATTGTAATACATATGATTTATCAAGTTAGTACAAGCTATAGATCATTGTTAGTTGTTACTCTCTACCAATTATTAAATTTAAATCCCTAATCAAATCACCTTAATGGATCTATTATGAATCATTTAAGAGGGTGCGGGAAATCCTAGAGTAGAGTGTCTAAATCCTCTAACCAAGTTATTCCTAAAAAGGTAAAGACTTTAATGGTGTTAGGGAAATCCATTGATAATGTATCACCTAACAATGTTTTTTAACCCTTAACTAGGAAAGCTCTAAATAAGGTGCATTCTAAAAGACTAAAATTATTCGTGGGTATTGATCTCACACTATGGTTTTCAACATTCAAATAAATACTAGTATTTAATTTGTGTTATATCATTTTTTGTTGAATGGATGTTCAATGTTTCAATAACTGATTATGCTATTATAGGTAAATTGTAGTCACTATCAATAAAGTGTAAAAGAAGAAGGATCTTGTGGTCTTTTTTTTTAAGTTGGTGATTACTAATTGACAATCCCTCCCCACTTCTTAGTAATATTACTATATCTAAAATTGGTATTAGACCTTAGGTCCCTAATTTGGAATTTTAACCACTTCACATAAATATATCAAGCTATATAAGAATGATGCACATAAGTTTAACAAGTATGAGGATGTCTTTAGTCTGTGAGAAAGAATGATGTAGTTACACTTATAAAGAATTGTAGATAATGAAGAGGATTATGTTACTAAAAAATATGACCAACTTTTTTGTACTCTCTTTGAGGCACAAATCATAACTCTATGATGATAGAACTTGCAAATGCACTACACAGTTTTGAATATGTCAACATCCAAGACCTTCCCTCGACTAAGTAGATATAGGATAAAATGGTAGAATTGTAAGGAGGGGATGAACATATTTTATAGGTTAAGATTAAATAGTTGAAAGGAAGATATGGTTCTATAAGGATACAAGAGAATGAAGTTTTTGTGCAATATGTATCAAGGATCAAGGAGGTCATTGTACCAACCAAAGGTATTGGTGGAAAGATCAAGGAAAGTGAATTTGTAAGTAAAATGCTCAAAACTTTTCCAAATAGGTGTGTTGATAGAGTTTCTTCTATACAAGAACTAAGGACAATTTATAAGAGTAATATTGCAATTAATTCACTTATCAATAGATTTACTACATTTAAGATAAGTAATTTTGATAATAGTATACCTTTTAATGAAGTTGTATTGCAAGATATAGTTAATATTGGTTCATCTAGGGAAGGATGGAATATTGTTTGTGATTATAAAAAATATAAGGATTAGGAGTACAATAAAATAAAATTAAGGAAGTTGAATCCTTAATTGTAAAATTATTTCCTAAAGGAAAAGGAATAAATAAAGGGAAAAGTCCCGGCATTACATGTTGGAAGTGAAGATAGATCAACTGCTTCACAAATAAATATCCAAACAAACCGAAAAATGAACATGAAAAGGAAAGGAAAGATAATATAAGAACTATAAGAGTTTTTCTCAAAATAGAGAGAATAGATGTTACATTACTGAAGATGAGGAAAATGAATGCAACTTAGGAGATGATGGCAATGATTAGGTAATGGTTATTGTTGTTATAAATGAGCATATCTTTACTAATATTTCTAAAATTGTGGAAGAAAAATATTTGATTTGAAATGTCAATCGTAACAACAATTGGATCATTTATCATGTTTGCATAAACCATATGATTAGAGATGTGGAAAAAAATTTAAGTGTGGAGCAATAAGATGGAGTTTTAGTCATATTTGGAAATAGTTCTCTCTATATAATTAGAGGCTAAGTTGTGATTTCTTTAACTAATTATATTACTTGTGAAGATGTCTATTGGGGGAAAAAATTGAAGTGTAACTTTCCAACTATATGCCAACTAAATAACAAAGTATTTACATATGAATTTAGTAATGATAAATGAAAGATATCTGGAAAGAATGGAAAATTGATTACTACTAGTGAACAGGCTAATGGTAACCTTTTCAAGTTAAATACTACTAATATTCATTTCTTAATTACTAAGTTAGAAGACAATTGGCTATGTTAGAAATGTTTAGAATAACTAAGAGAGGAAGGGGTGTGAATTAGTTACTCAGGGTCCATAAGTACAATTTGAAAAATTAAACATAAAACTCATACTGTTCTACTTATCTTGATATTACTTGGTCTCTACTACACTGATAAACAAAATTATTATCCCAACTATAACATACATTGTTGAATATAAAATGTAAAGAATATAAAACATTAAACACAAGCTTGGCACTAGGATTTTATGTGGAAACCTAACTTGGGAAAAACCACCAGCCACATGTCACCACTTTATCACTCTTCCAAAGTGAGCTCTGTTAGGATCCAACCCTATTAAAGTTTTACAATTCACACTGTTAAATGTTACCTATTAAGAGTGGCCTTGTTAGAGGACTATGATCATTCCATTTAGAATGGTACCTTGATAAAGCATTTATATATACTATTAAGTCCTTTAAATGATTGTTAGATTAACCTATGTTAAAATAATTTCAATACAAATTATTTACAATGATTAGAAAGAAAATAGTAGTGTTTCAATTTGTATGATTACAACTCAATTTGTAAGTTTAGATCACTATTTTGTTCATGTATTGATTCAATGATTAGCTCTCCACTATCATCTATGTTCTTGATTCACTTGGTAACCCTTCAAGCAATCAGTCTTTCCCTTTCAACAAAACTTTAAGCCTTCTTCTTGAATTCACTTATCAATATCAACAACATCTGCACAAGGAATCTCCTTTAGCTTCACATTCACTCTCACACACTTGTGGGTACCTAATTAATCTTCTTCTATATGCGCCTCTCACATACACTCACACATGCACTAGCACTTGTAAACCTTTGTTTGGCTCTTATACCTCTCTATATAGGAAATTTTTTCTTTACCTCTTTCCATTATCACCATAGATCTTAGGGTTTACGATCAGGTTCAAAATGATTCATTGTATCTATTCATTTTCTTGATCTTCCTCTAGAAACTTCTCTTGAATTTGTCTGTTAGGCATTTACCTAATCCCTAGCTTAAATTTAATTATACAACTTATTAATATTATCTTCAACATAGCTTACATATCCTAAGAAATTAATGGAGTCAATTGAGAAATGTGATTTCCTTAATTTCATTCTCAATATTGTTACTTGATGATCACTAAGTTTTTGACACTCGGCCATCACTGAATTACTTGGTCACTACAAAACCTCTAGCTTGGCATCAAATATCTTTCTTGATTGATACTTGTACTTGGTCAACAATGGATTTCCTTGGCACTTACTATGGCTTAGTTGACACTAGCATCACTCGACATTCCTTAACCATTTACTCTATTTCTTAGTTTAGCTTAACTTCCTTAATATGAACAATCACTTTGTCTTATCAAATTCTAACCAATCAAATGTCCATTGTAGCTTCCTTTCCATAACCCAACCTTTCCTCTAGGTGTTATTGCTATGATACATTTCTCAAATCCTCTTCATCAATCAAATAGATATGACATTTAGATTAGGTAACAATATGTCTTATTAATAGAGCTGACATAGATGCAAAACAATAATTGTTCCAATTGCAAGTTTCCAACAATCTCTCTCTTTGGCATTAATGGTAGGATCTCTACATCTCAATATTAGCAATATATTAATGTATCAAATGTGTCTCACTTTGTTACCATACAATCCAAAAATATTTTCTTTTTTTAAGATAATTAATCTCCTTCTTTTATATAACTCTCTTCTTTGTCTATCTCTCCTTCTCTTGGCTGCCTCTACTATGTATTCTTTGCACTTCTATTTCTATCTCTCCTTCTTTGTATATTATTCTTTTGTATGTTCTCCCTCTTTGATAACAATGCCAAACACACTTAGCTTTCTTAGCTTCAATCTCTTCATACATCATAATTATTTATATTTGTCTAATTTATGCCATCTATCTATGACTTATATGTTATGTCATGCCTGACTATCTACCTTAGGCATTTTCCAATGTAGATTTGTATTGCATCAATGTGTAAGATAATCTAATTAGCACATTTTATGCAATGCACCTTGTCTCCTTAAGTATCTTTGTTTAGGGGAATCACCCCTAATTAACCTCTAAGATATTCATAGTATCTATAGATAAGGCTTTTGTGAATATGTTAGTAATTTATTCTTTTGTATGCACATACTGTAGCTTCACTTCTTTGTTTTGAACTAGTTCCCTCAAGTAATGATACTTGATAGCAATGTGTGCATCATTGGATTCTTTAAATTGTTAATTGTACTTGTCTTTATTAATCTTAGATTGGTTTTGACAAGGTAGTCACAAAACACTTGGTCATTATTTAGCAAAATTACAGTACAAGTTGAGTGATCAAAACATGTTGAGCATAAGGTGGTAGACAATACAGGCCAAGTAATATACATAGTTAGTGATGAGCACTAGTATCTGTTGACTAGATAGTGAGTGTGGAGTCACTCAGGAGCTGAGTAAAGAGAGTATGCCAAGTCATTTAGGAATCAATTGACAACATTAAAGATACAGTGAATGTCGAGCATCAAAAACTTTAATTATCGAGTGAACAGTTTTGGACATACTTGTTTGTAATGGCACAAACTTCTATGTAAATCATTTTTGTGCTAAATTAATGATTGTTTTATGATTCTAGAAGATGTATATAGGTGTGTATTATGAATCCCTATGCTATACATGAAACAAATCAATTTGAGGGATGTTCTAAGTGGAGAAATGGATTAACCTAAGCCATTGATTCTAACCTAACCCTAGCCAACTTTTGTTTACTTAATAGACAAACTCTAAATAGTTTTAGGGTGGAGCAACCGATAACCCTACTCAAATTGAACACTCCTCACAATGAATAACTCATGTGTAGTAGGGTGGAGCAACCGATAACCCTTCACACCATCAGGATAACCTACAAATATGCAAGGTTTGCTTTGCAGATCTAAGGCCTTATGTTTCTCTATAGGAATGTGGGCCCATGCAGGGGAGACAAAAACTTGAAAGTGCTTAACTGATGGTTTTTTACCACTTCAAGCTTCAAAAGGAGTAACTCCCTTCAAGGTTCAATGAGGAACATGGTTCTGGATATAACAAGCACAGTTAATGGCTTCTGCCCAATACTGTGGTGCAAGAGATTTAGAGTGAATCATACAGTTTGCCATTTCCTTCAAGGATCTATTCTTCCATTCTGCAACACCATTTTGTTGAGGACTGTATGGAACTAAATGTTGTAAATCAATCCCCTCTGAAGTGCAAAATCTTTCAAACCGATGGTTGACATACTCACCACCATTGTCTGTGCGCAAAACCTTGATGGCTTTCCCAAATTGCTTTTCTAAAAAAAATTTGAAGTCTTGAAAATGATCAAATACCTCTGACTTCTATTTGAGAAAGTACACCCATGTATATCGAGAAAGGTCATCAATGAATGTGAGGACATATCGGGCCCTGCTGAAAGAAGGATGTTGAAATGGACCAACCAGATCACTGTGAACTAACTCTAGTATCTGTGAAGCTCTTCATGCCTTAATTTTGTCAAACTTTTCCTTAGGATGCTTACCAAGAATGCAACCTTGGCAAACACCTCCTGAGAATTGAACCGAAGGCAACCCTATGACCATGCTCTGCTGGTTGAGCTGATGCAAATAGCAAAAGTTAAGATGGCCAAATCGGTCATGCCACAATTTACTCACATCATTAGAGTGAGTGAGCAAAATAGATGAAGGAGGATCAGGAACAAAGTGAGAAAATAGATAGAGTCGTGACTGATGATCTGCTCTCCCAACTGCAACTACAGAATCACTATGCAACTCACATATCTCCACTGAATCAGGAGTGAACTCAACCCGCTTTCCTAAACCTGTGTGATTGATTTGGTATATTGATAGGAGATTAGTTGATAATGAGGGTACACAAAGAACATTATGGAATGTGCCATCCCCCACATCAACAGCCCCTCTCCCACACACCTCAATAGGAGTGTCATCACCCATCAAAATAGAAGGCATAGTACATGGTTCCAAGGATGCAAGTTCTTCCTTAGATGAATCCATGTGGTGCGAAGAACCCGAATCAAGAACCCAAGTGGATGGTGAGGAAGCAACTACAACAAGAGCTTTGCCTTTTCCTTTCCCTTTGTTATTTTCTTTTGCCTTGTTAGACTCTTCATTAGAACTTTTTTTGATAGACTCAGGAACACTAATATTATTCTTTTCAAGAATGTATGTCAAGTGATCAATTTGTTTCTTCAAACATTTATGTTCATCATGACCGAGTCTTTTACAATAGGCACATTTAACCTTTTCTTTCTTAGGCTTATCGCCCTTAGAGGATGAGGTATCAATAGTTTCTTTTGAAGAAATTGGTATCTGGTCCTTCTTTTCCTCACTATTATTTTGTTTCTCATCCTTACTATTGTTGTTACTACTTTGTCCTTTTTGTTCTTTTGTACCTTGGTTGGTTGCTAAGGCATGTGACTTAGAGGACTTAAGAGTGCCCATCTGGATTAGCTTGTCCTATTCTGGAGTGAGATTGATAGCAAAATCATCTAGAGATGGCATGGTGAATTGAGTACCAAGTGCGCCCTTAGTAGCATAGAAGGTAGAGACAAACATAGAATATTTTGAACTTAGCTTAGAGAGAATACTGAGAATCAGTTGTTCATCTTTCTTTTCAATTCCACATTGTTTTAACTACAGCCTTAGTGATTTCAATTTGGTGAAGAAATCTTGAATTGTGTTGAAATTGCCTGGACTCAAACTAATTAATTCATTTTCCAACATATGACCCCTCATTGAATCTTGTGTGCCAAATAATGTTTCTAGCTTTGTCCATACTTCATTTGGTGTATCCAAAGACTCAATGTGAAATAGCAAGTTAGGAGAAATAGACAAACACAATGTTCCATATGCCTCATCACATTTGTTAAACCACTTAGGCTTGTCTTCATCTTTAACAGGTTCAGTTTCAAGTCCCATAGTTATCCTATTTAATCCAGCTTTCCTTAAGTGAATTATCATGCGTGATTTCCACTCAAAGTAATTGTATGGAGTTAGGATGGGCATATTTGTTTGATCCATGATGAAGAAATGCAAATAAATGCTAAAAAGAAGAGAACCCAGCCATGACAATGCTCCCCCCTTTTTACTCAATCAAAGAACCCCCCCCCCCCCCCCCAAGAAATATGATTTGGCACTTTATTTTAGAGTCTTTACAACTACCACTAGAAAGAAATACTTAGTTGTCTTGATTTCAATGCATTACAAATTCTCATGAAGAGCATATGCTAAAAGTGAAACTTGGGCACAATAATCAAGGAAAAAATAGCACCACTACGATCTACTCAAAAAATCATGCACTTTCAAAAAAAAAATCACCTCGATACGAGGTCGTATGAGAAATTTATGATCCTCTGAAGTTTCCAAAACGAGAACTGTGCACAGTCACAGCTGAGAATCTGCAATTTCTGAAGAATTCATGCATGAAAATAAAAAACAACTCCACTAGTGGATAGAGCACAAAAAAATAGCCAAGTTCATAATAAGAATCATCAAAATTGAAGTCTGTATGAGCAAGAACGAGACATTTGAAAATTGCATTCAAATCTGCAACTACCAACGGAGAAGGGTATGGCTATAGCCTTTCATGCTCGATTCTGCAAAATATACAGCTTGCATGCAAAATCTAAAAGATACCCAGATGGTTTTTTGGGGATGCAAACAAAACTCAAAAAGCATTTTCATTTTTGATGTACAGAAGATGTTATAGTGTAAATCAAATGCCTTTAATAGTAAAAAATGGCTCCAAAAATCAAGAAATGACCCCAGCAACCAAAATATGACATGCAAATGCTAGATCAGCTTCCTAAGTCCATTAATGGCATGTTGGAACCTGCAATACTGATCGAAAACTCCAAATATGCAAGTTGGTTGTCAGATTTGAGATTGAAACCCTAGAGAAAAATCGTTTTTGACAAAACTTTTCTGATTCTCAAGATCATCCAAAGATGCAAGAGAAGAGCATACTTTGTTTTTGAAAAACTGAAATAAAATTTATTAGCCCCCCCCCCCCGAATCTCTCAAAACAGGAAACTAAAATCTACTCTTGCACATAGAAAAGCTCTGATACCATGTTAGAATCTGAAAAGATTAACAACCCAAAAAACTAGTGCAAAGAGTAAATATCTAAACTATGAATGCAAATGATACAAAATCAAAATAGCAACACAGAGTTAGTCTCCAAGAGAGTAATGCAAATCCTAGAAGCAAAATAGCATTACGAGGATTCAAAAACAAGAGATGCAAATACAAGCCAGGTAGCATGCTTATATAGGCTAGGAAGAGGGAGGAGGTGGCAACACCAACCAATGAGGAGCAACCATCTATCAGACTAAAGATAGCAAAGTATCTTCCCAAGATAGCTAATGGATGCTCACATGTAGGAAGGTGACACCTCACAACCATTCACCTAATAAGACATGCTTTATTAACCTAAGCGAGATTATTAAAAGTGTAGGAAAAACCTAGCAAAATAGGAAAAATAAAAAACTACACTAACAGTTAGATATTTCATTTTTCATGATAAATGATTGAGATGGATGTGTGGTAAATGTTTTATGGTTAAAGTTTTAAAGTATTGATTCACCCCATCCCCCCTCTCAAAGTTTACTTTTCCATTGTTATTTCCAAAAATTGGTATGGAGCCTTCTTCTTTAGAAAGGAAAGCTTTGCAACTTTGAGGAGAGATCTTGAAGATGGAAGTCTACAAGTTGGGAAAGACTATTGAGAATTAGAAGATTGAAATTCATATTTCCCTACACCAACTTATTGAAGCAAGAGATGAACTACAACATTCATTGAAGAAAAGGATAGAGATACCTATTGAGTAAAATGATACTCATTACTAAGAGAAAGACAATACTGGAGTGTTTGAGAATGGGAACTCAAGTGAGTTTGATGTAGCACATGTAGATCTAGTGGAAAAGAGTTGTGCCCTAATTGAAATTGTCAAAAATCTTAAAATAGAACAAGAAGTCCAATGGTATTGCTATGTGAGGTGACCGAGAAGAAAAAGAAAGTTGAGGAAGACAAAGTCATGATTGAAGATGAAAAAAGAACACTAACCAATAAACTAGAAGAAGAAAAAATAGAGGTAAATAGAATTTCTCACATGTAATAGGAAATAATAAATCAAGTGACGATTGTCAATCATGAATTAAATAGAAAGGACATTGAGATCACAACCCTAAAGTTACAAAATGAACAACTAAGAAATGAATTGAGAAAAGAAAAGGAATTTTCCAAAAGTTTCAACAAACCTAATGAAGCCATCAAATACTTTTAGAGAATGATGAGATCTCCTAGATCTAACAATGATAAGCCTTTAACATGGTAGACCTTTCATAGGGTAAACTATAGCTTATAGTCAAACTTCTTATAACCTTCATTGGCTACACTTTACAATTAAAAAAATAAATATTTGTGGTGTCATCCCAACTTTAGTTTTACCTTCTCATAGGAGGGTTTCTGGGTAACAAACTTAATGTGTTATGTGTTATTTGTTTCATGCTATGGATGAACATGTGTAGTTAGATATTTCATTTTGCATGATAAATGATTGAGATGGATGTGTGGTAAATGTTTTATGGTTAAAGTTTTAAAGTATTGATTCACCCCCTCCCCCCTCTCAAAGTTTACTTTTCCATTGTTATTTCCAAAAATTGGTATGGAGCCTTCTTCTTTAGAAAGGAAAGCTTTGCAACTTTGAGGAGAGATCTTGAAGATGGAAGTCTACAAGTTGGGAAAGACTATTGAGAATTAGAAGATTGAAATTCATATTTCCCTACACCAACTTATTGAAACAAGAGATGAACTACAACATTCATTGAAGAAAAAGATAGAGATACCTATTGAGTAAAATGATACTCATTACTAAGAGAAAGACAATACTGGAGTGTTTGAGAACGGGAATTCAAGTGAGTTTGATGTAGCACATGTAGATCTAGTGGAAAAGAGTTGTGCCCTAATTGAAATTGTCAAAAATCTTAAAATAGAACAAGAAGTCCAATGGTATTGCTATGTGAGGTGACCGAGAAGAAAAAGAAAGTTGAGGAAGACAAAGTCATGATTGAAGATGAAAAAAGAACACTAACCAATAGACTAGAAGAAGAAAAAATAGAGGTAAATAGAATTTCTCACATGTAATAGGAAATAATAAATCAAGTGACGATTGTCAATCATGAATTAAATAGAAAGGACATTGAGATCACAACCCTAAAGTTACAAAATGAACAACTAAGGAATGAACTGAGAAAAGAAAAGGAATTTTCCAAAAGTTTCAACAAACCTAATGAAGCCATCAAATACTTTTAGAGAATGATGAGATCTCCTAGATCTAACAATGATAAGCCTTTAACATGGTAGACCTTTCATAGGGTAAACTATAGTTTATAGTCAAACTTCTTATAACCTTCATTGGCTACACTTTACAATTAAAAAAATAAATATTTGTGGTGTCATCCCAGCTTTAGTTTTACCTTCTCATAGGAGGGTTTCTGGGTAACAAACATAATGTGTTATGTGTTATTTGTTTCATGCTATGGATGAACATGTGTAGTTAGATATTTCATTTTGCATGATAAATGATTGAGATGGATGTGTGGTAAATTTTTTATGGTTAAAGTTTTAAAGTATTGATTCACCCCCTCCCCCCTCTCAAAGTTTACTTTTCCATTGTTATTTCCAAAAATTGGTATGGAGCCTTCTTCTTTAGAAAGGAAAGCTTTGCAACTTTGAGGAGAGATCTTGAAGATGGAAGTCTAAAAGTTGGGAAAGACTATTGAGAATTAAAATATTGAAATTCATATTTCCCTACACCAACTTATTGAAGCAAGAGATGAAGTACAACGTTCATTGAAGAAAAGGATAGAGATACCTATTGAGTAAAATGATACTCATTACTAAGAGAAAGACAATACTGAAGTGTTTGAGAATGGGAACTCAAGTGAGTTTGATGTAGCACATGTATATCTAGTGGAAAAGAGTTGTGCCCTAATTGAAATTGTCAAAAATCTTAAAATAGAACAAGAAGTCCAATGGTATTGCTATGTGAGGTGACCGAGAAGAAAAAGAAAGTTGAGGAAGACAAAGTCATGATTGAAGATGAAAAAGAACACTAACCAATAGACTAGAAGAAGAAAAAATAGAGGTAAATAGAATTTCTCACATGTAATAGGAAATAATAAATCAAGTGATAATTGTCAATCATGAATTAAATAGAAAGGACATTGAGATCACAACCCTAAAGTTACAAAATGAACAACTAACGAATGAACTAAGAAAAGAAAAGGAATTTTCCAAAAGTTTCAACGAACCTAATGAAGCCATCAAATACTTTAGAGAATGATGAGATCTCCTAGATCTAACAATGATATTACCAAATTTGGACACACCAACACCGAAGAAGGAGAATCATCTAAAAGTGGTTAACAAAGAAATAACAAAGGTAAGAACTATAACCTCACTTTTCATAATTGTGGAAAGTTAGGTCATATAGAAAATATTTGCAGGAGCAACAATGGAAATTAGAACCCTAAGTAGAGATGCACAAGTTACTATCATAAGTGCAACAAACAAGGACATCATAAACATGAATGCAAAACTAAGACCTTAAGCACACATAGATTTGAAGGATATTTTTTCAATTATTATAAGTATAGACTAAAGCATATGAATGTAGATTTAATGCCAAGGGGACATCAAACAAATAGACAAAGGTAAAACAAAATGGAAAATCCTACAATTAGGATTATAATACAAGCTACAATTGTCACTATTGTCAAGAGTATGGACATGTTCCTAAGAATTGCATTAGAACACATTTTAGAGGCAACTACAATAGATGGTTGAGTGAGACTATATGCTTTAGCTATTTCAAGACTAGTCATATTAATAGAAATTGTCCAACCAGATCACTAGCACAGAGTAATGGAAAAAATAAAGGAAAAGAAAAGGTCAAAATGTAGATGAACAAAACATGGAAGAAGAAGGAAGATTGTACCATGTCAAGTTCAGAAGAGGTCACTTCATCTAATGGATCAAGTGATCGCATCACCCCCAACTAGTCAATCAAAAGGTATGTGTGGGACTGGTATTTCAATGATATATTTTACATTAGTTACAAGAATCTAAGTTTTGAAAAAGATTATATGTGCATGAATTAAGATGAAATGTATTGGTTAGAACCTAGAAGAAATCTATAGTTTTGTTAGTTTTCATGTTGTTTTCGAGCATGAAAGGTTTCACAGTTGTTATCGATCATGAAAGGGATTTCATTTGTTGTTGAGTTATAAAGGTATCATGGAATTGTCCAAGTCTACTATATGTGAACTAAGTATAGTGTAAATCATGTGTAAGCCAAGTGAGTTGGAAACCCTATCCTGACCAAGCTTACACTTGTGTAAGCATTAAGCATTTATTGTAGAATTTTAAGTGTTATATAGTCATCTCTTGATTCATTGTCATTCACCAGTGAATGAATAGCATGAAAGAAAATTTTAATAGGAGATTCTTGTTCTTGTGAACTAAATTCAATTGCAATTTGACATATTCATCAGATTGGAAAGGTATTTTACAAGTGTCAAGTTTTTTTGTTTGAACTTTTGTGAACCCAAAGTATCAAATATGGTAGCTAGTTCTTTTGTAAGTGTTAAGAAGGAAGGAAAGGAAGTGTTTAATGTGCAATTAATTAGTAATGGTATCCTCTTAAAATGGAAGCACTTCCATCTTGGTAGATTTAGCACCCTCTTTTAGGACATTTATCATGATATATTTTCATTTAGGATGCATTTTGCACTTAATTCCTTCATTTTGGGTGAAATTAGGGTTAGGATCTTGAAGATTTTCCCTAATTTTCCTCATTTATGGCTCTATTTCTTTGCTAGGACTTAAGAATTGGTCCTCTTGACCTTCATCATATTTATTATAGGATTTTGTGCCTATTATTACCATTTACTCCTATTTTGACATCATTTCTATGTTTTTGGGTATCCTCATCACTTTCTACTTTCTACTCTGGTTGAGTTTTAACCCCTAGGTCAACCCTTACCTATGGAAAGGTCGACCTTGACCTAGGGAAGGGTTGAGTTCATCCCTAACATAGGTTAGAGTCAAGGTCAACCTTGACCCTCTTCGAGATTTGATCCCCCCTTTTCAAATTTTTGTCCTAGAGGGTCCTAAAATCAATGGCAGGCTTTTGGAATTGAATGCAAAAAGGGTTTCATTCGAGATTAATTAAATTTTTTTACCTCGTTAGTTTTTTATTTTTATTGGACCATAATTCAAGGTGAGATTTGAAATAAAAATCCTCACATTACTCTAGGAGCCTCACCTTGAAGCCTCTATATAAAGACTTTCATTTGCATCTTTCTGCAACTAGAAGAGAACTAGAACATGAATGCGATAACTAGAAGGACAACTAGAATCATGAGATGAAACTATGAAGATGGAAGATTGTAAGAGAATCATATAAGATCAAGTGATTGTGGATATCAAGCATTTTTATACCATTGTGAATGTTTGTTTGGAGCAAGAGAGATTCTATCTTCCTTAATCTACCATTATCAATATTCAAGCATTTAGAGATACAATCATGGGGTAGCAATTACAAATTTTGAGTTTGGTAGGAATAATTTAGCCTTGGGGGCTTGGTATGCTTTTTTATCTTATTCAAGTCTATGCGTGTCTTTCTTGTATATGTATATATATTCATGGAAGGGTTTCAATCTACATAGACTTTTTTTTCATATCTATCTATTCATGGAGGTGGAAATCACCAAAATGGGGGTTTTAATAAGGAAAAACCCTATATAGCCATCCCAAAACTCCATTTTCAAATATATCGAGCTATTGTTTTAAAGATTGGAGTACAAATTTGGAAACCCTTTTGAGATCCATGAACAAAATTTTCATCAGAGTAGTATAGGTCAAGGTCGACTTTCCAAATGTAAGATTGGGCCCTACCAACTAGGTCAAGGTCGACCTTCTCTCAGAAGGATAAAAGTTTTATGGGTTTTCTCCATCTTGACATTTCTAGTCTAAAAAGGTTTGCAAATTTTCCAAAAATTTTGCATAGGGATTAGAAAATAGGTATTTCTATATTGGCGCTTTTTCGAGGTATTTACCGTATCTTGTTTAATTTGGAGAATTTCCATTAATTATTCCATATCAACTCTGAAACAATACAAAACAAAATATGTGAATATTAGTGAATGTCTTATGCATTGTTAGAGATCCATTTTTACTCTATTCATTTTGGCAAACCCACAATAGACAACTCTTTCTTTTTGGTGTTAGATTTGCATCTTGTGCTAGATATTGCATGTTAATTAGATTTCTTTCATTTATATGTTTCAATAAAATGAATTTTTTTTATAAAATTTCTTTAAACATATAAACAAAATTTCATTTTCATGCTTTTCATATTTCAATATGTATGGTTCTTGTTTGGAATGCTTTGATGAGGATTTTATTCTTAAGGAGGATAGATTCCCTAAAGAGTTGCATCGAAGTGAGAATGAAAATGGTCTAGATTAGATCTCCATTGATCCTATTCTTATTTCACTCTCCACCACAACCTCTTTGATAGACCTTTACTATAGGGTGTATGAATGGTTACCTTCATGTTCCACTATATGCAAGATTGATAAATATAAGATGATATATCCAATATCTTTGATGATGGTAAAAGGATGTCCTCAACTAACAATTAAGAGTAAACCTAGAGGTCCTTTAGATTTCTTTGATAATGCCAATTTGGTTTAACGTGCATATCATGAAATAACCCTCAGCCTACTATTCCAATTTATTTACCACCTTCTTAACCTATTCTTCCTCAAGCTCACAAGTTTTCTTCTACCTTTAAGGAGTATAACTCAGTTGATCAATTATGTGCTACTCTTGCTAAGATATCTTTATGGGAGTTACTTCAAACTTCTCTGACATATTATGAAGCATTGCAAAAAGCTTTATCTATTCTTCTTTCTTTTCCTCCTAATCAAGACAACATTCATTATATTTTGGATTGCATTCATGCTATGCCTTTTGTACCTCCTATTGTGTTTTCTAATAATGATCTAACTTCTCTTGAGGTGCGCAATCAATATGATGCTCTTATGGTTGTTAATTATATTAATCAAAGTATCAATTGAAGAACATTAAATTATAATGGATCTGGGCTTAATGTTTGTAGCATGGAGAAAATTAAATAGATTAATGTGAGGATTAACCTTTAAAAAAATAACAATTATATGCAAATATAAACAATATCAAAAAATAATAGATCACATAGAAAAGAACACAAGACACTAGGATTTAGTGTGGTTCACCCAATCCCTGGGCTACATCCACTAACAACAAGTCCAATATTATTATTATTATCCAATGATTATAATCTATAATCCCTTATACCTCAGTATTACCTCAAGAAGCTACAATATCACCATTACATTATGAAATCCCTAACCCTAACCCTTTTATACAAGATTTTTACCACTAATAAAATTAGGGCTAGACTAAGTCATCCAATAGGAAAATAGCAGCTAACACCTTTTACAATATATGGACATTTTTGGATTCAGGGGCTTTATCCTCAAAAACCCCTATGGGGGCATTGCCACTCTACCTCACCCTATACTATGACTAGGAGCACACCTAGGGTGCTACCCTAGGAACCCATAGCGGTGCTACCTCTTGACCCCATCTTGGGGCCACTACCCCTATAGAAATAATTTGGGGAGAAAACTATGCCGAATAAACCTTTGAGTCTGATTAGGCTCCACATCTTAACAATCTCCTACTTGGAGGCTAATCAGACTCCACAAAAATAACCTCCCACTTGGAGACTGATCATAGCACTCTTAAGCCTATAGCTCCCACTAGAATATATCAAACCACCATAGACTCTATTGTTCTTTTATTTTGTTTAGTCTAGAAGATCAATTGAAGATAAAGTGGAGTTTAGCTTCTCCCTTATTACCATCCTTCTCTTCTATTGTATGCATCCTGATGATGGATCACAAAGTGTGATCCAAAACATTGATGTAAAAAAAAATTTGCACACACAATCAAATCAAGATAAAAAATCACAACATTGATGGATTGTGGAAATCTAATACCTCTCATATCTACTAGATTATCACTTGTATGTATCTTCTCCATCTTTAACTATCCATCATCCAAAACTAATTGAATGAAATGGTATCACAACTATATATGTTTTGTCTTTCAATGCAGAGCAAAATTCTTTGCAAGATGAATGGCATTCTAGCTATCTATGAGCAAATAATTATCCCTCTATGGATGTCCCAAATCTTTCATGAAGAACTTAAGCCATATCATGTCCTTGGTTGCCTCTAGACTAGCAACATACTTTGCTTTTGTGGTGGATAAAGCATTAGCCTTCTACAGCCCAGAAACCCACCTCACTATTGCTCCACCAATAGTAAATACATAACATGTAGTTCTCCACCTAGTATCAATATCCCCTACCAAATTTGTGTCAACATATCATTGTAAATCAGTAATAGAGCCCCCAAAATGTAAGCACTTACTAGATGTTTCTCTCAAATATCTAAGAATCCATTTAACTACATTCCAATGCTCAATTTCTGGATGATTAATATACCTACTAACAACTTCCACTGCATGTGCAATATTAAGCCTAGTACATCCCATAGCAACCATCAGGCTTCCTACAATTGGCATAAGGTACTGTAGACATCTCATCCTCCTCTTCATGTGTCTTGGGACACATCTCCTTAGTCAACTTCAAATGACCAAGTAAAGGTGTCCTGATAGCTTTAGCATTCTCCATAGAGAAACCTTGCAACACCTTCTCAATATAATTGGCCTGAGATAATGTCAATTTTTTTGTTCTTCCTATCTCTACAAATTTTCATACCAAGGATTTATTTTTCTTCTTCCAAATCCTTCATAGAAAATGAATGTGCTAAATGTTCTTTTAACCCCTTAATGTGATCCATTTTAGACCTAGCTACAAGCATATCATCTACATATAAACATAAAATATTGTAGTTGTCATCTTCCAACCTCTTAAAATAAACACAATGATCTAAATTCCAACTACTATATCCATGCTCATTCATAAAAATGTCAAATTTTAGATACCATTGCCGAGGTGCTTGCCTCAATCCATATAAACTTTTCCTCAAACTACACACTAAGTTATCCTTACCTTTGACCTCAAATCCATGTGGCTGAGCCATATATATATCCAAATCACCATGAAGGAAGGTTGTTTTAATATAAAGCTACTCCAAATGCAAATATTCATTAGCTACAATACTTAAAACCATGTGAATAGAAGTCATTTTAACAATAGAAGAGAATATTTCATCAAAGTCAATGTCTTTTTCTATGCAAATCCTTTTAAAACTAACCTAGCTTTAAATAATTTTTAACCTCCATCTTCTTCTTTTAGCCTATAAACCCATTTATTCTATAAAACCCTTTTACCTATGGGAAACTTGCATAAATCCCATGTCTTATTTTTTAGCAAAGATTTCATAGCATCTTTCATTGTAGACTCTTACTGAATCTTAATATCCACCTAGATAGCTTCATCATAACATTCAAGTTCACTAACATCTATTAGTGAAATAGAGTACAAAGAAGGAGAAAATCTTTCTAGAGGTCTACTTGGCCTTTTTTATTGTCTAATATTCACTGGGGTGTATGGTATTGGTTGTTGTGGTTGTTTCACATCATGAGGGATTGTTGGAAAATTATCTTCTGGAGTATCATCTAGCACTACATAATCATCTTCTTTCCTCTCATGTTTTTGCAAAAGGCCTTTTTACAACACTCTCTCCTTGAATATGGCATCCTTGCTTCTTATAATTTTATTATTTTTAAAATCATAAATCCTATAACCAAATTCATCAATGCCATATCCAAAAAATACACATTTCTTTGACTTAGCTTCCGACTTGGTTCTATTTTCAGAATCTATATGAGCACATACTTCACAACTGAAGGTTTTAAGAAAAGAATAACTCACCTTCTTACCAGTCCATGCTTCCTCTAGAATACCATAGCCCAAAGGAGTAGAGGAACCTCTATTAATAAAATATATATCAATATTTATAGCCTCTACCTACATGTTTAAGGGAAACCCAACATGTAACCTCATGCTCCTTGCACACTCCATTATTGTCCTATTGATGTGTTCAGCCACTCCATTTTCCTATGGAGTCCTTGGAATAATTTTTTATCTATGAATACCATAGTGGAGCAATAATATTCAAATTCATGACTACAATATTCACCACCATTATTAGATCTAAGACATTTTAATTTCTTACCAGTCTTTTTTTAAACCAAGCATTTCCATTTCTTAAAAGTTTGAAATACATTAGATTTCTATGTAAGGAAACAAATCCATACTTTCCTAGTTGCATCATCAATAAATGTAACATAATAATGAGGTCCACCAAGGGAAGATACCTCAACCAGTCCCCATATATCTGTATGCACAAGCTCTAATCTCTAACTTTTCTTTTCTTTCCCATTCTTCACAAAACTCACTCTCTTTTGTTTTTCATACACACAACTGTCACAAAAATTTATATTAACACATTTCAAACCTAGTAAAACTTTCTTTGAATGAATTAATTTGATACTTTTCTCACTCATGTGCCCAAGTATGTGGTGCCATAGCACTGTATCAGAATCCATAGCAACTATTTGTTCTCCCTACTCAACTGCAAGAAATGTTCCTAAACATTCATCTTTCTCTAAAACAATCAAAGTAGAAGGAATAGTATAACCTATACAAAGATATAAGGTGCCTAATTTCACAACTTTTTCTATTACAAGGGAACCTTTTGAAACTTTTCAATTTTTATCATCAAAAGTAACTACACAACCCTCATCACTGAGTTGCCCTACTAAAATTAAATTCCTACTCAGCCTTGGAACATGTCTTACCTCATGTAGTAATGAATAATTCCCATTCTACAACTTAATCCTAAAATTTCTCTTTCAACAATCTAATAGGGTTCATTATCCTCCAAATAAAAAAGCCCAAAATCTCCTTAGACATAACCAATGAAATAGCCTCTATGAGGTGTAGGATGAAATGAAGTACCAGAATCTAAAACCCATGACTCATCAACACTTTCTAAAGACAAAATCAAAGAATACTCTTTGGATTCGTGACTTACCACATTTTCCTCCTTGTTCCCTTCTAGTTTATCTCCTTCATTGTTCTTTCAAGTCCAACAATATTTCTTATTATGCCATGGTTTACCATAGTAGCAACAATCTCTTGGGCCTCTAGATTTAGTCATCTTTCCCTTTGACTTTCTTCTTGATTTTGCATAATTTCCAGAATTAGTTCCTATCTTAGTTATTATGCCTCTACTTTGTGCATTCAAAACACTTCCGAATGTAGATCCACTTGAGGTTTTCCTACAAGTTTCATCACTCAAAATAACACTAATCACATCATCAAATTTTAGAGTATTAGATATAGAAGCAAAATTACTTACAACTATTACCAAGTCATTCTAGCTTTTAGGCAAAGATTAAAAAATCAAGAGAGCACTAATTTCTTCATCAAAATTAATACCCATAGAAGATAACTAACTAGTAATAGTACTAAGCTCATTTTAATTATATGCAATAGATCCACCTTCTTTCATCTTCATATTAAATAAAACTTCATGAGAAATACCTTGTTTGAAGTGGATCCATACATTTGATCATAAATTTCATTATCTAAAGGTACTTGTATACCTTGCTCATATTTACCACATCCTTTCCCATTAAATCCTAATTTCTTAAGAAAGTGATAACAAGAACCATAACAATCAACCATTTCAAATGGAGTCCAAGAAGCGACAGATGTCAAAATATCAAAACAATCAAATTTTATCATTTCAATCATTTCTTGTACCAAAGTAGCAACAAAATTAATTTTTAGTTCCTTAGAAAGAAAAGAAGGAATAAAACTTGTTTCTCACGTTTATTTTATTGCTTCAGGAATTCCAAATCAAAGACCTTATATTCTCCAATAAAAGTAGGATTAAAATCTAGCGTCCCCCAATCATTCTCAAACAAAGAAAAGGATGAAGCTTTTGACTGTTGAATTTCAACTTATTTTATCTCAAGTTATTTTTCAATCTCTTTACTTGGTTGAAGAGGCTGAGAGATCTTAACATATTCCCCATTTAGTCAAGGATTCAATGCTTTATCCAAATGTAATTAAGTTTTTGTAAATAAATCAAACCTTGTGATGAAGAGTAGAAGGAACTACATGCATAGTATGTAACCAAGGTCTTCCTAAAAAAATATTATAATTGAGAGGTCTTGACATAACATGAGTAGTTATATATAGGATGACCATACCTACTTTAATAGGTAGAGTAATAATTCCCAAACTTCTTTTTGCAATATTATCAAATCCATGTATAAGAACATTATTAGGTTGCACAGTACTAAGATCAGCCTTAATTGTTGTGATGTGAATCCTAATTAGACTTAGAGGTTTATTCAATGTATTTTTCTCCCCATATTATTTCTACAAGGGTTTGGGGGCAGTACCCCCAAGAGGGGTCAAGGGATAATGTGAGCTCCCTATTGCAGTAAAGAGTGGGGTCAAGGGGCAACACCCCTATGATGGTTTCAGGGGTTGTTCCCTCAAAGACAAAATGACCTTATATTGTAAAAGGTGTCAACTTATATTTTCCTTTTGGATGACTTATTATATCCCTAATTGTGTAAGCAATAAAAAAATTGTATAAAAATTCTAAGGGTTAGGGATTTCATAATGTAATGGTGATATTGTAGCTTCTTGGAGTGGTATTGAGCTATAAGGGATTGTGGATTGTAATCACTCATAATAATCATATTTGACTTGTTGTTGGTGGATATAACCTAGGGATTGGGTGAACACTATTAAATCCTAGTGTCTTGTGCTCTCTTCTATGTAATATTTTTTTTTGATATTGTTTATATTTGCATGTAATCGTTATTTTTGTCATGAGGTTAATCCTAACAAGTGGTATCAAGCCATATGGTCATCATTTTTTTTAGCTAGACCATTATTAATTTATTTTAGTTATCCCCTATAGAAAGGTCTCATAGTTGAGTGGGAGTCTCATGGTTGAGTGGGAGCGATGGCAGATGAGAGTAAGCTAAAGGTGGATAAGTTTGATGGGAAAAACTTTTAGTTATGGAAGATGCAAATGGAGGGCTATCTTTATCAGAAGGATTTATGGAAACCAATGGAAGGGGAAAAAAAAAAGAAATAGGGATCTATGATAGATGAGTACTGGGAGATTTTAGA
Source organism: Cupressus sempervirens (assembly GCA_028749045.1). NCBI lineage: Eukaryota > Viridiplantae > Streptophyta > Pinopsida > Cupressales > Cupressaceae > Cupressus > Cupressus sempervirens. The sequence goes on from CM053792.1 coordinate 783,001,986, forward strand.
TAAAAACACATTTGGAAGCATTCGATTATTCTTGGCACCATCAATGACATTTAACATTACAAAAGAAAAGATGACAGAAGAGTTGATGCAAACCCTAGTGAAACTATATGAAAAGCCCTTAGGGTTTAATCTATATATAAAACCATCATCTTTTCCTCTTAATGTTAATCATATATGTGGTGGTCACTTCAAATTAGTTAGACCACTACTTATTGACATGAATCAAGCACCTAGTTGGGATATTTTTCTTGAGGATGAAATTTTAACAAAATTTGTAGGAATTAATGAAGATTTACCTAAGCTCCATCACAAGCGAAGGAATCCTTTTTGTTTAAATACAAATGCTTATTTTGTCGAGCATGATAATCAAGATATTATTCCTTTACCAGTGGATCCTTTGATACAAAGTGATTTGTTAATAACTGAGACTGTTGATATACAAATGGATGAGAATAATCCTAAGAAGATAATAAAGATTGGGAAATGTTTGAATCAGGATGAATGTGATAAATTGAGTTCCCTTTTACTTGAATTTATAGTTATTTTTCCTTGGACATATTTGGATATGTCGAGTATTGATTCTGAGTTTGTTACTCATAATATTGTTTTAAAACCAAATATGATACCTATGAAATGGAAAATTTGAAAGATGAATACATAGATTACTTTATTAGTCAAAAGTTAAATTCAAAAATTATTGGATTCTAGATTTATTCATTCTATTGATTACTCTAATTAGATTTCAAACATTGTACTGATTTCAAGAGGAGAAAATAAGATAAGGATGTGTACTAATTTTAGAGATTTAAATTTGGCATCCTTTAAGGATGATTTTCCATTACCCAATATTGATATGATTGTGGATTCAACAACAGGTCATTCTTTGCTGTCTTTTATGGATGGTTTTTTTGGATATAATAAAATATTTATTCCTCTCGAAAATCAATTTAAAACTATATTTATAACACCTTGGGTAACTTTTTTTTGGGTCATGATGCCTTTTAGATTGAAGAATGTAGGAGAAACTTATCAATGTGCTATGACTTTGATTTTTCATGATTACATCCATAAGATTCTTGAAGATTATGTGGATGATATCTATACAAAGAGAATATTATTTTACTATTTTATTACAAATATTTAAAAGGAACAGAAGTTACATGATGAGATTGAATCATAAAAAGTGTCATTTTAGAGTAGAGTCTGGTAAATTATTAGGATTTATAATCTACAAGAGAGGCATAGAAGTTGATACTAAGAAGATCAATACTATTGTTAATATACCTCCTCCTACAAATATTTCTTAGCTATGTAGTTTACAAGGAAAGATACAAGCTATTCATTGCTTTGTTTCTAACTTAGCTGATTTAACAATTCCTTTTACTTCCTTTCTCAGAAAGGATACTACTTTCTCTTCAACTACTAAACATGAGAAAAAATTTGAGCAATTTAAGGAGTACCTTGAAAATCCTCTTATCTTCCAACCAACTAAATTTGATAAGCCATTTCATTTGTATACTTTAGTGACATTGGAGGTCATGAGTGCCTTGTTAGCTCAAAATGATAATGATGGTAAGGAAAGACATGTGTACTAAATTAGTCATAATTTACTTGATTATGAAACAAGATACACATATTTGGAAAGACAATGTCTAGCTATAGTTAATGCATGTCAAAAACTTAAACATTATCTTATAAATGTTGAATTCAATGTGATTGTCAAATTGGATTTGTTAGGTACCCAAGTATAAAAGCAATGCTCTACATATAGAGATGCAATGCAATCTCTCATAAAGCGGAGAAACAGGGAAAACCTCATGCAAAAAACTTTCCCTCAAAAAGAGAGATAAGTACAATAATGAAGATGAGAGAGAAGAAGACCTTAGATGAGGAAATGATCCCTCCCAAAAGAAAGAAGAGAGAAGTCAAGGGACTCCCCTTTCTCAAACATCTCACACCCCTAAGAGATCTCACAAATGGATATACTTGACTTTAGTGAAGGATTTTGTGAAGATATCTACAACCCGCTCTGCTATAGGACAATACTATAATGCAATAACCTGCTCATGTATCAGCTCTTTGATGTAGTGCATATGAATCTCAATGTGTTTGGTCCACTAATTCTGAAGTATATGTTTTGATATCTCAATAGCACTCTGATTATCACAATGTATGACTGTGGGTTTAGGTATGTCAAATCCAAACTCCTTCAGGATGTTTTGTAACCAAATAGCTTCTATAGCCATAGTGAGATCTCCTTGATACTTAGCCTTAGTTGAAGAAAGAGCAATAGTGATTTTCTTTTTACTCTACCAAAAAATGGGGCCAGAACCAAGGTGAAACAAGAAACCTAAAGTAGACTTACAAGAATCAAGATCCCCTACATAGTCTAAGTCTATATATCCAACAAGTTGAAATCTAGTACCTACTATATAGTGTATCCCATGTGTATGTATACTTTATATATAGTGCAAGATGCATTTGGTAGCCTTCCAATGAATCTCATGTGGCTCTTCCATGAAGTGAGAAACCATGCCAACTAGAAAAGCTATGTTAGTGTGTGTATATGTCAAGCAGATGAGACTCCCAACCAACTATCTATAAAATGTAGCATCAACAAGTGGAGTGGTACACTTGGCCTCTAACTTGACACCTAAAAGAAAGGGAGTAGGTGTAGGCTTGAAAAAACTCATGTGAAATCAAGAAAGAAAATCAAGGGCATACTTGGGTTGAGAAAGTGTGATCCCTACTGAAGACTGTGTGATCTCAATACCAAGGAAATAATGTAGTAAACCCAAGTCTATCATAGCAAATCTATCCTATAGAGAAGTCTTGACACTGGAAATGATGGATGAAGTACTTCCTATAATGATCAAGTCACCTACATAAAGCATGAGTATCAAGTGTAAGTCATCCCTCTGAAGAATGTAGACATTTGAGTCTGAATGACACCTAGTGAATCCTACTAAGAGTAGGAAGGAATCCATCTTGGCATACCAAGCCTAAGGAGCCTGCTTAAGACAATAGATAGACTTCTTCAACCTACAAACCATAGTAGAATCTTGTATGAACCCTTGTGGCTACTCCATATAGATTTCCTCGTGAAGATCACCATTCAAAAAGACACTATTCACATTCATTTGATGTACAACCCAACCATGAGCTATAGCAATAGCTAGTGTCAAATGAATGGAGTTCATCTTAGCTACCAATGCAAAGGTTTCAGTATAGTCAATACCAGGAACCTATGAGAAATCTTTGGCAACAAGTCTGGCCTTATGTTTATCCACACTTCCATCCACTGTAATTTTGGTTTGATAGATCCACTTACACGAAACCAACTTTCTTCCCTTGGGAAGGTGAACTAAGTCCCAAGTGTTGTTTTTCATCAAAGATTTATATTCTTCCTCCATGGCCTTGTCCCATTCAGGAATCCCTGATGCTTCCTTAAATGACTATGGATCAAAAGTAATGAAAATATAAGTATGTGGGAATGATTTGTGTTGCGACCTTTTCCTCCTTGTAGCTGAAGGTTTTCCCACCAATGAACCTACTAAATCAAGGGTTTTTTGCACCCATCAAGGTCTAGTGGAAGAAGAAGAAGGAATATCCTTAACAAGTTATGGACCTTGTGAAGGTGGTGTCCTACGAATCAACATTGAAGGAATATCATCTTCCAAGTCACTATTATCATTATCATCACTTTCTATGAAGGAGGAAGAAGGATGAGTTGAAAAAGAAAAAATTGGATAAGTTTCTTCAAAGTAAACACTCCTCTCAAAGAATATTTTGTGTGTCTCTAGATCCATGATTTTGTATGCCTTACATTGGTCAAGATATCCAACAAATATATGAGGTTTTCTTTGAGGTTCCAATGCCTTTTACTTTTGTGGAGGCATCCTTCCCCATGTTGGACAACCAAACACTTTAAAGTGCTTTACACTTGGTTTTCTACCACATCAAGCCTCAAAAGGTGTAATTCCATCTAAGGCCTTATGGGGACTTTTATTTTGGATGCAATTATCACAGCACATGGCTTCTGCCCAAAAGACATGATCCAGAGACTTATGTTGAAGCATACAAGTGGTCATCTCCTTAAGGATTCTATTCTTTCATTCAGTAACACCATTTTTCTATGGAGTGTATGCAACTAAATGTTGTAGATCAATACCCTCATTAGTGCAAAATTCTATAAGCCTAGAGTTCACATATTCCCTTCCATTATCTGTACATAGAATCTTGATGTTTTTCCCTGATTGCTTCTCAACTTGAGCTTCGAAGGTGATAAACTTATCAAACACTTCACTCTAATGAGCAAGAAAGAAGACCCAAGTGTAGCGATAAAAGTCATCAATGAAGGTGAGAACATAGCAAGCCCTACCAAATGAAGGTACTAGAAATAGGCCAACTAAATCACTATGAAGTAGTTCAATATTAGTAGTAGCTCTCCAAGACTTTCCCTTATCATATTTCTCTTTGGGATGCTTTCCTACTTCACAACCTAGACATACACCCTCTAAATACTTGATTTGAGGTAGACCAATGACCATATCCTTGTTGCTAAGTTGTTGAAGGTAGTTATAATTGAGATATCCAAATTTTTCATGCCATAGTTTACTTTGTGAATTTCAGTGGGTCAAGAAGGAAAGGGAAGTGGACTTAAGCACAAAATGAGAAAAATAATAAAGTCTTATCTCATGATTAGCCTTTCCAATCTCCACCATAGAATCATCCTTTAGATTTTTCACCACAACTAAATCAGGAAGGAACTCTACTTTGTTTCCGCATCCATAGTGAGTGATCTGGTAGATTGAAAGAAGGTTGGTGCTAAGGTTGGGAACATAAAAAACATCCTTGAAGACTACATCATCCAACTAAACATTCCCTTTTCCTTCAACTTCCACTTGAGTGTCATTTCTTCCATAGATGTAAGGTACATTTGATGGTTTCAAAAAGGAAAAATTCTTCCTTGAAGCACCCATATGATGTGTAGTTCTTAAACCAAGAACCCATTCCTCAGCATTGTTCATACTTACTACCAAAGCTTGTCCCCTATCTTTTCAAGTGGTTGAAGATCCCTTATCCTTATAAGCAATTAGTACATCAATTTTTTGTTTCCTCATTATGTTTATAAACTCATCAATCTTCTTATCCTTACACTCATGTTCATCATGACCATTCTTCTTACAATAGGCACAAGTTTTCTTCTCCCTTTTTTTGGAGTTGTTTCCCTTCTGATTATTTTTGGAAAAAGACTTTCCTTGATGTGAAGAAGATTGTTGTGTGGAGGAAGATTGATGCAAGTAAGATTGTTGTTTAGAGGAGGATTACTATGTGTCATCTTGTGGCTTATCCTTCCATTCCTTTTGCTTCTTGTTTGAATTTTTACCACTTGAATTCCCTTCATTAGCAACCAAGGCTTTGGTCTTGGTAGACTAGAGAATTCCCATACTCACTAAAATTTTCATGTTCTAAGACCGGCATTCCTGAAAATTTCTCAAATGAAGGCTTAGTGAAGGCACTACCCATTGTTAACATGTGAGTATTATAACTAGAAAAAAAAGCTACGTATTCAGGAGGAAGATGAGTCATCACATGTTTAATCAACTTTCCATCCTTGATGGGTTCACCATAATCCTTAAGTTGTGCCCTATACATATCTACTTGGGTAAGATAATCTTTGATGGTGTTGAAGTTCCTAAGATCCAATTTGAGAAGATTGTCCTCAATGTAAGAATTTTCCTTATGACAAAATTACCCAAGACCAAGGAGCTCAACAACTAGCACAAAATATACCAATAGAGTATGATCAAAATAAAAATATGAAATTCAATTGATGTACAAGTACACTAGGAGTTCCTAAATATAAAGTCCTTTAGAATGCTTCTAGAATGTCTATAAGTTAGCAATGTGATAAGCCTCACAACCAAGCACATGCCCACTGAGAGTGAATTATCCTCCATTAAGCACTGGAGTTAGTATGATGATGAGAGGATAAGCCTACAAAGGTGTACCACATAAAATTATGTTGTAGGAATCATGTGCTTAATTAAGAGTGTGAACAACTATGTTGTCTACATGACAACTTAGTTAATTATGAAAACTCAAGTGTTCTAGACACCATGTGCTAAATTAGAGTTGCTTACTCTTGTGTTGTCAACATGACAATTCATATGAGTATGCATACTCCTAGGTTTATAACCTAATAAATAATAAAATAATACATTTATCCTAAGTAAACTTAAGAAAAGTGTAAATAATAATTATTTACACTAACAGGGTCCTTTGAAACATAAATCCTCATAGACTAATCTCTTTGGCCGTTTGGAAAAGTGGGTGATGTTACTTATAGAATTTGATCTTAATTTCATTTCTCAAAAGTCTATTAAGGGACAAGATTTAATGGATTATTTAGTCAAAGCTCCTTGTCCTCATTCAGAAACATGTTATACATGTATGGAATTTCTTGATGATACTATTCTAGCTACTCAACAAGGTGATATTTGGGAATTGTATTTTGATGGATCTAAATATATGAAAGGTTTTGGTGTTGGTATTATTTTAATTCCTCCTACAAAAGAGAAAATTCCTTTATCATATAAGTTAACTTTTCCTTGTACTAATAACATTGCATTGTATGAAGCTCTTATAGCTAGTTTACGAGTAGCTTCAACCCTTAACATCAAACATTTGCAAATATATGGAGATTCATAATTGATTGTTGAAAAAATTAAAGGAGGTTATCAAAAAGAGAATGATAAAATGACACAATATAGAGATTTGGCTCTTGATGTTCTTTAACAATTATCTTCTAATATGATTCAAAACTTACCTAGAAAAGATAATCAACATGTGGATGCCATGACAAGCGCAACTTATTTCGTGTGTCTTGAAAATAATGCTGAAAACTTTCAATTTACTATACAAACTATTAAAAACTATGCAATTTCTCAAAATATTACCTCTAATTATTTTAATTTTCATTTAGATGAATGGTATTCCCACATGTTTCATTTTTTGAAAGATTGTACTTTTCCTAAATCAGAAACAAGAAACACGTGTAATTATACTATAAAAATTGGAACACATTACATCATTTTAGGAGATATACTTTACAAACACTCTTATGAAAGATTTTTATTAAGATGTCTTAATAGAATTAAAATTTTGTTAGCTTTAGGAGAAGCTCACTCGAGTTCTTATGGAAGGCATTTTGGTGGAAAATATCTAGCTAATAAATTATTTAGAATGGGTTATTATTCACAAATGATAGAATGAGATTATTTTATGTTTGTTAAGAAATGTCCTCAATATCAACACCATAGTAATTTGATTCATGCTCCTACTCATGAGTTTCATAATCAAGTTTCATCATGGTGTTTTAGTATTTGAGGTTTTGATCTTATTGGAAAGATCTCACCACCTTCTTGTCAAGGTCATACTTACACTCTAACTACGACGGATTATTTCACGAAGTGGGTAGAAGTTGTTCATCTTTGTTCAACAACTATGGATGTTTTTTTATTTCGTCCTTAATAATATCATAAAAAAATTTGATATACCTTTAGCAATAGTTTTAGATAATGGTACTTCTTTTAAAAACAAGGAAGTTGCAAAATTCTTGGAGAAATATTGAATTCAACATAAATTTTTAACTCCTTGTTATCCTCAATCTAATGGTCAAGTTGAAGCATCAAATAAAATCATTGAGCTAATTCTAAGAAAAACTATTAACAAGCATGTGAAAGACTAGCATACTCAATTGACATCTATTTTATGGGCTTATAAGACAAATGTTCATACTACCATAGGTACTTCTCCTTACAATCTTTTTTATGGTACCGATGCTATTTTCCTTCTTTGCATGTTTCATTTAATGGGATAATTGACAAATATAATTTTTGAGAACAACATTTACAAGAGTTAGAAATGTTGGATAAATAATGAATACATGCATTAGAACATATAAAATCTTCAAATCTCTACAAAAGTAATATAATCATAAGGTAATTGAATGAGGATTTTTTATTGGTGATTTAGTTTTATATGAAAATCAATGAAATTTGAATGCTTTACCTAGTGAATAAGGATATTTTAGCCCTAATTGGCTTGGACTTTTTGTTGTTATTGAAGACTTTGGTTTAGGTGCTTATAAACTTTCTAATATGGATGGTGTTTCTTTCAAGGAACCTATTAATATAATGCATCTTAAGTATTATTATCCTTAATTTTATTTTTTCTTTTCTTTTTACATTTATATATTCCTTATAAACTTTATTTTATAGGTTATGTAGTCTTAAAAAAATTATATATTGCATATATTTATGGATCTTCTTTCTTTTTATTAAGTTTTATATTGAACACATAACTAATTAATAAAGAGAGTTTTTCATTCATCAAAAATTGATTTTTAGTTCTAATACATATGTGGTCAATGGCCCTATCTATCACTACAACTATCATTGCACTCTGATGGCTAATGGCTACTAGATCTCTCTAGTATATAATAGGAGGAAGTTGATCTATGTGACCACGTATGGCTCCTAGATATTCTCATACCATGTGAGCACACTTGAGCATTTTGTAGCTCATCTATCAATTTCTCCTTCCTTTCTTGGCACATCCTTAGCTCTCATTAGACAACTGCAAAGATATTGACATGCTTTTTGGGGACTCTATAACCAAGAGAGGACTCTCTTTCACTTGTTGGTAGTTGGTAGGATATGCATGTATCCTTTAGAACCTTAGACACAAAACTCCTCCACTCCGCTACACTAGCCATAGATTAAAACTTATATTTAACAATTTCATACACTTTCAAATCAAAATACATATTTAATTACATTCTATTATTTCATACTTGGGTCTTCCTTTGGGATGTCATTGAAACGTCTAGATGGTGGGGGCATGGAGTGACTACTCTCTCCATGCTCATTGTGTTTAGACCTTGTCAGTGGGTTCTTTGTGTGGGTTTATGGGGGCCATTGTGATCTCAGTGGTGATATGTGATAAATGTGTACATTTTCACCAATATCACTAGCTAGGGGCATCCCCTCTGCTATCTCCTCTATTTTCTCCTCTACTCTCTCCTTTGATGTCTACTCCTCCATGATATCTCCCTCAAAGATGTACTCCTCCTCATCTATTATATCCTCATCCTCCTTACTTGTACCATCATTCTAGTGTGTAATTTTTGAAGCACCTAGATCACCTATAGGATAATCCTTAGGGAAGATGGGATGGGACCCATGCAAACTCTAGTACCTAATGTAATCTTAGCTCATGCCTAAGTAGGTCACATCTAATGGTACCTCAATATCCTCTATATCATTAGCATCACTATCCTCCATATCTATTGCTGATGGTCTATGTATAGTATCGGGTCTCTAATAACACATTGTTGGATGCACATAATGAGATGTTGCACTAGGGACTCCCAATACTAGCTTGAATGGTCTCATCACCTGATCATAGTAATATGGCACTACTATGTGATTAAAATGAACCTCTAGAACCTTTCACCACTATGAGTATATCATCTAGAATCAATTATCAAACCACTCTATCATTTGGCAGTAGGGTCTCCATATCACATTCACACTCGTAATGAAGTCTAGAGATACTCTCCAATACAAGATATATCCAAACTTCTAGGCATTCTTCAGTGGATAGGGAAAGACTCTCATTTTTTTCACATCTACCATCACTAGAATACCTATGGATGTGTACATATAAAGTGCTTGAACAACCAAATCTTTAGGAGAGTGCATATTAGTAGGCTCTTTATCTAATATCTAACCAACTGACATAGCTCATGTTATAGCTAAGATAGTATGTTGCAACCCCATGAAACCATAGTCCTCTCTCTCTCTCTCTCCATCCTTTGTATAACATGAGTTAGTGGTGTCAAAAATATGGTACCCTTCGAGTTGGGGAACATAATCAAGGATACTATGTACCAAGCATCACTCTCTATACTAGAGGGGTAGGGCCTACTAGTATGGATGATAGAAGGACATTATTTTATTAGGTCCACATCTAAGGAACATGTCCCAAGAGATACTCATTTGGAAGGATCTCTTCATAGACTCATTTTCCTCTAGGTCTAATGGTCTCACCTTAGACTAGAAGCCATAAGATCCTATCGATGTCCTTTAATGTAACTATGATCTCTCTTGAAGGAAGGTGAAAGGAGCATGTATCCTCATCCCACCTCTCCATAAGAGAAAATAAAATGGCTTGGTGTAGTATAATCTATGGTAGGACTACTATCAAGTATAGCCCTGCATCTCTTAGCAGCTATATATCCTCTTCATCTAGCTCAAACAATCTCTCTCTGATGGTAACAGGCAACACTCCAAAGGGATGCTCTCAGAGATGAATCATGTTCTGTAAGCACAAATAAACAATGTATCAACCTTTTGTATCATCAAAACTATAAACTGAACTTGACTAGGTCAAGTTCAACCTTCTTGGGTCAAGTTCAACCTTTCTAGGTCAATGTCATCCTTGTTGGGCTAAGGACTACCTCATCTCATAATGAGTAGAAAATCTAACAGTCTATGTTGACATGTCTAGTAAAGGGTCAACCTTGTTGGGTCAAGGACAATCTTGCCTAAAAAAATGGCATGTTTGGAAAGTATAGAATCAAAACAACAACAAACTCACCTTAGGAAGTGGTTTTCTTGTAGCTAGGCACTATCTCAACAACTCCATGCATGTCGCTTAAAGTTCTTCTCTCCTTGGTATCTTGCTTCCTCTATTTGAATCTACAAAAAGTAAGAATGAGTAAGTATGGTTTAATTTTCATTATTTATGAGTAAAATTAGGGTTTCTATTAGGGTTTACCCATGGTAAACTTAAATTCCTCTTATCCCATGGATTTAGATAGACATTTATTCCTTTCATCATAACTTCAGCTCGATAACTCCATTTTTGATGTCATCAGTGGCATTGGAAATGTGATTTAGATACCTAACTCCTTGAAACAATTTAGGAAGGTTCTAATTTATTCTAATTGGTTTAAGGAAGTTCTTTTGAACAAACTATATATTCAGTGTCTAGAGTCATCCTTATCACCCTATTTCACCCTTTGAAAATAGAAAGCTAAAACAAGGGGCATAAGGGGGTTTATGAGCTTCTCAACTATCATTTAGTAAGATTTAGGTGGTTTATGGATTTTCATTAACCTTGTGTGTTGCAAGTTCTAACAATTTTTTTGTAGGATCTCTACATCAAGGACTTGGTTATATCCCTTTTATTTACTATGATGTTTTCTTACTCTAGCTTGCATATTCATGTAGTGTGATATTTGAAGTAAAGTGGGGGCTAAATGTATCATTTTAAAATGGAAGAAATTGCATCTTTGTAGCTTTATCACCATCTTTTAATACATTTATCATGATATATATGTATCTAGGATGCATTCAACACTTAATTCGTTCATTTTGGGTAAAATTAGGATTAGGATCTCGAAGATTCTCCCTAATTTCACTCCTCTATTGCTCTATTTCTTGGGTAGGACTTAAGAATAGGTCCTTCTAACCTTCATCATATTCATTATATGATTTTTCACCTATTCTTGGTGTTCAGTCCTATTTTGACATCATTTCCAGGTTTTCGCATATCCTTGGGACTTTCTTCTTTTTGCTTTGGTTGGGTTTTGACCCCTAGGTTGACCCTAACATAGGAAAAGTTTGGCCAAGTTGACCCAAACCTAGGGTAGGGTCAAGTTCATCCCTAACCTAGGTCAAGGTTGAGGTTGACCATGGCCCTCTTGAGATTTTGGTCCTAGAGGGTCCTAAAATCAATATCAGGATTTCAGATTCAAATGTGGAAAGGGTTTAGTTTGAGATTCATTTGATTATTTTCTCTCCTTAGTTGTTTATCATGATCAAGCCATAGTTCAAGGTGAAATTTGAATTATGGGTCCTCACATTACTCTAGGAACCTCACCTTGAAGCCTCTATATAAAGACTCTCATTTTCATCTTTATACAACTAGAAGAGAACTAGAACATGAATGTGATAACTAGAAGGACAACTAGAATCAAGAGATGATATCATGAAGATTCAAAATTGCAAGAGAATGATATAAAGGATCAAGCTATACTATATATATATATATATATATATATATATATTCAAGCCTATGTGTTGCCTTCTTCTACACACACACACACACATATCCATGCTAGGGTTTCAATCTAGTAGATTAGATCTTGGCATTACACATTCAATACACACACACACACACATTTTTTCATATTCGGCTATTTTTGGAGGTGAAATCACCAAAATGAGGGTTTGACTAAGGCAAAACTCTATATAGCCACCCAAAAACCCCATTTTCAGATATATGTAGGTGTTGTTCCAAAGATTGGAGTACATATTTGGATACCCTTTTAAGGTCAACTTTTAAGGGCACAATTGTCCCCAGGGTAAGATTGCGCCCTATCAACTGGTTCAAGGTCAACCTTCGCTCACAAGGATAAATTTTTTTTGGGTTTTCTCCATCTTGACATTTCTAGTCTAGAATTTATTGCATATTTTCTATAAATTATGCATAAACATTAGAAAATAAGTATTCCTAAATTGGTGCTATTTTGAGGTATGTACCTTATCTTGTTTAATTTCAAGCATTTCCATTAATTATTCCATATCAACTCAAAAAAAATATGAAACAGAATATATGACTAGTGGTGAATGTCTTATGCATTATTAGAGAGCCATTTTTACTCTATTCAGTAATGATGTAAGACAACCACCTTTGTGAGCAATACTTGAAAGTGCATACAAAGGAGACCCATTTTGTGTGTTATTGATGATACCACTGAAAGTCTTAATGATTCAGGATGGCATATGTTGTTATACAAGAAAAGTTGGAAGTATAAGATTTGTTTAGTCGACATTGTGTTGATGGAGTCTTGAGGGAAGAGAATAAAATTGTAGAAAGGAAAGGGTTGACCAGTTCCCTAGATTTCCCTAATGTATTTATGACCGAATGAATAAATATTGTTCTTATTAGAATACATGATGACTTCATATGGTTAGAAAATAGACCAATTAAGATCACTAAAAGTATCATCAACAGAGTCATAGGTTATCCTATCCAAGACATATCTAAGAGCATGCAAAGTGATTCAAAGGTGATTATTGATAATAACATAGGTGTAGTATAGAACAAGAGAATAATGTCTATAGATTCTATCTCAAACCCCCTAATTTCCTTTGATGTGAGAGTGATATCTCACAAGTTCTTTCAATCTAGCAGGTTGAATAGTATATCTTGTACGTCAGTAGATTTGAGAGACAAAATAGTGAAGAGAGACCACACCTATGACCTTGCTAAGTTGCAACTTCAACAATTATTTAAAAATTTAGAGGCCATAAGGAAAAAAAAGAGTGCATCTTGAAAATTTGGTCCTTTTCTAGTTTGTATATTCTTTTATGTGCAAAACACATTTCTTACATTTGGAAAAGTTGATTGGAAAACCAATAGATCTATTACAGTTCAGATTGCAGAATTCATAGAGCAACTTGGAGATAACTTTGAGTTAATGATGACTAGTTATTTTGAGGATTTTAAGAAATCCATTAAATAGAGACAAGGGATTCTCATGTCTCTTGTGGAGAAACATTACAATGATGTTTACTTCTTAGTGGATGCAAATTATAAATATGTGCAAGAAACTATTCCTAGGTTAGATGGCTTAAGCCTTTTCCATATGAGATTAATGTTGATGAGGCATCTACAACTATTACAACTTTACTAGGTAGAAGAAATAGATAAAAGTGCCACCTCATTTGGAAACTATTAGGAAGCCAAGTCTAGAATTACAATTGACTTGAATATAGCTAATGTGGTAAGGAAGAAGAATAAACTTGTAAAGAAGCTAATAGAGAGATTTGGTGAAGGGGGAGAACATGAAGAGGAAGAAAAATTCCAAGCCCCTTTGACAATCACTCGAGGACAAGGAGAAGATGAGGAAATAAATAAAGAAGGTTCCTAGGGAGAAGAAGTTGATGAATCACCCAAGCCTACTAAGGAGATGAAGAGAAAGGCTAATGAGCATGAAGTGGAGAAGCCCAAGAAGAAGCTTGTGAAAATTTCACAACGGAAGCCAACAATACCTACTACCAAGTATAGCACAAGGGAAGCCACTAAGAAAGTCAAGGTTGCTAATAAATCTAAAGAAGAGAGGACTATTGCCTTAGCAGATTTGAGCCAACCAACCAAAAAGACATATGCAAGGAGAAAATACACTCTAGTGATTAAGTCAAACAAGGAGAAGACAAAATCTAATGACATGCATCAATTCAAGGTGGTAAGCCATAGTCTGTCTCCTGACTTAAATAATTTTTGTGACAATATAAAATCAAATGTAGATTTATCTCATTTTGCACACATGGATTTTGATAAGTTAGGAAAGGTCAAACAAAATATTATAGAGGAAGCCATATATGTGATGACGGCTAAATTCAAATCAACTCTTATTGAGATTGCCAACTCCCTACCTAAAAGTCTATATGCTCGAGTTGAGCAGAAATGGAAAAAAAATTTACTCATAGAGAGATAGATCAGGGAATCCACTCTAGCCCAAGTAATGTTAGAATTAGATAAGGGGAAGATTACCAATGCTATGGAAAATAAAAAGCCAAAATTTTCCCCAAAATATAGAGCTTTTTCATATATTGAATAAGCAAATTGAGGACGTGGTGACCAAGAGCACAAAAATCTAGAAAAAAATTTATGGGACATCCACTCCTACACTAAAAGACAAAGGTGAGTGAGAATTGCAAGAACCTAAACAAATTGAGCAAGTGACAATAGAACTAGCACAAGAGGTGTCAGTAAAGGATGGTAGTGTGGAAGACATTGAGGAAGTAGTAGCAACAAAAGAGGCCACAACTAAAGAAGAGTAACAAGATGAACATAATGTACAAGATGTACAAGTGTTGAATGATAGTCCTCGACATTTAGATCAAGTTATTCAATAGGAATCAAAAAAAATCAAGGATGTTCCTAACAATTCTTCTTATAACATCATTCCTTTGACTGATGATGACTTGAAGAAATTATTGAAGAGTTCCACCATGGTAGCATTGGTATGCACAAATCTTGTATTGGTGAGACCTAATGAAATTGATAAGGAAGAAGTGGCAGTAGTAGGGGAGAAAAAAATTGACACTATTATGCCCCCTACATCTACAGAGTAGAAGATCAAACTGCAAGCACCAAACAAGTAAGTGTTATTACTAAAAAACCAATAGTATTGTCTCTAGTACCACCAATTTTAACTAAGAAAGTCTTAGTTATGGTTGAGAAAAATGTAATAGAAATCAAATTAGGTTAGGAATCTAGTCTTCCACCTACTCCATAAATTCAAGGTGGTGATCAATAAAAAGTGAGTCAAGTTGATAGGACTAAAGTATTGAAGGTGACTACTTCTCCAAAGTATCAAATTGCTATCCAGATTCTAGTTAGCTTGCAATTTTTTGTGACTCCTACCAGTAGTCAAGATCTTTAGAGGTTGAGTGCTCATGCCACACAGCTGTAGATATCAAGGCCTAGTGATGCGTGGAACTGAATTTCAAGTCTGTTCTCAACTTTTTCCACAATGTCCTCTAGAAATACCCCACAAAATTAGTATCTCTGTCAGAAACTATACTCCTTGGAATTCCATGTAGTCTTACCACCTCTTTGAAAAACAAGTTTGCAATATGGACAGCATCATGAGTTTTGTGGCATGGAATGAAATGTGCCATTTTGGAGAACCTATCAACCACCACGAATACTGAGTCATTACCCTTTTGTGTCCTTGGCAATCCAAGAAAAAAATCCATACTTATGTCCTCCCATGGCCTTGATGGAATAGGCAATGGCTGATATAGGCCAGTATTGTGACTAAACCCCTTGGCAACTTGACAAACCTGGCAACTCTGTACAAACTTCTTCACATCCTATGAAATCTGAGGCCAAAAATAATGTTCTCTAAGAATGGAAATGGTCTTATCTCGACCAAAATGTCCTGCCATCCCTCCACTATGTTTCTCCTTAATCAGATTTTCCCTCATGGAACTCCTTGGAATGCACAATTGACTACCTTTGAACAACATGCCATCCTGAAAAAAATAGTCAAACCACTTGGTTCTATCCATAGCAACAGGTTCTTTACAATTTTTCCATGCTTTAGCAAAATCAGGATCCTCGGGGTACAAATTTTTGAGTTCATCAAACCCAACTACTTCAACCTGCATTATTCTAAGCAACAACTGTCTCCTACTTAGTGCATTTGCAACCTTGTTAGATTTTCCACTTCTATGCTTCAACACAAATGTATAACTCTGCAAGAACTCTACCCACTTCATATGCCTCTAATTCAATTTACCTTGGCTATTTAGGTACTGTAATGCCTGATGATCAGTATACAAAAAAATTTCCTTTGGCAATAAATAATGCCTCCATTTCTTTAAGGCCTAAACTATTGCATAGAACTCTTGATCATAAACAGAATACTTTTTCTTTGCATCATTCAATTTTTCACTAAAATATGCAATAGGCTTACCTTCTTGGCTTAATATAGCCCCAATAGCGTTGCCACTGGCATCACAATCCACCTGGAAAACCTTTCTAAAATTTGGAAGTGCCAACACAAGTTGTTCTGTCACCTTCTTCTTCAACAATTCAAAACTTCTTGCAGCTGCTATAGTCCATTTGAACTCTTTTCTATCCCCTCTTATTGTATCAGTTAGGGGTGCACATATGCCACTGAAATTCTTAATAAACTTCCTGTAAAAACTAACAAGACCATGAAATTATCTTACCTCAGTAGCATACCTTGGAGTAGGCCATTCCAAGATGGATTTTACCTTCTTTGGATCCATTTTGAGACATTTGGGTGATATAACAAACCCCAAATAGACTAACTCCCTTTTTGCAAAGATACACTTCTTTAGATTAATTAATAGTTTCTCTTCCCTTAGCCTTTCAAGAACACTACGAATATGCAATAAATGTTCTTCCAAAGTCTTGCTGAAAATTAAAATATCATCCAAATAGACAATAACAAATTTTCCCAAGAACTTCTTAAGTACCTCATTCATGAGCCGCATGAAGGTGCTTGGGGCATTCGTCAATCCAAAGGGCATGACTAACCACTCATAAAGACCATCCTTGGTCTTGAAGGCTATTTTCCACTCATCTCCTTCTCAAATCCATATCTGATGATAGTCACTCTTTAGATCTATCTTTGTGAAGTACTTAGCTCCACTCAAGCAGTCCATAAGATCATCCATCCTTGGCAAAGGAAACCGATACTTGATGGTTATCCTATTTATAGCTCGAGAATCTGTACACATCCTCCACTCTCCATCCTTCTTTGGTGTGAGTACTGCAGGTACTGCACATGGACTCAGGCTCTCTCAAATCAAGCCCTTCCTCAATAGCTCCTGAACCTGTCTATTTAGCTCCTCTGTTTCAATAGGCGTCATCCTGTGAGCAGCCTTGTTCGACAAACTAGCTCCTGGAATCAGATCTATTTGATGACTGATTTGCCTTACTAGTGGCAACCCATCTAGAACATTATCAGAGATAATATCTCCAAACTCCCCTAGTAAATCTAAAACTTCAAGTGGTATTTTACTACTACCTTCTCTATCTTCCTAGGAATCAAAGCATAACACATATGCTGATGTTTCATGCCATCTAAAAACTTCCTTTCATCAACAAGACAAATCCTAGCACTGCTACATACCTTTTCACCTTCCTTTTTCATGGGCTTCAATTTGTGGTGAACTCCATCCTTTGTCAGAGAGTATGTGTTTGCATGTCCATCATGTACTACATGTCTATCAAACTGCCATGGTCTACCCAACAATAGATGGCAAACATCCATCGAAATAACATCACAGAGAACTTCATCATGGTAACTCCCAATTTTGAATTTCACTAAACATTGTTCACTTACCAGGACCTTATGATCATCTTTTACCCAAGCAATCTGATAGGGCTGGGGATGTTTCTCCCTCTTGAGCTTCAGCTTAGAGACCATCTCTTCTGATACCAAGTTATCAGTGCTACCACCATCAATGATCACGTCACAACATTTATCCTCACACTTGCATCTGGTACAGAACAAACTCCTCCATTGTCCTAGTTCAATCTCCCCACTTAGTAGGACTCTTTCATTTACCAAGGTCTCTCCTCTTTTTGCATCCTCTAAATGTGATGATTGTGCATCCTCATCCACATGAGCAACCCTAGCTTGGCCCTCAGCTCTCCTATCTGTCCTTCCTTATCGTTGAGGGCATTCAAAGGCACGATGACCTTCTTCATTGCAATGGAAATAGGTACCATGAAAGCCTCCTCTTCCTTGTCCACATCCTCTACCTCTTCCTCTCTGATTTCCAAAGTCTTGATCATTGGAGCGGTTGAAACCCTCATTCCTCTGGTTCCTGCTAGTACTCACATCTTCATTTTTCTTTTGAGTTTCATTGCGGCCTCTAGATGATCTACCGCTTCCCCTTCCTCCTTGACTGTGCCCTCTTTGTCTTCCTTCAAACCTTTTATTCAGCTTCTCTTCAACTTGTAGGGAAAACTGGTATGCCTCTTCAACACTAGTCATTCTTACCAGACTTAATTCCTCCTAGATGCTAGGTCGCAACCCACTGATATAACGAGCAACCTTCTCCTTATTTGCTTCTGCATGCCCCGCTCTAATCAAGAGTTGGTAAAATTCCTCTATATATTCTTGGACTGATCTTCCTGCTTGCTTTAACCCATGCATCTTCTTAAACAAATCAAGCTCGTAGTCCACAGGAATGAACTGCTTCTTCAATTTGTCCACCATGCAATCCCATCTTGTGATCTTCTCCTTTCCTCTTCTGTTTCTTTGCAATTGAACCTCTTGCCACTATATTTTGGCATGGCCTTTCAGTTTGGCCTTTGTAAACTTAAGCCTATCTGGGTCCCTGATATCCTCATACTCAAAGTATTCTTCCAGTTCATTGATCCAATTGATCAACTCATCTAGTTTCAGATTTCCTGAAAATACACCCACTTCAATTGTGGGTCTTTTCCCAAACTTAGTAATGGCCCTAAAAAGCATTTCTTCTACATGATTCAAAACTTCCCTGTCAAATTCCCCTTTTGGTCCAATTTCATCTTCTTCATTGTCATCTTCACTTTCATCACCTGCGGCCACAGTTGCCCCTCTATGGAGCTCCTCCTGCAATGCTTGTACCTGCCTTTGGAGGGCTATAACCTCCTCAGGATTAATAGCTCTGGCCCTTTCGCCATGCTCTCTTCATGGAGGCATCTTCTTAACTCAAACCCACAACCACACTGTCCTGGTGCAAACTGCCTCACAGTCGGCGCTCTGTCTACACACTCAGGAAAACCAGCTCCGATACCACTTGATGGGGACACAACCCAAGAATAGAATGGACACAACAAAAAAAGGGAAATTGTATTAATTGAAAAATTAAGCTAGTACATTCAGTACAGAGAAAATAAACTTCAAAACATGCCCTAAGGGCTTACAATAGCATAAATGCAGAGATAATTTCTCCTTTTAGTACCTCCTCTCAAACTCCACTCCGAACTTCCTTTTACAATGCCAGAAATCTCCTTAAATAGACCCCAAAGGGTTAAGGACTAGGAGTACATTCTAGAAAGTGCTAGTAGGCATCCACTGACCAAATAGAAGGTTCCAAAAGCTGCGTTAGAAGTTGGCGCAAATCTAGAAGAATCCAGAAATGGTAACCGAACTTTCGGGAGGCATAACTTTTGAACCGTAGCTCAGATTGATGAACCGTTTACATTTCTAGAAAGCTCTCAAAGCGTTCTATAGCCCTATGGAGGAGCTTTTCTCGTCCCCCATTTTTTGGCCCTTTTCAAGGTCATTTAATGCCCCTAACCTAACTTTGAAGCATTCTTAGGAGGTCTCCAAAACCCAAAAAATTGCAATAACTTTCAAACCGTGGGGCCTTTTGACCTGATTCTTTTTTTGGAATGCTCTAAATCACAATTACATTCATCTGGCCAATTCACACCTTCTAGTTTACCAAAATGATAGCCCAATTACATGCTCCTATTTTTTCAAGATTTTCTAGCACATTGATAGTGGAATTGTGAGAGTTGGAACCTTTATTTGACCGAAATGGGTATCCAAAAATGAAAACACATGAAACAGAAACTAAGTCTAAGTACATTTTTTTGGGTGACACAGGATTGCCCTTATACCTCTGGATGCTCTTGCATCAAAATGGATCAACCTAAGTTGTTGAGTATAACCTAACCATAGCCAACTTTTTTTTACTTAAGGTAACAGACTATAAATAGTTTGTAAGTGCATGAAGGAAAAGAACAAGATGCAAGAGAGATGAATGCTAAGTATAGAGATAATTCATGATTGCTATGGAGGTTGTGAAAATGTTATGAATTGTATAATCAATTAGAGAAGAATACAGGAGAGAAGAGAGAGGAAAGAGGAGACATATCTGATCAAAAGGATTAAGTACACACTAGGAAAGAGAAGATATGACATCTAGCAATAGAGTGATAAATGAAGGATCATGGTGTTGAAACATTCTAACAAATTATGTAGAGAAAATCTCCTAACAGAGTAGTCCTAATAAGCTTGTGTAAATATCTTAATCAAGTTATTATTTTATTGCAAGTTTAATTCCTCTAACAACGCACACCTTTAGAAGGGTGTTTAAATCCTTTAACAAGGTGAGACTTAATAGTCTTTGTAAGCCTTTAACATGGTAGACCTTTAATAGGGTAGATCATAGTTTATTTTCAAACCTCTTATAACCTTCATTGGCTATACTTTATAGTTGCACTAGTAAAGATGTGCAGGTATCATCCCCACTCCAATTTTACCTTCTCATTGGAGGGTTTCTAGGTAACAAACTTATTGTGTTATGTATTTTTTTTTCATGCTATGGATGAACATGTGTAGTTAGCTATTTTAGATTACATTCTAAATGATGAGATGGATGTGTGGTGAATGTTTTATGGTTAAATTTGTATAGTGATTCACTCACCCCCACCCCCCTCAAAATTTACTTTCTCATTGATATTTTCAATAGTGCTATCACAATAGATAACTATTGTATCCATAATTTACTTTTTCATACCTTTCAGTATTTTCTTTATCTACATAATTTTTTAATAGCTTACTACAACTACCACATACTCAACTTTAGCTATCGATTGAGAAATACAATTATGTTTCAAACTTGTCCATGAAACCAATCCCTTTCTTAGAAATAATGCACCTTCACTGGTACTTTTTTTATCATCAATATTTCCTACCCAATCTTAATCAGTGAATACCATTAGTTCTAATCTATCACTTTTCTTGTATTACAATCCATATTCTTTTGTACCTTTAAGATATCTCATTATTCTTTTCACTGCCATCATGTGAATCTCCCTAGGATTTTTTCAAAATATAGCAATTATCCTTACTACTAATGCAATAATAGGTCTACTATGAATAACATATTACAATTTTACAATCATGCATCTATATAACGTTTGCTTCACATCAAAAAATTCATCACTCTTAGATAGCTTGTGTCCTATTAACATAAGTGTGCCCACTACTCTTGAATCTTCCATACCAAAAATCTTTAGTATGTCCTTGATGTATTTGGATTGTGTAATGAAAATACCAAAATTCATTTGACATATTTGTAATCTAACAAAGAACTTGATTTCACCAAACATATACATTTAAAATTCCTTCTTCATTTGATCAACAAATAATTTGCATAATGCTTCTCTTCCTCCAAATATATGTCATCAACAAATATTTCAAATAGTGGTAGTTCATTGTTCTTACCATTCTTTCAAATATAGATTATTGTTATCATTTATCCTTTCAAAACTAATCTTCACTAAATAATTATGTAATCTTTCATACCATGCTCTTGGGGCTTGTTTCACTCCATAAAGGGGTTTGTTTATTTTACATGCCATGTTCTTCTTGTTTGGATCTACAAATTGTTCAATTTGTTCAATGTACACTTCTTCGTCAAGTATACCATTCAAAAATGTAGATTTGACATCCATTTGATATACTGTGAAATTCTTGTATGTTGAATATGCAAGTAGAGTTTTGAGTACTTCAAGTATCTCCACAGGTGTAAAAGTTTCTCCATAATAAATTCCTTCTTCTTGAGCATATCCTTTGCATACCAATCTTGCTTTATTTCTTTTTACTACACCATTGTCATTGACTTGGTTTATAAAAAGCCACTTTGTTCCAATGACATTTTTGTTATTAGGTCTTGGTACTAAAGTCTAAGTATTTTTATTTTCAATTTGTTCAATTTCTTCATTTATTTCCTAAATCCAATCTTCATTTTCTAGAGCATCTTCCATTGTTTTGGGCTCAAACTCACAAATTAAGCATGTTTCATGTTTTGGCCTTTTTCTTGTCATAACACTTAATTCAGCATCACTAATGATTTTCTCAGGTTTGTAATGTCTTCTTACAAACTTTGCTAGCATGAGTGTTTTCCTTCTATAGTCTTCTATAGGTTCATATTGGAAAATAATCTTAGGATCATTTGATCTTTCTTTTTTATGTTTTGATTCATGTTCATCATTGTCTATCTAATGATTAACATCATCTACCTGTGACTTGACATCTTTAGTTTATCGCTCAACACCCACTCTCTATTGCTCGCCAATTTATTGCACTTCATCATTTCCTATTTGCTAAGAGACTGCACCTTGATTTTATTTTTCATTAGGAGTGCTAGGAGAATCATCATCCACATAGATGAATTTATTATAGTCTATAGGTTCTTCTTTTCTTGCAATGTCATTTCTTTCTACAAACTCGTCAATTTTCACATTTGCACTTTCCACAATTTTGTTAGTGTTAGAGTTCAAACACTTGTAAGCTTTTCTCTTGGTGGAATATCTTAGGAATATACCTTCATCACTCTTTGAATCAATTTTTCCATTCTTATTATCTTTAATTATATAGCATCTACTTCCAAATAATTTGAAATATTTCACATTAGGAGCATATCCAAATCATAGTTCAAAAGGCATAGCATTTGTACATTTCTTGACTTGTACTCTATTCAGGTTATAGACAACACTACTAAAAACTTATCTCCAATATTTGTTTAATACACTCTTTTCCATAATTAATGTTCTTTCATAGTCTATTATTGATTTTTTTCTTCTTTTAGCTATCTCATTCTGAGGAGGGGTCCTTGGTGCTGACAATTATCTTTTAATTCTTCTTTCATTGTAGAATGTATTGAACTTGTTTGAACTAGATTCGTTACCGCTGTCAAGTCTCAATCACTTTAGACTCTTTGTTGTTTCTTTCTCAACTTTGGCTAAATACCACATAAATAACTAAAAAGCATCATATTTAACTTTAAGAAACATCATAGTCATCATCATAGAGTAGTCATCAATAAATAGAATGAAATAATTAACACAACAATAGCTTTGAACATCAATGGGTC
The DNA here is from genome assembly GCA_028749045.1 of Cupressus sempervirens. NCBI lineage: Eukaryota > Viridiplantae > Streptophyta > Pinopsida > Cupressales > Cupressaceae > Cupressus > Cupressus sempervirens. The sequence goes on from CM053792.1 coordinate 783,025,493, forward strand.
CACATAGGATAGTATGAACTAGTTTCAAAATATTACCCTAGGTGTATGTTTTTCTATTAAAACTAGACTTTTTCATCTTTCCCAGTTGATACTAATTACACATAGCAATGTCAGACTTCTTTAGTTTTGACAATCCTTTTACTTTCTTCATTTTAGTGATACTTATCAAATCACCAAAATTCACATGACATAACCCCTTGTGCCATAACCAAACATCTTATTTTTGTACAAAAACACTTTAAGCCTCCTTCTCAAATTCACTTACCAATATCAACATCATTTGTGCAATAAATCTCCTTTAGCTTCACATTCACTCTCTCACACTTGTGCATCTATGATCAACCTTCTTCTATATGTGCTTCTCACATACACTCATATATGCACAAGCACTCACAATTTTTTTTTTTGGATCTATACCTCTTTATATAGGAAATTCTTTCTTTACCTTTTTCCATGATCACCGTAGATCTTAAGGTTTATGATCAGGTTCAACACAATTCATTATATCTATCCATCTTCTTGATTGTCCTCTAGAAACTTTTTTGGAATCTGTCTATTAGATATTTACCTAACCCTAAACTTGAATTTAATGATCTAACTCGTCAATCTTATCTTTAACACTTTTTACATCTCGTAAGAAATTAAATGAGTCAGTTGGGAATCATGATTTCCTCAAATTCATTCTCAATAATGTTACTCAGTAATCACTAAGTTCTGAGACTTGTTCATAACTGAATTACATGTTCACTTTAAAACTTTTGGCTCAGCATCAACTCTCTTGCTTGGTTGATACTGGTGCTTGGTCAACACTAGATTTTCTCATCACTTACTATGGCTCAATTGACACTAGCATCACTCAAAATTCCTTAACCATTTAATCTATTGCTTGACTTAGCTTAATTTTCTTGATATGTACAATCACTTTGTCTCATCAAAGTCTAACCAATCAAATGTCCATTGTAGCTTCATTTTCATAGCCCAACCTTTCCTCTAGGTTCTATTGCTATGAGAAATTTCTCAAATCATCTTCATCAATAAAATAGATATGTAATTTTTATTAGGTGTCAATATGCCTTATCAATAGATTTGACATTAATGACAAAACAAAAACTATTCCAATTTTAAGTTTCCAATAGGCTTTGGCATAAGATTCTCTATCATGTGAACTCTGATAATTTGGTAAAATTAGTACGAAGAAAAATGTTAGAGGAATGTTAATATTGAACAACCTACATAATATAGTATGCATATAATGCCAATTTGAAAATGGCTAGATCAAGTTTCAAAAGAAAGGAATACTCTACATAACATATTCGAGATCTAGCACACACAAACTTATGCAGACCCATTGGATGAGAGAGATATCATGGGGATATATACATTATATTGTTAATTGATGACTACTCAAGGACAACATTAGTATAATTTCTAAAATTCAAATTAGATGCTTTTCATATGTTCAAAATGTATGAATAAAGAGTTCAAATTGGAACTAGAAGAACTCTAAAATGTCTAAGATCAGAATGAGGTTGTGAATTTACTTCCAATGAGTTTAAAGAATATTGTGAAGAACACTTAATCAAGATGTAGTTGAGGGTGCCCTGAATGTCCCAATAGAAAGATATTGTAGAAAGAAAAAAATGGATCTATAATAGAATTCATAAAGACACCATTAATACAAAAAGGAATCACTCATAAATTTTGGAGAGAAATAATCGGTACTGGAATATATACACTTAATAAAGTATAACTCAAGCAAGGAATGAATAAAATAGATTATAAAATCTGGTATAGTAAAACACCTAATATTAGTTACTTAAGATTTTTTGAAAGAAAATAGTGTATCAAGAAGGATGATAGAAAATTAAAAAAATTATACTAAGTATGATGAAGAAATATTTCTAGGATACTCTACCAAGAGTAAATCCTACAAATGTTTGAACACTAGGATGAATAACATAATAAAAACTGCAAATGTAAGGATTGATGAATCTCTTGAGTAGGATGAAGAAATAAATGAAAAAGATTATGAAGCTATAGTGAATTAATCTGCCTTGAAATTGAAAATAGAGAAATAGAATAGGCGAAAACATGCACTAATAAAATAAAATCGATAACAAACACAACAACCAATAATAGAACAATAATTGATGACAACTCAACACAAAGAGACAAGAACAAGAAAAGAATGAATCCAAACTACAAAGTCAATGACACCTAGAAGCATAAGAATTAATCACATTTTATTAGATATTATTGGAGACACAAGTGGTGGAGTTTTGACAAGAATTCAATTGAGAATCAAGGAAATTACAAGTTTTCTATTGGAAATGGTATCAAGAATAGTAAATATGAACTAAAGAATGAACACTGGATGCAAGCAATAAACTAATAAATTGAAAAAATTGAGAAGAATATAACATGGTCATTACTACCTTGTCCTAAAGATAAAACTTTTATAGGGACTTAGTGGGTTTTCTAAGACAAACTTAATGAAAATGGTGAAGTAATAGGGAATAGATAAATATTATTTTACAAAGGGTATCCATAGGAAGAAGGGCTAGATTATGGTCAAAATTTTAATCCTATTGCAAGATTAAAAGGAATCAAAATTTTACTAGCCTATGTAGCATATAAAGGATTCAAACTCTATCAGCTGGATTTAAAATAGACATTTCTGGATTGAAAACTATAGGAAGAAGTTTATATTAAGAAACTTAATGGATTTGAACTTGAACAAGGTAAATGTTTAGTTTATATACTGCTAAAAGCATGAAATGGATTGAAGAAAGCACATAGAGCATGTTATGAGATATTAAACTCATGTTGAAATAAGATTGGCTTTGAAATAACTGGTGTCAACAATAATGTTTACTTGAAAGCTAAAAGTGAGGATAAAGTTTTAATTGCTGAATTTTTCTGATGATATACTTTTGGAGGAAATGATGAACTAAGTAAATCATGTAACTAGAGTAATTAGATATTTCTTAATTAACTCTAGTCTAATTGAGCTAAACTTTAGGCATACAATAATTCATTCTTTTATTAATTATTATTATGCAACCTAGGTTAGACCATTTTTAGGTTTCAATCTCCTTTATAAGGATGTTCTATCTTTGTAATTGAGACAATTAATTCACTTTTGATATATAAATCTCTCTTTTCACTCATCAAGAATGTCTCATCTATGGATCTAGCAATTTCAACTTCCATAGCTTTTTGCTTCTCTCTTTCTCTATGATAGGTGTTTGCATGTAGCTAATTCTTTGGAGCTATGGGGTTGATCTTTCATCAACTTTAACATGATATCAGAGGTCAAGATCTTCATGTCCTTGTTCTATTTTTTAGAGATTTGGCATTAGTTTTTAGATCTAAGATTTCAACCTTTTTTAAGGATTTGTAGAGATCACTGATTTTTGAGGTAGTCTGAGCAAAAGTGGACATCATCATTGAGCTCAAAGTGCTCGAAAACCACCATTTCCATACAAAATGCATCTAGTTTGGATGCTATTTAAATCAAGGACGAATGTTTTTTGCAACTAGGTTGTTTTGACCTGGGCACACTTCTCAAGACAAAGGTGATTTTTTGATTTTATTTATCAAAAAAAAATTGTAAAATTTATTTTTACAAAGAGGGGGATGCCAAAGTTTTATTTTTGGGTCTTGACTCTTTGAGGAGAGGGAATTTTTCTTTGTGGGGTTTTTATAGTGTATGGACTTGGAGCACTTGTGGGAAGACATTTTTTGGTGCATTGACCCTACACATCCTCACCTTCAGCCTTTCCTATGCATGCAAGTGAAGTTTCTTTTGGAAGCAATGTGTATGGGGATGTAAGTGCTCAATGGCATTGGGTTACATCATATCCCACTTTCTCCTTGTACTTCACACACTATGTGGATAAGGGAGCTATTTTTGGAGACATTACAATTCCTTGACCCTCGCGCATTTGGGCTCTGACACTGGCAAGGCTTTGACATTGGCAAGGCTCTAACATCGGCAACCATCTTTGGAGATTATGTGGAGGCAAGTTTTTGTAATTTTTGGCTAGCACATCATTTTTCACTCCATGTACCTATGTTGAATCTTCAAAAGTGTGCAAAGGTTTTGAATGCTAACTCTTGGACTAGAACCTTAGACACATGCTTTGCTATTTTGGCCCTCTTTTTTGGGTAGATTCTTGGATTGTGCATGCATTGGTAGCAAATTGCGAGATCCTACTTGGATCGACTCACTGGTACACTTTATGGACCTCTAAATTTGTGTTTGATTATGTGGAGTTGGCTCAAGTCTAGTGAATCCCAAAGTCTTGGGCCATTTGTATTTCCCGATGGTGTTACCTACCATGAAAAGAGGCCTCCAAGGAGGTTTCAAGTGATTCAACCTTTTTTTTGCAAATGTAGATCATTTGTAGGCTCTATTAGATCAGCCGACCCTCATTTTGCAATTGCTATCTATGTGTTTGGGCAACAATTTTTTAATATTTATGGTTTAGGAGAAGTGTTCTTGTGTGAAGCATTTTTTATGGGCTCTATCAATACTAATATTCCCTCTTTTTCACATATTTTTCCATATTTCTTGGCTTCAAATGTGGTCTCTGGCTTCTGCTTATCCATTTTTTGCAGTTTCAATGCAAAAAAATTGCCTTCAATGGTGGCCGAGAAATGCTGATGGTAAGAGAACAAGAGCTCATAATTAGTGGATTTAGCAAAAACTCTCCCTTCATGTATGTTCATTGTATCTTGTGGGTCTATGATAGTAAGGCTTCTCATTGGTTTTTTTTTTCTGAGTTGGAGTACTCTTTTCTAAATTTTTGAATTGATGTGGCTCCCAGCTTGTTGTTTTCATCAATGATAATGCATTTCTGGCTGTCGACACTTTTTTTGGCCTCTTTTATATGTAGTTTGGTATATTATTAGATCTTGTGGGGAGTTCACTACCTTTTATGTGATATATGGGATTTCTTTATTCCTATAGTGGTGCATGTTAATGTGAAAAATCCCACATGTGATCAAATCAGTCCCACAATCTTGGGCATGATTTATTGAATGGGCATGGTTTATGGTTTATGGTTTTTTAAAACTTTATTTCACATTATTATTTTTGGCCACTGAGTTTTAATCTGGCACCGGCCCTTTAATCTAGCTCTTGTTTCTAGTGGTTGGACATTTTCTCCAATAGGGGCCTTTTTTCTGGCATTTTTTTTCCATGACAGTGATTTGGCCATCAAATTTGGGCTCATCACTTGTTGACATCAGTGCCACATCAACATTACATCATTTTTCCTGTCACCTCCTTGCCATCTCTTTTTTTCTCATATCTTGGGCATAGAAAGTCCTCTTTTTGCAAACAAGGTATCGTCAGAAAGCTAGTTCTGAAGTCATCATAGTGGTATAATTTTTTTTTTGTTTTGATGCTTTTTGATGACTTTTTCTATAATGAAACTAAGGGGTATATTTTTGCATTCTAGGAGACATATCTTGAGCATCTAATTACCAATTTGGGAATTCTTTATATTGTTGGAAAGGTCTTTCTAAGCTCTTTCCAGTGATGCTAATTGTTTTTCCATATTATGCTCTAGGAACATTCTATTTAGTCTTTTGCATTTTTTCATTCTAGTGGATATCTAGTTGTTTTAGGTCTGGAGATCCATTTTTTTCTTTAGATGATTGGTCATGACTTGTACTATCTATTGTATTAGTATTATGTCTCTTCTAATCTATTTAGACATCATTTGTATGTGTTGTTGCAAACACACTAAGATAAAGTGCCATATTGCATTTGTATTTTTGTTTCATTTGTTTCCCTTGTTTTGCCTTCTAATTCGAGAACTGTCAACTAGGGACACTCATGCAAATTATTGTATTCTTGAGATTACCATATGATGCAGGAGCATCCAGAGGTATAAGGGCAATCTTGTGTCACCCAAAAAAATGTACTTAGACTTAGTTTCTATTTCATGTGTTTCCATTTTTGGATACCCATTTGGGTCAAATAAAGGTTCCAACTCTCACAGTTCCACTATTAGTGTTCTAGATTAGAGTATTTGAGCACCGTAAGATACTCAAAAATGCCTAAAAAATAGGAGTATGTAATTTAGCCATCATTTTGGTGAACTAGGAGGTGTAAATTGGTCAAATGATTGTAATTGTAATTTAGAGCATTCCAGAAAAAGAATTAGGTCAAAAGTCACCATGGTTTGAAAGTTATTGCAGTTTTTCAATTTTTGGAGACCTCCTAAGAATGCTTCAAACTCATATTCATGGAATTAAATGACCTCGTACAAGGCCAAAAAATGGGGGATGAGAAAAGCTTTCCATAGGGCTATAGAGCACTTCGAGAGCTTTCTGAAAATGTAAACGGTTCATCAATTGCAGCTACGGTTCAAAAGTTATGCCTCCCAAAAGTTCGGTTACCATTTCAGGATTCTCCTAATTTCGTGCTGACTTATAACGCTGATTCTAGAACCTTCTATTTGGTTGGTGGATTCCAACTAGCACTTTCTAGAATGTATTCCTAATCCTTAACCCTTTGGGGTCTATTTAAGGACATTTTCGGCATTGAAAAAGGCAGTTCGGAGTGGAGTTTGAGAGAAGGTACTGGGAGAAGAATTTATCTCCAGATTTGTGCTATTGTAAGCCCATAGAGCATGTGTAGAAGCTCATTTTCTCTGTATTGCATGTAATAGCATATTTTCATAGCAAATAAAATTTTCCCTTTCCTATTGTGTCCATTCTGAGCTAGGTTGTGTCCCCATCACCATATCTTATGCCTTATTGCACATGCCCTACTCTGATTAAAGTTTCATGGTGGGTTGATGTTTTTCCTTTGTTTGCCATCTTCCTTTTTCCAATGAGTGTTCCTTCCATGACATTAGCCTCATGATGTGTCTAAGATTGATCACCTCAATAAACACTTATGTATTATTTTGTGCATATTGATCATGGTCCCTTGACATGGAGTTCTTTTGGCCCATTTTTCCAATTTTTTGTCACCTCACCCTTGTATGCATTAGGGGGTTTCTTCTATTATTTCTCATGCTTCCTTAGTTCAATTGATCAATTATTCAAGCTTTGGTGTTCCATGTCATCTTTATCTTTCTATTTACTTATTTTCATTTGTGTGCCTCCTGATTTGATGCAAATTACAATCTTCTCTACCTGGTCAAGTTCTATGTCAATGGTTCTCTAGATTAGTAGCTACTTCTGGTAGAGCTTTGCATCTTCTACATGCTTCAATGATGTTTTTCATGATCATCTTTTGTTCCTATCTTTTGGGAAATTCCCTAGTTTGAAGGCTTCTTTAGTCCTTCACTAGTTTTCTTTCAGCATGTTTTCCATCTCCTTTTGGAGTAAGATTTTTTCCATCTAGTTTTCTAGATATGTTTTCTCTTTGCAAAGATTTGGTTGTGCTTAGGTACCTCATCAGACCTTGTTTTTGGGACCCAATTTTTCTTTCAATAATAATTTCTAGGTTTTTACATACTCCTTAAGTTTATTATAAGGAGGGATGTTAGAGTAGTTAGATATTTCCTAATTAACTCTAGTCTACTTAAGTTAAACTTTATGCATATAATAATTTATTTGTTTATTAATTATTATTATGCAACCTAAGTTAGACCTTTATTGAGTTTTGATCCCCTTTGTAAGGACAATCTCTCTTTGTAACTGAGATAATTAATTCACTTTTGATATAACAATCTCTCTTTTTTATCATCAAGAATGTCTCATCTATGGATCTGGCAATTCTAGCCTCCATAGCTTTTTTCTTCTCTCTTTCTTTGTGACACATATTTCAATGTAGGTGATTCTTGGGCATTGTGGGGTTTATCTTTCATCAAGTTTAAAAAATCATTTTATAAAGAAATGAGGAAATAATTTGAAATCTATATATCGTCTTTTGGGTTCACAATAGTCCTTCACTAATTTATCCCATGATTCTATCGATAATCTATCATACTAAGATTTAGCATAACCACCTTCTTCTTCTTTTCCATGATACTAATTTTCTTATTTCTTTTTTGACTTATGTAGTAATACTTATATACAATCCATATACCTAGATCCAATGGGCATAATCTCATAATAAATTATTTTTGCAATTTCATCATTTCCATAAATCATTTTGACCTTGTAGCAACTTCTTAAGAAATCCTTCTTTTATATCATATTGCCTAAATCCTTGTGTCATCCTCATGTTCCTTGAATAATTATTGAGTCATACAACTTCCCTCTACATAATTTATCATCTTATCCTTTCTTACGTATAAGATTTCTAATAAGTCATCCTTTTTCTTATACAATTTTGTCTCCAACTTACTGATAAGACATAGTCTTGTCAATAATTGTTTTCTATTCTATTCTTCCTACTAACTAATTAATTAACCTTTGGCTTTACCCATATCTTGATTAGTATTGTTAGATAAGTAGATGAACTAGTGAAGCTATTGAGAAGAGAGGAGTAAGTATGATGGAATTACAATGGGCACTTGATTAGTTGGTATTTGACAAAGTTATGTGTTGTTTGATCATTATATGAAGTGAAGCAAACAATTTAGTTGAAGTGTAGATGAGTTTGTAGTGTCTGCCCTAGTTTGCATCTTATTGTTGTTGTCGAAATCTTTTAGCTAGTTTTATGTTTGATGATTAGTAGCATTGTTTAGAGATTATTAGATATTATTTCAGATTCAATTGATATATGATGAGATTACTTGGTACTCTATACTTCATGTATGCATGATGATTATTCAGTGATTTCAATTATTGATGATGATTAGTTAGATGGATTATTATGTGTCTTCTTATGGATACTTACCCCATACTACATGTGTATGGTGTGCATCTTTTTTTTCTTTATGTATGGCATTTCTGATGTAGTTAAGGAAGGGAGTCATAGTCACTTGCTAGTTGGGATCTACACGATGCACCACTTCCTGCCATTGCTTGTTTAGCTTAGAATATTTTATTTGTACAAGTGTGGATTTTATGCAAGTTGCAGGTACTAAGTATTGACTTCCCTAAATTTCCAGGATGAGCATACCCTATTGCATTATCTCAATGGTAAGAGAGGGGAGATAAATTCTTAAGTCCAAATCCTAAACCCTTAAGCCATTTGTCCTAGAAAATTAGGACAAGTATCTGAGTTGTCTACCTTCTGAATGTGTCGAATGATGTTAATTCATGATTACAATCCTTTAGTTTAATTTTGTATGTGGTTTCCTATGATGGGTTTTTGTATTTTGTTTTATGAGTCTTTGGTGAATTTTATATTAATTAAGTCTAATTAAAAGATTAAATTACTAATTTAATTTAATGGAAACTTATTATGATATTTTAATATTTAATTATATTTAATTAATTGGGAAATTAATTAAATAAAAAGAATTAAATTTAAAGATACAAGTTATAAGTTTAATTTTAGAACGTGATAACATTAATTTAATTTAATAATAATGTATTTAGAGTTCATTTTTAAATAAATGCTAAATACTATTATTATTTAAGTTAATAATAATTTATCATTTAAATGTTCAAAAATAAATTATGAAGTGGAAAAATAAATTAATTTATTAAAAAAAATTAGATTGCATGATGTATACATGAGATTAAAATCTACTTCATTAATTGAAAAGCCAAGTGAAGTAAAAAGTAAATAAAGTTAATTTATAATGCAATTAATGTGCATGGAAAAGATTAAGAAAAGATTAAGAAAAGTTAATAAAGAGTTGAAGTTGGGTGAGCAAAGAGTTCTCTCGGGTGAATGCTCAATTAGTGCCCCGATTTAAGGAGAGAACTCCTTATCACCAATTGGGGGTTCATTTTCGAGGGACCAAAGTTTTGAGGAAGGATCGTGAATTTTGGAGAAGGAAGGAATTTTCGAAAAGGAGAAGGTTCTAAGAGAGGATTTTCCCAACAATTTTCTTGGGCATAGCGATTAGCATCAGTGTCTAGGTAGACACTTGTAATTTTTGAATATTTTAAATACCCTCTTTATTTCTTGTCTTCATTGTGTCTATTAAATGGTTGTCTGGATAATTCTTGTGACGAATGTATTATATTATTAGTTTTTCTAGTATGTTTGTTAATTCTTCTGTACATGGAAAGTTTAAAATGATCAATATAAGTTTTCTTTCAATAGATTTAAAATTTGGAAATTGAATGGGAAGGGTTTTGAAATAAATTTGATGATTTCATTTGAGGATTCGATAAATTGGTCTTGTTACTTCTATCAAAACAAAGATGGAATATTGTGTATATATATAATTTAAGATGAAGGGTTATTGTTTTACTTAAATTTATAAATAATATAAATTTCAAATTAAATAAAACCTATACTAAATACGAATTTGAAAGTTTATATATATAAGAGAATTATAAATTTTTTTAATAAAAAATAAATAAATTGAAGGGGGGGTCTTACCCCACCTCCCCTTTTTCTTTTTCCCCGTGGTCGATGGCACGGTGAGCACTGTTGTGATTAGTAGTGTACCTACTACCATTGCAGGTACCTTCCATGAATAACAACATACCTGCTATCATGGCAGAGTAGCTGTCATGGATAGCAGTCCCATTAAATGGGAATCAAAATCATTGTTTGATTTTAATTTTAATTTTATTAAAATTTTATAATATCTTTAATAAAATTAACATTTATTAATAAATTTATTAATAGTTTTTAATTAATAATTATTAAGTATAAATTTAGTTTTTATTAAAGTTTGAGTAGGTGGAAATTTTGCTAATGTATTCTTTAAAAGATTACTAATGTTATTATTAATGATATTCATTATTTTTATTTAAAGAAAAACAATGGTTATTTTTTTTTAAATAAATAATTAGTTTTAGATCATTGGGAATATTGACTTGAAATCAATTTAAGTTGGACTTTTGACGTTTCAAAAATGGGTTAAACTATAGGGTAAATCAAGAATATTTTTACTTGATACATACACTGAAAACAAAAAAATGGGAACCTTATATTTAACTTAACCATGCAATTTCAAAATAAACTAAAACATGAAACTTACACTTTGTATCTATATGTTGTCTATGTTTGGGGTTTGGGGTTGACTAGATTGTTGACCAGTTCTAGGACATTTACTAGAGGCTTGGGGGATTATGTTTTTGTGATGTGATTCTGATATTTTGATCTCGATCTTTAAACCCAACCATGGTAATGTGTCTAGTAAGCTCTATGATGTGTTTTGATATATGGATTGTTATTGCTTTCTAGTGTTCTTGTGTGATGCTGAGGTGAATGTATTCATCTGACCTTCTTGACTTAACAATTTTTAGTCCTCAATCAGTTATATTTGAGTTGCTTTCTAGTCATTTTGATAGGACTAAAGTGTTTTCTTTATTTTTCTGATGTCATGTTATGACATAATTGACTTAACCATTTAGAGTCTATGATCAATATTATTTTCTGGATGCTTTCTAGTTGCTAATAGAGAACTAATGTGATTATTATGATTTATATTTTGATGCTTTCTAGTCACTTGTATAGGACTGAGGTGATTTTACTATGATTCTTTGATTTGTGATTTTATGAGCCTAGGGTAGGTTATCTACTTGTAATGTTAGGAAGTGGCTTGCAATGGGGGTTGGGGCCCTAAGTGGTTCCTAGGGTAACCCATTGTGATTTTTTTAATAAATGAAAACATTACATTAAATGGGGATAAAATGAACCTAATAAGAGTCTTTGTATGTTCTTTCCCATGCCTCGAGTGCTAGTATAGACTAGGATGGGAGTAGAGAGAACACATGGTTATAACCTTGCATCCGTAGTATGCCTTGTCAATACGAGAGGATACTAGTGGCCACGTAGGGATCACTAGGGGGCTAGGGTCCTAAGAGATTACCAAGGTAACTCTAGCGTGATTTGTGTGATGAAACTTGCTCGCTTACATAGTAGGTTTCCTACATGTCTTTGTGTGCCTCTGGGTTTAGATGTCGATCTATCTTAGAACCTTTCAGTTAGATTGCTTTTATGATTTCTTGGACATAGAGTGTACTTTTGATATTTTATTTGATATCATGTTTAGGACTTGAGACTATCTCCTCAGTGTGGTGGGAGTGGGCCATTTAAGTTTTAGGCGATTGGGTGGTAGTGCTTTTTACTCTTACCATTGAGATCTATCCATAGTCACCATGGCTGGAGTTTCTTGTCTGAATTTCCTCTCATCCTATATTTGTATCATTATGATGGATGGTTATATTTTATGATGGATGTTTATATCTTTTATCGTGGATGGATATATCATGTATGATGGATGCTTTCATTTATTTTCTTGTACTTTGTATCATGGATTTGAGGAGGATGATGTATTTCTATTTCTATATATGTATATGTATATTCTTTAGCCTTTCATACCCTATGGCATGTACAATGGATGATTGAGCATTCCAAATTTTATTTGCCAAGAGGCATTTGGAACAAATGTATATGGTTTAAATGGACTTTGGACTTTTAATTTATTCTTTCATGTGGATGTGGTAATTTTTAGACTTAGTAATAATTAAATTTAAGTGTGACTCAATTTCTTGGGATCTTTAAGGAATGTAACCTATTATGTATGCTTATACTTGATTGTATGTTTTTGCTTCTGCTACTTTATGTTTGATGTCTATGTTATTCTTTCTTGTTTTAAAAAAAAATGTTTGTCAAACTTATTAAAACTTTAGGTTAATTCTTTTGGATCCCTTGGCAAGGTGTTACATCTGGTATCAAAGCTTGAGTTTTTACATTGGGAGCTTTGGGTATATTGGAATGCCGCTAGTTGTTAACTAGTTGAACAAAAATGAAACTTAAAATTGTTATGTATATCTATTTTAAATTAAAACTTGAACTATTTGAACTGAAACAAAACTTAAACTTTTGGTTGTATATTTTCATACTTGGACACTTAAACTTCAAAACTGAAATATACTTAAACCTAAATTTAGAAAAAACTAAAAATTGAACTTATTCTATTTCCAAAACATGTGTCTTTCATGTATGCTTTACAGTAGTATGTTTTATGGTTAGTATGACATCTTTTTATCTTGGATATTATTTTTGTAGTGTTCTTAATGGAGTCATATCCTCCTACAATGGGAAAGGGTCCAATGGGACCTGCACAGTGAGCTCTTTAGTTTCACCATTCTTGTAGCCTTCCAGGAGTAAGCCTAAGTCTAGGGGGATGGATGAAGTGCCTACCCTAGTTTGCATTTTATAATTATTTCCAAACTCTTTTAGGCCAGTTTTATGTTTGATGATTAGCAGCATTGTTTAGAGATTATCAGATATTATTTTAGATTCAGTTGATATATGATGAGATTACTTAGTATTCTATACTTCATATATGCATGATTATTATTTAGTGATTTTAGTTATTGATGATGATTAGTTAAATGGATTATTATGTGTCTTCTTATGGATGCTTACCCCATACTACATGTGTATGGTGTGTGTGTGTTTATTTTCTTTATGTGTGGCATTTCTGATGTGGTTAAGAATGTTAGGAATAAGGTGTCTCAACCTTGGTTAATTCCTATTCTTATTATTTGTTTTGCAAAATGTATTTCTTGCAAATAATGTTGATGTGTCGGCATCTTGAATTGTGTATAAGGAGATCATCACTAAAATGGTTATGATGGATTTCTATGACACGTAAGAGCTATGTTAGGAAGATTCAATGATAGGTGAAGACATATGGTGTTAGATTGTGGTGACTGATCAGGAAAGTACTGTACATACTTCATAAATAGTGGGGTTCGGGGCATCGCCCTGAAAAAAAAAAAAAATTGGGCAGTAGTCGAAATGGTAGCCGACATATTATGGCCGACATGTTATAACCCTAAAGTGGTTTAATACTTGTATAAAAGGGCTTAGGGTTGGGTATTTTTCATAATGTTGTGATACGAAATTGGTTCTTGCGGCGGTATTGAGCTGTAAGGGATTACAGATTATAATCAGGTTGTAATCATTGGATTGTAATAAGATCGGACTTGCTGTTTGGTGGACGTAGCCCAGGGATTGGGTGAACCATGTTAAATCTTGGTGCCTTGTGTTCATTTCTATGTGTTCTATTATTTTCTGTTATTGGTTATATTTGCATGTAGTTTTTTATTTCTATCCGTGGTTTATCCTAACAAGTGGTATCAGAGCGAGGTTGTCTTTCTGTTATTCTCTGCAGGAAAGTCTCACGGTTAAGTGGGAGTCTCACAGTTGAGTGGGAGTGATGGCAGATGAGGGTAAGTTGAGGGTTTATAGGTTTAATAGGCAGAACTTGCAGTTATGGAAGATGCAAATGGAAGACTATTTATATCAGAAGGATTTATGGAAGCCGTTGGAAGGAAAAGCCAAGAACCAGGGAACTATGTCAGAGGTTGAATGGGATCTTTTGGACAGAAAGGCACTCGAAAGCATTCGGTTATGCTTGACACCATCGGTGGCATTTAATATTACAAAAGCAAAGATGACAGAAGATTTGATAAAAACCCTAGCGACACTATATGAAAAGCCCTCTGCTTCAAATAAGGTATTTCTCATGAAGCATTTATTTAATATGAAAATGGCAGAAGGTGGATCTGTTGCAGATCATTTAAATGAGTTTAATACTATTACTAGTCAATTATCTTCTATGGGTATCAATTTTGATGAAGAAATTAGGGCTCTCTTGATTTTTATTTCTTTGCCTGAAAGTTGGAATGGCTTGGTAATGGCAGTGAGTAATTCTATTCCTGGATCTAGTACCCTAAAATATGATGATGTGATCGGTGTTATTTTAAGTGAGGAAACTCGTAAAAAATCTTTAGGTGGATCTACATCAGGAAGTGCTTTAAATGCACAAAGCAGGGGCAGAATGACTGAAAGAGGAAGTAACTCTAGAAATCGTGGGAAATCAAGAGGAAAGTCAAAGGGGAGGAGGTCTCAATCGAGAGGACCAAATGATTGCTGGTATTGTGGGAAACCAGGGCACAGAAAGAAAGATTGTTGGAATTGAAAGAAAAATGAAGGAGATAAATCAGATGGAGACAAGGAGGCAAATGTGGTAAGTAACAAATCCGAAGAGGATGCTTTGCTTCTGTCTTTAGAGAGTGTTGATGATTCATGGGTTTTAGATTCTGGTGCTTCATTTCATGCTACACCTCATAGAGGTTATTTCATTGATTATGTCCAAGGGGATTTTGGGCTTGTTTATTTGGGGGATAATGAACCCTGTTAGATTGTTGGAAAGGGAAAAATTAAGATTAAGTTGCAGAATGGGAATCATTGGCTACTACATGAGGTAAGACATGTTCCAAAACTAAGTAGAAATTTAATTTCAGCTAGGCAACTCGGTGATGAGGGTCGTGTAGTTACTTTTAATGATAAAAATTGGAAGGTTTCATAAGGTTCCCTTGTAGTAGCAAAAGGTGTGAAAGTAGGCATCTTATATTTTTGTACAGGTGATATTGTTCCTTCTACTTTGATTGTTTCAGAGAAAAATGAATATTCAGGAACAATTACTGCAGTTGAGCAAGGAGAACAAATAGCTGCTGTAGATTCTGATACAGCGTTGTGGCACAATAGACTTGGGCACATGAGTGAGAAAGGTATGAAAGTACTTCATTCAAGGAAAGTTTTGCCAGGTCTAAAATGTGTGAATATGGATTTCTGTGAAAGTTGTGTGTATGGAAAACAAAAGAGAGTGAGTTTTGTAAAGACAGGGAAGGAAAACAAAAAGGAGAAATTAGAGCTTGTGCATACAGATGTATGGGGACCAGCCCAGGTATCTTCCCTTGGTGGCTCTCATTATTATGTTACAATTATTGATGATGCAACTAGAAAAGTATGGGTTTATTTCCTTAGACAGAAATTTGATGTATTTCAAACTTTTAAGAACTGGAAATGCTTGGTTGAAAATGAGACTGGTAAGAAATTAAAATGTCTTAGATCTAATAATGGTGGTGAGTATTGCAGTCATGAATTTGAAGATTATTGCTCCACTAATGGTATTCGTAGACAAAAAACTGTTCCAAGGACTCCACAGGAAAATGGAGTGGCTGAACGCATGAACAGGACTATAATGGAGCGTGCAAGGAGCATGAGGTTGCATGCTGGGTTGCCCTTACACATGTGGGCGGAGGCTATCAATACTGTAGTATATTTGATTAATAGAGGTCCCTCTACTCCTTTGGGCTGTGGTATTCCAGAGGAAGCATGGACTGGTAAGAAGGTGAGTTATTCTTTTCTCAAGACCTTCGGTTGTGAAGCTTTTGCTCATATAGACTCTGAAAATAGAACCAAGCTAGAAGCTAAATCAAAGAAATGTGTCTTTTTTGGATATGGCATTAATGAATTTGGTTATAGGCTTTGGGATTTTGAAAATCTTAAAATTATTAGAAGTCGGGATGTCATATTCAATGAGAAAGTGTTGTACAAAGATCTGTTGCAGCAACATGAGAAGAAAGAAGATGACTATGTAGTGCTAGATGATACTCCAAAAGCTGATGTTCCAGCCATTCCTCATTATGTGCAACAACTGCAACAACAAATACCACACACACCAGTGAATGTTAGACGGTCAACAAGACAAATTAGACCTCCACAAAGGTTTTCTCCCTCTTTGTATTCTATTTTACTTACTGATGCTGGTGAACCTGAAAGTTATGATGAAGCTATGCAGGTGGATACTAAGATTCAGTGGGAGTCTGCAATGAAAGATGAAACAGACTCTTTGCTGAAAAATAAGACATGGGATTTGTGCAAGTTGCCTGTAGGTAAAAAGTCTTTACAAAATAAATGGGTTTACAGGTTGAAAGAAGAGGAAGGAGGTAAGAAAAGATTTAAGGCCAGGTTAGTTGTAAAAGGATTTGTACAGAAAAAGGGAATTGATTTTGATGAGATATTTTCTCCTGTTGTTAAAATGACTTCTATTCGTACTGTTTTAAGTCTTGTGGCTACTGAAGATTTGCATTTAGAGCAGTTGGATGTTAAAACAGCCTTTCTTCATGGTGATTTGGATGAAGAAATATATATGGCTCAGCCACAGGGTTTTGAGGTCAAAGGTAAGGAGAACTTAGTGTGCAAATTGAAGAAAAGTTTATATGGCTTGAAGCAAGCACCTCGGCAATGGTATCTGAAATTTGACAGTTTTATGCATGAGCATGGATATAATAGGTGTCATTCAGATTACTGTGTTTATTTTAAGAGGTTGGATGATGATAGCTACATTATTTTATGTTTATATGTTGATGATATGCTTGTAGCTGGGTCTAACATGGATCATATTAAGGGGCTGAAACACCAATTAGCACATGCATTTGCTATGAAGGATTTGGGGGCAGCAAAACAAATCCTTGGTATGAAGATTTACAGAGATAGGAAGAACAGAACATTGACACTATCTCAAGCTGATTATGTTGAGAAGGTGTTGCAACGTTTCTCTATGGAGAATGCTAAAGCTGTCAGCACACCTTTACCTGGTCATTTGAAATTGACTAAGGAGATGTTTCCCAAGACACAGGAAGAGGAGGATAAGATGTCCAAGGTACCCTATGCTTCAGCTATAGGAAGTTTGATGTATGATATGGTATGCACTAGGCCAGATATTGCACATGTAGTGGGAGTCATTAGCAGGTATATGAGTCATCCAGGATTTGAGCATTGGAATGCTATCAAGTGGATTCTCAGATATTTGAGAGGAACATCCAATAAGTGTTTACACTTTGGGGGCTCTACTACTGATTTACAAGGCTATGTTGACTCAGATTTGGCTGGGGATATTGATACCAAGTGGAGTACTACAGGTTATGTCTTTACTGTTGGTGGGGCAGCTGTGAGCTGGGTTTCTAGGTTACAAA
Source organism: Cupressus sempervirens (assembly GCA_028749045.1). Lineage (NCBI taxonomy): Eukaryota > Viridiplantae > Streptophyta > Pinopsida > Cupressales > Cupressaceae > Cupressus > Cupressus sempervirens. Next base: position 783,043,319 of record CM053792.1, read on the forward strand.
AGATTAATGCTCTCTCCACTATAGAGGCAGAGTATGTTGCTACTACAGAGGCAGCCAAGGAGATGATATGGCTTCAATTCTTCTTGGAAGAATTGGGACATGCTCAGAAGGATAATTATTTGTTCACAGATAGTTAGAGTGCCATTCATCTTGCTAAGAATTCAGCTCTGCATTCTAAGACCAAACACATACAATTGCGGTACCATTTCATTCGGTCAATTTTGGAGGATGGACAGTTAAAGCTGGAGAAGATACATACCAATGACAATCTAGTAGATATGTTGACAAAGGTTGTAACAAGGGAGAAGTTGAACTCCTCTTCAGCTTTGGTTGGTCTTTTAGACTGAACATGAATAAAAGAACAGTAGAGTCCAGGATGGTTTGATCCAGTGGGAGCCCCATGTGGTAGTGGTATTACTACAAGATCAATCTCCAAGTGGGAGATTGTTGTTTAGTGTGGAGCCTAATCAGTCCCCAAGTGGGAGATTTTTAGATTGTGGTGACTGATCAGGAAAGTATTGTACATACTTCATAAATAGTGGGGTTCGGGGCATCGGCTCGAAGAAAAAAAAATTTGGGCAGTAGCCGACATGGTAACCAACATATTATGGCCAACATATGGCCGACATTTTATAACCCTAAAGTAGTTTAATACTTGTATAAAAGGGCTTAGGGTTGGGTATTTTTCATAATGTTGTGATACGAAATTGGTTCTTGCGGCGGTATTGAGCTGTAAGGGATTACAGATTGTAATCAGGTTGTAATCACTGGATTGTAATAAGATCGGACTTGTTGTTTGGTGGACGTAGCCCAGGGATTGGGTGAACCACGTTAAATCTTGGTGCCTTGTGTTCATTTCTGTGTGTTCTATTATTTTTTTTTATTGGTTATATTTGCATGTAGTTTTTTATTTATGTCTGTGGTTTATCCTAACATGTGGCAACTGATAATTTTGAGTACTGTACACTCTACCCCAACAGTAAAAAAATTTAGGGTTCTTATTTTCTTGGAGAATGGTAAAACCCTAATATGGTTACCTTTAGGAGTAGCCCTAAAAGTGAAGCGCATGTTATAAGCATTTATAGGGTTGCGAAGAGGAGGGATGTGAAAAAGTGTATTGTTGGTACTGTGAGTTGCTACTGGAGTCTTCTGTTGTTGCTATTGAACTTGCATTGCAAGTGTATTGTAACCTTGTGTTGAAGATAATACATTGTGTAGGTTCTAGAGGGGTGGGGTTGTTTTACCAAAAGGTTTTTCCCCACCGAAAAATCTTTGTGTTATGTATTTCTTTCTTTTTATATTTTCTATATGCTTGCTTGGCTGAAATATTGTTGTTTACATGATATTGAATCTGTAAGTGTAAAAGATTTTAATAGGATTTTCACCATACTTCTCTTAAGAGATTAATGTAGGAAGCTATTTCTGCACCTGAGTTTCCTTACAAGTGGTATCAGAGCCTAATTAACTTTTGATCCTAGTTGTTGGGTAGGGTTTTTTGAGCTAATCTCAAGTTGAGTGGGAGTCTTGTGTAGAGCATCCTAAATCTTATTTGCAGATTGAGATGGTGAGTTCATTATATGGAAGAATGGAGGTGGAGAAATTTAATGGCACTAATTTCAAGTTGTGGAAACTCAAGATGGAAGACATGTTGGAAGATTGTGACCTATGGGAAGTGACTTCAAATTCTATGAGACTAGCAATTGTAGCTCAAGTAGATTGGGATATCAAAGACTATAAAGCTAAGGGTCTCATAAGAGTCTATTTAATCAATGCAGTCCTTCTGAATGTTCTAGATGAGAAAACCACATATAGTTTGTGGGAAAGAATTGGAGTCATGTATCAGGCCAAATCTTTGGTGAACAAGTTGTTCCTGAGGAAGAAGTTGTACTCTCTGTGAATTGAGGAAGGTGGATCCTTAACGAATCATTTAAATGCATTTAATCTGTCGATTGCATAGTTGACATCAACTAGTGTCAAGTTAGAGGAGGAGAATCATTGCTACACACTTTTGTGTTCTTTACCAAATTCATGGGACCATCATGTGATGGTTCTTAGAAGCATATTAGTCACCTTCAAAATGGATGATGCGGTGTCTTCATTGCTATTAGAGGAGATGCAGAGAAATGCTTCTGTTTCAAAAAAAGAAGCCCTTGTTGTTCGTGGGAGATCCACAGAAAGAGGAAAGAAAAATGACAATAAGGGTAGATCCAAATCCCATGAGAAGTCAAAGACTTCCAATAAGTCCAAGGCAAAATGTTGGAACTATGATAAACCTAGGCACTTCCATAAAGATTGCAAAGAGTCGAAGAAGAAGAAGAAAGGTTCAGATTTAGCTTTAGAAAGATCTCAAGAAGATGTTGATGCATTCATCATAGCTTTGGCAGCCCATGCATCTGATGATGTGTGGTTGGTTGACTTGGGTGCATCTTTTCACATGACCTCTCATCGAAATTGGTTCTCAAAATATGAACAGTTCGATGGTGGAAAGGTGTACTTGGGTGATGATTCTCACCTAAAGATAGTTGGACACAGAAGGGTCACTATCAAATTTCTTGATGGATGAGTAAAGGGAATCAATGGAGTTATGCACATTCCAGGTTTGGCACGAAACCTATTATCTGTAAGTATGCTGAATGATGTAGGTGTGCAAGTTGTTTTTACGAAAGAAGGATGCAAGATGATGAGAGGATCGATAGTGCTTGCAAGGGGTACTAGGAGAGGTACCTTATTTTAGCTAGATGCATGTATTCCTCTATGTAATAGTTCTTCATCCTCACCATCTGAATGAGCAGTGAAGAATTTTGTGGTTATTGGTTTTGATGGCAATGCAAAAACTTTACAAGGTAAGCTTCCTACATAAATGACAATGTTGTGGCATATGAGATTTGGTCACATTGGTGAAAAGGGTCTTAGAACCCTGAAAAATAAAAATCTTGTTGACGGGTTAAATGATTGCAATCTTGAGTTTGACTTCTGTGAACACTGTGTCTATGGTAAAAAAAATCATGTTGAGTTTTACTCTAGTTCTCACAAATCTTCTGATGTTTTGGATCTTATTCATTCTGATGTATTTGGTCCTGTAAAAGTTCCTTCAATCTCCAAGTCTGTAAATTTTGTATCTTTCATAGATGATTACAATAGAAGGACATAGATCTATTTCCTTAAAAGTAAGAAACAAGTCTTTAGTCAATTCAAGGAATTTAAAGCCCTTGTAGAGAATCAAACTAGTAAGAAGATTAAGTGTGTGAGAACTAACAATGGTGGTGAGTTTTGCTTAGCAGAGTTTGAACAATTCTATAAAGAACAAGGTATCGAGAGGCATAAGACAACTCCTTATACCCCACAGAAAAATGGAGTTATAGAGAGAATGAACAAGAAACTAATGGAGAAGGATAGGAGTATGCTTAGTGGAGCTGGTTTAGAACAAAGGTTTTGGGCTGAAGCTGTGGCCACTGCTTGCTATCAACCCTTGTTGGTAAGACACCCATGGAGGTGTGGTCTAGTAAGAAGCCTTCAATTAGACATCTTCATTTTTTTGGTTGTGAAGCTTATGCACATGTTCCAAAGGAGAAAAGATCTAAGTTGGAAAACAAAGTTGTTAAATGTATTTTCATCAGGTACAGTGCTAGTGTGAAAGGATACAAGCTTTGGGATCTTGTGACTAGTAAGGTGTTGTATAGTAGAAATGTTATTTTTAGAGAGCTAACATCTTCTCCTATTGTGCTACAACCAGATGAAAAAGAAAAGGAAAAAGATGTTGTTCAGTTGCCTCCTACCCCTGAGAAAACTGAACAAAGAGACCATGTTGGGTCTAATGATGAGGAGAGCTCTAGCAACTCTAATAGTTCAAAAGAAGAGGAAGAACAACCTTAATTGTAGCCCTTGAGGAGATCCACAAGAGAAAGAAAGCAACCATAAAGGTTTGGTTATTCTATATTAGATTCCAGTTGTACTTTTTCTTTGATTACTAACATTGATGAGCCTAGATCTATGAAAGAGGCTTTGGGCATGGAAGATGCATTTTCCTGGATTGAGGCTATGGATGCTGAGATGGCTTCATTAGAGAAAAACAAAACTTGGGACCTTATACCTTTTCCTAAAGGGAGAAAATTTTTTGGTTGTAAATGGGTGTTCAAGATGAAATTATGTGCAGATGGTAGTGTTGAAAGGTACAAAGCTAGATTGGTTGCAAAGGGGTATACACAGGTAGAGGGAATAGATTATGGTGAAATATTATCTCCTGTTGCAAAGTTGACATCTATTAGATTTTTTTTATCTCTTGCTGCATCATATGATTTAGAGATAGAATAGATGGATGTGAAGATAGCTTTCCTTCATGGTGATTTGGAGGAAGAGATTTATATGTCACAGCCTGAGCACTACATTGTTAAAGGTAAAGAATCCTTAGTTTGCATATTAAAGAAATCTCTATATGGTTTGAAGCAATCTCCTAGGATGTGGTACCTTAAGTTTGATGCCTTTGTGTTGTCAATTAGATTTGTAAGATCAAAATTAGATCATTGTGTTTATTTCAGAGTTGAAAATGATCGCCTTCTTACTGTTGCATTATATGTTGATGATATGTTGCTATTTGGGAAGGGTAAGGGTATGGTTTTTGATTTTAAATCTCAGTTGTCAGCACAATTTGAGATGAAAGATATTGGGGCAGCTAGGTACATCTTGGGTATGGAAATTAGTAGAGACAGGTTTAACAAAAAACTTTGGTTGAGTCAAAGTAAGTATGTGAAGTCTGTGTTGGACAGGTTTAGCATGGCAGATTGTAGACCACTATGTGTTCCTATTCTTGTGGGAACAAAGTTATCTATAGATGATTGTCCAAAATCTCCTAGTGAGATGGAGGACATGAGTAGAGTACCTAATGCTAGTGCAGTTGGTAGTCTTATGTATGCTATGGTCTATACTAGACCAGACATTGCCCAAGCAGTGGGAGTCCTGAGTCGGTTTATGGCTAATCCTAGATGGGTACATTGGGATGTAGTTAAGTGAATATTCAGATATTTGACGGGTACATCAGATTACTCCATATATTATCATGGTAACTCTTTTGGATCTTTGCATTCAATTTGTATTCATGGGTTTGTGGATTTAGATTGGGTAGGTGATATTAACCACAAGAGATCCACCAGTGCTTATGTGTTCACTATGTTTGGTGGTGCCATTAGTTGGATGAGTAAGTGACAACCTATGATTGCTTTTTCCACTATAGAAGTTGAGTACATGGCTGCTACTCATGCTTGTAAGGAAGCCATTTGGCTTAAGAGATTGTGTTCTAATGTTGGTGTTGATGCAGAACAGATTACTATTTGGTGTGACAGTCAGAGTTCTATTTGCCTTGTGAAGAATCCAACTTTCCATGCCAGAACGAAGCACATTGATGTGCAATTTCACTTTGTGAGAGATATGGTGGAAGATGGAAAGGTAAATTTTGAGAAGGTAGATACTGTGAAGAATTTTGCAGATGCATTAACGAAACCAGTGGGAACTAAGAAGTTCAGATGGTGTTCAAAGTCTATGGGCCTTTTGGCCTATAGCGATCAGTTCCTATTATGTTCCTATTGCTCTTAAAAGGTGTTCAAAACGTGGGAGAATGTTAGTAATAAGGTGTCTCAACCTTGGATAATTCCTATTCTTTTTTTTTTTTTTGTAAAATGTATTTCTTGCAAATAATGTTGATGTGTCGGCATCTTGAATTGTGTATAAGGAGATCTTCACTAAAATGGTTATGATGGATTCCTATGACACGTAAGAGCTATGTTAGGAAGATTCAATGATAGGTGAAGACATGTTGCAACTGATAATTTTGAGTAATGTACACTCTACCCCAATAGTGGGGTTCAAGGCATCAGCCCGAAAAAAATTTTAGGGTTCTTATTTTCTCAGAGAATGGTAAAACCCTAATACAGTTACCTTTGGGAGTAGCCCTAAAAGTGAAGTGCATGTTATAAGCATTTTTAGGGTTGCAAAGAGGAGGGATGTAAAAAAGTGTATTGTTGGTACTGTGAGTTGCTACTAGAGTCTTCTGTTTTCGCTATTGAACTTGCATTGCAAGTGTATTGTAACCTTGTGTTGAAGGTAATACATTGTGCAGGTTTTGGAGGGGTGGGGTTGTTTTACCGAAATGTTTTTCCCCACCAGAAAATCTTTGTGTTATGTGTTTCTTTCTCTATCTATTTTCTTTATGCTTGCTTGGCTGAAATATTGTTGTTTACATGATATTGAATCTGTAAGTGTAAAAGATTTTAATAGGATTTGCACCATACTTCTCTTAAGAGATTAATGTAGGAAGTTGTTTCTGCACCTGAGTTTCCTTACAAAGGAAGAGAGTCATAGTCACCTACTAGTCAGGACCTACATGATGCACCACTTCCTACCATTTCCTGTTTGGCTTAGAATATTGTGTTTGTACATGCATGGATTTTATGCAACTTGCAGGTACCAGGTATTGACTTCCCTGAATTGCCATGATGAGCGTACCCTATCGCATTATCTCAATGGTAAGAGAGGGGAGATAAATTCTTTAGTCCAAATCCTAAAGCTTAAGCCATTTGTCCTAAAAAATTAGGACAAGTATCTAAGCTATCTACCTTTCGAATGCGTTGAATGACATTAATTCGTGATTATAACCCTTTAGTTTGATTTTGTATGTGATTTTCTATGATGGGTTTTAGTATTTTGTTTTATGAGTTTTTGGTGAATTTTCTATTAATTAAGTCTAATTAAAAGATTAAATTAATGATTTAATTTAATAAAAAATAGTTAAGATATTTTAATATTTATTTATATTTAATTAATTGGGAAATTAATTAAATTTAAAGATACAAGTTATAAGTTTAATTTTAGAACATGATAATATTTATTTAATTTAATAATAATGTATTTAGAGTTCATTTTTAAATAAATGATAAATACTATTATTATTTAAGTTAATAAATATTTTATCAATTAAACGTTAAAAGATATCATGAAGTGGAAAAAGAAATTAATTTATTAAAAGTTTTTAGATTGCATGATGTATGCATGAAATTAAATTCTAATTAATTAATTGAAAAGTGAAGTGACGTAAATAGTAAATAAAGTTAATTTATAATGCAAGTAATGTGCATGGAATAATTAAACCTATATTGAATATGACTTTGCAAGTTTATATATATATATATATATATATATATATATAATAAATAAATTGAAGGGGAGGGTCTTACCCCACCTCCCCTTTTTCTTTTTCCCCACAACTGATGGCATGGTGGGCACTACTATGATTAGTAGTGTACCAGCTACCATAACAGGTACCTGCCATGAATAGCAGCATACCTAGTATCATGGTAGAGTAGCTTCCATAGACAACAGTCCCATTAAATTAGAAGCAAAATTGCTATTTGTTTTTAATTTTTATTTTATTAAAATTTTACAATATGTTTAATAAAATTAACATTTATTAATAGTTTTTAATTAATACTTATTAAGTATAAAATATAAAATATAAATAAAATATTAAAAATTATTAAATGAATTTTAATATAGTTATTATTTTATATTTATTAATTAATTAAATTAAATTTATTTTTTATTAAAGTTTGAGTAGGTGAAAATTTCGCTAATGTATTCTTTCAAAAGATTACTAATATTATTATTAATGATATTGGTTGTTTTTATTTAAAGAAAAACAATGGTTATTATTTTTTTAAATAAATAATTATTTTTAGATAATTGGGAATATTGGCTTGAAATCAATTTAAGGAAGTTGGACTTTTGATGTTTCAAAAATGGGTTAAACTATAGGGTAAATGGAGAATCTTTTTACTTGATACATACACTAAAAACAAAAAAATGGAAACTTTATATTTAACTCAACCATGTGATTTCAAAATAAACCAAAACATGAAACTTACACTTTGTATCTGTATGTTATCTATGTTTGGGGTTTGGGGTTGACTAGATTGTTGACCAGTTCAAGGATGTTTACCAGAGGCTTGAGGGATTATGTGTTTGTGATGTCATGCTGATGTTTTGATCTCGATCTTTAAACCCAACCATGGTAATGTGTCTAGTATGCTCTATGATGTGTGTTGATCTATGGATTGTTGTTCATTTCTAGTGTTCTTGTGTGATGCTAAGGTGAATGTATGACCTTCTTGACTTAACCATTTTTAGTCTTTGATTAGTTATATTTGGGTTGTTTTCTAGTTGCATTGATAGGACTGAAGTGTTTGATTTATTTTGGTAATTTCATGCTATGACATAATTGACTTAACCATTTTGAGTCTACAATTAGTATCATTTTTGGGATGCTTTCCAATTGCTCATAGAGAACTAATGTGATTATCGTGATTTATCTTTTGATGCTTTCCAGTCACTTGTATAGGACTGAGGTGATTTTATTACGATTCTTTGATTTTTTATTTTATGATCCTAGGGTAGGTTATCTACTTGTAATGTCGGGAAGTGGCTTGCAATGGGGGCCAGGGCCCTAAGTGGTTCCTAGGGTAACCCATTGTAAGTTGTTTAATAAGTGAAAAAATTACATTAAATGGGGATAAAATAAACCTAATAAGAGTCTTTTTATTTTCTCATCCATGCCTCAAGTGCTAGTACAAACTAGGATGGGAGTAGAGAGAACACATGGTTGTGACCTTGCATTCGCAGTATGCCTTGTCACTATGAGAGGATACTAGTGGCCACATAGGGATCATTAGGGGGTTGGGGTCTTGAGAGATTCCCAAGGTAACTCTAGTGTGATTCATGTGATGACACTTTCCCACTTACATAGTAGGTTTCCTATGTGTCTTTGTGTGCCTCTAGGTTTAGATGTCGATTTATCTTAGAACCTTTGAGTTAGATTTCTTTTAGGATTTCTTAGACTTAGAGTGTACTTTTGATATTTGATTTGATATCCTATTTGGGACTTGAGACTATCTCCTCGGCATGGTGGGAGTGGGTTATTTAGGTTCCACATGGTTGGGTGGTAGTGTCTTTTAATATTACCATTGAGATCTGTCTGTAATCACCATAGCTAGAGTTTATTGTCTTCATTTCCTTTCATACTATCTTTGTATCATTTTTATGGATGGTTATATGTTATAATGAATGTTTATATCTTTAATGATGGATGGTTATATCATGTATGGTCGATGCTTTCATTTATTTTATTGTACTTTGTATCATGGATTCAAGGAGGATGATGCATTTCTATTTCTATAAATGTATATTATTTTAGCCTTTCATACCCTATGACATGTATAGTGGATGATTGAGCATTCCAAAATTCATTTTCCAAGAGGCATTTGGAACAAATGTATATGGTTTAAATGGACTTTGGACTTTTAATTTATTATTTCATGTGAATGTGGTATTTGTTAGACTTAGTAATAATTAAATTTAAATGTGACTTAGTGTCTTGGGATCCTTAAGGAATGTAACCTATTATGTATGCTTATACTTGATTATATGTTTTTTCTTCTGCTACTTTATGTTTGATGTGTATGTTATTCTTTCTTGTTTAAAAAAAAATGTTTGGAAAACTTAGTAAAACTTTAGGTTAATTCTTTTGGATCCCTTGGTAGGGCGTTACAGAGTTTTTGAATAAAATACTTAGATTGATCAAGTATAGGTTTACAAGGTCAATGAAGAAGTTCAAGCATAATATTAAGGAACTTAAGAGATAGTCAAGAAAATAGTATTAGCCGAATGATAGCTATGGCTAAGAAAGATGAAGAAGAAAATGTAGTTATGGCTGAGAAAAATATAGATTGAGCAAGTCACTATAAGGTGAGAGAGACAAAATAGAGGTCAAGCTACCCACTGATGACCAAGAAGAAGAACATAGTGATGACTAAGTATTAGCAAAATAATAGTTTGGGAAAGAATCAATATTTGAGGCTAACATAGTTGAATTGATGGGGAGCTTCTTCAGTTTAGAGATTTATTTCTCCTCCAAGGATGCTCCTAGCCTTCTTAGGGTTACTGTCCCAAACCCCAACCTAGAGGACTCCTTCCCAATCCCCTCTCACCAAGAAACTCACCCAAAAATTCAAGTTTCCATCCTCTCCCCTCAATTTACCAACTATACATTATTTGGCCTAGAGTGTTAAAAATTCACCATGTACAACTAAAAGGCCAAAATCAAGTTTGAACCACCCTTATGGGGTTCTTGATGCATATCCTACCATTATGCATCATTCTTTTGAGTTTCATGCACCCAGAACTCCAAATCAACATATTTAGCCTTGTAGCCCTAGGAGCCCCTATTAGCCCTCAAAAAAAGGAATAAGCTATAACACCCAAAAAATATTAACAAGGCCACTTGGTTCCTTCATCAATTTTATTCCCTATGACCTAAAATTGAATCTTTTTTAGATCTCAGGTCCCTAGGATGACTGTACAGTATGGCTTCAAAAAACCCTCATTTTAAAAGTTTTAAAGGCAGTGTTAGTGAATCTTTCACAAATTGTTCCAAAATCCACTTCCAACCTCCTCCTTTGAGTTATAAACTCTTATTATCCTCCTTCTTCATTTCCTAATCAATATTGGCATGTGTCAATCTACTAGTCTCACCAAAACTTCCATTCAAGCTTTCATTGCACCTTGCCAAACCTTCACTACTTGCCTAGGGCTTGCTTGAAAAATTAACTACTCGACTTGCATAGACCCAAAAAAATATATAGATTATGTATAGGGGATATTAATTTATTTCCAAGATCCATGGTTTTTTGACCAAGGAAGTTCAAGCGGTAGCTATTTTAGTGTTGGTAACACAAAACCAGACAATAGGAACACAAAACATAAATAATTTTCAAAATCCTATCAAATGATTTATTAAGACCAAAAAAAGCATGCAAAGATTCAAAAAATGACTCCATGATACTATTCCACCCATAATATTAAGTTATTCAATCCAACTCCTCCATTTAATCCTTCAAAACATGTTTTTTGCCACACAAAACTCTCCTTTGGAATGTGTTATCTATACAATTGAGTATCCAACCCTTGGAAATGAGTTGGAAGGTTTTTAAGTAGGCCCCCTCCTCCATATTTTCCCTTGGTTTGAGCCATAACTACCCATGTAGTTCATTCTTCAAAATTGTGTAAAAAGTTGCTATGTAATTTTGCAAAAATTGTAAAGTTGTTAATGCAACTTTTTGACAACTTTTGCAATTTTGCAAGTTGAGCCTTCAAATTTGACCAATTTGTTATTAGACCTTATAAAATGTACCCCACAACACCTAAGTTCCACTTTTTAACACATTTTCCCCTATTTTAGGCCATTTTTCCACATTTTTCCTTAATGCGCAATTCTAAGCAATTTTTGCCTATTAGGACCTAATTGACCAAACTTGACTCACATTCCAAATCCTACATATTAAATCCTCCTAAACTTAACTAGGGACTTCATTCCTATTCATTATTTCCTCAATTTTTGTTTAGACCATTTTAAAACCAAAATTGCATTAGGGTTTCACCTTTACCCCTAGGTGTTCACGCACCATAAATTTTTGGATTGGTCAATATGTGTGAAAGATGAGGATTGGTGAGTTGGTATATTTAATGCATGAATTGAGTTTTTTGAGAAATAAAAAGTAAGGATTCAAGGAGAATTTTTAGGAAAGGAAAATAAGTACTAAATGATTGACAAATTCAATGAATCTAATCAAACCCTAAGATTTGAGGAAAAAGATCTAAGATACCTATTCAAGGAGGCACAAGATATTTTTTTAATAGTTGGTTCATTGTTGATTGGAATTTTTTTGAAGGAATTCTAAAGAACATAATAGTAGAAGCAAAGTAAGATGATTGGTTAAGTGTGATTTATTGAATGGTTGTCAAACATATTAGAGTTGGAGAATATGTTGAAGTCTATTCAATGAACCAATAAATGAGTTGAGTGGAGATCTAAATTTGCAAAGGGAGTTATATCTTAATAGATCAAACCTAGTTGTTACTTTCTAACCATTGTGGCAACAAAATCCTCTAATAAAAGTTGACCTAAGATTCATCTATAAATCCTTTAAAAAAGGTGACATTTTAATGAAATGATCCTAAGCCCTCTAACCTGGTCACTACTAATAAGATGATTGAATCCTTTAATTGGGTCACAACTAATAGTATATTTTTTAACCTTTAATAGGGTTGTCTCTTACCCAAGCTTAATTAAAAAGAGTGAAAAGTAGTAGCATTTTACTTGGTGGTTTTTCCTAAATTGGGGTTTGATGTTAAATCTTGGTGGCATACATGTGTGAATTTTGTTTTCATGATGCATGTTATTCACTATTGTTTATTTCTATTAGTATGCATATATTGAAGAGAGAACTAGTTATGAATGAGTAACTTAAGTTGCTAATGAGTTGTATTTTGGCCTAGTGGGTTTATGAGTTTTTTTAAGTTGGTCGAGGTTGTAAAAATTTTAATTGGTACATCTAGACCTGAGGATAACTTATTCAACACCACCACCCCCCCCCCCCCCCCCGCTCCCCCTCCTTAGTTATTCTAATCACTCTAACAATTGGTATAAAAACTTTGGTGCTTGTAAGGAAGAATTTAAAGGACTTAATCCAAAGATCAAGATGTCTAAGAGAGAGGTACCCAAGCTAAACAAAAAGAAATTCTTAGCATGACAACGACTAATGAGATCAAAAATATCTAGAGTTGGAGGTTCTACATTATACTACCCAAATAATGAATACATTGAAGTTCCTAGACCCATGACAGTTGAGAAAATAAAGGAGAAGCGTGAGCATAATCAAATGATGATAGATCCAACATCTTCCCTAAATTATGTTGAATTTAATGATCTTGTAAAGTATTGTACCACTACAAATAAAATGTGGAATGAGGTGGCACAAATTTATGGAGGAGACAAAAATGTGTTACAGGATACAACAAAATGTTTGAGAGGCAAGTTTAATGACACGAGAATGAAAGAAGAAGATATTGTTACACAGTATTGTGGCCAAATCAAAGAGGTTGTGAATGTACTTACAGGAGCTAGAGAAGACATATTTGATGAGACTATGATAAGAAAGTCTCAACTAACCCTTGATGGATCCAAAAGAATAAAATTAAAAATAATACACTTGTGGATAGTGATAGTAAATCAAATGATCACCCTGATGAGTTAGAAGCATTATTGACAAGAAGGCTACCAAGAGGAAAAGGAAAATACAACATCAAACTTCCTATAATTTATTTCAAATATAAAAAATTTGGTTATATTTCTATGAGATGTCTATATAGAGATGAGAAGAAAGAAAAGAAAGACAACAATACTGAGGAAGGAGAGACAACAAAGACAATTGAGATAATAGAAACTATAAAGGAAAAGGTAAGAAATCTCATTACATTGATAATGAAGATTGTTCTGATAGTTATTTTGATGAAGAATCTTATGTTGTAATGAACGATGAATCTGATGAAGATGAAAAAACTTTTTTAATCCCACATATGAGTAAGAATGACATATGGGTAATTGATAGTTGTTTCTTACACCATATGATTGGTGATACAAGTAAGTTTTAAAAGCTAGAACATTATAATGGAAGTAATGTTAAGTTTGGAAATGATGCACAATGTTATGTCAAAGGTAAAGGATTAATTATATTGAATGGTAATATCTGATGTGACAATGCATATTAAGTTGATGGATTTGAATATAATCTATTGAGTGTGGCATAGTTAAACAATTTAGGCTACCAAGTTGAATTCCAAAAATCTATAATGGTATCGATGAACTAATTGGAAGTAGAAAGAAAATAATAGGTGTTTTTTCTATCTAGACATATCCAAAGATTCATGTCTTTTTTCACAATTTGAAGATGTGTGGTAATGGCATAAGTGTCTATTTCATGTAAACATTTAATTAGGTAAACACTATTAATATAAAAAAGATTAAGAGGATTACCAACATTGAGAAGCCCAGATAAAGTGATTTGCAAACAATGTCAAATGGGAAAAATGAAAAAGTATAGTTTCAAGAGAAAATCCTATTGTTTTGATGATATTTTAGAGTTGGTTCATGTTGATTTATGCAGACCTATTAGAGTGAAAAGTTACTATGGTAAGAAATACTTTATTCTTTTTGTTGATGACTTCTCTAGAATGATGACTTTGATATTTCTTATTGAAAATATTTATGCATTTCAAAAATTTAAAGGGCATTTTGCTAGAATTGAAAAGGAAATAGGTAAAAGTTTGAATTAATTGAGATAAAATAGAGGAGGTGAATTCATATTATATGAGTTCAATATATTCTCCAATGACAAAGGCATCAATAGATAAATGAGTGCACCAAGGACTCTAATATGGAATGGAATAGTTGAAAGAAGGAATACATCAATCATGGACTATGCAAGAACACTAATGATGGACAAGAATTTTTCAAAAATTATTAAAGAGAAGTTATAAGTAAAATCATTTATACATTAAAGTGAGTTCAAGTGAAGAAAGGTACAAACAAAACCCCCTTTGAACTTTGGTATGGCTATGCACATAATGTCAATATTTTTAAATTTTTTGTAAGCAAGAATTACATATTGAAAGATGCAAGGAAATGAAAAATTAATTCAAAGAATGATGAAGTTATATTCTTAGGATATTCAACTAAAAGAAAGACATACAAGTGTTTGAATTCTAACACCAAAAAAATTGTGGAAACTACAAATGTTAGAGTTGATAAATTTGCAAAAAATAATGAAGAAGAATCCAAGAAAGAACCTTAAGATATATATATATATAAAGGAGAACCAAGTACACCATTTAAACTAGATAAATAAGTACTCGAGCATTAGCAGCTAGGCACTACCAAGATTTAGCAAAAAATCTATGCCAAGCATCAACATGATGTTGACATCATGTTGTAGGAGTTGAGTCAAAAAGAGAAGAAATCAAATGGTAGAGAGAGGAAACCAAACCCTAGATAGATAATGTTTATTTAGAGTTAGAGACACTTGAGGAAGATGAAAAATATGGGCCAAGTGAACTACCACATGAATAGACAAGACTTGGCCATGTCTTAGAAAAATATGTAAGAAGGAACCATAAACCTAATCAAATCATTGGAGAGAAAGTTTTAAATGTCCCCTTTGTGATTTTGGATGATATTTAAAGTCTCTAATCAGATTTTTAAAATCAAACAACCAATATTTCAAAGATCTGCCAATTTCTCAAATAAACCCAAATCGGGTATGCCTAAAATAGTGCCAAAAACTTCACAGCTTCACAAATTATTAATAAATATGAAAGTGGACATTTTTACAGAAATTTTACTAGAATAACAGACCACAAAATTAAATTTCTAGATCTTTATAGATTTTACCAAACAGCTCCCAAACGGAGGACAAAAACAATGCTCATCGAGCTCCCGAAAATAACACCAAATAGCTCGAAAACACCACAAAAACACTAATAATCTATCAAAGAAGTTTAACCATGACCCAATACATATATTCAGCACTATTTTAACATCTAAATATCTGAAATACAATAGCAACCCAAACTAATATGAAATACTCAACCGGAAACACCAAACTCTTACAAAAAACACGCCCGAAAACCCACAAATCTACACTGTTCAGCACAAGGAAAAACTCTGCATGAGCTTGCACATGGAATGGCTTTAAAATATCATCCTTAGCCTTCCTAAAAACCTACAAACTCCCATCCTTGGGTCTCCTTCTCCATAGGTTTGGCAGCCTCTGCAGAACAGCAAAGCAATGAGCAAAAATCAAGTTTTGGAATGGGCCCAAAATGCCTCCAAATCCCTTAAAAGAGGGCATAACCCTAACTCATGTCCAAGAGGGGTTAATAAAAAATATTTTAATAATAATTTTTCATTTCTTATTCGATTGGTTTCCAAAGATTAGCTCCTTTTTCCGAAACTTCACCTTTTTGGGCCTGCCTGCCTTAGCAAAGATTATTATTTTAATTATTTGAAAAGGGGACACGAAAAGTCCTCCCCTCCCAAATATTGCTTGTCCTCAAAAAATGAAGGTTGGAATGCTCAATAATATGTGCTCCTTCCCAAGTTACATCCTCTAGTGGTAATCCTTTTCATTTGACCAAATGCTCTATGATGCTCCTATTTCTCAATCTTTTCTCTCTTGTATCCAAAATCCTTCTGGTATCAAAACTAATTTCCCTTCATCATCAAGAGGTGGTAATTCTGTAGATACTATGGTTTTCTAGCCTAGAACTTTCTTCAGGCAAGATACATGGAAAACATTATGTATTTTTCTATTTGGTGGGAGCTCCAATTCATAAGCTACCTCTCCTACCTTCTTGGTGATCTTATAAGGCCCATAGAACCTTGGCTTGACTTTTTCTGCCCCACTCTTCTTCAAGGTGCTTTGCTTATATGGCTGGCACCTAAAAAATACCAAATCTCCCACCTCAAAAGATCTTTCAATCCTTTTCCTATCAGCATACAACTTCTATTGGTTCTGTACATGTTGTAGATTATCCTTGAGGGACCTTATTATGTCTTGGCTTTGCTTGATGAAATCACCTATTGTAGGTACTCTTCTATCTGAAAGTACTAGATCAACAATGGAAAGGGCATCATAACCATAAAGAGCATGAAAATTAGGCATACCAATAGACATGTGATGAGATGTATTGTAACAATACTCCCCTAGGTGCAAGCATTTCACCCAAGCATGTTGTTGATTTGAAACATAGTTCCTCAAATATCCCTCTATCCATTTATTAACTATCTCTATTTGTCCATCCATTTGAGGGTGATAGCTAGTACTGGGAGTGATTTTAGTTCTTGTCAAATGAAAGAGCTCCTTCCAAAAAGATTTAAGGAATCTACTATCCCAGTCACTGACAATGTTTCTAAGCAAGCCATGTAATCTAAAAATTTCCTTGAAGAACAATTCGACCACTTGTGATGCCTTGAAATCAGATGTGATAGGAAAGAAATGTGCATACTTATTTAATCTATCTACCACCATATATATTCAATCCTTACCTTGAACCCTGGGCAACCCAGTGATGAAGTCCATGGAAATACTTTCCCATTTTTGTTCAGAATAGGAAGTGGCTACAACAACCCTGCAGAAAAATTTTGCTCACTCTTGCTTTGTTGGCATACCATACATTCCTTAATGTGTTTAAGGACATCTTCCTTCATACCCTTCCATGAAAATTGCTCTCAAATTTTCTTGTATGTCTTGAAGTATCCCTGATGACCAACCAAAGGTGTGTCATGAAAGGCCCTCAATATCCTCTCCTTAGTTTTTGATCCTGGCACAAAGAAGATCATGTTCTTGTAATAAATCAATTCATCAACAACCTTGTACCTATTATCATCCACTAACTTATCCAAAATCTTGGTGGAAAATGAATCTTTAGCATACTTTAAAATTATGAAGAATTTCCAATCAGTAGAGATAGATGTTAAGGAACACAGAGTGGGCTTTCTTGAGAGAGCATCAGCAACCACATTATTCTTTCCTTTCATGTATTCAATATCAAAATCATAAGCTTGCAATTTTCTTACCCATTTTTACTGACGATCATTCAAATCCCTTTGGTTCAAGAAGAATTTGAGGCTATTATGGTCTGTCTTTACAATGAATCTCCCACATACCAAATATTGTCTAAACTTATGAAGTGCATGCATGATTGCCAACATTTCCTTATCATAGATGGAGTAACCTTTCTCTGATTGATTTATTTTTCTACTCTCAAATGTTATTGGATTTCCCCTTTGAGTTAGGACAGCCCCTATGCCTTCTCCAGAAGCATCACATTCAACAACAAAAGGTAAAGAGAAATCTAGAATTGCAAGCACATGGCATGAACTCATTACCTCCTTAAGCTTATCAAATATTTTTTGTGCCTCTTCTGTCCAAAAAAAAGCTCCTTTCTCTGTCAAATCAGTCAAGGGGGCAGCAAGCTGAGAAAATCCCTTGGAAAATCTTCTATAGTAGCTACACAACCCAAAGAAACCTCTCAACTATGTAAGATTAGTGGGTGGAGGACAATCCAAAATTTCTTGGATTTTTTGTTGATCAACCTGTACTCCTTTAGAACTTATAATATGTCCCAAATATAGGATCTTTTTCAAACCAAACTCACATTTAGATAGCTTATCATAGAAGGATTGCTGCTCCAAGATTCCCAAAACAGTGTCTATGTGCTTAAGATGCTCTTCCCATATTTTACTGTAAATCAAGATATCATCAAAAAATACCCAAACAAATTTTAGAAGATACTGGTTGAATACCTTATTCATACAAGATTGGAATGTTGTAGGTGCATTAGTGAGGCCAAATGGCATAACAAGAAATTCAAAGTGCTCATAGTGACATCCGAAAGTAGTCTTTTCCACATCTTCACTCCTCATTCGGATTTGATGGTACCCTAATCTTAAGTCAATTTTTGAGAAGTATACAACACCATGTAACTCATCAATGATTTCATCTATGCATGGTATGTGATACCTATTCTTTATGGTCTTTTTTTTTAGATCCCTATAGTCTATACACATTCTCATTGTACCATCCTTTTTCTTGACAAGTACCACAGATGATGCAAATGGACTAGAGCTAGGCCTTATGAATCCCATGTCTAGGAGTTCCTTAATAGTTTTTCAATTTCTTCCTTATAACCTCTTGGATGGCGGTATGGGGTTTTTATAACTGGTATGGCACCCTATTCTAACTCTATAACATGCTTAAAACCTCTATCTGGTGTAATCCTAGAGGCAAGTCATTGAAAACTATACTATGCTTATCAAGAATATTTTGAATTTCAAAATGGAGATTACCTGGATTCTTTGGAGAGCTTGTTGGATGGATTATGACTCCTGTTGCCCATGCTACTTGTCCTCTTCGAAAAGTCCTCTCCATCCTCTTTGCAGGGACCACCTTAGGTGCTCCATTCAATAAGCCTCTCAATAAGACTTCTTTCCTATTGGAATGAAATTTAAACTCCATAGTTTGATGGTTCATGTAATATCCTCCAATAGAGTGCAACCATTGAACACCCAATACAAGATTTGTCTCCCCAATGCCAACAACATAGAAATCATCACATAACTCATAATCTCCTAAGGTCATCTTGAGTTGTTTCACCACCTGTGTGCAAGGCATAGTGAATCCATCAGCTATAGTAACATTTAATCCCTCAAAATCTTCTTCTTTAAGCCCTCTTTTCATGACAAATCCCTCATCAATAAAATTGTGAGTTACCCCACTATCAAGAAGAACTGTCAACCTTTGCCCTGCTACTACCTCTCGAATTCAAAAGGAATGGTATATTGGGACTCCTGATAATGTTGCTAAAGTGTCATCCTTGTTGATTTCCTTTTCTTTATCTTCTTCTTCCTCCTCCTTAGTGTCATGAAATTCCTCATGCTCATCTAAATCAAATTTTGAAGCAACTTCAATATAATGCACTTGACCTTTCCCCAAACATCTGTGTCTTGGAACCCATGGTTCTCTACAAGTGAAAGAAAGTTTTTTCCTTCATAATTCACTCCTAGTCTCTTCATCTACCTTCTTTTTTGCCACATTTATCACATCTTTTGGTGGTAGTGTTGGAAAAGTCTTTTTCTGAAAATTCCCCTTATGTTGCCAAAGATTTGGGGGTTTTTGATTAGTGATTGGTCTCATTGGCACACAAGTTTCAAGTTGCAAGCTTCTTTTGATAGCTTCCTATAAGGTTGAGGGTGAGAAAGCCTTAACCAAACCCTTAACAGAATCTTCCAAACCATCAAGAAAAAGATAAACAATCCTCTTTTCACTCATATCAGGTACCATAATAGCCACTTTTTGAAACTCTTCTATATACTCATTAACTGATCTGGTTTGCTTCAACTTTGACAATTCTTTAAAATTCTCTTCATCATCCTTGAGGTCAAATATATCTATCACTCTTTGACTAAAATCATCAAATGTAGTTACTTAATCATGACCTTGAGTAGTCATTCCATGATACCACCAATCATAGGTTGCATCTTCCCTGTGTAGACTTGCAAATTGAACAACATCATTCTCCTTCATGGGGTTAAGTGTGAAGAAGGTCTATAATTTTTGTAGCCATGCTCTAGCTAAAATTTTATTTGTTCCATCAAAAGTAGGTGTTGTAAACTTGCTTATTTTATTTTTGAGTTCTCTTCCACTTATGTCATGCTCCCTCCTATACTCTTTCTTGGGCATCAAAGTGTTCATCATATCCACATATTCTCTAAAAGGAACCAAACTATGAAAGTCATCATCTAAGCCATTGTAAGTAGCTCTTAATGCAATCAAGTTACCGGTAACCTCTTCCATTGATTAAGGGCTAGATTTGGCACTGGTGGCTCATCTACAGGTAGGAAAGTAGTTTTTGTTGATTTAGAGGGTGTGGGTTTCAGATTTCTTGGCTCCTCTGAAGTGCTCCCTTTCTCATTAATAGATGCAACTCCTTGCAGTTTTTATGTCAATATACGCAAAGCCTCTCTAGTTTCTGCCAAACTATCTATTGTTTGCTTCTAAGTATTTTGGATGTTTTGGAAGAATTTATTTACCATCTCATCTAGATCAGCCATACTTTTTCCTTCCTTAGATTTTATACTTTTACTTTCAACTGGAGGTTTGATCAAAATTTCTTTATTCTTTTCTTGCTGCAAATATCTCTTTTCTCTTTCACTTAGTTGCATGCAAACTTCTACAAACCCTCAGGCTGGCAAGATCATAGCTTTGATACCACTTAAATGTACCCTTTGTGATTTTGGAAGATATTTAAAGTCTCTAATCAGATTTTTAAAATCAAACAACCAATATTTCAAAGATCCACCAATTTCTCAAATAAACACAAATCGAGTATACCCGTAATAGTGCCAAAAACTTCACAGCTTCACAAATTATTAATAAATCTGAAAGTGGACATTTTTATGAAAATTTCACCAGAATAAAAACCCAAAAAATGATATTTCCAGATCTGTATAGATTTTACCAAACAGCTCCCAAACGGAGGACAAAAACAATGCTCATCGAGCTCTCGAAAATAACACCAAATAGCCCGGAAACACCACAAAAACACTAATAATATATCAAAAAATTTTAACCATGACCAAATACATATATTCAGATCTATTTTAACATCTACATATCTAAAATACAGTAGCAGCCCAAACTGATATGAAATACTCAACCGGAAACACCAAACTCTTACAAAAAACACACCCGAAAATCCACAAATCTACACTGTTCAGCACAAGGGAAAACTTTGCATGAGCTTGCACATTGAATGGCTTTAAACTCTTGTCCTTAGCCTTCATAAAAACCTAAAAACTCCCATCCTTGGGTCTTCTTCTCCACAGGTTTGGCAGCCTCTGAAGAACAACAAAGCAATGAGCAAAAATCAAGTAATGGAATGGGCCCAAAATGCCTCCAAATCCCTTAAAAGAGAGGATAACCCTAACTCATGTCCAAGAGGAGTTAATAAAACATATTTTAATAATAATTTTTTATTTATTAGTCCATTGGTTTCCAAAGATTAGCCCCTTTTTCTGAAACTTCACCTTTTTGGGCCTCCCTGCCTTAGCAAAGATTATTATTTTAATTATTTGAAAAGGGGACATGACAAATTTTTAGGAGTTATTACCAAAATAAATTCAAAGAAGGACACGTGTTTACTATGTGAGTTTAAGAATAAGTCAATTAAATATTCTTTAGAGAATGAAGATTAGATTAAAGAAATGAAGAGGGAAATTGATCAAATAAAGAAAGACAAGACATGGACATTACAACAAAGTGGGTATTCAAAAACAAGTTGAATGAGAAATGTGAAGTCACAAGGAACAAGGAAAAAATAGGTCGTAAGGGATATGCACAAGAGGAAGGATTGGACTATGGAGAGATAGTTTCCCTAGTTGTAAGGTCAGAAGGAGTAAGAACTCTGCTTGCATGTGCTACTTAAAAAGGATTCAGGGTTTATCAAATGGATGTTAAATCTGCATTTTTCAATGGAATTTTAGAAGAAATCTACAATGAATAACCTGAAGAATTTTTTGATCCTAGTAAGAAGAACATGGTATACAAACTACATAAAGAATTAAATGGTTTGAAACAAGCCCCTAAAGTGTGATATGAAAGGTTAAATACATAATTGGTGAAAATTGGTTTTGCAAAAACTAAAGATAGTAACAATATGTACATGAAAAGTGAATATGAGAGATAGATATTAATAGCTGAAATATTTGTTGATGATATCATATTTGGAGAACATGATGTGTTATGAAAATCATTTGGTGATGAGATGAAGAAAGAATTATAGGTATCAATGTTTGGAGAGTTTAAATTCTTTTTTGGTTTGTAAGTCTATCAGATGATGAGAGGTATTTACATTACACAACAAAATTATATCAAGTAGATATTGAAAACCTTTGGAATGTAAGACTAAGGACCAATTAGAACACCTATGGTCATTGGTCACAACCTTTCAAAGAATGATGATTCTATTGAAGTAAATCAAACATTGTATAGGTCAACAATTAAGAAAATTTAATATGTTGTTCATAGCAGACCTAACATTGCATTAGTTGTTGAAATTATTGCAATATTTTCAATTATAGGGAGAATCACATGAAGGTTGTAAAAAGAATATTAAGGTATCTGAAAGGAACATAAGACTATGGATTATAGTATAAGAAGAATTAAAGTTTAAGTTGAGAGTGTACACAAATGTTGATTGGGATGGAAACATTGATGACAAAAAGAGTACAAGGGGAGGAACTTTCTTTCTAGGCAGGAGATTGATTTCATTGTAAATGTTGAATATGTTCTTGTAGCAGTTAATTTTTCAAGCATTATGTGGATCATTAAATTGTTAAAAATTATGAAGGAAGATATTACTAAACCTCTAGTGATATATTGTGATAACACGAGTCCTATAAACATATCTAATAATCATGTGATACACACAAAGATAAAGCACATTATAATCAAGTATTATTATTTGAGAAAGTTAGTGAAAGAAAAAGAAGTGAGACTGAAATATGTGAACACAAAGGAGTAGATAGCTGATATATTCACTAAGGAATTACCTGAGGATGCATGTGTGTATGTAAGAGGTAAGTTAGGGGTTATTCTCCTATCTAAAGATAACTAAGAAGAGATGTAGTATTGCATCAATTGGTGTGATCAAAATATTATACAAATTGATAGGAGGGCACATTTTAGGAGTTCTTCAAAGTTATGAAAATATGATTAGTTGCATGACTAGATGAAGGTACAAGTCAAAGATCAAAGAGGGATTGATATTTTAAAATAATACAAATGGGGACAAAGAGAAGGATGATGTGTATAGATTCAATGATGTCTTTGGTATTATTGTCAAAGAGGGAGAATGTTTTATCAGGTTACCATCTAATACCTGTGGGTATAATAGAGAGATGTATGACAGTTACCATATGAGTTACAAATAAAGAGGGTTATGGTAATGAGTGCATGGATGAGAATTAGAATAAAACTAAGGATATTAATGAATATTTGTATCAAATCAAAGAGGGAGATAATAATAAAAAAATCATTAGAAAGTCTTTTTCATTTGCATGGCAACTAAAGGTGTTTCCATCAATGCAAAAGAGTGATATTGTTAGAAACTACAATTGGAATAGTTATTATGTTGTTATTGATTTCAAACCTTACTAGCAAGACATTTTCTAACAATGTAGAGTGACATATCAGCTGATTGATGAAAAGGATTTGAAATAAGAGATAAGTAGATGAACTAATGAAATTTTTGAGAAAAGAGGAGTAAGTATGATGGAATTACAGTGGGAACTTAATCAGCTGGTATTTCAAAATATAATGTGTTGTTTGACCATTATATGAAGTGAAATAGATAATTTGGTTAAAGTCTAGATGAGTAATTGAGTAAAACACTGAGCTTGACTAAGTACCAGTTTACAAGGGTAATGAAGAAATTGAACCAGAAGCTTACATAACTGAAGAGATAGGTGAGAAAATAGTATTAGCTAAGTAATAGTTATGGAAAAGAAAAATGAAGAAGAAAATGTAGGTGTGACTGAGCATAGTAAAGATCAGACAAGCTAGTGTAAATCAAGAAAGATAGAACAATAGAGGCCAAGCTACCTAGTGATGATAGAGTGGAAGAATAAAATGATGAATTAGTTTGAAAAAAATAATAGTTTGTGAAATAATCAAGATTTGAGGCCAACATAGTTGAATGTTTGGATTGGTCAAAATGTGTGAAAGATGAGGATTAATGAGCTAGCATATTTAATTCATGAATTGATTTTGTTAAGTGATAAAAGGAAAGTATTCAAGGATAATTTTATAGAAGTTTTAAGAAAGGAGAAGAAGGACTAAATAATGGATAGATTCAATGAATCTAAGAAAACCCTAAGATCTATTGTGATGTTTGAGTGGAAAATGATTTAAGCTACCTATTTACGAAGGCACAAGAGATGTGTTAACAATTGGTTCATTGTTGATTAGAAAATTTGTGAAGGACTTATGAAGAACATAATAGAAGAGGAAAAGTGAGAATATTGGTGAAGTGTAATTTCTTGAAGGGTTGTCAACTAGATCAAAGACGGAAAATATATTGAAGTCTAGTCAATGAATCAAAAAATGAGTTGAATTAAGATCTAAATTTGCAAAGTGAGTTGTATCTTAAAAGATCAAATCTATGTGTTACTTTATAACCATTGTGGTGGTATAATCATTTAATAAAGGTTGATCTAATATTCATTTGTGAATCCTTTAATCAAGGTGACATTTTAATGGAATGATCTAAATACCTCTAACCAAGCCACTCCTAACATGGTGATTAAATCCTTAAACAAGGTCACACCTAACAATGTATTGTGTAACCTTTAACAAGGTTATCCCTTAACTAAGCTCACTTTGGAAGAGTGAAAATTGATAGCATGTTATTTGGTTTCTTTTCTAAAATTGGATTTACACATTAAATCTTAGTGTCGTACATGTGCATGAATGTTATTACCATGATGCCTATAATTTATTGTTGTTTTTTTTGTTAGTACACATATACTAAACATAGAACTAGTGATGAATGAATAAGTTAAGCTTTGATGAGTTTCTTTATTGGCCAATGACTTAATGGGTTTATAATTTTTTCAAGTTGTTTGAAATTTTCAAAAACATAATTAGTACATATGGACCTAAGGACAATTTATTCCTCCCCTCTCTCAATTATTCTAATCATTCTAACAAGTATTTCCTTGAGTAGTATTAATTAGCATATTATTGATAAGAAATCAAACCATTCAACTATCTACCACTAGCTATTCTAACTATTACCCGATATGATCCTTATGGATGCCCCCCTACTACATTACCTTTAGAACATATATTCATATACTAATAAATTTTTCCTATTAAAAGATGTGGTAAGAAGTCAAAATAATATGTCAAATAGTTTGGCTTCAATAACAAACAATATAATTGATTATCATGTTGCCAATCATATTCTAACCTTTTTTCATCTTGACCAAATCAATGTCTTCATCAACCTAATAAACTATATAAGTTATGAAAATGATTACCCTATTAATTAAGCATATGGAAATATTTACATGGTGATAGATATGATCAAGTTTTGTTATTTCATGATTACCTTAATCGTCTTTTAGAATAGATTTTATTTCAAAGTTTCTTTCTATTTCAACTTGTTGGGATATAATACAATAGAATTTCTTCAAGTGAAATTTAGTTTAGTTGAATAAAGGAAGTTCTAGATGTTCACTTACATGACTGAAACAAATCAAGGCAACTAGCTTTTTACATATTGTAAGAGTTCCTTGTGTGGTAAGCCAATGAATATTAACACATCACTTCAAATGGTATTAAGTATTTAGTTTTAATCCATTTTATGGGATTAAAGAGGATACATTGATGTGAGAATTATTTAAGTATGTCTTACAATCTTGCACTAGGTGTGATGTAGGAGCATCTTGGGCTTTCTTAGTGGCTACTTTAGAGTTTATGGGAGAATGCTTGGTAGTTGCTTTGGAAATAGTACATGGTTATGCTTGATAGTTTGCTAATTCTTAGAAGTGGTTGTGTGGTTCTAAGTCAAGTCTTGGTTCTAGCTTTTCTAAGTTGTCTATATTTGGTCTCTAGTGTGAGCCAACCTTGGTATTTAATTTGGGCGTATGTATTTAATATGTGTTGCATCTGACTTGTGGCTTGCATGGGCATTTAACGTAAGAATTTATATGAGTTTATCATTGCTAGGATGACTTGTGGCTTAGTTAGGTATAAGTAAGGGGGTTTGTGGAGTCTTAAGACATTCATTCATGGGAGTGGATCATGAGTGATTCATTCAAATGAGTGAGTCAAATTCATTCAGAGGGGGTGGATCCTGAGTTCAATGAGGAGTGCCTGAAGAGCTAATTGTTAGGATAAACCACGGACGGAAATAAAAAATACATGCAAATATAACCAATAACAGAAAATAATAGAACACACAGAAATGAACACAAGGCACCAAGATTTAACGTGGTTCACCCAATCCCTGGGCTACGTCCACCAAACAGCAAGCCTGATCTTATTACAATCCAGTGATTACAACCTGATTACAATCTGTAATCTCTTACAGCTCAATACCACCGCAAGAACCAATTTCACATCATAACATAATGAAGAATACCTAACCCTAAACCCTTTTATACAAGGATTTTATTCATTTTAGGGTTACAACATGTCAACCATATGTCGGCCATAATATGTCAGCTACCATGTCGGCCACGGCCCAAAAAAAAATTTCGGGGCGATACCCCGAACCCCACTATTTATGAAGTATGTATAGTACTTTCCTAATCAGTCACCATAATCTAACACTAATTTTTCCTAAGAGTGTGGATAGAGTATCAAATGTGAGATAGATTACACTTGGATCTTAGGTGAAGTTTGAGAAGGGCTAGTAGCTGAGGCATGGGAAACAAGGATATTTCTTGGTGGGCTTGCAAGCACAAGTTTAGATCTACCTTGGAGGGTTTTACTAGATTGTGGATCTGGACTAGCTAATGTTTGGGTTGGATCTTGAGGGATCTTGCAAAATTTTTATTACAATTTCTATTATATTAATCCATAATTGAGAAGGCCTTATAGCCTAACATGTTGCATGTAAATAGTTATTTTATGAATAAAGAGTTGCATTTGGTATCAGATTGTGTATCTTGCGTTGTATTTTTGCTATGTAGTTATTTGTAGGGATCTAGATTACCTCCACTAGGGGTACCCTCGGATTCTCCTTGCATCAAGGTGATCCAAGTCTTTAATTAAGATACATCTAGTAGTGTCCAAGATACAATTCCTTTCATTCAAGACTAGGAATATAGGTGGTATTCAAGTTTATGTAATTTAATAAGAAAATTGTTGGAAAAAAAAAAACCACTTTTATTGCACATTGTGAAGCCATACCCTTGAATATTTAATAGCATATCACATCATTTCAGTAAGTGAGTATCTATGATTAATGGAACCTTCAATTTATTGCATGATCTATTATTGAAATCTCAGCATGAGAGATGACTTTATTTAGGTGAGGATTTAGTGTTTGGTGTTTCATATTGTAGTAGAATAAACTTCACATCAATAGGAAACTTAAGATCTTTGTTAATTTTTTTGTATACCCAATTTCTCAACTTGATTATCAATTTTCTTAATATGTTTAAATACTTACTAATTTTATCTTGAATGCTCTACATAGTTTGGGCACCAATAAATCTGAATTGTTTGCCACTAGCTCTCATTTCTTATTGTTCTTCATCTAATTCAATATATCCATTTCTTTTCTTCAAATTCAAAAATCTTTTCCCCTTGAAATTTAAATTTCTCCTTCTTAAATTGTGGTCTTTGAAGGCTTAGATTTTGTTATCTACTTTTAGGTCTAGGATTATCAGCCTTCATATCTTTATGTTTGGTCATTGTATAAATCTTTACTCATGGAGTATTATTTCCTTTTCTCAAGGTTTCACTTCTATTTTACCTCCCAATAGTGTCTTTCCTATCAGATGAGACAACTTCCACCTCTTCACCTCTAGTAGTACTAGAGGTACTATCATCCTTACCTATATTACTTTTTCTACCTTCTACAAAAAAAAATTTCCTTAATGAATCCATTCTTCAAAGAAACACCTCAACTTCATTTCTAATAGTTTTCTTGATTACCTATTTATCAATCATTCTACTTACTTCTCTATATTTTTTCTAATAAGTACCAAATATAGTAGTATTGAGATCCCTTGGTTGTAATAGAACATAATTAGCATAACCATTTAATTCATTACCTTCTACTTCATAGCACATAGGCATCACCCATGTTGTTCTTGGTTCTACAACTTCTATTTAACATTTATTAGTGTCTATCATGAAATAGATTGTATCTTTACTCTTTTCCAGAATGGAACATCAAATTTTCTCCCTTTAACACATCTTCAATTAAACTAGTTTGAAGTATCCCTAAAAAATAGTGGTCAATATATTTCCCATAATTTTGATGTAGTTCTTGATTCAGACTAGTGTCGTTGTACCTAATATCCATGCAATATTTCAAATCCCTAGGAGGAAGTTCTAATTTTAGAAATATTATGATTATTGGACTATTATCTTTAGTTATACTATTGTAGAACTAGCATTGGGCCATATTGGTAACTTCTTTTATAGAACACATATAGTTATGTGCTTCCATCTTTTCACACTTATATATATTCTAGGAGAAAGAGGAGCCACAAATATTTTTAACCCACTCTTTTGGATAGTTCCAATGGCTTGCACAAAAATAAAAGTTATTGCCAAAATGTGACATGTGAATAGGAAATTAAATATTGTATAAAAAATAGTTTATAAAACATCTTTTTCATTAATCTTGAATGATTTTTATCTCCACACACCAATGTATGTCCTAAATCAACATCCAAACATTAATCGTGAAATATAGCTATACCAAAAGAACGATTCTAGATGAGTTACCACATTTAGATACAATGGAACATAAAATAAATAAATTTGTACATAACATTAAATCTTGCATGCAATCAAAAAATACCACTAGAAATTATACAATATGATAAAAAATATATATCATTCAAAAATATTTTAGAGATCCATATTCGATGGGAACCAAAGATACCTCAAGATAGTCTAATATAGATCATTAATTATTTGAGAACATAAAAAATATTGGACCATCAAACTTGTCTTCAATTGTCATGCATGTGCTATCAAAAATAGCTAGAAATAAATCAAAAAATAACTCAATAAGACTAAGTAGCACTAGTATTGGATCAAAATCACAAGAGATAAACATTTCCAAATCTTCTTCATCAAATTTTATCTCAACCTTCTAGAATTATTGTATTTAGAAATTAATGTCACACCAAATATGAATGGCATCAATGGAACCTCAAATTATGAAGATGAACTTTAAAAAATAATTAGAATGATAGAGGAAACTTCTAAAAATAATTAGGAAACTAGTGTTATTTTTCTAAAATCGCAATGATCCAAAATTGTAATTGTATAAATATTAAAGCACAAATAGTCCAACATCCCAATAACATTTTCTAGAATAAAATAGAAGTTATTGAAATAATATCTTAGAATACAAAGGAATACAAGTGTATAATATGGACACAAATAGAATTCTATAGTATCAAATAAACAAATTCTAAACTAGAGAGAAAATGCTATAGCAATAATTAGGGAAGGAACTTCTAGAATATCTACGCACAATGCTAAAGTAGTTGGAACATATATAGACCAATAAGGGAAGATCCAAAAAAACTATCATCCAAACTAGAGATAATGTCAACATATATGCCACCAATTAAAAATAATATTTTCCTTTTGATACATAATTTATCACTAGTATTGCATCCTTTAACAAGTTTTCAACAACAATGACAATAAAAAGTTATATATCCAACAATAAGGTTCAAACCATCATCTCTTATTGTAATGGAATTTTTAATTCTTCTTATGTTTACTTAACCAAATTATTTTGGTCTCTTAATGAATTAGAATCACTTGTATAAGGTTGAGTTGTTGGATACACATATTTATGGTCTCCATAGGGGAATTCCAATCTTAGAGTTGGAGGATGTAGGGTTGACCATTTAGTAGTTAAAGTAATTGGTTAAGGTTGATCATATTTTTTGTATATGAGATATCATTTTTAAGAGAGTCCTTGATATTGAGAGACATTTTATTGACATGGGAATGTTGATTCCTAGTGTATATTTATGGTACTTCTAAGGATACAATGAAGATGGTTCACATTAAAAGACTGTATTGCTTGATTTTGTGTGAGTCCTAATCATGATCCAAATTGACATTTGGCATGTCAAGTAGTCATGTTTACTTATTTTGACGTAAGGAGGGATGAAGAGTTAGGGCTAGAGGCATGCCTAACTATCAAATCATCTAGATAAGTAAACACAAGGGAAGAGAACAACACATAGAACAACACCAAGGAGAGATGGAACACAAAATACTTTATTGATTCATCAGATTTACCACATACATGTCTAGCTATGAGGCATTCTGGGTTACGACCAACCAAATTTACAAATTTCTACTCTTCAAATTTTCACTGATCCTTAACTTAGACTTCCATCTCTTCTACTTCACACTCTCCCTCTAAACATGCCTAACCTAACTTAAACACCCCTATTTATACTTTTCAAAATGGCTTACAAAATACTCTAGATTATTATATAATAGAAGGTCAGCCTCAAAATGATTTGCACACATCCCAAGATAAGATATATACATTAAATTCATGATCCAAATTAATTACATAAGTTGGCTCAAACTAAGAACCAACCATAAACAAACTCAATCAAAGAAGGATCTGGACATTAGCAATCATTAGGTTTCACTTGGCACATGAAGGAACACTCAACCACCAAACCACTCGATCAATAATAGGAAACTCAACCAAAACTAAACAACTCAGACAACATTGAACAACTTGGCCAACACTAAACAACTCAACAGTAATTGGAGCTCGACAACCATTAAAACTCGGTGCTAATAGACAAAATGAAAAAAACATGAGTTGGATAACAAGGAAACCTATGATGCTCTTGCATCATAATTTCAAATGTTTCTATGGTTCAATTTAATCATTATGCTTTATTAGGATGAACCAATTGTATTTGATAACTTATTGGCCTTACAATAAAAATAGAAATCTAGATTCTCTAAATGACAATGTCAATATTATTGATTAGACATATAGATCAAAAGGTGTGCCCTTCAAAGGTTGGGTCACTTAAAATGAGAAACATGAAACACTTTGGACACATAAATGAGCTATGATATTAATTTATGTTTGTTGGTGTATGTTTTGATACATCATAGAGTTTCTTGTATTAGAGATAAGATGGGGTGCCACTCATTTTGATGCTTTTACTTTATGGCTTTTAAATATTATTTGATAGTTTTATGTATTGTATCTCATATATATTAGGTGTGTGAGATGGGACTTGTGTGTAGGATTCCAATAGAATTTGAGATATCTTTGGGTCTTGAGTTGGTGACATCCCATGAGATTATTTCTATATAGGTATATTATATTTTCTCATTGATTTCTAATTTCTAATGATCTTTTAGATTACTTTAGGAGAGGGTTTATTCTCTTGAAAGTATTTTTCCTATGTAAGTCATTGTATTTTAGTATGGGTGTTATTTATGTTTTTGATAAGGTAAACAGGTTTTAAGGGGTCCTGAAACCCATAAGTTTAACAACAAGAAAGGCTGAAAATAAGCGAAAAAATGCCCAGCCAAAACATAAGCCTTATGGCTGAAAATAAGCCCAAAGGCCCAGCCCAAAACAACTGCCCACTAAAAAGGCCAGAGAACCAACCAGAAAAACAGAGACCAGACAAAAAGCCAAAGCCAGGAGAAACAAAAACCAAAGGACGGAGACCCAACCTAGCAGACTACTTCTCCATCTCGAGCATGGTCTGGGCAGCTTCGGCGCACTCTTGTTGCTCTTCTGCCTTATGATCCTGGGCGTTTGTCAAATCCTGCTCCATAGTGTTGTCCTTGGCTTTATCCACATCCAGCCTATCTTTGTCTCTATTCTGTTTATCATCTTCCTCCATCTGGTTCCTGTCTTTGAGATTTTCCAAGAGAGAGAGGATGTTGTCGTTGATCGAAGCGAGGAGGGAGATCATTTGACTTGCCAGGTTGTGATTGTAGTTCTCAATATTTTTTACTCTCCTCTCCATCAGAGTCTCCCAGCTGTTTCGGTCACCTTGTCTTTCTGCACCTGTCTTGCTCTTGATTTTTTCCATTTGGGAAACCCTATCTCTGACATCCTCAAGCTCATGGAAAAGCCATTTAATTGATCTGAAGTTGTCGATCATGCTATTGCGGGCATTTTTCAACAGATTCATGCCCGTTTCTCTTGCATTATCAGAAATAGCCACCATAGCTGGGTCAATTAGCTCATTGAGTCTAGGCTTCTCAAGGTCGTCCACCAGGAGTTGGGGGTTCATCGCCTCTTTGTAGATTCCCATAGTGGCCGTTCTCACATTGAAGTTCTTCCAAGCCTTCCTTCTGTTATTAACTTGCACTTCCCCCTCAATCTGTCCAGAGTTGTCATTTTCCTCCAAAGGAGGCTGAGGATGTATAGGGGAGAGGGGAATGGATAGAGAATCCTTTCCCTGACTACTGGAGCACTCCATGCTCTCTCCCTCCCTCTTCTGTCTTTTTCTCAGTTTCTCCTCATCCAGCTCCTCCTTCGAAACCTTCTCAGAATCATCAGTATCCATTTCCTCCTCCACCTCAACAGAGCCAGTTTTAGCTGGGGTATGACCTCTAGGGCTCTTTCTGCTGGGTAATTTGATAGAGGGGTAATCCTTCTTATGGCTTTTAGTCTTCTTACCTGAATGCTCAAAAACCTCATCAGAGCTGATGCTCTCGACATCGTCAGAATCTGAGGAAAAACTGGAGCTGCTCTTGTCAACATCTGCCCCCTAGATAGGGTTTTTGCTAATGGTTTGAGCATGGAAATGCTCATGAATCAGAAGTAGAAGACCCTCATGCAGTGCCGGGTTGATGGTAGCTTTCTTTTTAAAACTAGAAATGGCCTTGTTCATTGAGTTAAAAAGATAATACGGGAAGGAGATCTTACTACCATGGCAAAAATGATTCAGAATCACAAAATGGTGAGTCCTAACCCTATCAAACCTGGGGTCTAGGGTTATATATTCAATGACAGCATAGAGAACATACCTCGAGAGCTTCTTTATAGTATCTGTTACAAAAAACGTCTCTTTCTTGCCCAGCTTGTTCAGCTCTTCAGTGTTTTTCACAAAATCCTTGATTACATTAGAAGACATCTTCTTGTCTCTGAAGAATTTATGCCCCTCCATCGGAATCCCCGTGACTTCAGCAACCACATCCTCAGTAATTTGAAAGTAGACCCCGTTCACCTTAACCTTACCATTATTCCACGAATTCACCATGCTGTTAGTGATCTCAGGATCCGAGCCATGAAGTTTCTTGAAGAAATTAGTAACCCCACCCTTTTCCAGCTCTCTCCAAACTTTGGCCTTGTTCTTCCACTTCTGAACTTCCCCCACCGGCTCCTTTCTGCTCCTCTCACCCGTCATGTTTACCTGATCAACTTCCACAATTCTCATGAACTCTGAATTGTGCAAGTTATTTGCATTCAAAAAAATGGTGATGTTTCTTTTATGATACCCGTGAATATACCCCTTTCTGAAAATAATGGTATCGTCCTTTCGAACGTGTCGAAAAGTCAGAGGAAACCCCTTTTGCTGGTGAAAATCACGATGCCAATAATGGCACTTACCATTTATTAAGCAATCTTTATTATCCATAATTGCATTGGATTTGAGCCGTCCTTCCCAAGATTTTATCTTGGTCGATAAGCAACTTTTCCTCCGTCAGAAAATCTTTTCCGGCATGCCAGGTCAGATTATTGGTGGCGTTAACCCCTTTATTAGCAAACTAATCAGCGACTGGGTTTGCCTCTCTGTAAACATGAGTGACGTGGACCTTATCGAACTTTGTGAGAGTGGCGCAAGTCTCAGCAATTATGTTCGCAATCATCCACGAGGGAGGGGAAATACCATTAATGGTATTAATAATATTTTTGGAGTCCCCCTCAAGCCAGAGTTTAGTAATCCCGGCTTCAAAAGCCAACTTGACCACCTTACTCGCAGCTCTTGCTTCAGCCAGATGAATAGTCTGGATTCCCAGCGGGGAAGCAAAGGCAGCTATTCCCTCCCCATAGCTATTTCTTATGATTCCACCACAACCTGAAGGGCCTGGGTTACCCTTAGAAGCCCCATCAAAGTTGGCTTTTGACCAACCATCTGGGGGGAGAAGCCAGCTAGCATCCTGCCTTTTGAGGTTCCTGTCTTTTTCTTTAGCTATCTTTCTGTACCCTTCTTCTTCTTCTTCCTCCTTCAGTACTTGGAGATTTTCCTTTATATTCTTCGAGACCTTCCTGCCAAGGATTATAGCTGGATCCTCTCGGTCTCTAAATATTCTATTATTCCTTTCCTTCCAAATTCCCCAGCAAAAATGGGGTAAAATCCAGTCCGAGTGATCCTGCCGACCAGCAATCTTACAAAGACCTTTCCACTGATGGAAAAAATCCATGAGATTATCCGGTTTGCACCAGAGGGTTTCATTATCATGTGTGATGACATTCCACACCTCCCTGGCATAGTCACATAAGATGAAAATGTGATTTCCGGTCTCAGCCTGATTCTTACACAAGGGACATCGACTGGGCATAACATGTCCTCGCTTCATGAGATTGTCATGAGTAAGGATTTTGTTCTGAAGAGCCAGCCAGTAAAAAATGTTGATCTTTGGAGTGAGACCCAGAATCCAAGCCTCCGCCCAAGGGGCCTTCTCTTTTAAGCTCCAAAGGGAATTATAGCCTGAGGCAATAGAGTATCTTCCATTGGGATTATCCCTCTAGACCAGCTCATCCCCCAAATTGATAGGAATCATGGAATTGAGCATAAGCATTATAGGAGTCAAGTCCTCAGAGATGAGGGATAGGTCACTCCATTCCTAGCCATTCCAATAATCACAAACTTTGGACCCAATTTGATCAGTACAAGCTTGCATCCATCTCTCAAAAACAGGGTTATTGATAAGTGGATCTTGGGAAAGCCATCTATCCGACCAGAACTGGATGTCCTTCCCATTTCCCAATTTCCATGATATCCTGGCCTTAGCCAGGTCCCTGGCTTTCATGATCCCATTCCAAATGTTCGATCCTTTTGGGATATTTTCATTAAAAAGGGTGAAAAGAAGAGTGGGTCTTCTAAGGTACTTGTTTACCAGGGTGTCCCTCCATTCACCGGTGCTACTGAAGATCCGCCATATTTGTTTAGCTAGGAGAGCCTTATTGAGGTGGGTGATCTTTCTAATGCCCAGACCTCCGTACCTCTTAGGGAGGCAAACCTTCTCCCAAGCAACAAGAGGGTATCTTTTCTTCCCTTCATTACCATTCCAAAGGAAGTCTCTCTGGATTTTCTCCATTCTTTCAGCTATTTTCCCCGAAATTCCAAAGAGGCTCAGGGCGTAGATTGGCAGATTTTGAAGAGAAGATTTGACTAAGAGGCATTTCCCCGCTTGACTAAGAGAGACCCCTTTCCAACCAGCCATCTTCCTATTGAATTTGTCCAAAATACCATTCCAAAAAGACTCCGGGGGTGAGGATCCCAAAGGGAGACCAAGATAGGTAGAGGGGAAAGAGCCTACCCCACAACCCAGAATCCTGGCGATTTTTCTTTGTCTAAACTCAGAGGTGTTGATGAAAAAGAGCGAGCTTTTGTTCCAATTAATCAGCTGACCCGTCCCACTGGAGTAAGTATCAAGAATCTTCTTCAGGGCTCTGGCCTCTTTGATAGAAGCTTCCCCCCCCAAGATAGTATCGTCAACAAATTGCTGATGAGTGAAGGGAACGCAATTAGAGGAGGGAAGGATCCCTTTGATACAAGCCTCACGCTTTCTACAGTCTATAATCCTTCCTAAGCATTCAGCTAAAATGATGAACAAAATGGGCGAAAGGTGGTCTCCTTGTCTGAGGCCTCTGGAAGGTTTGAAAAAATTAGAAGGGACTCCATTAACCAGAACAGCCAAGGAGGAGGTGGACACCAATTGAGAGATAATTTTGCAAACTTTATTGTCAAAGCCAAAAGTCGAGAGGACCTTCCCAAGGAGAGACCAGTCCACTCTGTCGTAAGCTTTAGAAAGATCTAGTTTGAGAAACATACCTTCCCGTTTGGATGCCTCAAGAGAGTGGATGACTTCGTGCACCATCTGGACAGAATCCAAAATTTGTCTCCCTGGAACAAAACCCGATTGATGCTGTGAGATTATCATGGGAAAGATCTTGAGCATTCTTAAAGTGAGAACTTTAGAGATGATCTTGTAGAGTGAGTTGCACAGACTAATAGGTCTAAAGTTGTCCAACGAGTCTGCCCCAGGGGATTTAGGAATGAGAACCACAAAAGTCAAGTTTAGCTCCTTGAGAATAGATTTGGTTCCAAAGAATTCCTGGACAGCCTGAACAACCTCTCCCATGATCACCAGCCAGAACCTTTGGAAGAAAAAAGTGGGAAAACCGTCCGGGCCTGGAGCCTTGTCAGCAGGCAGAGAAAAGAGAGCCTCTCTAACTTCCGAAGCATTAGGAATAGCACAGAGCTGTTTATTATGGATAGGTTGAATGAGCTGAGGGATACATTGTAACAAATCCTCCTGGTCCAAATTGGAAAGCATTGGGTCCTCAGAGAGAAGGCTAGAGAAAAAGGAAACAGCTTCTTCCGAGATGGCAGATTCTTTAGTTAACAGCTCTTGCCCCTTTCTGATACCATAGATCCTGTTACTAGCAGGGTGCTTGAGGGTGGTTAGGTGAAAAAACTTAGTGTTCCGATCTCCTTCCTTTAGCCAGGTGATCCTCGATCTTTGCCTCCAAAATTTTTCTTCCTTATTAATAATGTTATGAATTTCAGACAGGGTCTTGAGCTCCGAAACCCTGTTGGTCTCAGTGTAACCTTCCTTCTGAATGCAATCTTGGATAATAGTTAGATTATCAAATAACTCTTTCTTTTCATGGAAGATATGACCAAAATCAGACTTGTTCCAAATTTTAATCATCCTCTTCACATTGCTAAGTTTTCTGGTGACTCTGAACATGGCTGAGCCCTCCACCTCTATCCCCCACCATTTCTTGATATTATCCAGGAGGTCAGGGTGAGAGGTCCACATTTTCTCAAACCTGAAAGGATGGTATCTCCTGTGTACCAAAGGGGAAACTAAAAGAGAAATGGAAGAGTGGTCCGAACCAATTCTAGGAAGCAGAGATAGTCTGCAGCTGAAGGATTGAAGCCAGTCCAAAGATATAAGAGCTCTATCCAGCCTAACCTGAATGCAATCATGGCCTTTTCTCTTGTTTGACCAGGTAAAGGATCCGCCCTTAAGCTCTACGTCCATAAGGGCCAGATTATTTATGAAGTTAGAAAGATCCTGTTTACTTTCCCAATCCAGGGGCATACCTCCCTTTTTCTCTTTATCTTCTAGCGGTGTGTTAAAGTCTCCCATGATTATACCTTTCTTAATGTCACAATCTTGCACCATATTACCAACTTTGGTCTAGAAGTTTTTTCTATCTCTCTTATTATTGGGGGTGTAAATATTCACTAAAAACCAGGAATCATTGGTGTGCAAATGTTGAACTCTGCAGAAAAGAATGTTATCTTCATCATACTCAGCTACTATATTGAAATACTTATCATTGAAAAGTAATAGCAGTCCTCCAGACGTGCCTTCAGAGTTAGAGGCTATGCCCTTCATGCTATTGTTGAACTTAATATTTTCCATCCTTTCCTTCTTCATTTTAGTTTCCTGGATTAGAAACACATCAGGCCTTTGGTCCCTTATCATATTTCTAATAACTTCTTGCTTGTGGATTCCATTGAGTCCATGAATATTCCAAGATAAGATCTTCATGATTTAACTACTGAACATGCTTCCTGGATGGTGCGCTACGTACCATCCTTAATGTTTCTTCTGGCTTCCTCTTTCCTGATTTCATTCTTGTTTTTCCTTCCCACTAGGTTAGATTTGTGGCCAAGATCAGCCTTGGCCATGCTTCTAGTAGAAGGGGGAGATACCGGAGAAGGGTCCCTACTATTCTTCTTCTTTCTACTCCTGACTTCTGTCCAGGGATTCTCTTCTCCCTCTAGTCCTTTGTCCAGCCAAGCATCAATTCTCACCAAATCTTCCATTGTCGATGCAGAAAGCCTCTCTATGATTCTGTTTACTGTTGAAGGGGGGGGACAACACACCAGGTTAGGGTCCTGGGACATGGGTTCCCCCTCCTTTAGTTCTTCCATGGAGTTCGGGACAAAGGATAGTTTCAAGTCATCCTCCTGAGAATCCAGAGGGGGAAGAGTCATATTTTCACCTATCTCCTCAGGTTTCTTCTCAGATTCCTTCGCATTGGGGAGAGGTGTTGAATCGTCTTTCACTCCTTTCTCTTCTCCCCCTCCTACGTTTCCAGTCGCCCGAGGAAGCCCTGATTCCTCTTGGGGCGCATTAGGAGCAGTATTTGTTTTTCCTTCTGCCTCTCCATTTGCCTTGACTTGCGATGCTTTTTTCCTCCATTCTTTTTTGGGATCTAGAGAATCTTTTATCCCCCCTTGTGGACGAGCCTTTCCCACCGTACTCTTCCCTTTGAAAAGTGGGCATGATCCAGCCTTGTGGCCAGCCTTCTTATAATGGAAACAAGCAAAAGGCACACTTTCATAGTCAATCTTTTGAGATCTGTTTCCCAGACAAGATTGTAGTTCTAAAACTTGAGGCATGTCCTGGCCTTTGATGACTCCTACACAGATTCTTGCATAGTTCAATCTTTTCTTAGCTGCTGTGATAGGGTCAATGGAGAGGAGCTCTCCAAAGGTCCTGGCTATGCCATCAAAGACATCCTCATGCCAATATTCCAAAGGAAGTTCTGGAAGTCTTAACCAAACTGGAACCTGAGATTGGAAATCATTGTTCAAATCCAAGTTGGATGTCCATTTTTGCAATATTAGGTTGGATCTGCCCAAAGACCAGTTCCCAGCACATAGTATACGATAAAAATCTTTCGAGCAAGAGAACTCGAAAGACATGAAGCCTTTGGCCATAGTAGTCACTTCTACATGCCCTTTAAGGTCCCATTTTCTCCTGGTAAATGTCCTCACTACATCAATATTAGGTCTTGGCCCTACAAATTTTCCTACCAGAGTGTTCGCCATGCTTAGGATATTGTGGTCAATAATTTCCCTAGGGATTTCCAGAGCAAAAATACCTTTCTCCTTATCAGATTTGTCAATGACTTTTGGGAAAGACGATTTACCTGATGGTTTTATCCCGAATAGATTCGACCAGCATCCCCATGCCCCAGACGGCCCACTGCCCACATGGGGGGGAGGGGGAATCTTCTCACCTAGATGGGGCATCATAACCCGTGGGTCCCCATCCTTTGAGGCATCCTCATCTTTCCCCTCTGTTTCCTGCCCTGTGCTTGCTGCATGCCCTCCTGCAGACGTGCTCTCCTGTCTCCCGCCTTTCTCCAGATTCGAAACAACGTGATTCGAATTGCAGTTCCCGCCTGCTCCATCCCTCTCTCGCACCGTGCCCATCCCTCGCTATGAAGTTCGAATTGCAGTAAATTTTATGTTTTTTTAATTATGGGTGTTATTTATGTTAAGCTTGTGCTATTATTGAATATATTTGAGTTTTTTTTATAACTCTCTTCTCAAGGTTAGTATAAAAAGTTATTCCACTAACTTAACTTTGTTCCAAGTGTGATTACAAGTTAAAGGAATGTCTCAACTCTTGCACAAACTTCATCATTTTTTGGTTAGTATTTTATCCTTTGGTATAATATTTTAGGGTAAAAATAATAATGAAGGATAATATTTATAAGTGAAGAAATATTAATATTTATTATTAAAGTCAAACTTTGTGTACATGATCAATAAATATCTAATGATATATAATAAGCACAATGTGTGATTTTAAGAAATACTCAATTCCACCACCTTAAATATCTAAATATTTCAATGTAGTCTTTGAAGATACTATTTAGGATTTTTCCCTAAATTTATATGTCTAGGAAATCCCCTTTACATTCTAGATCAAGAATGACAAGTGATAACAAAGAAACCATATGCAAATAGGTAGTGGCCCATGATGGTTAGGTGGATATTATTTTTTGTTTATCTCTAGAAAATAAAGTGTAGCCTAATGAATTTATCTTCCCCTTGCATATATTAAGATGCGACCTCCCTATGAATGAATATAGAAATAGTTATCTTTTAACACCATTTCATAGAATCATGGTGCAAAAATGCATAATGTTTTTACTCATGATGGCTAGTCAAAAGGGTTTTGAAAGTTAAAACTTATATTTGAACATTAAACTTTATTTGGTAATTCCTAAATGCCTCATGATTGAATAGGGTTGACTCCATGTTACTTAGAAGTGAATATTTATATGTATAATGAAAATTTTAGAGCAGGGAATGGATTAATGGGTGTAGGTCCAAAATAGATGAAAATGGGAAAACTGGTTAATGTAAGAGGCAACATAGAGAAGAGGATAGAATCAACATAAATAGGGACCACACCATGATTGTGTTTAATATGTCATTTGTTTATGTGTTACTATATTAAATAATTTTGCCAAAATTGCATGCATATATTGATTCCATTATTGCAAGATTTTGATAATGAGAGACAATTATTTGATATTTTAACCAAAAATAGTTTTCTATATTAATCTAGCATATATGATTTATTGAATCATTTAAAAAATTAAACCA
Source organism: Cupressus sempervirens (assembly GCA_028749045.1). Taxonomy (NCBI): domain Eukaryota; kingdom Viridiplantae; phylum Streptophyta; class Pinopsida; order Cupressales; family Cupressaceae; genus Cupressus; species Cupressus sempervirens. Next base: position 783,084,189 of record CM053792.1, read on the forward strand.
AAACATTCAAACTAATTACTATTGATTGATATTAATATTTTTAATTAAAATATAACATATATAAAAAATTATGCACATTTTATCTAAAAACAAGTTACCTAGTATTGATAGCATATTGTTGCACAATTATTGATAGCCTATGGGTACAACTATTATTAATGAATGAAACATATGGCCTTTACTACATGAAAATGATGAGTCTCATACTTTATTTAATATAAATAGACTATCTTATCGACATAGTTTCTATTTATTTTTTCTTATGAAATTAGCTTTGTTAAATAAAATAAATTCATTAATAATATATGAATGCCAACCACTAATAACATGTTGGACAAGTTTAGCAAGGAACCTTGCCCGCCATTGTGGAGAAAGGTTTGGATTAGTAACCTTATTCCTAAAATCAATTTCTTGTGGTGGACGGTTCAACATGGAAAATTTTTAACATTAGACAACCTAAAAACAAGGGGCTTTTATATAACAAACCGTTATTATCTCTGCAAGGAAAAGGAGGAGAGTATTTCTCACCTATTCCTGGAATGCCAGTATGCCTTAGAGATATGGACTAGGGTCTGGGAGAGATTTGGTTTAGATTGGGTTATGAAAGACAATTTGGGACAATTTGTGGAGAATTGTAGTTATCCCTTTTATCACCCTAGATTGATTTTTCTATGGAAAATTGTTCCTCCATATGTTTGTTGGCATATATGGAAAGAAAGAAATAACAAAATATCTAAAGAGGAGAATAAACCAGTGGAGGTGGTTTTTGGAATAATGGAGAAATTGTTGACGAAAAATTTAAGGGTGGCTAAATATAAAATGCCAAAAGAAGAACTCAGTAGTCAAGAAGGACTAATTGCTAAAAAGTGGGGTTGTCATGAGGATTTTTTCCTCTTTGATAATTCAAAAATTGCTGAGGAGACAACAAACGAGATGGCAACCACCTACCCTTACACAATATAAGCTAAATTTTGATGGTGCTGCAAGAGGAGGTATAGGAGCAGTGGGAGGAGTGATGCGGGATGGGAATGCTAATGCACTGTTGGTCTATGTAAGGAAGGTGGGAAATGGAAGAAATAATCTAGCTGAGGCTATGGCACTATTTTGGGGCCTGCAGCTAACTAGTGAAGTGAAAATTAGGTAAATAACAATAGAGGGGGATTCCAAATTAATCATTGATCTAGTTAAGGGAATGTCCCAACCAGGATGGAATATTCAAACTATCATTATGGATATTAGGTAAATTTTGGAAGGGATGGAAAGTGTCTAGCTGTAGCACATTTATAGGGAGGGAAATAAGGTGGCCAACGAGGCAGCTACCATGGGATTTAAATCAAAGGCAATCACGTGCTGGAGGGATATGATAAATCTCAACGAAGACATTAAGTCATCGATAACCAAAGAAAGAGGTAGGAATATCATTTAATTATGACTATCAAATTTAAAGTCAGGGCTAAATTTGGCAATTTTGTTTCAATATTTGCTAAATTTAACAAAGGATTTTTGGAAATGAATGGAAGACGTGGCCGTACAAACAGAAAAAATGAGTGAATGAAAATTAAGAGAGATGTATTTTGACCATTATGGTAACACATTGTGGAATTCAAATTACTTCCAAATTAAAAGTACGAATGATATCATTTATCAGACTATTAGAGATTTTTGGGGTGTGAAAATTATGATTCTATACAATCACGATTCCCATAATGAAATTGCATGGGATTTTGAAACTTATCAAGCATGGGACTGTAAATTTTTGTTGCTTATTGTTAAAGGTCTCAAGGTGGATAGTGGTTATAGAGATTTCACAAAGAAGGAAGTTTAGATACGCACCACTGAAGAAGAGGAATGTGATATTGGTGGAATAGATATGGGTGGGGACTTGAACAGGCTAGAGCCCATGAAAATGAAGAACTTCAAGGATAGGATGGCCATCTATTTTCTACTAAAGGAAGGGGGTTTTCTACCCTACATGCAGTCGATGGTGGGGTATGACAAGAATTGCGCTCTACAATTTGTTAACGGGTGGAACGATCACAAAGTCACCATTAATGAAATCACCTTCCAAGTGAATGAGCAAGTGATTGCCATGGTGATTGGCCTTTCAATGAAAGGGGAAAAATGGAGAAAGGTCACTAAAATTGTTGATGAGGCCAGTATGAACAATTTCTTTGTGGAAGATGAGGAACCGATTCGATATAAAGGAAGGTTTAAAAGGGACAAGATGCTAGCCCCATGGGATGATGTGTGCCTAGTTCTCATGAGATATCTAACACTGGAGGGCAGGTTTGGTGTTTTCTACTACTACCATTTCCCTTTGTTAAATCATTTTAGGAAAAGGGATTTCATTTCTATCACATTTTTTCTTCTTTATTCTCTTGAGGATTTGGTAGCTAATGTTAGGGACAAAAGGAATAAAGGGCATAACTTTACCATAATCCATCAAGGACTAATTTTTTTCCCTCTACCAATTCCACCTAGCCCTGTGCCCCCTAGGGTGGTGGTAGTTGACAACCAGTGCCACCGCCAGAATTCACCCCCAAGCACTAGTACTGGCAAATTCATACCCCCGTCCCTCCCCTAGTCGGGATAACAAGAAAAAGAAAAAATTGGATATGGTTTTGGAACAAAAGGGAAACCAAAAGATAAAAGATGAAAAACCTATTGAGGTGGAAGAGGAGGATTCAAAGGAGGAGGCCAGGGGTAAGGCTAGGAGGAGATCCAGAAGACTAGCCCAATCCCAGGCAAGATGCAAATAGAAATCCAATAGATTAAGAGTTGAGGAGGTGGAGGAGGAAAGCTTAGAAAATAATAAAGAAGAAAGGGAGGAGGAAGACAACTCTAATTCTAAAAGAGAAGAAGGAAAGGAGGTGGAAAAAAGTGTTAACTCAAAAGATAATTATGTTGAAATGTTCAGACATAGGTGTCAGTTGGCAATGTTGCTACCATTGAGATCACCCATGTGTCCACTAGCTTCACCCTCTAGCCTATAACCTTCTGTGAAGAGAGCAGCACAGTGGACACCTCCCCCATAACTATCTCATCCCTGGCTAAGGAAAAATCTAAGTTTTCTACTAATCTTAGGATTTTGTAGGATGATATCTAGGTACAGAAAGCTAAGGAGGAAGCAAAAAAGGTGGAAATAGATATCAAGGAGAGACTGAGGAGCAAGTGGAGGTGTATGCCAATTTGGATAAGAGCATTAAAAATTTAGAGGAAGGGTTCTTTACCTTCTCTAAATTTTCCCTCAAAGTCATTCATGCCTCGACCACCACCCTCCAAATGTTGGCATAGGAAAAGGAAGATACTGGGATGGATATGGAGGACCATAAGCTCCTCTTCAAATTCCTTGGTGATGACTGGTCCCAGATTTTGCTAGCTGTGAAGGGGAAGGAGAAAAAAGAAAATTGAATTTTTTAGTTTAAAGGGATCCTCGAATCCAAGACTTTTATATTATTCTATTGTTTATAGTTTTGCTAGTATCCAGTTGTATCTAAGACTTGGGTTGGCTTGATATGCCAATAGTTTTTGTTGAACTTCCGTAGTTGTTAGATCTTTTAGACTTTTTTTAGTTTAGTTGTTCTTAGCTTTTTGCTAGTTAGTTACAGGCATAAGGATCTCTGGTTTTGTGAAGTTTTAGTTAGTTTTATGTTTGTTGTTGGTCACTGCTGGTAATGCGCTGGTTACCAGCGTTTTGTTTGTAAGGGCCGACCCCCTTATTTTTGGTTGCCTTTTATATAAAAAAACATGTGGGACAAGTGCAAAATAATACGACAGACTAACACTCGCATGGAAAATATAATACTAAATTATATAGTGCAAATAACATGTTCTTGCAACTTTCAATAATATCTAATGTAATAACATAATAATTTTCATATTTTATTAAAAAATAATAATTAAATGTAAGATTTAACAAAACTTGTATAATATCAATAGTATCTAAATTTAGCTATCCATAATCATATTAAATAAAAGTTTTGTAATATCAATAAAATGTAATTTTAAAAGACATAATACAACTATGTCTTATATATAAATGTAGTACAAACAAATACCAAAATACTGAATAAAATAAACCTTTAATAGAATCTTATACAATATGAAGATACAAATTTGAACATAGAACTATATTTAAGAATAAAATAAATATCATATAATTAATCTAAATTAATATTTTTTCATATAACTAAACTTTAGAATATTAAATGAAATAAATTATTTGATTACATCAAAGACCACCACTATGTATTTGGTATTTAATTACATCAAAGGCCATCACTATCTATTTGGTAAGTAAATGACAAATAATTACAAGAGTCTAAATTAGCTGTTTTTTCATAAGATGTTGTCGATGTGTGTGTGTTGTGGGGGGAGAAAAGAAATAAATGACAAGTGCGCGCATATCAAGCAATGCTAACAAAAATTCCGTATATGCCGTAAACTACAATTATTTGAGAAATTATCCATATTAATGATTTTCCCACTATCTATTTTATTTTTTCATGATCGTGTTTTGTCTCTATTTTCCCAGCCTTTTCACGTTGATGACTTTTCCATCAATCCAATTTGTCATCATATTCACGATTTTTGTATCGTTATGTATAGATTACATTTTACGGTGTGTAAATTTTTTCCATAAATTGTCAATTTGTTCAATTTTTGGATTGCGTGTAATCATTGACAGTCTTAATCTTCATTGTTTATTCATTAATTTATGTCTTCTCTCTCATGAATTGTGTGTACATCACCTCCATCTTTATGATTCGTTCATCAATCTGCTTCTCCTTTATATTTATGAATTCAGTGTAAATGACAAATATTATAAAGTTTAACAAAGACCCACTAACACTCTATGTAAATTCTTATGAAAATTCATATTAGAATAATAATATGTAAGTGTATCTATCAAGAATATACAAGGAAATAATTATACTATAATAGTTGTGTGTTTAATAAAGAAAGATAGTTTTATACTTGATGTGAAACGATATATGCCATATGAAGAATTAATTAACAATTACAATTAATCTAATTAAATAAAAAATATTATGTAATCTTTCATAGTGATTAGTTCAATCATAAAGATAATGCTTATTTTTGTCATAAAAATAAATTATGTCTATAAGTTTCTTGTTAATCAATTTCTTTATCATGTTTATAAGGTGTGTGTAAACTACAATTTTGATAGTGTTTGTTCTTTAACCTACTTCATAGTATTCATGACTTGCATGTAAAACATTGTAAGACATATTGATAGAGACATAATAACACTTAGATATAAAATCTAATTAAAATATTGTAGTGATATAACTAATTAAAATATTATATAGGTATAACACATATGTATAACTTGAGAATAATGATGGCTTAAAAGGAAGAGTATATGATGTAGCACACAAGCAGATCTTTACTCTAATTCATTAGTTAAGAAAGGAACTAGACAAAAACACATATTATTGAAACTCAATAAGCTTTCTATTCCTCAACAACTACCTCTGCAATCCTCAGCAAATTCTTAAATAACTCTAAAAACTAAAAAAACTAAAAAATCCTTTTAAGCATATTTTTCACATTTTTTGAGTTTTTCCATCTTGGGTATTTTTTAAATTAATCCTAAAAGTTAGATTTTTTACTAAATCCATGTTAGGATTCTTGAGTACTGAGAGGTGGGGCAAGGGTACTAACATGTATTTAATTTAAACTTCTAACATTGATCTGCTAACTTGAAATATTAACTTCCAAATAGAAAAGCATATAACTAATGCTAGCAGATAAAAGATAATAACACTAAATGACCGCACAATCATTAGCATAACACGATGATTTTGCTATCGTGTAAACCCTTGTTAGAGAGTGAAAATCATGGTGGGGATGATACCCACAAGCTCATTACCACAATAAATGAGTTGCCACATTAGGAGTCTACAAATAACTCTTTATGAGGGTTCCCCCTAATATGAGTGATTTGTACCTTGCTAAGTACAAACAGATCTACTAGGATCAACCTTGTTAAAGGATTTTAACTACACTTTTAAGAACTTGCCCAATTAATGGATTTGCAACTAGAACCTATTAGGGTTCACCCAAATCAAAGATTTAACTATAGTAAATGTTAGGGAATAACTAAATTACTATTCTAGATATGATACTCCTTGACTATCAAATCCAGTTATCTCTCTTCTCTTATGAAATTGTTTGTTTCTTTATATCTTGATCACAGTCCTCATAAACTTCATAATCTTTTCAATCCACTCTTGATAGAATCAACCTAGGATCATCTACCCACTTTAGCTTCAAGGGCTTCAACTCTCTATAAACAAGTGTTAAGGCACCTAGAAATCCCTTCTAGGGTTTTGATAATCCACTTCTCTTCCTTCTCATAAGGTGATTCTACAAAGTTAAGACTCCTTCCACTTGCTAGTTTTTTTTCCCAATGAAATCTTTAATGCACCTTAGCTCCAAACTACATGGATCAACTCACAGGAGAGTGGAGCCTTCCAAAATAACCCTCATTTTCTTGATGAGGTGTGTAGATTCCATTAAAAACTCAATATTTCCTATTGATCTCCTTATTTTGGCTTACTAGCCATGTAGCCCTTTTTAGCCCTCAATTAGATCTCTAAATTTAGTTTTTGGCTCTTAACTCTAAAAACTCTCAAGGCACCCTCCGAACCAATCCTCATTCAAGATACCCTTTTGGATACCTCACAAGATTTTCTTGGTCCTCTACTCTAACACCACCTGTACATGCCCTAACTACATAGTGAGGGTTTTACAAGGGGTTTAAGGGTTTTAAGACATGTCACTATTCTTAACTTTCACAATCTTAACAAATATGTTAGATAACTAGGAGTGAATTAGTTATAGCTAGTTACCATACATGCCTTAAAATAATTATGTAACAATTTTAACTTCATAAATATTTAAAACAATAGCTTGCTAATCACATCAAACATTTTATTTTCCAACTTATAACAACTTTACTTCAAACTGCTATCTCATTATTTCTTAATACACCAAGTATTAGAGTAATCATCTAAATTATACTAAGTTGCAACATCAAATAGTTAACATGAAATAAACTTTTCAAAATAATTTTAAAAATCACACATTTGACACAAGTATTTAACATCGAAACCCTGTAAAGGAAAAACCACATGGGATCGACAACCCAAATAATTTTACTCTTCTAAAGTGAACTATGTTAGGAACTATCCTTGTTAAAGTTTACATGCACATTTTTACTATGACCTTGTTAGAGGGTTTTCACGAAAGATCATCAAGACCTTATGTGCTAGTTGACATTTCTAAAGAGTTGCCTACTCTAAAGGACTTATAAACATTACTATTGAATGTTACCGTATAGAATTCCAAAGACTTGTTAGGTCCACTCAATTAAGATATTTTTCTACTACAATGGTAACAAAGTAATAGTCAATTGATATGTTAGGTTTGAGCACTACCTTGCTTGTTCAAATGTTCACTTCACTCTGTATCTTCCTTTTGATCTCTTTCTGTCTAATTCACATACTCACACTTTCACTTAGTGCTTCTTTTGCTTGATCTTCTCAGTTCATATTTTGTCTTCTTTATCCTCTTCAATTCACATCGACATAATAAAAAATAATCAGTAACAAAAAACAACTTGTTCATCCCTTTAAATAGATAACTAAATTTTCTTTCCAAAATCTTCCATATTTTTCCACTTAATTAAAATTGTAGAACTCATATTGATTGACATTAGTCACTACAAAAATAAATTTCTTTCTTGAACTTTTGTGCTCCATTTCAGATTGTTAAATCTTCTCCATTAGATCTTCTTTGAATTATTCCAATTGTTGAGCTCACAACTAGCTTTGTCCTATTTTGTAGACTTCTCAAACATACTTAATTTTCACCAAATGTTGGCCTCAAATTAATCTTTTACAAAAACTTTCTTCATGTTTATGCTCGATGAGCACTACAACTTTCTTGGTCAATACATCTCTTTGTTAATAGTAGACTTCAACACTTCTTCTACAAGTTGTTGGTGACAACTGTAGTAGCTCAATTAATATTGTCTTCTTAAATTCACCATGCAATCTAGTCTTGCATATACATATTTCTTGATCATGTAAATCAATCAACATTATGCTGTCAGAGTCCAACTCATTCAAGTGCCTGTTGAATACTATACACTTATCAACAGTTATCATCATCATAATTTCTTCAAATACTATTTATCAATCAAATCCTCTTCCTCAATCAAATGATATGACACTCCAATGAATTAGCATAATGTCTAACCAACTAAGGCTTGACATCAATGAAAACATAACAACTACTATGACTTTTACATATACATTAATTAACATTATTAGTTGGGGCCAACAATCTCCCCCTTTGGAATTGATGGTAGCACATAAGCATAAGATCATTAAAAAATATTACATCATAAGATCTTTTTCTCTCTAACTTTATTTAGGTTCTTGTAATAGATTCAACATTTCCATCTTGGTTTTTGATGCAATAGCATCTTAGGTCTTTGAGAAATCTTGCATCAACCAAAATTATTTCTTATTTTTTGTACTAATATGTTATTCAAAAAATAGCCATTTCTTCTTTTGGTTATAGGTTGTGTAGACTTGATATCATATTGAGAACCTATCCTAGATCCTTGTCCTAAGTGCATGTGTCTTGGTGTTTCATATTCTTGGAGTTTTATGTCATTATTTGAGATCTATATTTCCTATAATTTTCATCCAACAAGGTGCATTTTTTCCTATGGTACAGTTTCCTATGCTAATGTGGTATCTTGAATAGTTGGGATTCAACTCCTAACTTTTTTTTGGACCTATTTATAAGAGAACATGAGCCTATATTGTCATTTTCTTATGTTTTAGTCTACTCTTCCAAGACTGAACCTATAATGTAAATAAATGCCTAACTAGCTAACTTGTGGCTTGGTTGGCTATATAAGAAGCTTTGCTAGATGTAGGAGATCATGAGCTCAGAGAGTAGAAGATAGAAGATGTGATCTTGGACCTTAATTTTGTAATTATTGGTATATATGGTCGAAACCTAGAAGGCCTCACAGTAGGGCATGTTTCTTTCTTTATATGTGAAGTGAAATAATACACCTATTGAATTGTTGAATATGGCCTATTTTTCCTTGTCAATCATGGAGTAAACATTTTTTGTGCAACTCTTAGCAAGGGTAGCTTAGGATTTCCTCCTTGGGCATCTAGACCTTGTGTTAGGTGGTATCAAAGAAGATTTTTTTCTTGTGGCTTGGATCATGGAGAACCTTATTGATTTGGTTATAGAGTGGCATATTTGAAATTTGACCTATAACTTGCAGAAGGTCATGATCTTGTAGGAACTATTGTAAAGATGGTTTGTGGTAGATGAAATGCAAATAATTCTATTATGGATATGTTGAGATATATTTTAGTGATACTTGAAGTTATTGAGATAGCCTAGAGAATAGGTGTACATCATGAAGATGTTAGTGATGATGAAGGAAATTCACATAATCCTAACCCTAAACCTAAAGTTAACAAGATGAAGAAAGGAATTTGAGAGTTTTTTCTAGGGCTAATGTTAGACCTATTGTTGAAGTTTATTTCTATGATGTAAGAATTAATACAAATGTAGTATTGGATTGGATATTTAAGATGGACAAGTACTTTGAGTATAAAGGTACTCCTGATAATAAGAAGGTGAAGATAGTAGTCACAAAGTTGAAGGGTCATGCTTCACTTTGGTGGGATCATTTTCAAATTGAGAGACATAAGAGAGGAAAATAAAAGATCAAGACATGGGAAAAAATGATTGAAAAGATGATGAATAAATTTCTCCTTGCAAATTACCAAGGCAATTTGTTGAGGAAAATGCATAATTTGAGGTAAAAGGACATGAGTGTGAAGGAATATACTGAGGAATTCTACAAATTGAATATCTTATCTAGAAATGTTGATGATTAAGTTGAGAATGTGGCCAGATATCTAAATGGTTTGAGGATGTCAATTCAAGATGAGATCAGCTATGTTTATATGGACAATGTGGAAGAAGTATATTGGTATGCGTTGATGGTTGAAGTAAGATTGGCAAAGAAAAATGATCAAAGAAAAGGAGGTAGAGGTGAACGATTTAAAAGAAAAAGAGGTAGAATGTATGGAGAAGGTAGAACATTTTACAATACAGTGCAAGATAAAGTTAAGATGGAATAGAAAGAAGAACCTATTGGAAAAGATGTAATTACTCTATAGGTAGCTATACTAGTTACTCTAGGAATAATGATGGTGGAAAGAGAGAGGAAAGATCTTGGTTTAAAGGAACTTTTTTCAAGTGTGGAGAAGGAATAGGGCTTTTGAATGTACTAACTCTAGAAAGAATATTGGAGGTAGTAGCATAAACACTTTGTCTTGTGAGGAAGCTGATGAAACACCCAATGAACCTAGAAATTGTGAGAATCTATTGTTGAGAAGAATCTAAGATTTATTTTAAAAGTGGCTATTATCAAATAAGAATTAGAGAAGGAGATGAATGGAAAACTATTTTCAAGACTAATGAGGGTTTGTATGAGTCATTGGTTATGCCTTTTGGTTTAACTAATGCATTGAGTACTTTCATGATGCTAATTAGTGAAGTCCTTAAGAAATTCTTGGGTAAGTTTGTGATTGTATATCTTGATTACATTTTGATATTCAGTAAAACTAAAGAGGAACACCTTGAGCATATTAGACAAGTATTTCAAAGATTTAAGGAATAGAAATTTTTGAATAACTTGAAGAAATGTTTGTTGATAAAGGAAGACATTACATATCTTGGTTTTCTAATTTCAGCTTATGGTTTGAATATGGATCCTAAAAAGCTAAAAGATACTCTTGATTGGCATACACCTAAGAATATTGGAGAATTTAAATCATTTAATGGATTGGAAAGTTTTTATAGAATTTTTTTCAAAAATGTCAGTTCTATTTGTAATGCTATGATTGAGACTATAAGAGGGAATACAAATTATTTCAAATGGACACATCAAGAAAAAAAGAGTTTTGAAACATTGAAACAAAAGATTGTAGAATTACCTACACTTTCTTTGTTTGATTGCATTAAAGTTTTTCAGGTTAAATGCGATGCTAGTGGAAGTGCTATTGGATTTGATTGGAGTCAAGGAGGAAGACATGTAGCTTTCTTTAGTGAGAAGTTGAATGTAAGAGAAAATATTCAATTTAAGATCAATAATTCTATTCTATTGTTCAAGCATTGAAGAAATGGAGACATTATTTGATGCCTTAATATTTTGTTTTGTAAACTAACCATAAAGCTTTGGAGTATTTGGGAAGTTACAATAAGTTGAATCAAAGACACGTGAAGTGGGTTGAGTATTTGTAGAACTTTTATATTTCATTGAAGCATAAGAGTGGATGGTCAATTTTTTTTTTTGATTCTTTGAGCCGAAGAAGAAATTTTATAATAGAGATGAGAATTGAGGTACTTGATTTTGATGATTTGAAGTACTTGTATGAAACTGATCCTAATTTCGCAAAAGAGACCTTGTAAAGATCATATGTTAAGAGATAAGTGGACAGATTATTTCATTCAAGAAGACATGTTATTTAAAGGAGGTCAGTTGAACATACCTAGAGGATCTATGAGAGATAACATCATGAAGGAGAAGCATAGTGGTGGACTTACATGACACTTTGGAATTGATAAAATAGTAAAATTGGTTTCTACTAGGTACTTTTGGCCACAAATTTATAAGGGTGTGCAAAGATTGGTTAGAAGTTGCATAATTTATCAAACAACTAATGGAACTAGTCAAAATTTGGGATTGTATTCACCATTACCTCTACCTAGTAAACCTTGGGAAGATATCAGCATGGAATTTTCTCTTGGTTTTACCAAAACTCAAAGAGGTAATGATTCTATTTTTTAGTGGTTGATAGATTCTCAAAGATGGCTCATTTCATACCTTGTAAGAAGACATCTAATGTAGTACATGTGGTTGAATTATCCTTTAAGGAAGTGGTAAGATTACATGGATTTCCTAAGACTATTATTTGAGATAGAGAAACTAAGTTTGCTGGTTATTTTTGGAGGACACTTTGGAAGAAGATGAATATAGAGTTGAAATTTAGTTCTATATTTCATCCACAAATAGATGGATGAACTAAGGTTGTAAACAAAATTTTGGGTTACATTTTAAGATGTTTGGTTGGTGATAAGCTTGCTAATAGGGATTTGGTTCTAGCACAAAAGGATTTCACATATAGTAATTCTATGAATAGGAGTACAAAGAAGACACCTTTTGAGATTTTTACTACGATGAATTCCAAGGGAACTATTGAATTAAGAGATTTGAACACTAAGGTAAAGAGAAGTATTGAAGAAGATGAATTTATAGATTTCATGAAGACTTTGCATGAGGAAGTGAAAGGGAATTTGAAGAACAATAATTTGGATTTTAAAAATAGTGAAGATAAAACAAAGAGACATAAATTTTTTGAGTTTGGAGATGAGGTTATGATTCATTTGAAGAAGATTAAATTTCTAGTTGGTACCTACAACAATCTAAAAATGAGTAAATTTGGTCCTTGTAAGATTTTGAGAAACTTGTACAATGGAAATGCTTTTGAACTTGAATTACAAAAAGACATGGATATTTCACCTATATTCAATATTTTAGATATCTTTGAGTATTTTGAATCAGGTGATGAATTGAAAGAGAACCTAGATTATCTTGAAAAGAAGACATACAATATTGAGAAGATCTTGAATAGCATAATGAGAAAGAGTACTTGAGGAAAAGACTACATGGAATACCTAGTTCAATGGATAAATAATCTAGTGGAAGATAGTTCATGGATTACACAAGCCGAGTTCATTATTTATGGTTCAAGTTAGGCCATCAGAAATGTCTGTTGTGGACATTAGCTCTTAATTAATTCTAGGTATCTAATGTAGGAGCATCTAAGGTCTTTGAGAAGTATTGCATCAACCAAAATATTCCTTATTTCATGCACCAATTTATTATTTTCAAATTAGTTATTTCTTCTTTTGGTTTAAGGTTGTGTGTGATTGATATCATATTGAGGGCATGTCCTAGATCCTTGCCCTAAGTGTGTGTGTGTGTCCTGATGTTTCATATTCTTGGATTTCTATGTTGTTCTTTTTTATCTCTATTTCTTGTAGTTTTCATCCAACAAGGCACATTATTTCCTTTGGTTCAATTTCCTTTAGTATTAATTGGTATCTTGCATAGTTGGGAGTTGACTCCTATCTTGGTTTTGGACCTATTTATAAGAGAACATGAGCTTATGTTGTCCTTTTCTCAGGTTCTAGTCTGCTCTTCTAAGACTAGACCTGTAATGTAATAAATGTCTGACTATCTGACTTGTGACTTAGCTGGCTATATAAGAAGCTTGGTTAGATGCAGGAGGTCATCATCTTAGAGAGTATAAGATAGAAGATGTGAGCTTGGACTCTGATTTTGTAATTCTCATTGTATATGGTCGCAACCTGGAAGGCCTCACACCTAGCATGTTTCTTTATTTATATGTAAACTAAAATAATTACACCTATTGAATTGTTTTTCATGGTCTCTTGTTCCTTAATGATTGTTGAGTAAATCTTCCATGTGCAACTATTAACAAGGGTGGCTTGGGATTTCATCCTTGGGCATTCAGGCCTTGCATCAGTGTCCACTTTGAAAAAATTTCCCCCTTTAAGCATACATTATTTTTCTATTCAACAAAATCATTTCATATTATCTTCGCTCTTCCATACAATTATCATTTATGGATTCTTTACATTATTGGCTCTCTCCCCCTTTGACAACAATTCAAAAGGTAACCATAAGTTTCAATTTGAAACTTTTGAAACTTATAAAACCTTTTAGTAATTCCTTGTACCTTGCATGTGCATATAATATGAGTTTCATTATATTTACTTTTCACAACTTCAAGAAACAATCCCTGAAAAGTTAAATCTTGCATTAACTCTATAAAGATATATTTGTTTATCTATCAAATTGATGAAACATGCATCCTTTCTTACTGAATCTTGGATAGGGGAAGGACCCATAAATTACCTCTTATATACTCAAAAGCATCCTTAGGGAGTGGCATTGTGAATATGTTTGCAATTATCTTGTTAGACTTCACATATTCTAGCCTCACTTGCTTCTCTTGCACTTTCTCTTTAGATAATCATACTTGATAGATATATGTTTTTTTTTTGCATGCATCACATGATTCTTGGATAAGTTTATTGCACTTGTGTTATCATAATAGATAGTGACAGACTCAGTAACTTCTTCTTGTATTCTTTCCAATGATTTCTTAATATAAACAATATTTGAATAATTAATTGCACTAGAAACATACTAAGCTTCAATTATAGATTGTGATAGAACTTTTCTTTTTGCTCAGCCATGTGATCAAACTTTCTCCTAAAAAGAACTTGCTCCATCACTAGTACTTTTTTTATCATCAACATTTCCAGCCTAGTTAGCATAATTGTAAACTCCAAGTTCAAAATCACCTTCTTTTTTGTACCACAATAGATATTCTTTTTTTCCTTTTAGATATTTGAATATCCTTTTAAAGAGAATCATATGTGTTTCCTTTGGATTAGAGGAAAACCTTACAATAATACCAAATGTATGTGCAATATCAGATCTACCATGCACAACATACTATGATTTCCCAATCATTGATTTGTATTGTGTCTCATCTACTTTTGTAGTAGTATCATCCTCACATAACTTACATCTAGTCTATAGTGCCTCTTATGTTTGCAATATAGAACTTCTTGTATTTTGATTCAAGAGATACTTGATACTCTTGTTATTATTTTTTCTTTTGAGATGACCCAAGGGTTAGATCTTATACTTTTATTTTAGTATCATAGATTCTATACTGCTATGTTGTTTAGTTTATCATATTTTCACATTGATGCCATTTTGAGATGATAGTAGGTCTATGGTGATATCTAGTTATCTAGTATTTGGACATATCTCTAATTTTTTTATGTGGTGGATTTTATGCTATGGATATTTACTTCATTCTTGTGTCATTATGCTTTGCGCTAATATGAGTGGTGTAAATGGATAATTTTAGTATAACTAAATAAATGGTTAAATTAGTTATTTAATGCATTTATTGCTTTGGCTATGTTATTATATGCAATTTCACTTGATTGTGTGTTTTAGTGTGCAGGATTTATATCCCTAGTAGTGGCACATAGAGTTAGTGATTCAGCTATTCATATTTCACCAATGTCATCCCCATATCATCGACATATCCTTATTTTAATTGTTTAATTGAACCTTTCATTGATTAATAAATCCAAAATCATTTGCATTATGTGATTAGACCAATGAGTATATCGTGCATTTAGCAGTTTGCATTATTGCAAAAGTTGTTAAGGGATTTTTTGTGATATTGGATTTTTGGGCTTTAAATTATATTGAATTTAATTTTTGGCAGCTTTTTCATAGATAAATTCCTATTTCTAGGAATAGCCTACTTTCATTTGGGTCAATTCGGAGTTTAGCTAATCTAACTAGCTATTTTCCCTAATCGATTATTCACTCAAAAAGTGAATAAGAATGGAAAGAGGAATTTAATTCCTCACTTTTCACTTTTGCAATTTATAAATTGGAGAACTTTTTCAGAAATCCTTTTCTGAAGGATTGGTCTTTGTTCATTATGAGAGCTATGAGAATGGGATCTTCACAAGGGCAGACTTGTTGGATCCAGCTTGGGGAGACCTTGCTTTCTTGTCATTTTCGGCTATATCTACGGGTTATTTATTTTACTTGGCTATTTTCCATTTTAGCTGTTTTGGCTATTAGGTAAGGCTTTCCTTTTTTCTTGTTTTAGCTCAAATTTTGTATTTGTTTTTGGTGTTTGTTGGTTTGGAGGCTGAGAACTAGTGTTCTCCTTCATTTCTATTTACCGGTTCTACCTAATTGGTCAAGTATGAATGCTTTCCCTATTTTTGGGATGGGGGTTTGGGATTTTGAGCTGTTATGCTGGCTATTTTTGCATACGTTGTCTGAACCCAAATTTTGTTGGATTTTCAAGGCTTTTGTGCCCAAAGAACAAATGGGTTTTAATTTCAATTTTTTTCCAATTTTTGGGTGTTTTTACCTCATTTTGCATGCTGCTCTATTTTCTCAAGTTTTCTTAGCATGATGTTGGTCATAGACCTGGGTCATCCATTTGGATGTCAATCTGACCATTGTTTCACTTTTATGTTGCATTGGAATACATGTTGTATCTTTCCTCCTGAGTTTGTTTTTAGTTGAGTGTATTTATGCATTGTGTTCTCATCGAGTCCTTATGTTATGATCTCCATGATGGTGATGTGCCACACACAAGTATGTGCCTGTACATTTTCAAGTGACTTACGAGGCCTAATCTCCCATTTCCACTCCAATGGAGTTATGATCATTTGGGGTTGGGTTGAGAATATGCATGTTTATGGGCACTCATCATTAGATGAGCATGGGTAGGGTAGGGTAGCATATGGAAGGGCTTATATCTTGCAAGTTGATGACTACTCCCATGGGTTGGCAAAGGAAGTTTTAATTAAGTGATAACTAAATAAAAGCATTGGGTGGTAATAACACTAAGATAATAAAAAGATTCAGGATGTGCTCCTTCTGTTGGGAAGTGTGAGATGTCAACACTAGCTTGGGGCTTGTCGATGCCAAGTGACTATCCATGATTTCATCCCCTAAATAGTAGCCCTTTGAGTGTTTGACCAGGACCCTTAATTTATGCATTGTTTATGTTCTTGGTTTTAGTCATCATTGTATTTTCCA
Organism: Cupressus sempervirens; assembly: GCA_028749045.1. Lineage (NCBI taxonomy): Eukaryota > Viridiplantae > Streptophyta > Pinopsida > Cupressales > Cupressaceae > Cupressus > Cupressus sempervirens. Next base: position 783,101,011 of record CM053792.1, read on the forward strand.
TGAGTGTTAGCCATGGATGTTTTCTTTATGTGTTATTGCGGTTGGATCATTATCTACATCAACATGTCAGGAGTGGACCTATGGGTTCGACATGGTTGGGAGGCATAGCTACCTTCACCATTGCTAAGGACTGGTGTACAAAGATGGTTCTTTATTCCAGTATAATCGTTTCTTGTGTTATACTTGGTACTTCAGGTTCTGCAGTATGTTATCTTGTGTTTTATGCTTTCATTGGAATTCTTGTATATCATGTTAGATGATGTTAGTTTTATCGATGCAATCCTATATTATGATATTTAGCATATGTTAGATGATGAGTTGGACTTGTAGGATTATCTTATGCTTTACTTTTAGCATGTTAGATTTCCTTATTCTTATGTTGTAGAATGTTTTATTAGTGATGTCTTCATAAGACAACTCTGATAATCTAGTCAGTAGTTTGGGATGTTACGCACGGGGGATGGCCAAAACCTTCGGGGTCTCATGACACTATTATGATTTGGAGGAACCGTGCACTTAGCTTGGTTGATTGGTTTATTGCAATGTTGTTCTAGTACACTATGATATTACCTTCTATACTTTCTATTACTGCTTTGTTTGATGGTTAGATACAGTTTAGTCTAGTAGTTATCGTTTCAAGTGTCTTCACCTCAACTATGGATCTAGTACTCCCTGGTGTGGAGGAACTTTATTTGTTATCTTTTTACCTTTTTATCTTCTGGTGTGTTGTTTTTTATTCTCACACAAAATTGTACATTCTCATGTGAGAATTCAAAAGCTCGTGTGGTATGCTAGGTTTTCTCACATGGCTTTTGGCACTTTCTCATGCAAAACCCCACACCAGTTTTGGGTATTTTGGTTGCTAGGTCAAGTACTTCCTCACATAGTTTGGTGCACTTCCTCATGCAAAAGATAGTTTCTTGTGTGGCGTGTTGTACTTCCTCGGGCAAGATTTATGGTTGTTGTTGGTCCTCACATAAAAAATAGGGGGTGTCTCCTCTGGTTTTCGAGGATTAAATTTTGGCATTTCTAGTACCCTTTGGGTTTGCTAGTATTTCCTTACTTCTATAGTTTAGACATTCTAGGTTTTGCTATCATAGTGGTTTTTCATCCTTCAGTTAGTCATATCAGTTCAAGTAGTAGTGTTTGAAGATTCATTGGTTGTTAGAATGGTGGTTAAGTCTTCCATTGGGATCTTTGTCATCCATGTATGATGTTGTTTTTTGCATTCATACTTGTTAACAAAAATTTTCTTGGCTTGTATTTCATCCTTGTTCCTAGGATCTCCAAGTGGGGCATTACATAGTCACCATAGTTGTACCAACTAGCCTTGACTCATCCATTCCAAAAAAAATCAAGATATCTTTAATATACTTAGACTGTGTCACATAGATGACTCCTATTGTATGAGCTTATAAGCCAATGAAAAATAGGATCTCACAAAAGATAGACATCTCAAACTCTTTACTCATTTGATTAGCATTATTCTTCACAACAAATAATTCCCACCAAAAATAATATCATCTAGAAAAATTTCAGCAATAAGTATCATGTTTTTAGCTTCACTCTTTAAGTACATGTTACTATTCTCAATGGTTTAGAAAAATCCAATCTTTATCAAATATGAATGTATCATTTCATACCATGAGTGCAGTGTTTTCTTTAGTCTATATAATACTTTGTTCAACTTGCATACCATATGCTTCTTATTTGGCTCTACAAACCCTTTTAGTTGTTTAATGTATACCTCTTTTTCCAATATTCCATTAAAAACTGTAGAATTAACATCCATGTGATGAAACTTGAATTTCTTGTAAGTTGCATATGCCAATAAAGTTATGACTCCTTCCAATCTAGTTATAGGTGCAAAAGTCTCACTATAATCAATAGCTTATTCTTGGGCATAACCTTTACAAACTAATTTAGCCTTATTCCTTACAACTCCATTCTCATTCAGTTTCTAAATATCTACTTTATTCCAATTACATTCTTGTCATGAGGTCTTGTTATGAAGGGTGCTCCCCTTAATACCATAAATCATAATAGAAAACAAAGAAACAACAACAAATGCGAGAACAAAATAAAGACTTCTTATTTGTATCACAAATGCAGAATTATAGAATTCACAAGTATAATATGCTAACCCACATGGGCACCTTTATTATAATAATTTACAAGACAATCTATGAACTATCACCCAGAGCTATCTTAGACAATGTCTAAGGCCTTTCTTAAATAGGAAATTTTATGCCACCTGGGAAGGTTCTAGACATTGAAACTTAATGTCTAGGGCCGATAGACCCTAATAATACATATAGAGTCTGCCAAATACATTCTTGACATTTATTTTAGGAATTTTGGGTAGCCCAACTTTAAAAGGTCATAACTCTCGAATAGTTGTTTTGATTGGCTATTATAAACACTTTTCAAAAATGCTAGTTATTGATCTGTAGGTTTGAAACTGCACAAGCACCCTTTCGTCGAGTTTTTGGACCTCATCCAGGCACTCTAAGGCCTCTAACGGTGAGCCTAAAGTTTTTTCTTCAAATATTTCCATCGAAAGTCTGCCATAACTTCTCTAATACTTAAGCTAGAGTAATGAGATTTTTATGGTAGGCTTATAACTCTAAAATGAATCCTCATATAGAAAATGAGAATATTTCGAGCTTGTATGACAAACTTACTAAAAGTAGCAAGTTCCCATAAATAGTAACCACCCTATCTACTAGTCATTATTAAAATAGAAAAGACTGAAAATAAAATATTTTTGGGTGATGCAAGATTGCTCTTACACCCAAGATGCTCCTGCATCAGACACTTGGGGTAATTTGAGAAGTGACTCCAGCACATCTCAAATTTTTAGAGGAAAACTAAGATGGTGAACCTCCTCCCTTGCTAGTCCTCTAATGGCCTCCCTTTTTATTTGACCAAGTATTCCTTATAAGTTTTGTTCCTTGTACTTTTTCTAACACAACTATCTAGTATCTCCTCAATCTCTTTTGTAACCAAACTAGCTGTTGGAATACTCCATTGTGCTTCTGCAAATTCATCTCCATCACCTCTTTCATAATACTCTATCAAATCTAAAATATTAAATATTGGTGAAATATTCAATTCAATAAGAAACTCCACTTCATAAGCATTTCTAGAATCATGCCTTTTCACTATCTTGCACGGTTCAAAACTTCTTCATCTTCAACTTATTGTATGTGCCCACTAGAAAATTCTCCTTTCTCAAATGAACCATGACTTCATCTCCAATTTGAAATTCCTTATACATCTTTTTCACATTTTCCTTAGATATATATTATTTATTCATCTATATGATGTGTTTCCTCACCTCCTCATGGATGTTCTTCAAATTCTTCTTCTTTAGCACTACTTATCTCTCCTTTATCCAACTGTCTCAATTCAAAAGCATTTCTGGGACTACTCCCATATACAATCTGAAATGGTGATTTACCAATGCTCTTATTCATAGAATTATTATAAGAAAATGTTTCTTGTGGTAAAATTAGATCCCATCGTTTTGGCTTGTCTCCAACCAAATATCTTAACAAGTTTCCCAAACTACGATTCACAACTTTTATTTGTCCATCAATTTGTGGATGATGTGATGAACTAAACTTCAACTCCATATTTAATTTCTTCCAAAATGTATGCCAAAAATACCCAACAAATTTGGTATCTTGATCTGAAATTTGGAAGACCATGTAGTCTCACCTCTTCTCTAAAAAAACAACTCTGCCACATGAACAACATCACTAGTCTTCTTGCAAGGAATAAAATGTGCCGTCTTTGAAAACCTATCAACCACCACAAAAATAGAATCATTTCCATGTTGCATCCTCGGTAGTCCAACAATAAAATCAATGCGGATATCTTTCGATGGTTTCTTTTGTATAGGTAATGGCTAATACAACCCTATATTTTGCTTCACTCCTTTCGCCATCTAATATGCTCTACAACTTTGTACAAACTTCTTCACATCTTCCTACAACTATGGCCACTAATAATTCTTAGCAATGAAAGAAATGGTTTTATCTCTACCAAAATATCTAGCCAATTCTCCAATATGTTTCTCCTTGATGAGATTCTCTCTTATTGAACTTTTGGGAATGCACAACTGACTTCCTTTAAATAGAATACTATCCTGGATCATGAAATTCAACCACTTTTTCCTATCAAGTCTAACAAATTCTATACAAGCCTTCCACACTTCACCAAAATTAGGATCATCTAGATACAAAGTACTGAGTTCCTTAAACTCAACCACCTCAATCTACATTTCTATTAGTAAATGTTATCTTCTACTAAGAGCATCGGTAACTTTTTTAGACTTCCCACTCTTATGTTTCAAAATAAATGTATAACTCTGCAAAAACTCAATCCACTTCAAATGCCTTTGGTTCAATTTACCTTAACTATTTAAATATTGCAAAGCTTAATGATCAGTATACAAAACAAACTCCTTAGGAAGAAGAAGATAGTGTATCCACTTCTTCAATGCTTGAACTATAGCATAAAATTCTTAATCATAAACAAAATATTTTCTTTTTGCATCATTCAATTTCTCACTAAAATAAGCAACATATCTACCTTCTTGGCTCAAAATAGCTCCTATTACAGTACCACTAGCATTGTCTACTTGAAATGCCTTGTTAAAATTACAAAGTGCTTAAATAGGTTGCTCAATAACCTTCTATTTCAAAAAATTAAAGCTCTTATTTGCTCCTATGGTCCACTTAAATTCTTTCCTATCCCCTCTCATTGTTTCAGTCAAGGGTCCAAAAATACTGCTAAAACCTCTTATGAACTTTCTATAAAAACTAGCTAGTCCATGAAAAAATCTTACCTTTGTCGCACTCCTTGAAGTAGGCCATTTAAGGATAGCCTTCACTTTCTCTAGATCCATTTTTAGACCTTCTGCTGAGACTACAAATACCAGGTACATCAACTCCTTCTTTACAAAAATGCACTTCTTCAAGTTTATGAGTAACTTTTCTTCCCTCAACATATGAAACACCTTACAAATATGGATCAAATGCTCCTCCAATGTCTTACTAAAGATTAAAATATCATCTAGGTAAACAATGACAAATCTACCTAGAAACTCCTTCAGTACCTCATTCATGAGTTGCATGAAAGTGCTTGGTGCATTGGTTAGCCCAAAAGGCATGACTAATCACTTGTATAGTCCTTCCCTTGTCTTGAAAGCAATCTTCCATTCATCTCCTTCTCTGATATGAATCTGATGGTACCCACTCTTCAGATCTATCTTTGTGAAATACTTAGCTCTACTCAAACAATGCATAATATCATCCATCCTTGGTAATTAAAATTTGTACTTGATTTTGATCTTGTTGATAGTGTGAGAATATGTCCACATTATCCATTGTCCATTCTTCTTTGGTGCTAATATAGTTGGTACTGCGCATGGACTCAAACTCTCTTGAATCAACCCATTCTGCAATAACTCATGAACATGTGTGTTCAACTCTTCACTTTCTACTAGTTTCATTCTATGTGCTACCTTGTTTGGTAAAATGGCTTTTGGAACCAAATCCATCTGGTGATTGATCTTCCTCATTAGGGGCAATCCATCAGGTACATTATCTAATACACTATCAAAAAACTCTCCCAACATATCTGCAACTTCTATAGGCACCTCCTCTACTTCTTCTTTACTATCTTTTAGAATTATAGAAAAATACATATTCTCATGCTTCATACCTTTGAGAAACTCTTTTCCATCAATAAAACATATTCTAGCAGTGCTACGTACCTTTTGTTCTTTATCCTTCAATGGCTTCCACTTATGCTTCACTCTATCCTTGGTCAAAGTGTAGGTATTTACTCACCCATTGTGTACACCATGCCTATCAAATTTCAATGGCCTACCTAGCAACATATGACATATGTCTGTAGTTACAATATCACATAGTACCTCATCCTGGTAGCTTCCAATCTTGAACTCCATTGAACACTACTCATTGACCATGACTTTGTGGTCATCTTGCACCCAAGCAATATGGTATGGATGCGGGTGTTTCTGTCTTTTCAACTTCAACTTTGTGACCTTCATTTCTGACACCAAATTAGTAGTACTTCCACCATCAATGATCACATCACAACATTTATCTTCACATTTGTACCTTGTGCAAAACAAGCTCCTTCTTTGATCAAGTTCATTCTTTCCACCTAACAAGACTCTTCTATTAACTAGGAACTCTCCTCTTTCAACATCTTCATCAACATGTGTAACTCTGGCCTAGCCTTCTTTTCTTTAATTTGTCCTTCCTTGGTGCTAGGAACATTCAAATTCTCTACGCCCTTCTTCTCCACAATGAAAACTTTTCCCACGGAAGCCTCCTCTTCCAAATTCATGTGCTCTACCTCTTCCTCTCTAATCTCTATTGTTCTAATCATGGAAATGGTTGGAATTGTTTCCCCTCTAGTTCTAACTGCTACTTCTAGCCTCATCCTTATTTTTCTAATCATTATTACGCCCTCCATAAGATCATCCACCAAATCTTCCATCATGACCTCTTTCATTATTCTTGTTATCAAACTTCTTGCTTAGTTTCTCCTCAACCCTTAGGGAAAACTCATATTCCTCCTCAATACTATTCACTCAAACAAGACTCATATCATCCTAAATTCTTGGCCATAGCCCATTAAGATAATGGATGACTTTGTCCTTATCAACTTCTACATGGCTGATTCTAATGAGAACTCGATAGAACTCTTTAGTATACTCTTGAACAAATTTTCCCACTTGCTTCAATGCTTGTATTTTCTTCAATAGATCAAGCTCATAATCCATGAGAATGAATTGTCGCTATATTTTAGCCACATTCTGATCCCATCTAGTGATTTTTTCATTTCCTCTTTTATTTCAATCCAACTAGATCTCTTGCCACCAAATCTTTGCATGACCCTTTAGTTTGGCCTTTGCAAACTTGACCCTATTTGGATCTTCAATATCTTCATATTCAAAGTACTCTTCCAATTCATTGATCCATTCGATCAATTCCTCTAGGTTGAGATTTGCCAAAAATGTGAGAACATCAAACCTAGGTTAAAATTTTCCTCTACTATGCCTAGGTTTGTGTTTCCTTCTTCTTCTCTTTCATCCTCACTTTCATCATCTCCTATAGCAAGCTTAGTTCCTCTATGAATCTATTCTTGCATTGCTTGCATTTGCCTCTAGAGGATTCTAAAATCCTCAAGTGTGACACCTTTGACTCTTCCACCATGCTCTCTTCGTGGAGGCATTTTTGTGCTTCTGCTAAAACCCTATTGTAAACTATCTCACAATTGGTGATTTGTCTACATGCTTAGCCCAAACCATGGTCTTGGTGTGAACTGCCTCATAGTCGGTGATCTATCCACATACTCAAAAACCTGGCTCTGATACTACTTGATGAAGGGTGCTCCCCTTAATACCATAAATCATAAGAAAAGACAAAGAAACAATAGCAAATATGAGAACAAAATACGGACTTCTTATTTATGCTGCAAATGCAGAATTATAGAATTCAAAAGTACAATATGCTAACCCACATGGGCACCTTCATTACAATAATTTGCAAGACAAGCTGTAAATTATCACCCAAAGTTGTCCTAGACAATGTTTGGACCTTTCTAAAATAGGTAAGTTTATGCTACATGAGAAGGTTCTAGACATTGAAACTTAATACCTAGGGCCACCAGACCCTAACAATAAATATAGAGTCAGGAAAATACATTTTTGACATTTATTTTAGGAATTTTTGGTAGCCCAACTTTGAAAGGCCATAATTCTCAAACTGTTGCTCTGCTTGGCTGTTATAACCACTTTTCAAAAATGATAGCTCCTAATCTACAGGCTTGAAATTTTGAAAGTGCCCTTTTGTTGAGTTTTCATACCTCATATGGGCACTCTAAGGCCTCCAATGGTGAGCCTAAAGATTTTTCTGCAAATTTTTCCACCAAAAATTTGCCATAACTTCTCTAATACTTAAGCTGGAGCAATGAGATTTTTATTGTAGGCTTATAACTCTAAAATGAACCTTCATATAGAAAATGAGAACATTCCAAGCTTTTATGACTAACTTACTAAAAATGGCAAGTTCTCATAAATAGTAACCAACCTATCTACCAGTCCTTATTGAAATAGAAAAGACTAAAAAGAAAATATTTTTGGGTGATGCAAGATTACTTTTACACCTAGGATGCTCTTGCATCATCTTGGTACTAGTTTCCATGTGTTATTCTTCTCAATATTACCTATTTCTTCATTCATAACATTGATCCAATCTTCATTATCAAGTTCATATTTTATAGTTCTTGATTCAAACTTAGTAATCAAACAAGTGTTATCCTTCAACTTACTTCTAGTCATAACTCCGTGACTTTTGTCTCCAATGATTTATTCACAAAAATTATTCCTTCTCATATATTTTTCTAGAATAAGTTTATATCTTTGATCTTCAAAATTATCATTTCTCATTTTAGGCTTGGCATTATGCTTGGTAGCTCTCTATTGTTGCTTGAGGGTAGTATCAAGTGCATAGTCATATACATAGACAAACTTGTTCTAATCCTCAAGTTCCTTTTTCCTTTCTTTGTGATTCTCTACAAACTCATTGATTTCACATTTGGACTCTCAATCATAGTGTTAGTAGCATTATTCAAACACTTATAAGCCTTGCTCTTGGTAGAGTAACCTAGGAATATTTCTTCATCACCTTTATAATCAATTTTTTCATTCCTTCCATTTTATGGATATGACACCTACATCAATATATTGAAATAACTTACATTTGATGCATGATCATATTGTAGTTCATATGGTGTCTTGATTGTTCCTTTCTTCAATTGAATTTGGTTGAGAGCATATATTGTATTACTTATGGCTTCTCTCTAGAATATTTGTGCAACATCTTTTTCAATCAATAGTGTTCTAGAACAATCAACAATTGATCTAGCCCTCCTTTTAGAAATCCCTTTCTATTGTGGAGTCCTCGATGTAGATAATTGTATCTTAATTCCACTCTCAATATAAAAGTTAGTCAATTCATCATAAATAAACTCACCACCTCTGTCATATCTCAAGCATTTTAGTTGTTTACAAGTTTCTTTTTTCAATTCTTCCTTTATATCATTTGAACTTTTTAAAAGCATCATATTTTAAATTCAAAAGCATTACTTTCATCACACTTGAATAGTCATCAACAAATAGTATGAAATATCTATCTCAATTAAAGCTTTCAATTCTCATTGGTCCACACAAGTCAATAAGAACTAGCTCCAAAATATCATTAGTTGAATGTTTTTTGCTAGAAAAAACTATATTTAGTCATCCTACCAAGTTGACATTTTTTATACATAGTATTCTCAAGTTTATGCATATTTGGTAAGCCTCCAAATTTCTTCTTTATGCTAACTTTGACCATTTTTTCAAAATTGACATGATATTTGTGTCACAACTACAAATATTCAACTTTTTCAAATAGACATATATCAACTATAGGATCTAGGTAAGATGTATTAACTCTTGTTTTCTCTTTAGTATCAATCATATTTCTATTGTCATCATAGATCTTTAATTTTTTGTTCTGAAACTCTAGCTTGTGGCCTATATTATTAAACTTAGAAACACTAAATAGATTATAATTTAGTCCTTGAACCCAATATGCATCATCACTTATGATTTTATTATTTATAATCAATGTACATCTAGCTTTGATAGGATATGGGACATGATTTCCAAGTTTTATTGTTCCACCATCATACTCCTCAAATTTATCAACATATATCTCTAGTCATGCGATGAGAACATCTACTATCCATTATCCATATGTCACTTTTACTAACATGATAAATATGGGGATTTTCATTTCTCGTACTTTTTCTCATTTGGATCTTATTTAACAACAACATACACCACTTATACTCCTTTTTCATCTTATTTGTTTGACTTAGTATGTTCTTCCTCAACAATATAGCATGAATTTTTCCCTTTGTCTTTGTAGTCCTTTTTGTTTTTGTATTTGTGATCATTCTTGTAATTTTTGTCACTTTATTCTTGTTATGATATATAGCAGCAAAATGACCTACTTCATTGCATTTAAAACATATTAGGGGTAGATTACCTTTGAATTTCCCTTTGTCTCTTGGTATTATTGTTGTCTGAAATGTTTCAATATCATAAAATTCTTCCTATAATTTTGAATCACTTTCATCTTTAATGTTCTTCTCTCTCTTTTAACTTTGAATGGTTAGTGATGAATTGAATGCATTCTCAATCTTAGGAACATTATTATCATAATTACTTAACTCAAATGTAGTCAAATGACTAACTAAACCATCAAGAGTTAGATTATTACTACGCATAGCTCTAAATTCTTGAATTATATATACTCTTATGCATAGACAAATGAAATTGTTCTTAAAACTTTACTTACAACTTCTTTGTTACTGATGGTGCTTCCATCAACTTTGATAGCACTAACAACTTCCTTGATTCGGTTGAAATATTACATAATACTTTCTCCATCTTTTATCTTCATCTCATCATATTTGCCTCTTAAGCTGTGTACTTTAGCTTGCAGTACATTTTCATCTCCTCCACATACAAGTGTCAATGTGTCCCCTCCTATTGTAGCACACTTTTTTCCATCATCAAATTCAACATCATTTAATGCAAAAGAAATCTCAATCATGAGATTTTTGTGTTCCTTATTCTGGTTCATCTCATCAACTATCATAGGTTGATTGGGATGGGTCTACAAGTTGTCCAAATATAATAGTGCATTATCTCCAATTCTAGATGGATAAAGCCTCATCAATTTTTTCCATGAGGATAAATTTTCATTGTTCATCTTTGGTACCTCTCTCTTATATATCTTTAGATATTTAGTGTAAGTTCCTTCAAAATTATTCCTTCAAGCACTCAACACTAATACCAATTGTTAGATAACTTATGTTGTTATTTATGTCAAGCATTAATTAGTTAAACATTATGTTGATTCACTAGAGTGCCATATCATTTGATTGATGTAGAGTATTTGAAGAAAGTATAATGATTATAAGTGTTGATAAGTGTATGGTATTTAATGGGAACTTGAATGAGTTGGACTCTAATAGCATAAGATTGGTTTGATTGGTTTACATGATCTTAAGAAAGATGCATATGCAATACTAGACTTCATGGTGAATGAAGGAATATAGTATTAATCGATTGGTTTTGGCACATTCTCTATGATTTCATCAAGTTTTATATCTTGCTAAGTGCTTACTAGAATTAGACATCTATAAGCTACTATGGCTACTACATTAACCATAGAAGATAGGCCTAGATGATCAAGTAAGTCTATCTATAAGCATTATTTTCATATTTGGCACAAATCTGACAAGGCCCAATCCTTTTTATTTGAAGGTTTTTGGGTACTCCCTTCTATAATTTGGATTTTTTTAAGTGAAGAATGAAAACATTCCCTACCTGGAATTAAAAATCCTTCTTCCTTTCATCAACCCTCTATTGTATCTTGCTAGAATTATTAACTAAAGTTTGTTTGACGAAGTCACGTATTTCCTTCATTAACAAGCCAAAATCCTCTACACATGATGCAAGAAAAGGGGCAAATAACTAGGGCCAAAGGCTCACCTAGCTATCCAAACCACCCTGCAAGAGCTAACACAATGGAAGCAAACACAAGGAACAACCACCAAAGGACGAAGAAGAGTAAAAAACTTTTATTGGTTCATCAAAATATCCTCATACATGCTCAGCTATAAGGCCTTCTGGGTTATGGCCAGATATAGAATATAACTTCCAGATCCACGATTTGGCTTTAAATTTGCATTTCCAGACACATATCTCTTTCCTTTTTCTAAACTCTCCAAAATATACCTAACTCTAAGCCTAAAAACCTTATTTATACTTGCCAAAATGGCTTATAGAACATTCTAGAACATAGAGAAGCCACAAGTCGGCTCTCAGCAAATATAACTACCTATTTCAAAATTAAATGCGAGCAAAGTTGGCCCAAATAGGAACTAGACCCAGATTACTTGGAAAAAGAAAGATTTCCAAAACTAGCACTCGACATCCACATGAGCTCGACATCCAAAGGGATTACATGACAGTAACTATGAACTTGGTAGCAACTAGAACTTGGTAGCAACTAGAAACTAGAACTCGATAGCAATTAGAACTCAGTAGCAATTGGAAACTGGAACTCGGTAGCAACTGGAAACTAGAACTTGGTAATAACTAGCAACTCGGTAGCAATTGGAACTCAATAGCAACTAGAAACTAGAACTCAATAGTAACTAGCAACTGGAACTTGGTAGTAGCTAGAACTTCATAGCAACTGACAGAATGAACAAAATGTGCAGGATTACAAGGAAAACCCAGGATGCTCTTGCATCAACATAGACCCTCTTATTTATTACTATTCACAAGTCTCTAAGTTGATAGATACCCCTTGGGTGTATCCCATAGATGTCTTTAAAGGACTTTTTCTAGTGGTTCTTTTTTGGGTTTCATTGTAGGAATATTCAATTTTTGGGAGAATTTGATCGCATGTCTTTCCATACTCATTGGTCAGGCTTCTAAGAAGGTTACCGATACTTCTATTAACCACTTCACTTTGCCCATGTATTTTTAGGTGATAAGAATACCCAAAGGATAGATTAGTGTCAATCTTTAGCCATAATATTTTCCCAAAATTGGTCATAAACTTTGAGTCTCTGTCTAAAATAATTCTTAAAAGTAGAGCATGGATCCTTGCTATCTCCTTGGAGAATAAATTGGCAATATTGCAAGCATCATGGTAGTTGAGCAAGGCAAAAAATGGGCCATGTTACTAAATCTATCTATGAGAACATATATATTGTTAAACCTCTACTTTTTCTTTGGTAGACCAACCACAAAGTCCATTCTAAGGAATTCCCAAGGCCTATTTAGAATAGAGAGAAGTTGATACAAACTAGCATTTGAAGATACTCCATTTTTTTTTCTAACAAACAATACAAGACTCCACATACCTCCTGATAACCTTGTTTATTTTAGTCTAGTAATATTACCTCTAAACCAATTCCAAGGTTTTATTCACGCCAAACTATCAACTACAAGATCCATTATTCTTTTCTTGAATTAGGTTTTGTCTCATAGAACCCCTAGGTACTCAAATTTGTCCTCCTTTAGACAATATTCCATCCTTTAGAGTAAAATGGTTTTGAAATTTTTTGCATGCCTTATATGGTGTTGAGAATTCTTAATCATTAGGATATAGCTCCTTAAAACTATCAATATCAATTGTTCGTAGTTGGATGTCTTGGACTATCAAAAGTCATCTGCTTAAAGCATCTACCACTTTGTTGGTCTATCACTTCTTGTCCTTGATGTTAATGTGTAGGCATGAATATATTAAGCCCACTTCATATTCTTATGACTAATCTTATCTTGGGAATATAGGAAGCTTAGAGCCTAATTATTTTTTTATAATATAAATTATTTTTTTAGGAGATATTGACTCTACTTCTTTAGGGCTTGAGCTAGGGCATATAATTCCAAGTCATAGGAGTACTTATTCTTTGCCTCATTGAGCTTCTCATTATGGAAGGTAGTTGGCTTTTATTCCTAACTAAGGAACACACTTATAGCAATGTTTCTAACATTTCACTCTACACTAAATAACTTTTCAAAGCTAGTTAGTGCAAGAATGGGTTTTGTAGCTATATTCTCCTTCAATATTTTGAACCCCTTATCTGCTTTCTCATTCCACTTGAACTTGGCTTTCATTCTACCTTTCTAATAAAATTTATATAAAATTATGCTAACCCATGGAAGCCTCTTACCTCTATAGTGTATTTTAGAGTGAGCCAATTCATTATTGCTTCAACATTTCTTAGATCGATTCTCAAGTTTCTTTGTGATATGACAAAGCCCAAGTAGACTAGCTCCTACTTCATAAAGTCACACATCTGAAGATTTATTGTTAGCTTTTCATCATGTAGCCTTTGTATAACCAATTGAATTTTTTTAGGATTTTCCTCCTTGATTTTACTAAAAATTAAGATGTCATCAAGGTACACTACCATCAATTTACCTATAAAATTTGGAATCACCTCATTCATAAACCTCATGAAATAGGAGGGGGACTTTTTTGAACCAAGTGTCATTACAAGCCACTCAAATAACCCCTCAGTGGTCTTGAAATTTTTCACCCTCTCATATTCCTCCTTGATTTTGATTTGATTGTACCCACTCTTATGATCAATCTTGGTGAAGTACCTTGTCCCACCTAAAAAATCCATTAGGTCTTCAGTCCTTGGTATTGAAAACCTATACCTTATGGTAATATTGTTAATGGATCTAGAATTAGTAAATAGCCTCCATGTACCACCCTTATTTGGGGTAGAAATGGTGGGAACTGAAGTAGGGCTCACACTTTTCCTAATCAACCCAATATTTAGAACTTCTTGCACTTTCTTGGTAATCTATTCATGTTGTTGTGGTTTCATCTTGTAATTACCTTTATTGGGTAATGATTCACCTACTATAAATTCTATTTGATGAGTTATGGGTCTCTTAGGTGGTAAGGTAGCAGGTTTCCCATTACTAAATATGTCTCTAAATTGAGGTAAGATCACTAGCACCTCTTTTGGTATCTAAGATTCCTTATTTTCCTTCCCCTCTATTGGTTTAACCACTATGACACATCCTACTCCTTCTCCCTCTTTCATGGTGTTTATGAGATCTTTTTCACCTACTAGAAATAGATTAGACTCCACTATTTGACCCTCCCCTGCATCTAATAAGGATTAGATTTTGAATGTGACCCCATCTTTCTTAAGATTATAGTTATTTTTCTTCCCATAATGCATGGCCTCTCTATCAAACTACCATGGCCTTGCCAATAAAAGGTGATAGGTATCCATAGGTAGTAAATCACATAGGATTCTATCTTTATACTTTCTTATATGTGTGAGTGCTAAATGTGGACCTTTGATTTAAGAACACACTTCAACATAGTCACTATTTATCAGATTCATCTAGGAATGAACATGTGGTTGTCAATCTTGAATTGCTGAGAAAGGTCACGTGTTTCCTTCTATCTACATGGGGTATTGAATTTTCTCTCCGAATTGAGAGTTTGGTAACCATAGACCATGCAAAGAATGAAGGATTTAATGCTATATGAATGCAAGATTTAAACTAGAATGAATGTAGTTAATCTATGTTTTTGAGATTTTTTTATGCACAATAGATGTGAACTAATCTAGATGATTATTGGAGGGTAATATAACATGATTGCAAAGTATTCTAAATGAAAGTATTTGAGAATAAAATGCAATAAAGAAAAATCTTTGCAAATGCACAATATTGAGCTCTCAAACTGACAGAGTTTCAATACTCATCAATTGCATCATCCCAAAATGAGAGGCAAAAGGTTATTTTTATAGAATCCCAAAACTAGTCGATGGTCAAGATTAAAGAAGATGAATGGTAGAGATTTGAAGAATATTCAATCAAAATGGCAAGTTTCCTTGATTGCAGGAGTTAACTGATTGATTTTGAGATGATTGAAGAGTTAACTAGTTTTATTTATTTTTCTATTTTGAGTTAACTCAATGTTTCCAATTCTGAACTCAAGAGAATATTTGGAGAGAATATTTGGTTTAATTAAATTAAATGTGACCTCACAAGTGGATTTTCTCAATTATTTGAATAATCAAACTCAATAATTTAAAATGAGGACATTTAACTTAATCAAACATACTTAATTCCTTTTTCATTTGTATTTTAGCTAAGAAGGGGTGAATTTAATTTAATTAAAGTGCTTGGACTTATAATTAAATTCATTTTGTCACAAGGATTATTTAGCCATATTAACTCGATATTTAGGAATTAAATACAATTGTATGATTGATGCAAATTAAGGGTTTTCTATATTTGACACTTAGGTTAAGTAAACATAATCAAAATTAGAAATTACTAGTACAATAGGACTTAAATAATTAAGAGACTTGATGATGTAAGATTGATGCACCAAAATTGGTTCAAAATGGCCATGTACAAATTTTGAGGTATTACATTTTCCTCTCTTTGAATTAATGTACAAAGAGAGCATTGATTCAAAGAATAGTCTGAAGCATAGAATGAGAACTAAGATTGGCTCCAAGATTGATGATAAGAAGACCAATTGATGAGATTTTTATGGTTATCTCCAGAACAAATCTTAACCCTCTCAAATCTAGATAGAACACCTAGACACCGGTCTAAATGAACAAATATTATCATAATTCGTAGGATTGTCCCCAGAATAAGGCTCAATCCTTAGGAATATGGGTTAGAATGCCCTAGTACCTTTCCATTTAAATATGACAAGATCAATCATAATTTATAGGATTGTCCCTAGAACAAGGCTTAATTCTCAAGAGTCTAGGCAGAACACTTAGATACCTATCCATTAAATAGTGATTGAAAGAAAGCTTAGAATTATTTCCAGGATGAAGCTTAATCCTCTATAGTCTAGATAGAACACCTAAATACTCATCCATAAAAGAGATAGCAATACCTATCATGAGTCATAGGATTATCCCCAAAATAAGGCTTAACCCTCAGGAGTCTAGATAGAACATCTAGATACCTGTTCATTGAGTTATGAATCAAACTATCATAAGTTTGATAAGTTGATCAATAGATGAGATAGATATAAAATTATTCTCAATATAGGGAACAAATATGCCCCTAGTGATGCGATTCCCCTAGGGATGAGGACATTAAGTTTAGATTGAATTTGAAGCAAGATTTGATGGATATAATGATCTAATCATCATGATCCATTGGGATTTAAATCAAAAGATGACATGTCAAAATGGTGATGTAAAGTAGTAGGTTTGAAGATACTAACGTGATTAGAGATTCATAAGAATGTAGGAAAAATTAGAAGAGCTTGTAGAATATTTTAAGTTAATTCGGTGTGATTATGAGGTCCATTTAACCAGGTTTGACCAAGGTTGACCTTGATTGACTAGAGTTGACATTTGAGGAAAAAGTTGAGAATTTTGAGAAAATGTGATGCAAGAGAATCTTACATCACAAAGGGGCATGATAAAAAAAATGGAGGAGAGAGAAAGTGATGAAAATAGAAGGAAAATAATCAAAAAATAGAAAAATAGAAAAAATAGAGAAAATGAATAAAAAGGCTTTTTCATTTACCAAGGTGCATAGGTGGAATACAAAGAAAAATAAGAAAAATAGTTATTATTTCATTTGTCGAGGTGTGTAGGTAGCATCTTAGATGTTTTTGGAAAGTTCCTTAAAGATGCATTTAATATTTGTTATGATCCACAAAGGAAATGTAATTTTCTAATTGGTCCACATGGTGGAGCTTAGTTGTATTTGGGTGGGAATTTAATATAAGGTAGTTGCATTTACCTTTTATGCCACATTGGTTATGTTTGTAATATCTTGGATGGTAAGTGTCTATTTAAGAAAGTCTAATGGGCATTTGTAATCAAGCTCTCAAGGGTGATATCTTCTTATGTAGAAGCTTTGAAGGTGTAATCTCTTTGTGGTAGAAGCATGGAGGTAAAATATCTTAGTGTGTAAGATCTTGAGAGGAAGTCTCTTCTTGGTGAAGCTCTTCTTTGTGGAAGTTCTCTTGGTGCAAGCTTTGGGTGATAGTTCATAGCTTTGTCTTGCAGATTATTGTAATGAAGGTGCCCATGGGGGTTAGCATATTGTAATCTGAATTTTTGTAATTTTGCATTTGTGGTGATAATAAGAAGCCCATATTTTGTTTTCAAAAAATTTTGTTATTTCTTTTTTATGTTATGTTTGTACGGTATTAAGGGGAGCAACCTTCATCAAGTGGTATCAGAGAAAGAGTTCTCAAGTGTGTGGATATATCATCCAATGTGAGGCAGTTTGTACTAGGACCTTGGGTTGGATAAAGTTTTTTCAAGGAGTTCTTGATTGTGTAGAAAGATTGCCATTTTGGTGCAATTTGCATGAGGTGCTTATGTTGAGTCTTATATATACTTGAAGATGGAGAAGAGAGAGAAGAAGATGACCTTTGTGATTGGATGAATTTTGAGGATTCCTAGACTTAAGAAGTTTAGAGAAGAAGCAACAAAATGTGCATTTCATGATTCACTGAAGCAAGTTGATGAATTAGGAGTAGAGTTTCAAAAGAGAGGTTTCCTTCATCCAAAAAGAGATGTTCATTTGGATGTAGAAAAGACTAAAGATCCATTGGAGTTTTATGCATCTGATAAAAAAGAAGAACAAGAGGATGAAGATGACAATATTTGTGAGCCAGAAGTAGATGAACATTATTTGAAGAATGAAATAGTTGAGGAAGATTACAATTCCTTGGTTGGAAATCAAACAATTGAAGTGGTTACATGTCTTATTGAAGACATGAAAGAAGAAAAAAAAGATGAAGATGTGAAAGAAATAAATTTATATGCATCATGGGATGTTGAATTTGAGATGGATTTGAAAGATGATGATGGTTTATATGAGGATATTGTTAGTGATGTGTGGTATGCAAAGGAATATTTGTATGGTGTTGCTAAGTTTATTATAGGTGTGTTAAATTCAAAAAGATTGGAGGAGGATGAGAGCTATACTTGGAATGAGTTAACTACAAAGGAGTATTATAAGCAACAAACACTTGTTCTAGCTAGATGTTAGAAAAGAAGAAAGAAGAAAATATGTTGGCAATAGATAATTATTCTAGCAAGCTATTGGAAGAGAAGAAAAAAAGAAATATATTGGCATAGGCGACTTCATTTTGTGAATCCATATTCACAAAAAGAAAATTCCTACCATGGGTGTCTGGTATAAGAGCATCTTGCATCACAAAGGGGGCATGGTTTTTTTTTTTTTTTTTAAAGCTAGAGGAGATAGAATGTGATGAAAATAGAAGGAAAATAATCAAAAATAAATAAAAATATGATAAGTAGGGAAAATGGAGAAAAGGGATTTTTTTGTTTACCAAGGTGCATAGGTGGCATAAAAAGAAAAATAAGAAAATTAGTTGTCATTTCATATATCAAGGTATGTAGGTGGCATCTTAGAAGTTTGTGGAAAGTTCCTTAAATAATGCATTTAATATTTGTTTTGATCCATAATGGAAATATAATTTTTTAATTGGTCAACATGGTGGTGCTTAGTTGTATTTGGGTGAGAATTTAATATAAGGTAGTTGCATTTACCTTTTATCCCACATTGGTTGTGTTTGTAATATCTCATATGGTAAGTACCTATTTAAGAAAGGCTTATGAGCATTTGTAATCAAGCTCTCAAGGGTGATTGCTTCTTATGTAGAATCTTTGAAGGTGTAATATATTTTTGGTAGAAGCTTAGAGGTTAAAGATCTTAGTGCGTAAGATCTTGAGAGGAAGTCTCTTCTTGGTGAATCTCTGGTTGATAGTTCATAGATTTTTCTTGCAGATTACTATAATGAAGGTGCTCATGTGGGTTAGCATATTGTAATCCCAAATTCTGTGAATTTTGCATTTGCGGCGATAATAAGAAGCCTATTTTTTTCCTCAAAAATTGTTGTTATTTCTTTTTTTAGTTATGTGTTAATGGTATTAAGGGGAGAACCCTTCATCAAAATGTTCACATGATAAGATTATGATATGAATATTACGTAAGAAAGATGTTCTAAACAAGCATTTGATCACGTCATTCCCAAATTTTTAAAATGTATTTTTGAGCTATTTAGGAGCGTCAAATTTTTAAAATGCATTTTTGAGCTATTTAGGAGTGTCAAATTTTGATTTTGATCCCAAAATGAGTTCAAAGTGGTCAAATTAGCTAGGATGTGATTAATCGATCACTTGTGTATTCAAGATGAAAATGTGTTGTGTATGAGAAGTCTTCTATCTCTCAAGTTGATGAATACAATCCAATGAGTTACCAAAATTATGTGATAATGCAAGTCTAATATAAAGTACATTCCTATGCTAGATGCAATCCTAGGACTTGGTTATTGGACCCATAAGATATAGTTTTCATCACGGAGTATTTTGTTAAGGCCACTAGATGTCATACAAGCCTCACTAACGTCACAATCATGAGAATATGAATATGAAATTAGTCATAGTTTTGTTGGAATGAGATGTAAGTATTAAGGCCCAAGAAGCCAAAATGACCAAAACATCTTTTCATGTTAATTTAGCAAGTGAGCATAAGTATCAAAGAATAAATTCTATGATGACCAGAATTTTTCTTGTATACAAGCACATTAGGCACATGAGAGATCCTTCTCATACTAATTAATCAGGAAGCATTTTGTCCACAATGACCCTTACATTTGTAACTTGAGACAAATGTGTACTAAGCATTCTTGTAGTGACCCTTACGTTCACTTCATAAGATGAGTATCACTATTTTACTGTAGCATAGAGAATTCACTCAAAAAAACAAGGAGAATAATAAACCTCACTAAATTTTCCATATAAAATGAGTCAAGGTACACATGGCCATCCAATATAAAATAAAGGCTCTTATATTGGACACCCCTTTATATGGATCCTTTGGATCATTATAACTAAACTAGAAAACATAAAACACAGAAAATATCATGCCCAAGATGTAGGAAAGCAAAAAGAAAAGAACTCAAAGAAGGAAAGAAATTGTACATAAGCCAAGGGTGCATTACTAGATGGAGAATTTGAAGCTTGAGTATATTGTTGAGGTGAGTATGGAGAACTGAAAAAAGAGGGAATACTTTGGTCTTGATAAGTTTCTAGGGATAACATAGGTGTATTGATTTCCTCATTATTTTGAGTAAGCTCAATAGGGATAGTGGAAGTGGTATCTCCACCATAATTGAGAGATGTGAGAGACATAGGATATGAAAGAGTGAAATCTTGGAGGAGATGAGAGGGTGCTTGATCTTGATCTTTCTTAACATTTATATCTTTATCTTTTTTAGAGTCCTCTTAATTGGTGCCACTTCTAAGGATAAGAAATCTTGAAGGGGGAATATAATAGTAGTTTATATATGTATAGTAGGTAGAACATTTCATGAAGGTTGAGAATATTTAGTCTTTGTAGTATGGAAAAGGTTTCAACGAAGTGTAAATTAGCTTGAGTTTCTTTTAGAGGTAGCCCTTGAGGATAGGAATAGTCAACATGAAAATTATTAGATTCTTTTTTTGATGGAGGCATGTTGGAAATATTTGAAGCTTTAGGAAGTTCGTGAGTGTTGGAAGAATTAGGAGTCTCAAGGAGACCATCTCTACATATATGTTGATCAACATGATATTTTTGAAGAGAAGTATCTTCATCACATGAGTCACTAGGAGTTCCAACATCAATGATCTCATCATCAATAAGATCTTAGACTTTATATTTCAACTGCATGAAATCTGGAATACTATGTTCATTATGTTGATGATAAGCATAATATATTTCTAATAATGGTTTTGCACAATTGAGTCCATATGAGCTAGACTTAGGCAATGTGATGAGTTCATTATCAAGTAGTGTTTGCAAAATTATGTCATAAGAGTCCCCCAAAGGAGTAAGAATCCTCTCAAAAGTGTGATTAGGCTTTTCTTGTTCTTTTTCAAGTACATACTATTCTTCTATGACTTAATCATATGGTTCAAAGATAGGGTTATCATGAAATTGAGACATTGGCTCAAAGAAGGTATCGCGTGCTTGTTTTCTAAAAGGCCTTTAGGTAATTGGTATCTTGGAGAGACAGAGTGTGTAGACTTAGAAGAAGAGGATGAACTTGAAGAAGATGATTTGTATGCATGTAGATGAATTAAGAAATATTCATGTGAGGATGCTAGTCTTTCTTTTAACATATTATCTAGTTTAGACTGCATTTCTATTGTGCTCCTAGTGAGACAAAGGTAAGCAGGATCATCTATCTCTTCTAGTTCTTTATATCTAGCATATAGGTCTTGAAATTCTTAAGCTTAATGTATGAGCTCATGATCATCCTCACTTGGTTGAGGTTTGGAAAGAAAAAGACTCAAAACCCATAGTGGTAGACAAAAATTCAAGCATGAAGGAACCTAGAGGAATCTGATAGGAAAACTAGAGTGTCCTTGATTTCTAAATAAGATAAGCAAAGTGTCAACTTGTCCAAAGTGAAAAAGAATTAAAAGACATAAGAAAGATAACTTGTCATAGGATTCCCAAGATGTAGGTTAGAATGTCATATGTGTGACACTTGTGAGAAGGAAAAGATAAGATAAAAGATCAACAAAGGAGATAATAAACTAGAATGGACAAGTGAGCAATTTACTAACCAAGAGCATAGTCAAGTAGCTCAAGCTAACATTTTAGAAAAAAAGAAGGTCCTAGTTTGTTGACATAGATCAAAAAGGTAGAAAAGACCATGATTGTGAAGACAAAAGGGCCATTTCAAGAAATTTCAAGCACTAGAGACACAGAGAAGAAAAACCAACACAAGCAAATTTTTAGACTTGGAGGAAAATGTTTTTAGTTTTTTTTTTTTTTTTTTAAATGGTTTTTTTGGATTTGTTGAATAAAAACATATAATGATATCATGCAAAGAGAAATTTCCTAAGGCTCAATTTGATGGACATGTCCCCTTTTTGTTCAAAAATGGGGAAGGTTTTGAACATTCAACCACATCAAGCACACCAATAGCCTATTCAAGTTTCTACAAGGATGCACAAGCTCAACTAGGGGATGTCCTCGATATACACAAGGTATATGAGGCCCAAATTTGTAGATAAAAGAGAATATTGTCAAACAATAATGAGGAAATGCTAACCCAATCTCCACCTTCACTTCCCCAAGGTATAACATTCTTTGGAGCTTAGCCAAGAATGACAATATTTCTACTTCCAAGAGGCCTATCTTTAAATTCAAGCCCCACTCGTTATACTCTGCAACAACATGAGAGTTAAAGTTGTCCCCTAGAGTCACGACTTCTCTAGGTAGCCCCCCTAAAAATAAAAAGTAGGATCACTTATTTATGTTCCCCTCATACTCCTAAATAAGGATATAAGAAGAAAAAAAAAAACAAGAAAATCACGGGGATTAAAAGATGAAGGGGTTCGATTTTATAGCCCAAATGCAATTGTGAATGGTTGATTTTAAGTCATTTTTTTAATGTTGGAAAGACATACCAAACAAGTTGAAAAAAGTAGAAAGATGATTTTAAGATGAATAAGAAAATAATTTTCACTTTTTACAATGTAAATAAAAAGGTTTTCAATGTATGCACCTTGATTTTACGCTTTCCAATTTTTTCCAATTTTTTGATCTTTTGACCTTCGAGTTGCCTTCACAGTCTTAAATAAAGTACATAAAATAATGAATAAATATGATGATTCAAAGAAAATATATTTCATTATCTTATTGCATATAAAATGACACCTAATACCATGCATTGAACTAGGCAAAAATAAAGTGCAAGCTAATCACTAAATGCTCTTCTTCTTTTTTTTAAAAAAAATTGTCCTTGTCAACAAGATTATATTTGTCTATTATGATTTCAGCCACAAATATGAGAATTCAATGTAAATGCCTGTAGTAAAAATTAGAGAGATTTCTAAAAATACAAGAATTTTAGCCATATCTTTTGATTTGTTCCCTGTGGAACCATTTTTCCAAATTAGACCAGTTTTACTAAACCATATTATTAAACACTCAAAGATGCAACCCCTTGTAGAATTCCAAAATATTTCTAAAAATGTAAATTATTCTAACAATTTTTTTGATTTGCACCCAAAATTAGATTTTTATGAAAAATCAATAAAATATTATAAATCATGCAAATAAGATCTATAAATGCTAAATTTTGGATAGGAGCATCTCTTCTTTATCTCCCACTTTCAAACCAAATTTTAGATCCAAACACTAAATGTTCGTCTTAGAATGGTTTTCACATTTGAGTGTCAATACACTTAAGCACTTTTTATAATGAAGCCGAGTACACTATGTATGGTGAGCTACAGTATGTGCCGAGTCAAAATTCCAACAAGTGTTGAGTGACTTCAAGTGCTAAGCATTATATAGGTGTCGAGTCACAATTGATGCCAAGCAAGTCAAAGTGCTTCATATGCTGAGTGAGCCAGAACTATACATGTGCCAAGCAAGATAGAATGTAATAGGTGTCAAGAAAACTAGGATAGTATATGTGTCGAGCACTAGTAGTCTAGTATGTGCCAAGTAACACAGAATCAACATATGAGTTTGTGCCCTCACAAACTCAGATGCAAACCATTTTTGGAGCTGACATAGAAGGATCTCAAAGGATGATAAGGATAAGAATGAATCTCTTATATTTCCTATGTGATCAGCATGCAACAAATTTAAAAAAATGGAAAGGGCATGCAACCAATAAGAAAAATGCAAGGAATGAGTAGGAATTCAAGATTTAATATGGATCATAGATCCATACCTAACCCTAAGTCTATGAAGTCTTTATAAGAAGGCTTAGACCCCATGATTTTGAGTAGTTGAAGAGAAGAAAAAGGAAGTTGCTAAGAAGATAAGAAAAAAATGCATAATAGGGCAAACAGTAGGGGCATCATAGACTTAGTGAATTGGGCAACAATTACATATCCACTTGATCAGAACAAAGCAAGGGATACGAATAGATATTAGATCAAGCAAGGATCACATTAGAGTGAGTATATTAAGTGTCTAAAATCAACAATTGAAGATTGTAAGCAATCAGGTCAAAGGTTTCTAATACTCTCTAGCCATTGTATTAGATAGTGAAAACCCTATGTTGATAGGTTAGATTAACAACTACTTTGCAGATCCTTTGAAGAGGTGACTAAATCCTTTAACAGGTGACACTTCATGTAAAGTGTTTGTAAATCCAAGGAATTTGATGCAACAATAGCTAAACTGATGGAGAAAAATAGAGCACAAGCTGAAGAAATCAGAATAATCGAGCTTGAACAAGAATCACAAGCCATAATGCTTTGTGAAGTAACTAAAAAAAAGAAGAGAGCCATTGAAGATAAGGTCATGATAGAAGATGATAAGAGAAATCTTACCAACAAACTAGAGGAGAAGACAATTGAGTTTGAAAGAATCTCAAACATGCAGCTTGACAGCTTAAGCCAGATGATGAATGCTCATTATTGGTCTATTTTTTTCATATGATAAAATTTCCTTTGTCCAGGTAAAAATTCAAATTGTATCCATTAATGGTGAATAGGGTTTCTGGTCTTTGGTCATCCAGATTTTTTAGCTTTTGAAAATACTTGTTAAAACCATATGTCTCATTCCTTTTAAAACTTTAGGGCACAAAATCCTTTTTAAAAAGGGGAACTTTGGTGAATATTCTATTTTTTGTGCCCTCGAGATAGTCTTTCTCTCATGTTCCTCACCGTCTAATTTGGAAAAATCTACAATTATCGCTATCTCACTATAAAAAGATGAGCACTTTTTATGCATAGCGAAGTAGCGAGCATCAAAAATTTTAGAAAATGGAATCATAAAATGAAGGCAAGATGGTCATGGATTTGTGTTGCAGCAGAATTTTTAGTTATGTACACCTTTTTAGTACCATCAAGCAGGAAAAGGGCACCAGTAAAAAGTAGCCAGAAAGCGGCACCAGAATAAATCTTTTTCAATGCCTCACTACCTCGCTATAAAAAAACTAAACATCTCACCATTAGTGAAGTAGTGAGTAGTCGGTAAATCAAAGACACGGTGGCCTTCAAGTTTCTTGGTGACCGTAATTTGTCCAAGTGGTATGGTGAGTAATAACTTCTATTGTCAAAAGTAGTTAATAAGGGCAATGGTGATTTGATTGGTTTTTATTCTTCCGGTGTTGAGTTTTGTTAAAGTCACTAGAGCTCGCTACCTCACTATCAAAAAAATTCAGCATCTCACCATTAGCGACATAGTGAGGTGCCATGAAATGAATGCATGGTGGGACCTCAAGCAACATGGAAAGATGACTAGGATTAAAGAAAGGTCTTGTTTGTTGCCAGCAGTACAGAATTTCCTATGTCATTAGTGCCCTAGACCCACACCCCATTCATAAAGCATATAAGGGTTTCTAATCGTCAGATCAAGCTTGAATCAATGATCCTCGCTATCTCACTATGGGAAGTTGTGAGTTGTTTACTCTATGCGACATAGAAAGTATGGGACCCACCACTCTTCAGAGTACTTTATGCAATTTCTTTATCTTTGATTTGATTTCAGATCGACGGCCAATTCTATTTCATCATGAAGAGTTGCTCAAAGGATATGTATAGCGAGGTAGCGACCTATTGACATGTGTCCTTAGTCACCAGTGGGTCTAGACAAAAATTCCATCAAGGAAGGAGTTGTGTACATGGTCAGTTCTCATTGGATTGACTAGCCAACTTGTCAAGTGGAATGCCAAGTTATCTTTTTTCGCATCCCTTGATCGAAGGATTTTAAAGATCGACGGTCCAAATTTGAACGCAGAAGTTGGTGCCACTCTGTGTATTAATTAGACATGAAAGCTTCACATGTGAGGAAAAACAAAGTATAATATAGAAGATTTTCTCATGTACACCTTATGCAAACAAATATTTTGAACCTTTTCTGAGCATAAGAAATTACTTAGAAGATCGTGCTAAAGTTGGTAAGATTGAAACAATTTGCTCGTGAAAAATTTGTAGAAAAACAGAGAGGACTAGAGTGGAATTCAAGTATTTTTACTGCAATCCCTATAAGTGTTTTTAGTTCTACAAAGCATAATCAAAGATGCCTCCAAAGAAGGGATTTTCAGGTCAGGGAAATTATTTGGATAGAAACGCACATGATGATTTGCTTGAGTTGCTTCTTGAGTCTACTGTTGAGACAATACAAGTTAAGAAGTTGACCTCATTAAACCCTAGGTTGAGGATAGAAAATGGATTGTTTGATAAGGTTAATTGGGTCCAAGATGCTCATACCTCTCAAACTGGTTTAAACTTGTTCAAGAAATGGTTTGCGAAAAGGAAATTGTTCACCCCACATGCCAATATATGAAATTTTGACCTAGGAAAGCTAGTGGTCCCTGGTGTCTTTATGGATAATGATCTCCTTGAGGCCATGGAAAATAACTATGATCAAGCCACTAGGGTGGTGAGAAGAATAGATGGTGAAATTCTAATCACCATCAGTCCAAAAGAGATTAGAGAAGTTTTTCATTTGGGACCTCTCACTAGGTATCATGTGCCCATTAATTTGAAAGATTTAGAAATAGAATATATGTCTAAGAAGGATATAGTTAGACAAGGTGTGTTGAAGGCCCACATTGGAAAAATTGGAGCCCTACCAGCAATAACATCATCCTCTAAAGAACCTTTCAAAAAAAAAATGCTTCAATGCTAGGGCAGTAGAGATATACAGGACCCTGTGCCAAGTTTTTGGAGAGGGTGAAGAAGATTTTATCCCTGTGAGTTTCATGTATATGATCACTCAAATCTCCTCTTTTGGTGTGGAAATAATTTTTTATTTTGCTTCTTACTTGGCTGATGAGATTTACAATGGATTGGTTGGGATCACTAAGGGAAAAGTGGAGAAGGCTTGGGGCCATTACTCTTTGTTGAAACATATGTTTCTATTTAAGGGGGTTACATACTTTGGTAAAGAAATGGTTTTAAACAGAGAAAAAGAAGGGGAAGCACTCCCAGTTCAATTATGGAGTGTAGATATGACTGGGGAAGTAGAAAATGCTAGTTTTGTTAGATTTGACAGGTACTTCACCTCCAAACTGAGGTGCCTCGTATTAAGGGACAATCCTAGGATCCCTAAGGCACTAATGCACCTTATTAGGCCTATGGATAAACCCCACAATTTGAAAGTTTCACATAATTGGGGAGACATTATCCCATATTAAGTTTCAACTGTTATCAAAATTTATGGATTCAAAGGAACACCCCATGTACTACCTTACCAAGTGCCCCTAAAGGTAGGAGTAGCTAAATTCTTGTGGTAGTTGGGAGTAGTAGAAGAAGCTTTTTTACACAAAAGGGGGATGAGATCATTTTTTCCCTCTTGCACAATAGCCCACCAATTTGTGATAACCAAGGAAGGGTGGATTTCCCTCTACAAATTTTTGCATCAGTATAAGATGGTTGTATCCCACCCTCATTTTTGTGATGCAAAGGGTTTCTTTAATTTGACTCTTAGGCATAGGATTAAGCTTTGTTTAGTTGAACATGAATTTTATTTCCCTGAAGATGTAATAAGAAATGAGTACTCTCTGCAGGAACAAGAGACAAAGAAAGAAAAATGGAGAGTCTATTCAAAAGTTTTGAATTTTATTAATTGTTTTGATAAAGATTACAACCCTCTAAGTAATTCTATAACTACTACAGATAAAATTAATAAGCTTATGAATACATTCCCTGAAATAATGGAGGTAATGAATGAGAAGAAGCAATATTTCATTAATTCTTTTCCAGATAAGGCCAAGTAAATAATGAGGAGATTGAGCTTTACTCCCAATATAGGGGTAGGTCCATTAGTGAGTCAAAGGAAGCTAGGATATACTATCATTCAGGATCAAAGGCCCATTGTGGATAAAGGAAAATAGATAGTTGAGTCTCCTAGTGTTGTTTTTGAAGAGAGGCATGTTGAACCTTCTCCTAAGAGGAGAAAGATAATAAGGCAAGAGGAACCTCATGATGAGAGTTACTCACCTTCCCAAACCCCCATGAGAATTGAGGAGCAGCTCACTGATGATCAAATTGAACAAATTGGATCACAAGGGGGAGTTTTTGTTACCCAAGCAGAGATTGATGAAGGATGTTTTTTTTATTTTTGGCTTATAAATTTATTATTTGGAAGAATCTTAAGAAGATTATGTTCATTATTTGAATGATCTGTAATGGATAGTGGAGTAATTTTCACTATCCATACAAATTCCAAAGAGATAAGATGAGCACCTACAGCAAGCTCATTTTTATACACATATGCATTTCTACCAACCATTAGATTACCTAACCCTATGGTCTAGGATATTCTTGATATATTATTACAATGATAATTTGGAGTTACTAAATATACTATATATAGTCTAGATTGATGAATTTATTTAAACAATTGGTCAATAGATTCACTACAAGGATATACATATATATATATATCATGACAGGTTCAAATGTGAGATTAACTGATCATCATTATCTGTGAATAATGAAATTTAGAAAACCATTGCCTCAAGAATTAATAATGTATTCTCATGCAAAGATTCAATTTGAATATGCATTTATAACTACTATACAATAAAGATGAGATGAAAATAATGTTCAACAAAGATAATCTTCCATTCATTACCATTTCTTCAATGATATTGAACTCAATTTGGCAATCCTTTGCATGTAACTCAAGATACATCGAGTATTCTAATTCCGTGATGGATATCCATATCATTACTATAACTAATTACAATTCCATAATCTATTGAATGCATTTTCTACACTTATATATGAATCAAGATTAATCATAGAATGCATCTACTTATGTCTATGAGAATGGAGGGTAATGGGATAACAAAGAGATAGTTATATTTGCATCTTACTATTATCTACTATGATACTAAATCCATTTCCCCAATGCCTTCATATTCATGATAATCGATCTACAAAAACAATACAATGCCATTATATCTTCTATTTCTCCTTTAATATACAACAAGCTTATCACAATTGATCATAAGGTGGTAGACTCTTCTTGACAACATTACACAAGGTAAAGATCTTCACACAAGATGATGCACAATCCTTCTAGTGACAAATGAAATAGGAGCAATATGAACAATATTACAACCACAAATAGATACACATGGCAAGATGGAGTTTGCTGCTCCATTATCAAACCAACTATAACAATATTTTCTCCTCTTATGCAATGAAATCTTCATGACGTCCAATTCTCCAAATACATCAAAAACCTGCAAGGTCAAAATTATGGAGCCGTGGAGGCTTACCTCCCAACCTAGGCCTCAAGGAGCCCACCCACTAACCTAGGGGAAACAAGGCTCAACCGGGATGCATCCAAACAACATCACAATAACAAGAACCAACATGAACACCATAGTTTAACAACACACTTACAATTCCCAACTAAGGCTTGCACAATGATTCACAAATGGAATCATGAACATTGGGTGAAGGTGGGCTCTTCAAGGATGAGAATGCCATATCCTCGTGAAACAACAAATCCTACAATTGCAATGCTCCAATAAGGCTTCCAAGAAACATGCCACAACAAGGCTATCAATAACACATGCCTCAACAAGGCTATCAATATCACATGCCTCAACAAGGTTATCAACACTTACTCCTCTTCGCATATCCTCACTTATATCTCCTATAGAACAATAGAAAGGCATATGGCTTCAATGGAGCCCATACTCCATGAAAATTATACCCTCTCCAAGAGGAGGATTTCTCAACTCCAATGAAAAGCCCAACTAACCCCTTCACCCCAAGGCTTCTCTTCCCTCCCAAGGGTGAGTGAAGCCTTCACACCCAACACAACATTCAGTCCACCACAACAAAATCAAGAATAAAATTGAATGCAAGTAAATCCAACATGCTCATTTACATACATAACAATGAATACATAAACTAAATAAAAACACATACATCTTACAAGAACATTCTTTCAAATTTCCATTCTTCAACTTTCATGAGATGAGAGAAAACATGGCATGAAGCACTAACCTCCTTTCAAGCTATGGTTATGAAATGGTGATCAAGATCTTTTCTTCCTTGGCTTCCAAGCTTCTTCTTCCAAAACCCTATATGTCTCTATAATTAGAGAGTGGGTGAACATTCGCTAAGTTTGGCACAAGCTCCCTAAAAAGACCTCCACTCCCATCCCCACCTACCGCTCTTACACTCGTGTACCTTTCCACCAATATGAACTTAACCAAGTGGTGGGATGAAGAAAGAAGTCATGTGACACTTTGATTTTCGAATTGGCTTGAAAATGACTAGTTTAGAGGGTCTCCTAAGTCCCCTAGGCCAACTTATGGTTATATTTAGACCCCCAACCTATACTACTACCATGTGGGTAACTTATTTTTACCAAAATGGGCCCTAGGAACCACTTTTGGGCCCTCTAAATTTCCTATAAAATTTAATTTGAATTTCATCATGAAGGTGACTCATCCTAACACTTTCTAAGGTGGGTTAACTTAATTTCAAAATGGGATTAAGTTTAGTTTAAGTGACTCCATGCCCAAACTCCTACATGACATTTCATTTACACATAAACAACACAAGTGTCAAATCACACACACACATTAAATACTTACACATCACGATGACATGTCACAAATTAACCATGATCTTTAAACTTATAACACCCATGCACAATCACATTATGAAATATACATATTACAATGAGGTTTTGAATCTTCCAAAGATTCACCTTAGCTTTACTGTGTTCACATATGTTTGAACCTTGTTTCCCCAAATAATCTACATAGTTCAACTTTCCTGCACACTCAACTTAATGTCAATAGCCCAATGAAATAATATAGAAATACAGGTAGATAAGTGCAGAATAATCTAGTATCACTTAATTGCATTAACATATTCAATTATCTCTTGTCTAATCATTTCCATAAAATATTCAAAACATTGAAATATCAAGATATGTATAACATTAATCTTTCTAATCATAACAAAATTACCATTCTAAATACCATCACAATCTGTATCTATCATAACAATGAAACACCAAAGTCATATTGATTAAATCATTAAAACATGTAAAATGGATCTTAGTATATAAGTGAAAATCACTATTGTGCAGACTTGTTACTAGTATCCTTTCAAATCAACTGACCAAAGTAATATTTCTAACAATGTCCTTTTTATCTCGTTATGAGGTGTGTGTGCCCCTAGGGTTAATTTCTCATGCCATTGAATGTTTCCAATTTATGTCATCATATTTTAAAACCAATCTATGAGTGCAACCGTTATGTTTTGTTATCATTTGATCTATACTCATTGTTATTTCTTACGAGAGTGAATATTAACTCATCTCCCCTATTTTTCTAGTAAATCATACCTTGAATCTTGTGACTAGGTTCTCAGCTTGAACATGTTGAGTTTCATTTTCATGTGGTCCTACCTTCTCGACCTAATGTTATTGGATAGGGTATCAACCTTATAATAATCAAAATCTACATTAGTCTCTAATAGGATTTCATTAATAATTATTAGTAACAAAAATGTTAATCATAACCTTATTAACTCCTAATCATATTTATTTCATCAATATCTATAATAGGGTACTAGTGTGGGCCTTACAGAATACCCCTTTAGAAGGGAGTTAGAGGAACTCCTGAGTTCACCTATGGGAGGGCCTAGAGATAGAATGTTGTTGGAAGAAGGTGAAATTGTGACTCCCCGCCCTCTTTATGGTTCCCCAAAAATTTAGGGAGGTGACAGACAACAAGAAATTATGGCTATATGAGGTGATACTCAGGAGAGAATGTGTACCCCATTAATGATGGTTAAAGCTTCCCCAGTAGAGATTGTAGCAAAAGTGATGGAAAGCATTGATAAGGCTAAGAAGGAGCTTAGCCCTACCTCACTACATGATGAGGATAATGGGGAATGGGAGGTTCAAAAAAAGAAGAGAAGGCAGGGCAAAAAACTAGATGTAGGAGTCTGCGAGATAGATGGAAGACCATCTAGCAGAGCAACCAGGACAAAGCAAGCAGCAAGGGATGTGGCCAGTGGTAAGAAACTTACACTGGAGACAGTTACTAAAGGTAAGAAATCAAATTCATCTCTTGGAATTTGAGGGGGTTAAATAACCACCAAAAGCAATATGCTCTGAAACAATGCATATTTCAGGAAAAAGTTGATTGTGTTTTAATACAAGAAACTAAAATGTCTAGTGCTAGTTTTGATAAAATAATTAGGCATATTTGGCCAGGTGCTAAGTATCTTCATAGGGATGCTAATGGTGCCCCAAGGGGTATTTCTACTATGTGGAATCCAAATTCCATGTAGGGAACTGAGGTTTGGGAGGATAAAATTTTTATATTCATTGATTTCCATTCTAGCACTTATTGTTGGGGGTTGATCAATATCTATGCTTCTAATAGAAAATTAGGAAGGAAAGATATGTATGATAAATTGGCTAGGATTACTAAAACTATGAAGGATAAACAAGTGATGTGTATGGGATATTTTAATAACCCCCTGTATCATTCGGAGAAATTAGGTGGAAACAAGGACTGCCCAGAAAGCTTGCAAGACCTTAATGATTTTATGAGCATAATGGACTCAATAGATGTGGAAATGAGATGGAATCCATATAATTGGAATAATAATAGAAAGGGAAAGGACCTTATTTAGGTTAGATTGGATAAGTTATTGGTGATAGGGAATTGGAATAGACTTGGGAACTCTCATCTTGAGAATCTTACTAGAACTGCTTCAGATCATTCCCCTATAATCTTCTTGTGGGAGGATGGTTTGAAAAGTGGGTTGATAACTTTTAGATATGAAATTACATGGTAGTCTCACCCAAAATTCAAAGAGAGGGTTCAAGACTTGTGGAATATTAGGATAGATGGTACTGTGATGTACAAACTGACCCAAAAACTTGACAACATAAGGAGGAATGTGAAAAGTTGGGCTAAGGATTCATTACGTGACCTATTCAAAACTAATGGTGAAGTGGAGGAAAAGCTTAAAAAACTCCAAGGGGAGATTTTTGAAGGGATCAACCTAGACAATGCAACTCAAGAAGAGGAGTATAGAAAAAAGTGGAAGGATATTCTCTTAAGGGAGGAAATTTTTCGAAAACAAAGATCAAGAGTTCAGTGGGTCAGCCTCTAACCATAAAAGAAGAAACACTATTGTTAGGCTGGATGGGGAAGGGGGAAGGGTCTTTAAGGACCAAGAGGAGATGGGAAAACATCTGGTGGAATACTTTATCAAGGCTTATGTCAAGGACAATAAGGCTGCAAAACTGGTGATCAGAAGAAGCTTGATTAATACGATTCCACAGGTTCTAGGAATGGAGGAGAACAACCACATTCTTGGAAATATCATAGAGGAGGAGGTGAAATGTGTGGTGTTCTCTATGAAAGCTTATAAGGCTTCGAGCCCTGATGGGTTCCCCCCTACATTCTTTCAACATTTCTGGGAGGTTGCTAAACCTGAACTGGTCTGGGCAACTAGAGATTTTTTTAGAATAGGAAAGATGTTAAAAAGGATCAATAAGACCTTTATTGCATTAGTTCCTAAAATTCCCACACCAATGTGCTTGCTGGATTTTAGACCCATCAGTTTATGTAACACTATTTATAAGATATTTGCTAAAGTCTTCGTGAATAGAATTTTGTTGAAAATAATAATTGGCAGTCCACAAAAAGGATTTGTTCCAGGAAGATAGATTCTAGATGTGTCTATAACCACACATGAGGTTATTCCCTCAATGGAGAAAAACAAAAAATCTAGGATGGCATTTAAATTGGATATCTCCAAGGCTTATGATAAGGCTAAGTGGGATTTCCTTTATGAGGTGCTTGAAAGAGTGGGGTTTAGTAACAAAGCAATAAACTTGATCAAAGTAATGGTTGGCACAGTTCAATATTGTATTCTCCTAAATGGTTCTCCTTGGGGAAACTTTGGAGTGGAGAAAGGACTAAGGTAGGGTGACCCACTTTCCCCCTACCTCTTCATTATGATTGCTAAAGTTCTAGGGAAGTCTTTCTATAAACTTGTGAATACTAGTTGTGTTAAAGGGGTTAAGCCAACTACTATAGTAGATTCTAAAGTCCTACAAGAATTTTTTGATGGCATATTCCTATTTGGAGAATCTTCAATTATAGAGGCTCAAGCTTGGAAGACTATACTGCACAATTATGAAGAAAGCTCAAGTCAGGAAGTAAATTATCATAAGAGTAAGATTTATTTATTTAATATTGATGCCTCATTACAAAGGAGGATAAGAAATATTTTGGAATGCCAAACTACTAGCCTCCTAGATACTTATTTGGGATTGCCACTAACCACTAAGGAAGTGACTAATGAATTCTAGAATACGATAGTGGTGAGAATTCAGAGGAAACTTGTAGGATGGAAAGGGAAGATACTAAGCAATGTTGGAAAGCTACAGTTACTTTCAGCAGCTCTCTAGGGTACCCCCATTTATTTCCTGTCCCTATTCAAAATTAACGAAAACATGGTGGAGAAGATTGAAGATACAGAGGAACTTCCTATGGTCATGGACAGAGGAGAAAAATAAAGTGACTCTAGTCAAAGGGGAGGAGGTGTGAAAACCAAAGAATAAGAGGGGTTGGGAGCAAGAAGACTTCCAGACCTTAATAAGGCTCTACTCACAAAGATTGGTTGGAAATTAGGAGAGGACAATACGAGTTGGGGTAAAATTATGAAAGCTAAATATCTGTCAAATTCCCCTTTCAATTGGAATCTATTTAATAATGACCTCCCAGGAGGGTCTAAAATCTAGATGAATATAGTCAAAAGTAGAGGATTGTTAAGGGAAGGGACAAGGTGGATTGTGGGAAATGGTTTTAGTATTAGATTCTGGGAAGACAAGTGGATGGGAGGGAAACCGCTGGTCTTCAGCAAATTTAGAAGGTTAATGGAGTTGCTTAAAGAAGATGTGGGAAGTAAAGTTGGAGATTATATTGATCAGGGGAGGAAGTGGAGGAAGCTTGTTAAGGAAACTTACTCTCAAGAGGACATTCATCTTCTCAAGGAATTAGAAGAGTTGATCAAGGAATGGAGAATCCCTATACTTTTCCAAGAGGATACCACAGCTTGGGATTTAACTCCAAGTGGTAATTTCATTGTTAAATCAGCTTACATACACCTATTTAGCAAGGATCCCTACCCATAATTGTGGAGTAAGGTTTGGATTAGTAACCTTATTCCTAAAATTAATTTCTTTTGGTGGACAGCTCAACATGGGAAAATTTTAACATTGGACAATTTGAAAAGAAGAGGATTTTATATTACAAACCATTGCTTTCTCTGCAAGGACAAGGAGGAAACCATAACTCACCTATTTCTGGAATGCCAGTTTGCCTTAAAGATCTGGAGTAGGGTCTAGGAGAGATTTGGATTAAACTAGGTTATGAAAGAAAATCTGGGACAAGTTGTGGAGAACTGGAACTGTCCCTTTGCTCACCCTAGATTGAATTTGCTATGGAAGATGGTTCCACCATATGTATGCTGGCACATATGGAAAGAAAGAAATAATAGAATATTTAGGGAGGAGAATAAACCGGTGGAGGTTGTCTTTAGAATAATGGAGAAATTGTTGAAGGAGAATTTAAGAGTGGCTAAATGTAAGATGCCAAAGGAGGAACCAAGTAGACAAGAAGGACTAATGGCTGAAAATGAGGCTTTCATGAGGATTTTTTCCTCTTTGATAACTCAAAAATGATGAAGAGATAGAAAATGAGATGGAGACCACCTACCCTTTCACATTATAAATTGAATTTATATGGTGCTACCAGAGGAGGTATAGGAGCAGCGGGAGGAGTGTTGCAAGATAGGAATGGTGATGCACTATTGGTCTATGCTGGGAAGTGGGAAATGGAAGTAATAATCTGGATGAGGCAATGGCATTGTTTTTGGGCCTTTAGCTAATTAGGGAAATGTAAATTAAGGAAATAACAATTGAGGGGGACTCCAAATTAATCATTGATATGGTCAAGGGAGTCTCCCAACCAGGATGGAATATTCAAAATACATAATGGATATTAAGAAAATGTTAGAAGGGATGGAAAGTGTCCACCTACAACACATTTACATGTAGGAAAATAAGGTGGCAGATGCAGCAACTACTAAAGGGTATAAAACTACGGCAATCATGTACTGGAGAAATATGGTAGATCTCAATGACGATATTAAGTCATTGATAACCAAGGCAAGAGGTAGGAATATTATTCAAGTATGATTATTAAATTTAGAGTCGGGACTAATTTTGGTAATTATGTGATGATGTCCACTAAATTTAACAAAGGTCTATTGGAAATGAGGAGACATGGTCATACAAACAAAAAAAGGAGTGAATGCAAATTAAGAGGGATGTCATTTCATAATTATGGAAACACATCGCAGATTTCAAATTACACCCCCTTTAAAAGTACAAAGGATATCATTTATCGGACTATCAAAGATTTTCAGGGTGTGAAAATAATGATGTTATGTAATCATGAATCCCACAATAATTTTGCATGGGATTTTGAAACTTATTAAGCACAAGTCTAGAAATTTTTTTGGTTTATTGTTAAAGGGCTTAAGGTGAATAGTAGTTTCAGAGATATCATAGAAAAGGAAGTTCAAATGCTCATTACTGAAGAAGGCGAGGAGCAAATTGGCA
Source organism: Cupressus sempervirens (assembly GCA_028749045.1). Taxonomy (NCBI): domain Eukaryota; kingdom Viridiplantae; phylum Streptophyta; class Pinopsida; order Cupressales; family Cupressaceae; genus Cupressus; species Cupressus sempervirens. Next base: position 783,138,344 of record CM053792.1, read on the forward strand.
TAATTGAGATGGGTGGGGTTTTGAATAGGCTAGAGCCCATGAAGATAGAGAACTTCAAAGATAGGATGGCCACCTGGTTTCTACTGAAAGAAGGGGGTTTTTTGCCCTACATGCAGTCGATGGTAGGGTAAGACGAGAATTGTGCCCTCCAATTTGTCAATGGGTCGAATGACTGCAAGGTCACCATAAATGGAATCACCTTCCAAGTGACTAAGAAAGTGATTTCCATGGCGACTAGCCTTTCAATGAGGGGGAAAAAATGGAGAGAGGTCACTAAAGTCATAGACAAGGCCAGTATGAATAATTTCTTTGCAAGAAATGAGGAGTTGATTCGATATAGAGGAGGATTTAAAAGGGGCGAACTGCCAACCCCATTGGACGATATGTGCTTGGTTCTCATGAGATATCTGATGCTGGAGGGTAGGTTTTGTGCATGTTACTACTATATTTTCCCTTTGTTGAATTATTTTAGAAATAGGGATTTCATTTCTATCCTATTTTATCTTCTACATTCTCTTGAGGATATGGTAGCGGATATTAGGGAAAAGAGAAGTAAAGGGAAAAACTATGCCATAATCCATCAAGGCCTAATTTTTTGCCTCTACCAGTTTCACCTTGCCCTGTGTCCCCCGAGGGTGGTGGTGGTTGACAACCAATGCCATTGCCAGAATTCATCCTTGAGCACTAGTACTAGTACTAAAATTAACACCCCCTGCCCCTCCCCTTGTCGAGAAAACAAGAAAAAGAAAAAAAATTGATACGACTGAGGAGCAAAAGGGTAATAAGAAGGTAAAAGTTGAAAAACCCGTAGAGGTGGATGAAGAGGATTTAGAGGAGGAGGCTAGAGGTAAGGCAAGGAAGAGATCTAGAAGACTTGCCCAATCCCAAGCAAGGCATAAATAGAAATCCAATAGGTTCAGGGTGGAGGAGGTTAAGGAGGAAAGCTTAGAAAATAATAAAGAAGAAGAAGGTAAGGAGGAGGTGGAAAGAAGTATAAACTCAAAAGGTAATTCTATTGATAATGCACAAACTCAAGTTTCTGCTAGTAATGTTGATATCATGGAGGTTACACATGTGTCCACAAGCTTTTCCCCCCAGCCCATAACCTTCTATCAAGAAAGAAATAAAATGGATACCTCCCCCATAACCATTTCATCCCTAGCCAAGGAAAATTCTAAGTTTTTAACTAATCCAAAGGTTTTGCAGGATAAAATCCAGGTCCAGAAAACCAAGGAGGAAACAAGGAAGGTGTAAATGGAAACCAAGGAAGAGATCGAGGAGTAGGTGGAGCAGTATGCCAAGCTGGAAAAGAGGGTTAAATCTTTAGAGGAAGGGTTCTTTACCTTCTCTAAATTTAACCTCAAAGTCACCCATGCCGCGACCACCACCCTCCAGTTGTTGGCACAAGAAAAGGAGGATACTAGAATGGATATGGAGGACCATAAGCTGCTCTTCAAATTCCTTGTTGATGACTGGTCTCATCTACTAGCTGTGAAGGGGAAGGAGAAAAAAGAAATTTGAGATTTTTAGTTTAATGGGATCCTCGGATCCAAGACTTTTATGTTTATCTGTTGTTTTTGGTTTTGCTGGTATCCAACTATAATTAGGACTTGGTGTTGGCCTGTTATGCTAACAGTTATCTGGATGAACTTTTGTAGTATTAGATCTTCTGGACTTTTTAGTTTAGTTGTTCCTAATATTATGTTGTTTAGTTTCTAGTTGAAGACTCTTGGTTTTTTGAAGTTTTAGTTAGTTTTTTGCTTGCTATTGGACATTGTTGGTAATGTATTGGTTACCAGCTTTTTGCTTGTAAGGGTTGACCCCCTAGTTTTGGTCTCTTTATATTTCAAAAATAGAGTTCATACTTCATTGTAAGTTTAAATCCTTTAATCAAGGTAGAATTAATAGTCTTATATTGATTTTAACTGAGTAGACCCCTCATAGGGTAGATCATCAAAAGTGATCAAATTGTATCCCTACTAGGTAAACTTTGTTGTTGCAGTAGTAAAGATTTGTGGGTGTCATCATATGAACTCTTTTCCCTTTTAAAAGGCAATGTCTTCCTTATATGACATCTCTGTTAAGCCATATTTGTCATTTTCCAACTACGTAGATCTTGTAGGATTTTGAGTTTTCATTGTAGCCCACGAAAATTCCTTTAATCCTTCTTGAAGGTTCTAGTTTTAACCTCTTTAAGTACATTAATATAGACAGGGCCACCAAATATCCTTAGATGGCTTATGTCAGGTTCTGGACCAGTAAAGCCTTTTTAGAAGTTTGTTTATCAAGGTTATTTTGGATGTAAATAGTTATTCTAAATACTTCTGCCTAAAATGAGGTATCTAATTTCTGGTCATACATCACTGATTTTGCAACCTCCATAATAGTTCTATTTTTTCTCTCATCCACTTTATTTTGTTGAGGATTATAGGATAAAATAAATCCCAACATTAACACAAAATTCTTTAAAGATTTCTAAAATTTACTCTTTCCCATTGTTAGTTCTTAGTGTTTTAATTTTCTTTCCAAAGGAGTTTTTTATTAGGCATTTGAACTCCTCGAACCTTTTAAGGATCTGTTTTGACTCTTTACACTTAAGAAAGTAGATCCAATTTTTTTTGGAGAAGTCATCTACAAAAATTACATAATATAGGGCATCTCCCATGGAGGGGGTAGCATTGGTCCACATAGGTTAGATTGGACTAATTCTAATATATTTTAAGTTTTGCTCAAACTATTTTAAAATATCTCTTAGTGTTTTCTCCAAAGGCATATCCTTTACATATCCCACTATGATTTGGATTTAGTTTGGGAAGTCTTGTCACCTATATTTCCATGGATTTTAGGGTGCAAAAGTGAATATTCCCTAATCTTTGATGTCATATCTCATTGGAGTCAGAAGTCTCGTGAATAAGTGCTTGTTTGGATTTAGTGTAGAATTTGTATAGGTATCCTTGTCTTATACCTATAGTTTTAGCTTTCTTATATGTAGAGGTTTTTGGCCATGCTAGAACTTTTCCATCCATGAAGGTGACCCTATATCCACTATCGTCTAGGGTATATATTAATACTAGATTTCTTTTAATTTTAGGTACAAATAGTACATCTTTTAGTTGGATAGTGATACTTGATTCTAGTTTGATGGTACAAGTTCCCATCCCTTTTATAGGGTGTGTTGAATCATCCCCAGTGGTCACCTCATCATCAATTTCTTCTACCATAGATGTGTTAGATTATGGTGACTGATCAGGAAAGTACTGTACATACTTCATAAATAGTGGGGTTCAAAAAAAATTTGGGCCATGGCCGACATGGTAGCTGACATATTATGGCTGACATATGGCTGACATGTTATAACCCTAAAGTGGTTTAATACTTGTATAAAAGGGTTTAGGGTTGGGTATTTTTTATTATGTTGTGATGCAAAATTGGTTCTTGCGGTGGTATTGAGCTGTAAGGGATTATGGGTTGTAATTAGGTTGTAATCACTGGATTGTAATAAGATTGGACTTGTTTTTTTGGTGGACGTAGCCCAGGGATTGGGTGAACCACGTTATATCTTGGTGCCTTGTGTTCATTTTTGTGTGATCTATTTTTTTTGTTATTGGTTATATTTGCATGTAGTTTTTTATTTATGTCCATGGTTTATCCTAACAAGTGGTATCAGAGCGAGGTTGTCTTTCAGTTATCCTCTGCAGGAAAGTCTCACAGTTAAGTGGGAGACTCACGGTTGAGTGGGAGCGATGGAAGATGAGGGTAAGCTAAGGGTGGACAGGTTTAATGGGCAGAACTTCCAGTTATGGAAGATTCAAATGGAAGACTATCTATTTCAGAAGGATTTATAGAAGCCGTTGGAAGGCAAAGCCAAGAATCGGGGAACTATGTCAGAGGTTGAATGGGATCTTTTGGACAGAAAGGCACTCGGAAGCATTCGGTTATGCTTGGCACCATCGATGGCATTTAATATTACAAAAGCAAAGATGACAGAATATTTGATGAAAACCCTAGCGACACTGTATGAAAAGCCCTCTGCTTCAAACAAAATATGAAAATGGTAGAAGGTGGATCTGTTGCAGATCATTTAAATGAGTTTAATACCATTACTAGTCAGTTATCTTCTATGAGTATCAATTTTGATGAAGAAATTAAGGCTCTCTTGATTTTGTGTTCTTTGCTTGAAAGCTGGAATGGCTTGGTAATGGCGGTGAGTAATTCTGTTCCTGGATCTAGTACCCTAAAATATGATGATGTGATCGGTGTTGTTTTGAGTGAGGAAACTAATAGGAAATCCTCAGGTGGATCTACATTAGGAAGTGCTTTGAATGCACAAAGTAGGGGCAAAATGACTAAAAGAGGAAGTAACTCTGGAAATCATGGGAAATCAAGAGGAAAGTCAAAGGGGAGGAGGTCTCAATCGAGAGGACCAAATGATTGCTAGTACTGTGGGAAACTAGGGCACAAGAAGAAAGATTGTTGGAATCGAAAGAAAAATGAAGGAGATAAATCAGATGGAGACAAGGAGGCAAATGTGGTAAGTAACAAATACAAAGAGGATGCTTTGCTTCTATCTTTAGAGAGTGTTGATGATTCATGGGTTTTAGATTCTGTTGCTTCATTTCATGCTACACCTCATAGAGGTTATTTCATTGATTATGTCCAAGGGGATTTTGGGCTTGTTTATTTGGAGGATAATGAACCCTGTCAGGTTGTTGGAAAGGGAAAAATTAAGATTAAGTTGCAGAATGGGAATCATTGGCTACTACATGAGGTAAGACATGTTCCAAGGTTGAATAGAAATTTAATTTCAGTCGGGCAACTTGGTGATGAGGGTTGTGTAGTTACTTTTAATGATAAAAATTGGAAGGTTTCAAAAGGTTCCCTTGTAGTAGCAAAAGGTGTGAAAGTAGGCACCTTATATCTTTGTACAGGTCATATTCTTCCTACTACTTTGATTGTTTCAGAGAAAATGAATGTTCAGGAACAATTGCTGCAGTTGAGCAGGAAGAACAAATAGCTATTGTAGATTCTGATACAGCGTTGTGGCACAATAGACTTGGGCACATGAGTGAGAAAGGTATGAAAGTACTTCATTCAAAGAAAGTTTTACCAGGTCTAAAATGTGTTAATATGGATTTCTGTGAAAGTTGTGTGTATGGAAAACAAAAGAGAGTGAGTTTTGTAAAGACCAGGAAGGAAAACAAAAAGGAGAAATTAGAGCTTGTGCATACAGATGTATGGAGACCAGCTCAGGTATCTTCCCTTGGTGGCTCTCATTATTATGTTACATTTATTGATGACGCAACTAGAAAAGTATGGGTTTATTTCCTTAGATAGAAATTTGATGTATTTCAAACTTTTAAGAAATGGAAATCCTTGGTTGAAAATGAGACTGGTAAGAAATTAAAATGTCTCAGATCTGATAATGGTGGTGAGTATTGCAGTCATGAATTTGAAGATTATTGCTCCACTAATGGTATTCGTAGACAAAAAACTATTCCAAGGACTCCACAGGAAAATGGAGTGGCTAAACGCATGAACAGGACTATAATGGAGCGCGCAAGGAGCATGAGGTTGCATGCTAGGTTGCCCTTACACATGTGGGTGGAGGCTGTCAATACTGTAGTATATTTTATTAATAGAGGTCCCTCTACTCCTTTGGGCTATGGTATTCTAGAGGAAGCATGGACTGGTAAGAAGGTGAGTTATTCTTTTCTCCAGACCTTCGGTTGTGAAGCTTTTTCTCATATAGACTCTGAAAATAGAACCAAGCTAGAAGCTAAATCAAAGAAATGTGTCTTTTTTGGATATGGCATTAATGAATTTGGTTATAGGCTTTGGGATTTTGAAAATCTTAAAATTGTTAGAAGTCGGGATGTCATATTCAATGAGAAAGTGTTGTACAAAGATCTGTTGCAGCAACATGAGAAGAAAGAAGATGATTATGTAGTGCTAGATGATACTCCAAAAGCTAATGTTCCAGCCATTCCTCATGATGTGCAACAACTGCAACAACAAATAGCACACACACCAGCGAATGTTAGATGGTCAACGAGGCAAATTAGACCTCCACAAAGGTTTTCTCCCTCTTTGTATTCTATTTTACTTACTGATGCTGGTGAACTTGAAAGTTATGATGAATTTGTGCAGGTGGATACTAAGATTCAGTGGGAGACTGCAATGAAAGATGAAATGGACTCTTTGCTGAAAAATAATACATGGGATTTTTGCAAGTTGCCTGCAGGTAAAAAGGTTTTATAGAATAAATGGGTTTACAGGTTGAAAGAAGAGGAAGGAGGTAAGAAAAGATTTAAGGCCAGGTTAGTTGTAAAAGGATTTGCACAGAAAAAGGGAATTGATTTTGATGAGATATTTTCTCTTGTTGTTAAAATGACTTCTATTCCTACTATTTTAAGTCTTGTGGCTACTGAAGATTTGCATTTAGAGCAGCTGGATGTTAAAATAGCCTTTCTTCATGGTGATTTGGATGAAGAAATATATATGGCTTAGCCACAAGGTTTTGAGGTCAAAGGTAAGGAGAACTTAGTGTGAAAATTGAAGAAAAGTTTATATGGCTTGAAGCAAGCACCTCGGCAATGGTATCTGAAATTTGACAATTTTATGCATGAGCATGGATATAACAGGTGTCATTCAGATTACTGTGTTTATTTTAAGAGGTTGGATGATGATAGCTACATTATTTTATGTTTATATGTTGATGATATGCTTGTAGCTAGGTCTAACATGGATCATATTAATGGGCTAAAATGCCAATTAGCACATGCATTTGCTATGAAGGATTTGGGGGCAGCAAAAGAAATCCTTGGTATGAAGATTTGCATAGATAGGAAGAACAAAACATTGACGCTATCTCAAGCTAATTATGTTGAGAAGGTGTTGCAACATTTCTCTATGGAGAATGCTAAAGCTGTCAGCACACCTTTACCTGGTCATTTGAAATTGACTAAGGAGATGTGTCCCAAGACACAGGAAGTGGAGGATAAGATGTCCAAGGTACCCTATGCTTCAGTTGTAGGAAGCTTGATGTATGTTATGGTAATGCACTAGGCCAGATATTGCACATGCAGTGGGAGTCGTTAGCAAGTATATGAGTCACCCAGGATTTGAGCATCGGAATGCTATCAAGTGGATTCTCAGATATTTGAGAGGAACATCCAATAAGTGTTTACACTTTGGGGGCTCTATTACTAATTTACAAGGCTATGTTGACTCAAATTTGGCTAGGGATATTGATACCAGGAAAAGTATTACAGGTTATGTCTTTACTGTTGGTGGGGCAGCCATGAGCAAGGTTTCTAGGTTATAGAAGATTAATGCTCTATCCACTACAGAGGTAGAGTATGTTGCTACTACAGAGGTAGCCAAGGAGATGATATGGCTCCAGTTCTTCTTGGAAGAATTGGGACATCCTTAGAAGGATAATTATTTGTTCACCAATAGTCAGAGTGCCATTCATCTTGCAAAGAATTCAGCTCTGCATTCTAAGACCAAACACATACAGTTGCGGTACCATTTCATTTGGTCAGATTTGGAGGATGGATAGTTAAAGCTGGAGAAGATACATACCAATGACAATCCAGTAGATAGGTTGACAAAGGTTGTAACACGGGAGAAGCTGAACTCCTCTTCAGCTTCGGTTGGTCTATTAGACTGAACATGAATAAAAGAACGGAAGAGTCCAGGGTGGTTTAATCCAATGGGAGCCCCATGTGGTAGTGGTGTTGGTACAGGATCAGTCTCCAAGTGGGAGATTGTTGTTTAGTGTGGAGCCTAATTAGTCCCCAAGTGGGAGATTGTTAGATTATCTTGACTGATTAGGGAAGTACTGTACATACTTCATAAATAGTGGGGTTCAAAAAAAATTTGGGCCGTGGCCGACATGGTAGTCGGACACATATTATGGCTAACATATGGCCGACCTGTTATAACCTTAAAGTGGTTTAATACTTGTATAAAAGGGTTTAGGGTTGGGTATTTTTCTTTATGTTGTGATGTGAAATTGGTTCTTGCAGTGGTATTGAGCTGTAAGGGATTACAGGTTGTAATCAGGTTGTAATCACTAGATTGTAATAAGATCGGACTTGTTGTTTTGGTGGACGTAGCCCAGGGATTGGGTGAACCATGTTAAATCTTGGTGCCTTGTGTTCATTTCTGTGTGATCTATTATTTTCTGTTATTCGTTATATTTGCATGTAGTTTTTTATTTCTATTTGTGGTTTATCCTAACAAGATGTTCTTGGAATCGAGTGATATGTCTTGATGATCCACTATCAATCACCCAAATGTTGAATTTATTTGATACATGATTTGATAGTGCTAAATAAAATAAGAACTTCTTAGAATTGTCTTTTGTATTTGATTTTCCAAGGTTAGCATAAGATGCTTGTTTCTTTATCCTGTCACAACATTTGACACCATAGTATCCATATTAATTGCATCTAAAGCATTAAACTTATGAAACATCTCTTCTTTTCTTGGATGAACCCTTTCCATTAAAATTTCTTTTCTTTTTCAAGTTCTTTTTCTTTCCTTTTTTATGTGAATTTTTGTTTAAGACATGAATATCCTCATCTATTGGTTTTTTGTTTATATCATTTTGACATTTTTCTAGCTTCTTCTTGAAGGTAGTTAGATCTTAATTGATCCAATTTTGAAAGTTTTAACCTTGCACTTATGCCTTGACGAATGATTTGCATGAATTTGGTAGTCCATCTAAGACTATTAAGGATAACTCTTTGCTATCAATTATACCCAACAATTAATAGTTGCTCCCTCATCTCAGTTATTTTTAAGAAGAATGCATTGACTAGTTCTCCTTTGTTCATGCTTATGTGATTCATTTGTCATTTTAGTGCAAGAGTTCTACCAGTGTTATTTATTTCAAATGTGATCTCTTATGATTTGATAATAAGTTATCTAGTATCCAATTTTTCCAATATAGGTACTATGTGATCCCTAAGTGCATCTACAATTAGTTTCCTAGCCTTCTCATTATCCTTAATCGATTTGGCTTTTTATGGTTCATTTTTAGGTTTTGAATGCTTATTTTTCACAAGCTGGTCTAATTTATTTTCTTTTAATATCATCATTATCCTTACATTCCAAGATGTAAAATTGTTTGCACCCTTACGGTGATCCTTGAACTTGATCATGTCCATCATTTTGAAGGATGGACTGTAACTACAATGTCAAGGTGAGTATTCTTATTTCTCAAGTTTAATTTTTTATCGTCTTAGACTGGCTTTGATACCATGTAAATGTAGATTAAAGTTATAATAAGAATGGTATTATATACAAATTTGAATTCACTAACTTCCTTTCAAGAAGGTTATAATCAAATTATATACTTTTGAAATAATCAATTTGGTGTATTATATGAAAAACTTATTTCTATGTGAGAATGTAATTATGTCTACAAGTATGTAAATGTCAAACTTTCCAAAGAGAGACTATTATTTGATTTTGATATGCTCTCTTGGTCTAATTGATTAGATATTAATATTACCTCCAAGAGGTATGATTACAAAAGGCATGCCATGAGTGGACAAGTCTTGTGTCCTCTCATGACATGACTCTATATTTAACAACTTAGTTAATGTAATCTTTAGTTTTTTTAGTTAATGTATTTCCTAATATAGCTCTTGGAAAATCATCGATCTGTTATAGCCTTATAGATCATTTTCTCGATCCACAAAGAGGCTCACCAATGGCATATTCAATCTTGATTCGATATGCTCATATGGTCATGTTAGGAGAGGATAGATATAATCAAAATATGTTAGTACAAAGTTTAGAATGCATAGAGTTTCGATTCTAATATGAGGTGATAGAATTATCCTTATATAATTCATTACCCAAATATTTAATTGGAGCTACAAAGTCTTAACATATATCTATAGTCTTAATTTCTTTTCATAGCTCTTGCTACATTAGGGTTTTAAGGATTTTGCATTCTTTATCTAATTCTATAATTATTAGATCTTGGTTTGCATTAGTGCTCCATCATTTGGATTGCCTTAATTTACTCATATCTAATAATGTTAAAATTAGAATTGAAAGGTCAATCTCCTTAACTTTCCTTTGAGGTATAACGTTAATCAACCCCCAAAATGTGGCATAATTGACCATTTTCTGATTGTTTCACATTTCACCTTATATAGTAAAAAATTTGGTGCATTCACCTTATATAGTCAAAAATTCGGTGCAATTGATCTTGATGATATGCATTAACTTTAGAGAAACAAATTTAAAGTTTTTTAATGATGTCATAGATTTATTTATGAGAAGAAATGTTCTTTTAACTTCAATTAGAAAAATACCACTCACATATTTAGCAATTAATTCTTTTCCATCCTGGATGAAATAGAGGTGTCCACCTCGTGCATGATCTGAAGCTTTAATGTATAAGATAAAATATTTAGTTTTTGGGACGTGTAATGCTAGAGGATTCTAGAATTTTTTTGAATTTTCTTAACTACTCCCCATTTTGGTTTCCTTTTTGTGGGAAGTAGTAGTGGTTTATGGTCAAAGCCTACACCCAAATAGAAATTATTTAGATAATTTAACATTCTTGAAAATTCTTGCAACTCCTTAGTGTTAAGAGGAGACAAAAATTCAAGGCTTTTATCTTTGATATGAGGTCGAACCTTAGGTTTACCAACATTAACAATAATTCCTAAAAGCTTACAAGATTTTGAACACCACTAAATTTTAAACAAGGATAGAACAATTCCAAAATTTAATGCTTACCTGTAAAATGTTTCTAAATGATAATTTTTCTCACCAAAGTCTTTACTAAAAGTAATAATATCAACAATATATACACAAAAATATCCTTTGCATCCACAAATATTTGTGTCCATTCCATCTTGTAAACAAGAAGGAATGTTGATCAATCCAAAAGGCATCATGGTCCATTCATAATTCCAAATGAAAAATTGAACGTTGTTTATAATGGTCTTCAATCTTCACGTTGATCTCATGGAAACTTGATTTATAGTCAAATTGAGAAAGAAAACTTTGCATTGACAAACTTTTGTAATTTTCTATTAATGGGTTGTTGAGGGATCATCCTCTTCATGTCAGAGTGAAGAAGGGTGATTAGGTCCCACCAGATCCGGGATGGATTAAGATAATTTTTGATGGTGCATCAAAAGGGAATTTAGGCCCCTCAAGTATTAGAGTAGTCACTAGAAATGAAGACTTTAGCATTATTATATTAGTGACTAAGTGATTCATGGATGGAACCAACAATCAAGTAGAATGTTTGGCAGTCATTGAAGCAACTCTTCTTGGGCTCAAGTTGGGGGCCTACAAGATACACCTAGAAAGAGACTCACAAATAGTAGTGAATGATATAGCTAAGAGAATGAGGACACATGATATTTGGACAAGTATATCAGACATATCAAAAAAAAATTGGAAAATGTGGAGGAGTTTAGGATTACTCATGTACCTAGGGAGACTAATGCTCTTGCAAACACGTTGTAAAACACGAGGATAAAAGGATCACCAAGCAACAAGTTTTAACTTTTTGAAGACTATAGGGACATATCCTCATTAGATATTGATCTATCAAATCATTAGTAGATCAAGAGATAGCAAATTATAATGAAATGACAACAATCTTGAATTGCATACTGCATTGATATGAAAATTTAGCATGTGTGATCCTTTAGGAAAACTTCAATTAATGATGGTGCATATTTTAGAGTGGTTTCATTCTAGAGACTTCAAAGTTTCTCTTTAAAGGGGTCACAATTTCCATTTTCTAGTGTTTGAGTCTATTGGTTTGAGCTGTGAGTTTTTTTGAGAGCATGGAAGCAAGCTTTTCACTAAAGACAATAGGACCAATCCCTTCCTTTGAAGGGTTAATTACTATAAAATAATTGTAGATTGTATTCAAATCAAATGATGAGAAATTATGGGAGGCACTGATGATGATCTTTGGACAAGAATATTTGGATAAGGATTGGAGGTCGTGGTCAAATCTTGACATCTCATCCTTGTTCTTGGCCCTAACTTTAGTAGTGGAGGATTCAAAACCTAAAGTCTTGAGAGTGGCAAGGAAATGTTTAGAGTCAAAATAGGGTGTTGGCGTAGAGGATGTTGTGTGTAGGGTTAAGATAGGGGTTTGGGTTGCATATCAAGAATCACCTTTTGAGTCTCATTCGTGAAGGTTTGAATGAGCTACAATCCCTACTTGTCTAGTCATCTACAAATCTAGGGGAGCACATTTATCGATGGCCTATTTGGGATGGTGTAAGTTTCTTTTTTACCTGCATTCATGTTATTAGGCAGAAGCACTAGGGTTTGGAGGTCACCACAAAAAATGAAAAATTGCACAAGTGAAGTCCTCATTGATGCTTGTGAATGATGAGGTTCATCCATTCATCCATCAACAACTTCCATTAAAATGCTGAAAGGAGGTTGCAAGTGCAAGTCAGGATGTTAATGTAGAGTTGGGAAATGCAATGATAGAAGTGAATGTATTCCTCCTAGATGATCATGGACATGTCTCTGGGATCTCAGTTATCTATGGTGGCTCTCAGTTTGTTGGTGTTTTGGGGTCTAAGGATTTTCCTAACTTCTCTTGAGAAGAGTCTTATGCTTGGTTCAAATAATTTCAAATGGTCACCATTTTCTTTCTAGTGATGGGGTTTGGTTACAATTTTTTTGATAATGTAATCAGATGTTTGTATTGACTATTTTAACTTAGTGTCCTTAGGAGGTTTGGTGATTTTGTGCAGTTGCTATTGGGTGGATTTTACATATATGTAAACTTTTTTCTCATGCTAATACAAACTATGGTGTTACTGATCTGAAAAAAAAAAATTCTAATTAGTATGGTTTATCTAGGATTAGATAAGGGGAAGGAACTGTAATTTCATTTGATGGACTATATTGTATAACCATTATTACATTTTCCTTCTCCATTCCTTTGCAAACCATAAAGGAAAAATAATTAAAAATTATATTGTAAATGCATAATGTATTTCTATTTTTAAGTTCTTTAATTGCTTCTTGAATATTTTGATAATCATGAATAGGGATAGGTATCTTTTTACCACTTTTGACTTTATCATCAAATTTCAATTATCATCTCAATCTTTGACATCTCCTTTTCTCATAATTTTTGAGGATCTTCTAAACAAATATCCTTACTTATAGCAACTTTTAGTTTTGGCAATGGTTTGAAACTATTTAAATCCTTCTTATAGTTGGATATTTTTTTGATGCATAGAAAAGTCTCAGAGTACTTACCTTTTCTACATTCAATGTGAACACAATATTCCTTTTTGTACATCTATAAGATGTATCTCTGTTAATAAAGTTTCTACCTAATAATACATATATAGACATCTACTTTATAGAAAAGAAGTCACATTTGATTTTAATCTCTCCTGGTCTAATTATTACATGTTGATTGTACTTGTCAAATTGAAATTCATTTATTTAGACATCACAAATGGTATAGGCAACTTTTTGGGTTAATTGTTCCCAATTAATGAGAAATTGGTCTTTAAAAAATGACAAAGAGGCCTCAATATCAATTTGAAAAATGAGTGTCAAATTGTCTACCATTTATTATCACATTGATATACTAAGAAAATTTTCTTATACGAAGATGTGCTAAATATTGTGGCTCTAGTTCTGGGTTGGGTTCGGCAAGAACAAGCATAACCATTCATATTTTCAAGATATTCTATGAACAAAGGGGGGCAATCAATTGCATCCTTGCATTCTTCATGAATCCTAGAGACAAATTAAACATGATTTAATCTAGAATAAGATGTACATGGGATATCAGGTTCTTCTTGGATGATCATGGATGGACAATATGGAGTAGGATAGTCACACCTTATGGAATGTGATTGTTCTATAGAGAACTGGGAAATAGCTTGTATGACTAAGTATAAATGATTTTTTTTAATTTCCTTCATGTATTGTATGCAACTAAAAAAATGAATATAAAAGGTAATTTGCATACCCAGGGAATTTCTTCTTCAAAGTAGCTAACTTTTTGGAATTCTCTTTCAAACTATAATAACCATATGACTAACTATTGTGCTTAAAATTATGGCTAGCAAGACATAGTAGGAGGCCTTGGTCATTTCCAAAAGAAGGAATTGTTTCCATTGTCATGACCTAGGAGCATAGGCAAGACACTAAGAACTACCAACAATAGAGGCAGAGGTGAAGGATATATAAGCATGCATAATAGGTGTTATAGGTCATGTTTTATCTACTAGGTTTTCAATTTATGATCTACTTTATACTAAGTAGTAATCAAAAGTAGCCTCTTGGACCCAACCTAGAATTTAACCCCCTTTAAGTAATTCCCCTGGCTAAGTCTCCTAAGTTCTAGGTGTACTCATGATGAAACATTAGATTATGATAAAAGATAAACTACAAATAACTAAGTTATGGTAAAAAAATAGAAACAAAATATTCAAATAGATGGAAGTCAGATGCTTTTGAAAATGCATGCATAAGTCAACTGGTTCTTCCAATAGCTAGATCCAGACCTAAGGGTGAAACAAATTAGTAACCCAGGAGTATTAAAATGTAATTATGTCAGCCCTCACTATTAGCTAACTACATGAAGAATGTTTGGACATAAAATAGAACCAAATGTTTAAGGGATCACCCTTAAGCACTTGATCTCTTACTACGATGTACACCAACTTTTCCTACCATTCTATAGGGATGGCCTCCTTTTGCATTTAAATTGATTCCTTGATATAGATATCAATTTTTTTGGAAGGGTCTTGTGGACATGGATGTGCTCTGTGCAAAGTGACTCGGAAGAGAAAGAATCATTACCTGCCCCTCATTAGAAGCATGATCAATTGATGAAGGGCATAGAGATAGATGGGAAATATGAGAGCCCATCTAATTTATATGATCTGGTAAGACACTCCATATAATTTTTAGGCAGGTGAAGAGCTAACGTAGGTCCTTCATTAATTCTAGTCAATGGGTTCAACATCTTTAATCAATGGTCAACCTGGTACTCCACCTATCTTCATCCAATACCACTAATACCACTAGTTCTTATGGGTCTCAACCCCTCCTTAATTCCTAGGGGGGCAAACATTGAAATATCCACACCCGTCTTTCTCTCTTTCCCATGCACCCAGTTGATCCCACTTCAAGTTGTTCCCTTATCTGGACGCCCCTGCATCTGAGTCAATTCTTCCCCGCTCACCCATCTGACTATGACTATGTCACTACTAACCAACTCAGGGATGGCTCAGGCAATGCAGGAGCAACATATAAGAAAAAACACTATATCTATAAAAAAAACCTTTTCCACTTCCACTTCTTGTTTGGTTCATCAATATAGTGGGAAACTCATCAAGATCCTCATCTTTTAATTATTTTTATGTTTTTTGTAGTGCAACAAGAAGTGTTACTTTGTGTTGATTGATCAAGGAAGTATTGTACATACTTCATAAAAAAAAATTGGGCCCTATTTTATTAGGATTTTGGGCCAACATGTAATAATTAATTATAACCCTAAAGTAGTAAAAATACTAGTATAAAAAAGAGCTTAAGGTTAGGGATTTTCATAAGGTGTGATGTAAAAATTTCTGCTTGCAGTGGTATTGAATTGTAAGGGATTACAGATTGTAATTTGGTTGTAAACACTAGATTGTAATAATATTGGACTTGTTGTTTGGTGGATGAAGCCCAAGGTTTGGGTGAACCACGTTAAATCTTGGTGTCTTATGTTCTCTTCTGTGTGATTAATTATTTTTTGATATTGTTTATATTTGCATGTAATTGTTATTTCTATCTGAGGTTAATCCTAATAAGTGGTATTAGAGCATGGTTTTTTTTTTTCAGTTATCCTTTGTAGGAAAGTCTCATGATTGAGTGGGAGCAATGGAAGACAAGGGTAAGATGAGGGTTGAAAAGTTTAATATTAGGGCAGAACTTTTAGTTATGGAAAATGCAAATGGAGGACTATCTTTATCAGAAGGATTTATGAAATCCGTTGGAAGGAAAAACTAAGAACCGGGGAACTATGACAAATGAGGACTAGGATATTTTAGAAAGAAAGGCACTTGAAGGCATTCAATTATGCCTAGCACCATCGGTGACATGTAACATTACAAAAGAGAAGACAAAAAAAGAGTTGATGGAAATCCTAGCAAAATTTTATGAAAAGCCCTCTGCTTCAAATAAGGTATTTCTCATGAAGCATTTATTTAATATAAAAATGGCAGAAGGCAGATTTGTTGTAGATTATTTAAATGGGTTTAATATTGTTACTAGTCAGTTATCTTCTATGGGTATTAATTTTGATGAAGAAATTAGGGCTCTCTTGATTTTGTGTTCTTTGCCTGAAAGTTGGAATGGCTTGGTAATGGTTGTGAGTAATTCTATTTCCAGATCTAATACCCTAAAATATGATTATGTGATTCGTGTTATTTTGAGTGAGGAAACTCATAGGAAAACCTTAGGTGGATCTACATTAGGAAGTGCTTTGAACACACAAAGTAGAGGCAGAATGACTAAGAGAGGAAATAATTCTGAAAATCATGGGCAATCAAGAGGAAAGTAAAAGGGGAAGAGGTCTCAATCCAGAGGACTAAGAGATTGTTGGTACTGTGGTAAACCAAGCCATAAGAAGAAAGATTGCTAG
This sequence comes from Cupressus sempervirens, assembly GCA_028749045.1. NCBI lineage: Eukaryota > Viridiplantae > Streptophyta > Pinopsida > Cupressales > Cupressaceae > Cupressus > Cupressus sempervirens. The sequence goes on from CM053792.1 coordinate 783,155,016, forward strand.
ACTCAAAAGAACAATGAAGAAGATAAATAAGAAGGGAACAAGGAGGCAAATGTGGTAAGTAACAAATCTGAAGAGGATGTTTTTCTTTTGTCTTTAGAATGTGTTGATGATTCATGGGTTTTAGATTCTAGTGCTTCATTTCATGCTACACCTCATAGAGGTTATTTTATCGATTATGTCCAATGGGATTTTTGGCTTGTTTATTTGGGGGATAATGAACCCTATCAGATTGTTGGAAAGGGAAAAGTTAATATTAAGTTATAGAATGGGAATCATTGGCTACTACATGAGGTAAGACATGTTCCAAGGCTGAGTAGAAATTTAATTTCAGTAGGGAAACTTGATGATGAAGGTTTCAAAAGGTTCCCTTGTAGTAGAAAAAGTGTGAAAGTAGGCACCTTATATCTTTGTACAGGTCATACTATTCCTTCTACTGTGATTGTTTCAGAGAAAAATGAATGTTTAGGAATAGTTATTGCAGTTGAGCAGGGCAAACAAATTATTGTCATGGGTTATGATACAACATTATGGCACCACAGACTTGGGCACATGAGTGAGAAAGCTATGAAAGTACTTATTTAAAGAAAGTTTTACCAAGTCTGAAATGTGTTAATATGGATTTTTGTGAAAGTTGTGTGTATGGAAAATAAAAGAGAGTGAGTTTTGTGAAGACTAGGAAGGAAAATAAAAGTGAGAAATTAGAGCTTGTGCATACAAATGTATGGGAACCAGTTCATGTATCTTCCCTTGGTGGTTCTCATTATTATGTTACATTTATTGATGATGTAACTAGAAAAGTATGGGTTTATTTCCTTAGACAGAAATATGATGATGTTCTAGCACTCCTCATGATGTGCAACAACTACAACAAAAAAATTCCACACAGCCCATTGAATGTTAGATGGTCAACAAGGCTAAGTAGACCTCCAAAAAGATTTTCTTTCTCTTTGTCCTCTATTTTACTAATAGATGCTATTGAACCTAAATGTTATGATGAACTTGTGCAGGTGGATACTAAGATTCAGTGGGAGCCTACAATGAAAGACGAAATAGACTCTTTGCTGAAAAATAAGACTTGGGATTCATGCAAGTTGTTTGTAGGTAAATGGGCTTTACAAAATAAATGGGTTTATAGGTTGAAAGAAGAGGATGGAGGTAAGAAAATATTTAAAGCTAGGTTAGTGGTAAAAGGATTTTCACAGAAAAAGGGCATTGATTTTGATGAGATATTCTCTCCTGTTGTAAAAATTACTTCTATCTTTATTGTTTTAAGTATTGGGCTACTGAAGATTTTCATTTGGAGTAGCTTGATGTTAAAATGACCTTTCTTCATGGTGATTTGAATGAAGAGATATATATGGCATAGCCATAGGGATTTGAGGTCAAAGGTAAGGAGAACTTAGTGTGCAAATTGAAGAAAAGTTTATATGTCTTGAAGCAAGCACCTTGACAATGGTATCCAAATTTTGACAATTTTATGCATAAGCGTGGATATAGTAGGTGTCATTTAGATCATTGTGTTTATTTTAAGAGTTCAGATGATGACATCTACATTATTTTATATTTATATGTTGATGATATGCTTGTAGTTGAGTCTAACATTGATCACATTAAGGGGTTAAAGGAACAATTAGCACATTCATTTGCTATGAAGGATTTGGGGAAAAAAAAACAAGTCCCTGGTATGAAGATTTGTAGAGATAGGAAGAACAATAAATTGACATTATCTTAGGTTTATTATATTGCGAAGGTGTTGCAATGTTTCTCTATGGAGAATGCTAAAGTTGTTAGCACACCTTTACCTAGTCATTTGAAGTTGACTAAGGAGATGTGTCCAAAGACACAAGAAGAGGAGGAGAAGATGTCCAAGGTACCTTATGCTTCATCTATAGAAAGCTTGATGTATGCTATGGTATGTACAAGGCTAGATATTGCAAATGCAATGGGAGTTGTTAGCAAGTATATGATTCATTCAAGGCTTGAGCATTGGAATATTGTGAAATAGATTCTTAGATATTTGATAGGAACATCCAGTGTCTACATTTTGAGGGCTCTACTACTAATTTATAGGGATATGTTGACTTAGATTTGGTAGGGGAGATTAATACCAGGTGAAGTACTACAAGTTATGTATTTATTGTTGGTGGGGCAATTGTGATCTGGGTTTCTCGGTTGCAGAAGGTTAATGTGTTATCCACTATAGGGGTATAGTATGTTGCTGCTACAGAGGCAACCAAGGACATGATATGGCTTCAGTTCTTCCTGGAAGAATTAGGACACCCTTAGAAGGATAATTATTTGTTTACAGATAGTCAGAGTGTCATTCATCTTGCAAAGAATTAACTCTACATTCAAAGACAAAACACATATAGTTACGGTACCATTTCATTTGGTCAATTTTGTATGATGGACAGTTAAAGTTGGACAACATCCATATAGATGAAAATCCAAAAAATATGTTTACAAAGGTAGTGACAAGAGAGAAGTTGAACTCCTCTTCAACTTTGGTTGGTCTTCTAGACTAAATAGAATAAAAGAACAACAAAGTCCAGGGTGGTTTGATCTGGTGGGAGCCCCATGTGGTAGCAATATTGCTACAGGATTAGTCTCCAAGTAGGAGATTGTTGTCTAATGTGGAGCCTAATCGGTCCCCAAGTGGGAGATTGTTAGTTTGTGGTGACTGATCAGGGAAGTACTGTACATGCTTCATAAAAAAAATTGGGCCTTGTTTTCTCAGGATTTTGGGCTAACATGTAATAATTAATTATAACCATAAAGTGGTAAAAATACTAGTATAAAAGAGAGCTTAGGGTTAGGGATTTTGATAAGATGTGATGCAAAAATTGTTGGTTGTGGCAGTATTGAGCTGTAAGGGGTTATGGATTGTAATTAGGTTGTGATCACTGGATTGTAATAATATTGGGCTTGTTGTTTGGTGGATGTAGCCCAAGGTTTGGGTGAACCACGTTAAATCTTGGTGTCTTGTGTTCTCTTCTCTGTGATTTATTATTTTCTGGTATTATTGATATTTGCATGTAATTTTTATTTTTGTCTAAGGCTAATCCTAACAAGAAGATTATCTAATGAAGCTTCATCTTCTTTAGATACTTCTTCAAACTCTTCAAAAATAGGTTCAAAAATTTTGTCTTGTAAATAAAGATATTTTTCTTCATCAACAACATCTCATCATACTAATGTAGAAGGATCATAATAGATTGCTTTATTAACTTTATTCTTGCATGTACAATTAGGATCTTTGTGACTTGGCTTATTACAGATATAGTTGATGATTTTTTGGATTTGAGGTCATGGATGAGATCATTTTACAAAAAAATATTTTTTGGTAGCATAATAATTTATATGAGGAAAAATGTCTTTGGAAATGAACCTTGTGCTTCCAAAGAGTCAAGGAATGTATGAATGATCCTTTGGGCATTATACTTGGTGAACTTCTACTAATATTTTTTGTTGATAATAAATTTTAGTACTTGGTTTGTAGCAAATTGGCTTAGATCTATAGTGGGAGAATCTTTTAGAGTGATACTTCTCAAGTCTAAATATCCCATAACTTTGTCTAAATGATTGTATGACAATACTTCAAGTGTTATTTTTGCCATGTAAACATTCTTGTCATATTTCAACTAATACAAAAGGTACCTAATTAAACTTCATAAACTATCACAATACTAACTCAGTAACCATATTCAATTTCTCATCTTTCACTTGTAAACATTTTACTTCAAACTATTAACTTATTGTTTATGACTATACGAGTATCAGAATAACTATTATCTTATACCAAGTTGTAGCATGAAACATAAAACATGAAATGAACTTTGCAACACATAAGCAATCACATAGATGAACACAAAATTTTAATGTGAAAACCTTGGAAAGGGAAAAACCACTTGGGACTAACAACCCAAATAATTCGCTCTTCTAAAGTGAGCTCTTCTAGGAGCCAGCCTTGTAAAAGCTTTACATGCACATTTTTAGTGACGTGTTTAGAGGATTTTAACCAAAGACCATCTAGACCTTATCACTCCTTGACATTTATAAAGAGTGGTATGCTTTAAAGGACTTACAAAAATTATTAATTGATGTTACCATATAGGACTTAAACGACTTAATTGATGTTACCATATTAAAGGAATGATCTATGTTGCAGATCTATTGATTATTGTAAATCATTCATAATTTTTAAATGTTGAACATGAGCGGTCGTAGTTTATATGTCATCTCTAGATTTATGAAGATTATTTTGAATTTGTTCATACTATATCTTTAATTTCCCTAAAGATGATCCTATTTTCTGGTCATTATTGTGCAAAATTGCAACTAAATTCTTAAGAGCTAAAATATATGTACAAAAATCATCTATATTTTTCTACAAATATTGACAAAATTATGAAATGTTTTAAATTCATTCAATGACTTCTTTTCTTCTAGAATGTTAGGTTTAAAAATATATTGGAAAAGAGAATTGTAACATGTTCTATTTTATAGTTGCCTCTCAAAGGTGCCAACTTCCACTCCTATAATAATATGTTGGTTGTTCCCTAACCACTCAAGAGTCTCAACTCACAGTAGTGTATAGACTATGTGGCATAAATGATGATATTTAACTTTATGTTTTCCGTTTTCTTAGATTGACACATCTAGAAATTTTGAAAGCACGTTCATCCTCTATCTTAAGAAATAATCAAGCTTTCTTTCTGTTGGATGATGCAATAAATGAAAACATAACATGTTTCCTCAAAACAATTGAAATGTCTCTTAGTGGAAAGAGATTTTGGCAATATAATTATATGATTTTGTGAGATATTATAGACTACTTGTGGCCTCCAAAAGCTTTGGAGCTACATGTTGCAACCAATCTTGTTTTGATCCTTGTGGAGTTTGAATTCGTTTGATATGTCCTTTCTATAACCAACCTCACCATTACATGTTCTAATAAAAGATAAGTTTTCTAAAATAGCAAGATTATTGTACTTGTGACATTCACATGTCCTAATTAGTGAATAAATTTAGACCAATGAAAATACTTTATTTTTTGCATTTGAAAAATAATCATAGTTTTTTATAAAGTTTTCATTTATTTTTTGTCATTAATAAAATTATTCATTTGAAAATTTATTGATTTATACAAATTTGTTAGGGAAGGTTTATTTAGGAGACATGAATTGCTTTGACTATTTTTTTTGAGATTTTAGTACTTTTAATTTATCATAATATTTACTATTAAAAGATATATAGGCATGGTATGGTATTAGTAACTTGGTATTCGTAAAAAATTTAACTGCCTTTTATATCATAAATGTATAAATTAAAAGAATTTAATATCATATAGTACATATAAAATCTAAAATCTAAAAATAGTATAAATAAATATTAAATTGATAGAAATTAATGAATCAAATAAAAATAAATTTTATTTTTATAAGATGGACTCTTTATAAAACAATACTAAATTCTACAAATAACTAAGTCTTAATAAATAAAATATATACTCTATTAAACAAATTAAACCTTCAAGATAAAGTCTTGATGTAGCCACATAATATACTTTCCTTCTCTAATACTAATCACTACCTACCATAGTGAATGATTTGATTTTTCTCCTCCTAAGCCTCTAATAAATACATTAAATATATTTTTTCAAAATAATTTTAAATCATCATATTTCAAGTATAAATTATTACTTTGATTAGTTATTAATGATTTATAAGTTAATTATATGTAACTTCTATTTTTTTAATAATTTTTTTATTGGTAAATGACCAAAGCCTTTGATTATATTTTTAAACAAATAAAGATACATCATAAGTATCTCCGTTCAAATGGGCACTAGTAGGAAAGAACGGAGAAGAAAACCTCCAGTCTCGTCTAGGACCATAGTCCTTTATTATTACATTATGAAAGGGGCATACCCCAATTTCAAAATTAATTTTCATTACAAGGGAGCGGACAAGAGTCCTAATCTGCATTTTGACGATTCTGATGGAGCCTATACCAACCAAATATAATCCTATTCCAAGAGAACCACTCTAATCATAGTTTTAGACTCTTAGTGGGCATCCCTTCTTTGTTGTTTTATCTAAAATTCACATGCCTTACTATTTTGTTGAAAAATAGACTACAAAGAAGAAATCGTTAGTATTATTAGTTAAGAGTAATTGAAAATTGCTTTCTTGATTAGATGTTAACACGCTATGCTAACCAGGAACAGTCTAAAAAATGCTGATTATTTTTGAATTTGATTGAAATTTTATCTTAGTCCTAACATTCTTTAATAAATTAGGATCCTACTAAAAACTAGGTTTTAATATAACATTCTAAATTCCACATAGTTATTAGGCAATAATTCTAACAGATACAAATGGGGGATTTAGTCTTCTTTCTATTAAGATAGTTTAAACATTTACAAGTATATCCGAGAGTCTGAGATAAAATAGCAGATAACACCCCCAAATACATATACAATTACAATAATTTTGGGGGGTGAAAACAAAACTTTAAAAGATCGAAGTACTGTCAAATTTTAGATATACATACACTGATTACATCTTTATATATATTTATCAAAACAAAAATCAAGGTGAAGGAACAAGCTAGCTCTAGCCATCATTCTGGTTGTCAAGATCGGGTTGAGCCCTTGGAACTTCATTAGGATTCTGAATCACATCAGCAATTGCCTCCTCTTGACTGGCTGTATTATTACCTTGCAACACATTACTTATATTGTTTAACTTTGGTGCCTCTGAAGGAGCTAAGAAAATCTGGCATTCAGCAATATAGTTTTTTGAATGCACATTATCCTTGTTGATCAGTAGGCTACCTTCTTGCATAAGTAGCATGAAATCACTCTTGGAGATATGAAGCACTAAAGCAACCTAAGACATAATGTGAAAATGGGTGAGTTTAAAATTAAACTCAGTAAGTACCCTTCTCTCTTCCTAAAAGGTTTCTTTGTTCTTGTCCTTCCAAAGAGTCCATAAAATCTCAATAGACAGAGCAAACCAAAAGGTATTAAGTTTAGAATCAAATCTCTTTACATAACCAGCAAGAATTTCACTCAAGGAGACACTACTAGCACAATTTCATACACTAAAGAAACCAAGAAAAATAGAACACAATTTACGAGCATAAACACAATAAAAAAATAAATGCTCAAAAGATTCAATCACATTACACAAACTACAAGACACAAGGGATAAACCAATAGAAGAAATAATTTGACCCATAGCTAACTTTTTTAACAACAACAACCATTTAAAACAAATCTTTTTAGGCTCAGCTTTACCCTTCCAAAGAAAATCAAAAAACAAAGACCAATCAGAGAATGGGTTAATTTTCCTCTAGCACTAGATTGCTCTAGCAATGAGAGTAGAATCATTCTTCATACATAGATATAGTCCTTTAGTAGTAGTATCTTTCAACAAAACACCATCAACCCATTTAGCTTTATTAAGAAAGACCTTTGAATCAATAATATCACAAGGGCTATTAAATTTGATCACTTTCTTAATCAAAGTGAAAGTCTTTTTCTATGAATCAAGAATATTAAATCTACCTTTTAACTCCTCCCACCTATCAAGATATCCTGAATCAATGAAATCCCCTTCAAGTTCCAAGCTTTGGCAAAATAGCTCTGAGTAAGGGCCAAAGCTTTAATATTATATGAAAGCCCCCACCAAATGGATCTATCCCTCACAAGGAAATAAAGATGTCCTCCTACAGCTTCTCTTTCTTGTATAAACTTCCTCACTTGAATCCAAGCCTTCCAAAAAGTTTGAAATTTTTTTGACCCAAACAATCTCATCTTAAACTCCCCTAAAACAATGTCAATCACTAGAACATCCTTCCAATTCTTGCCTTTCCTAATGACAGATTTCAAAAGGTTATTCCTAATAAGAATTTTCCATGGCTCATCTCCCCATAATACTTTCAACACCCATTTGGATGCAAGAACCATACCTTGGGCTTTAATATCCTTCAACCCCAAACCTCCCTAACTTCTTACCTGACAACACCATTCCCACTTAACACAATGTCTCTTCTTACTCCCTTTTCCATTTGACCAAAGAAAATATCATAGAATTTTTTCTAGCATGTTCACATGAGAGTTAAGAAACATCCAAGCCGAAGCAAAAAAAAATATGATGAGAGGAAAGAACTTTCTACACCACTTGCAATCTACCAGCAAAAGACAAGGAATGTGTCTGCCATTTCAAGTGTTTATTATTAATTTTTTCATAGACCCAACCCCACATCTTATGGAGATTTGGCTCAACTGAGAAGGGGATACCCAAGTATCTAACAATCTGATTAGGTCCAAACCAGTGTTAACCCTTGCTAACGAACCAATCTAGAGGATCCACAGACCAACCCAACACATTAGATTTTGAAGGTGAAATCTTGGACCCAGAGGCCATACAAAAGAAATTAATCCTTGTATAAGCATTCTGAAAATTCTCCTCTAAAAGCCCTAAGAACAAAGAAGTGTCATCTTTAAATTAAGCATTAAGCAACACCTCCCCATTAGGCAAGGAAATGTCTTTCAGTGGAGGACCCAACTCCTTTGTCCTTAGAATGTAAAACAAAGCATTTGCTACAATAACAAACAACAAAGGGGCAATCAAGCAGCCTTGCCTAATCAACCTTTCTAACACAATAGGTTTTGACATGCACCCATTCACATCTATGATAGTACTAGCATCCTTAAATAGGACATTAATCCACTTGTAGTAAGTTTCTAGAAAGCCAAATTCTTTAAGCATACGTGTTACAAATCCCCACTCAATCCTATCATAGGCTTTCTCAAAGTCTAACAGAATAATAGCTACATCTTGCCCATCATTTTTAGCCCAATTCATGGCCTCCCAACTAGTGATCAAATTTTCTAGGATATACCTCCCTTGGATAAAACCTACTTCTATCTGTGAGACAAACTTATTTTAGCAACCCAACAATTCTTCTAGCAAGCACTTTAGCAAGAATTTTAAAGGACAAGTTTAGTAAAGTAATGGGTCTCCAATTCTTAACCAAAGACTTATCCCCCACTTTAGGCAAAAGCTTAATAACTCCTTTATTAATGGAGCCCCCTAATGACCCCTTCAAAAAAGCTTCTTCATACATAGCCAACAACTCAAGGCAAATCCAAATTTTATTTATCTTATAGAACTCAGCCGAGAAGCCATCCAATCCAGGAGACTTTCCATTAGGAAAGGAATCAATGGTAGCTTCAATTTCGTCCACCGAGATCTCCTTGCTAAGATTAATCTTCTCCTCTTTCAAAACTTTAAGAGGAATGAGTTTAAGGAAATCTTCCATCACTATTCTACTATCTGGAGTCATCTCTAAAGAGAATAAGTTGTTTTAAAAACTATAAAAAGTATTATGAATCTCCTCAGGGTCATTTGAAATTTTGTCCCCAACAAGAATATCACTAATAAGTTCTCTTTTGTGTTTAGCTTTAATAATGTTAAAAAAGTACCCCAAACCTTTATCCCCTTCATCAATCCAATTCATCCTAGATCTAATCCTCTGCCCTTGAATCTTGTACCTCTGTATGCAACTCAAACAATGCTTAATGTTCACCATTTGCAATTCCAATTCCTCACTCTACCCTATTTCTTGTAGATCTTTTTCTGCTCGAATCAGCTTATTCTGCCACAAAGGTTCCTCTTGATTCCTGTCCATGGCTAACTTCTTACCAATTACTTGAAGAAGATTTTTCCAACTCTCCACTTTTAAGTTCCAAAGATCAATAGGATTAAGCAAAGGATTACTAATTCTAAGAATATTTATAACCATGACTATGGCCTCAACATTATCAAGATCCTTGAGGAGTGAAGAGTTAAGCTTGAAAGAACTATGAGTCCTCTTAGGAGCTAGAGAATTCCTCATAGCTTCTATCCTATAAAAAGTATGGATAGGTGAATGATCAGAGAGAGAAGTTGGAACAACTTGGACCAAAGCATGACTCTTTTGTTGCAAGAAAGAAATAGAAGAACTATCCCCATACACCTTATCCAATCTACAATACACCCTTTTCTCACCTGACTAATTATTGCACCAAGTAAACCAAATGTCTTGAAACTTTCCATGCATATTTTCCATGGGATCCACCAAGTTGAACTTTCTTTTGAATTTAAACCAAAAATACATTTTATTACCTTTCCAACAGTGAGGCAAACCTCCAGCCTTATCAATTCTATGCTCCACCATGGTAAAATCCCCCATGACTACTCATGATATCTTTGGCAAGTGCACACAACACCACTCCCATAGTTCTGCTCTTTCTCTATAGTTATTTGAAGCATACACATTACAAATACCAAAAACACTTTTACCTTGCTTGATAACAACCCAAATTACCCTCTAACACACAAAGCACCCATGGCTAACAAAAGAGCTTTCCCATTTAGGGTGTATAAGTATAGCCACCCCACCCTTCCCTCTCTCATGATTGGAGTGGAAGCCTAGAGACTTGTCCCAAAGGAACTTCAACATAGAATAGGCTTGAAATCCAACCACCTTAATTTCCTGTAAACAAATAATATCCTTATCCTTCAACTTATTGCACCATCTTCTAACAAGATATTTCCTATCAGGATTTTCTAACCCCTGAACATTCCAGTTATGGATATGCAGCATCATAATAATTTAGGGAGAGTTTTGCAACTCTTGCATAACTTATTAAAATAATCAAGAAGATTCCTTCTTCCTCTATCCCCTAAAGGAGCAGACCTTCTTTCTATAGTCTTTCTCTTCTTTCTACCAACCTCTGAAAATTGCCCCTCTAAATTAGAAACTACCAGGGCTAAAAATCCAAGTGAGGAAGTGGGAGCCGAAGACACAGAAAGAACCTCCTTATTTTCTTACTAAATTTTAATTGCCCTCTCTTTAATGGATATGAGGGCTAATTGTTGGGCATTCAAAGCAGGCTCAACATTAATAACTTCCTGGGGGATATCAGACTGACCTCTTGACAGGGGGGAAGCTACGAGTGCAGGAATAATATCCGAGGCACCACCATTAGCCAACACCACATCAAACTCTTCTTCAAAAAGGGGGTTTTCCAAAGACAAAAAACTATTGCTCATAGGAATGTCAATAGTATTTACAACTGAAGGCTGTAGACTCGGAGTGGTAATGGGATGCCCCGTTTGCAAGCTACCTTTCTCCTTAACATGAATACTAGAACCCTCATATTTATTGGGGATTTTGTTTGCTTTCTTATTCCTTGTTACTAGTAAACTAGAAGCTTCCTGATTATTGACCACATTAAATTTTTCTTTACAGGAAGGCTAGAGAGCCAGGCAATCCTTTTTAGTATGCCCATTAAGTCTACAATGAAAACATGCATTTAAATTCTCCAACCGATAAATCTCCCCACAAAACCTTTCTCCCTCAAAATCTAAGGAAATATTGTCAGGAAAGTCCACATCTAGAGCTAGAGCCAAAAGAACTCTAGCATTAAGGTGAGGCAAAGTTGCCCTTGATTGCTCAACTTGTAAAACTGAGCCTAACGGTTTAAGAATTTCTGGGATGAATAGCCAAAATTCCACATTCAAGTTCTTAATTTCCACCCAATTCAGTGGAGCCCTAGCAACTACCTTATCAAAATCACCTTTTGGAGACCATGGGTAGACCCTGAACATCAACCTACCAACATTCCAGAATCTTTTTTCCAAAACTCTTTCTTGCATGTTGTGATTTTTTAAAAAAATAACAAATAAACCCTTATGAATCATTCTACAATAAATCACATAAATGCCAAGCTTTTTTCCCCACACTGTTGCTAGCAAATCATCAAAAAACTTCCTAGTAGGCAAAGCCTCTTTATCCAAACAAACAAAGAAAATTGCAATGCTTTTCAACCTAGACCTTTCATTCAAAATTGCAAACATCATTTCCTCATTAGGGGAAAGAGAAAGAATCTTAGGGCTGAGAGAAGGATACTTACCATTCTCTCCTTCACTTCCACCAGTAGCAGCACTGCTTCTATTAAGGAATCCACCTCTATAGGTTACAGCTCATCTTCCTTCTCCTCCTCGCAACTCTGGTTCCACATTTTGTCTGTGAATGACACCCTTGAACACCACTACTATTGAGAAGGTTGGAGAACTTTCAACCACCACTTGTTGTAAGACAACTTTCCTTCACCATCGCCAATATTCTCGACTACAATTTTATTATTTTCCTTCTCAGTCGTAATCCTACCCACGCCATCTTGCAAATTGCAATCCTTCCCTCTACCATGATTTGGCTCTCCCATGGCACGAGCAAACCAGGTCAAGGGAAAATATCACACCATGCCATAGGGGCTTGAAATAATGAAACAATAAAACACAGGCCAAACAAAGGACAAATGCAAACAAAGTACTTATTGCAACCAAGCAAAGAGTACAAGTGACACAAGGCACACAACATGACTCACAAAACACAAACCAAGCAAAATCCAAGATTGACATCATTCAAACACGTAATAAGTTGCAGAGCCCATTTTCCCTCCTTCAACCACCCAAGGGGGGATTCAGTCTTACCAACAATGCCATTAAATAATGTCATATTAATAAACTATTATTTCTTGATTTGTTTTTGGGTTATGTTATAGAGTAACTTAATTACCCATTTGAAACTATTTAATTTTAGTATCTTCAATAGCATGATCCTAATCTAAAATATCTTCTATCACTATTGTAATCATAGTCTTGATTTTTGACACAAGTGAGGAACTTCCCAAGTGTGATTAGTCTAGCAAAACTACACCATTCAGAAATGAAAATCTTCTTAAAATGTTTGTTTCTACATTAGTTCTTATTCAAGATTTCTCTGCAATCTATTATGTGGAAAGTTCAAAAAAGCATTGACCACAGAGAGATAGGAACTACACATTTGCTCTGTTTGCTTTTATTTTCAGTTATTAAAAAACTAAGATCATTACCTCTATAACTGTTGAAAGTAAAAAAAATTAAGAAAAACAAAAGTGAAATTTAAAAACCTCACAAGCATCAATGTTCAAAAGGAACAGATAGTTAGTTTAAACTAAGTATGCAAATGAAGTAGAAACATGCATATATATTAAGAGGGTAAATTTACATATTGTTAATTTGCATGATTGATAGACTACCCTATAAATAGACCACCATCAGGAAAAAGGGACCAGGATGAAAATTGTATATCCTATATCTACTATCCTTCCATTTGCTATAAATTAGCATGATACAAAATCAGAATAGATAGGATGAGAACCTGGACAGAGACCCACTAAAACATATAAGGAAAAGCATAGGAGCTACCAGACCAAAATAGAAACAAAAGGCTTACATAGTGAACACTACCAAAAGGAAAATAGGGGAGCTAAAATAGGGGACACCCCCAACCAACTTGTAGGAAGCTAACCAAGAACTAATCACCAGCGCAGTGCAAGAGAGCCCACCTAGCTCGAACGCCTACTTCCAGTAAACCATAATGAACTCTACAATGTCATTAGGATTCTCAATCTAGAAATTAGGCAAAAATTCAAATGAATTTTTCTCCTTGTTGGATTTCTCCATGTTAGGGATGCAAAAATTCAAGGCCTCTAGGTTGTCTAATACCACCCCTAGATGAATATATGCCTTAAAGATTTTTAGGTAGTTTTTAAGCCAATCTTTACTATCGTCTTCAATAATCCCTCTTCACTGGAGGAGGAACTAGATGCTAGTCTCCATTTTCGGCCATTCCTTGTAGCAAGCCACATTCTCATGAATGACCAGGGAAGGATGTGAAATTACTATAGCCAAGTCAGAACTACCAGGTGGGTGTGCCATGTACCTTTCCAAAAGGGGAATCCTGAGGTTCTCATCAATTCTTTTAATGGCTTCTTCCAGCCCCACTCACCAAACTGGGCCGAAAATATTGCAACAAAGCCTAATCATAGCCCATTGCTCCACCCTAGCTCTGGCCAAACAACCTATAAATGTCCCAATAATATCACTATTAGTCCACCAGGTATAATCATAGTTGAAAGTGCCTTCTCTAATGGCTCGACTAACTGCTATCCTGGTCAAATCATCAATAGGCTTCAAAACTATACTCCATCTCTTCAGCTTCACGTTTCCCCCAAATACCATCATCTACACCTCCATGGTGTGAAAAAGACTGGTATTTGAATCCATTTTAAAGTTTAAAATCACTTGGATTAATAGTGATGGAACAAAAGACAACAAAGGTATAAATGGGAAAATATTGCCAAAGAAGGACCTAGAAAAACCTAGAACTAGTGACGTCATCCATAAATGACACCAGCTTGGGCTGAGGCATGAAGGACGCCTATTGTCACCTAATGATGGAAAACTGGAGTAGGAGTAGGGTGAGCTGAAAGATGATTTCCAATGATACTGCCTTGAAATAATTGGTCATAAATCTCAACTAGGACCAATCTAAGAGGAAAAATAATCAACGATGCGAGAAATTTAAGAAAGGATAAAATAAGGGAATCCTACTAAATAGGGATTTAAAAGGTGCTATTAAATTAGCTATTTTGAGGGCCTAATCACTAATGCTTCATTCCCCCAATGATTACTAAGCCTATAAAAACCATGATTATTCATATGACACATATGTATGTCTAGGCTGGGGAATAAAACTAGATAAGGAAAAGCCAAAAATTTGAATCCAAATTAGTTCTAACTAGGAGGTTTAAAGGTATTTTTTCAATTTTAGAATGGGTGGAATTAGTTTACTAATTGAGTTATTTTAGGATAAGTGTAGGGACTATACTTGTATCCTAGATACCTAAGGAGGTTATAAATTATTGGTCATTAAAAAATCTTCACCATCAATGCCCTTGTTAGCCAGTTGGTCTGCCTTCTTATTTCCTTCCCGATAAATATGTAGAATTTGAGTGTCTATGAAATAGTCCAAGATTTTGAGGACTTCTTCCAATTTTGAATTAAGGACCCAATTTGGTGGACTGCATTTCCTAATAGCATTAACGAAAATATGAGAGTAACCTTCAATAATGACCTTCGATACACCTAAATCTAGACATATTTGTAGTCCTTCTTGCAGAGCTTCCATTTTTGCAAGGTTGTTTATAGTAGGGTTTATGGATTTAGCTATTTTTCTATCCATTTTCTTGAAGTGTTATTAATGATGCACCCAATGCCTACTTTATCAGGATTACCTCTTGAGGCACCATCAAAATTTAACTTGGTCCACCTTGATGGTGGGGGGTTCCATCTGCAATTTTCTCTTGGTTCTTTGCTTTTCTTATTATATGTGAGCAAGGGGTTTATTAGGTTCTTCCAGTTCTTCTTCATTAACCCATCCCATCTTGAGAATGAGCTCTCCTCTTGTAGAGATTTTCTAAGGTGAGGATTTGAGGTCTCCACTATGCATGCTTCAATTTTATTAAGGATTACATATGTTGGCATATCCTAATTACGGAAAATTCATCTATTCCTTTCCTTCCATATTCCCACATAAGAATACATGGACTAATGTTCCAAATTTTGTTGTATACATCTTACAAATACCTGTTGGCCATCCCTTAAGAAGCTCAATTAGGGATGATGGCATGGGGGTTGTCCAGCCTAACATCTATTTGAGCCAATCCCAACATAGATGTGAATATGGGCATTTATAAAGGATATGGTTGGTGTCTTCACCTTCTTGCCTATAGAGCACACATCTTGAAGGGCCTTCAACACCCATCTTACGTAATTTATCAGTTGTAAGGATCATGTTTTGGAATGCTAGCCATAAAAAGAAGCCTTCCTTTAGGCAAGCAGGATGCATCCTAGAAAAGGTTAAAAGGAATGTTTACCTCTCCCCAATCATGGGAGTGAGTGATAAGTATATAACCATTTTTGACACTATACTTCCCATCTTTTGATGTAGTCCATATAAGTTTATCTTTACTCCAAAATTACTTGATTTTTCTATTTCGAATAGGATTTTTGAATACTTTTTCCATGGCTAGATCTATATTTATACTTTCCACTAATTTCCATACCTATCTTGTAATTTCGTCAGTGTTTATTTTAGTTTTATAGCCATAGACCTTGCTCCCCTAGGCTATTACTAATTGCTCTTTAAGATCTCTTGGGATCCCCATTCTATCTACTGGGGGGTGCCTATCACAAGAATCTTCCCAGAATAGAGCCTCATCTCCCTTACCAACATCTCAGGTAAGTTATTTGCTTATGAGTTCTCTACTTTTAACTATAAAATTCTAGCTCTCAAAACCTTTAGGAAGGGACTGCATTTTGAAAATTGAATAAGGGTTTGTTGGATTAAGGTATTTGCTATATAGAATTTTGGCCCATATTTGTTCTCTTTCTACAAATAGGCACCAAACAAGTTTATCCCCAAGTGCTTCATTTTGCCAGCTTAAATTTTTAATCCTAAAACCTTCTAAATCCTTAGGTTTACAAATGTTGTCCCACTTAATGAGAGCTAGTTTATTAGACTCAGCCGAGTTGTTTCACAAAAAATTCCTAAATTTGACCTCAAATTGCTTATTGATATGTTTAGCTAGAGGGAGACAATAAAGTGGGTAGGTAGCGAGAGTAGATAGAATTACTCTAATTTTGGTGACTTTCTCGGCTTTTGTAAGCCATTTATCTTTCCATCCCCCTATCCAAGTATACAATTTATTAAGGATAGTGTGTCATACCTTGTTGGATTTATTGCCTTTTTTCTAGTTCAATTCCTAAGTATTTGCATGGAAATGAACCTTTTTTGTAGCCCATGATGTTGCATATTTGTGCCTCCTTTTTAGGCTTGGTGTGAATGAAAAAAAATTCTGATTTTGTAGCATTCACTTTTTGACAGAGGCTTCCATTTACTGCTTAATGATAGATTTAATGTTAAGGGCCTCATTTTTAGAACTTTCGCAAGGTAAGATGGTATCGTCTGTGTACTATTGATGGGCAATATTAGGGACATTACCAGTAACTGTGATACCATTTATTTTCCCTTATAAATGAGATTTGGTTAATTCCCTTCCAAAAGCTTATGCCATAATAATAAATAAGAATGGAGAAAGTGGGTTACCTTGTTTGATACCTCTTGAGGTTCTGAAGAAACCTTTAGGAGTTCCATTAATAAGAACTGAGATCTTAGTTGTAGAGATGCATTGATAGATGAAATTAATCCATTGGAGCAAAAATCCAAAGGCTTCTAAAATTTTACATAAAAACTTCCAATCAACCATATCATAAACTTTTTGGATAGCCAATTTCATGAACATGCTTGCTAATTTGTTTTTGTTAGCCGAATGGAGCACTTCTTGAATAATGAGTAAGCCATCTATAATAGATCTACCTGGAACAAAGCTAGTTTGTTCTTCTGAAATTATCTTGGGGAGAATAGGTTTTAAATGATTTGCTAGAATTTTAGATAATACTTTATAAATGGTATTACAGAGGGCTATAGGTCTAAAATCTCCTGGAGTTTTAGGATCCTCTTTTTTGGGTATCAAAGTTAGAAAGGTGTTATTAATTTTGGATAAAATAGATCCACCATTTCTTGTTGCTTTGATGGCTTTCCACATGTCAAAACCAATAATATCCAAGCATTTTTGGTAGAAGAAAGCTTGGAATCCATCTAGTCCTAGGGATTTATCTAGGTTCATGTCAAAGACCACTCATCTAACTTCTTATAAGGAGATAGGGCTATTTAATAATTTATTGTCTCCTAATGAGATCAACCTAGGAATGGCTTCAAGCATTTTTTCTTGTGCTACCAAATTTGAGTTGTCGCAGTTATTTAAAATTTTGTGGAAGTGATTAACGAAAGTCTCAACTATTTTACTTGGATTTTCTATACTAATGCTCAGAGGGTCTTTGATTTTTGTAATGTTGCTTTTGGCTCTTTTCTACAAGGTACTATCATGAAAGAATTTTGTGTTTCAGTCTCCTTCATCTAGCCATTTTTCTCTTGATTTTTGTCTCCAAAAAACTTCTTCTTTAGCCATGATGGATTCTTTTCTGGCAAGGAAATCTTTTTCCAGATTATAGTTGTCATTATTCATTCCTTTTTTAATTACTTCTATATTTAATTTCCTTAATCTTTCTTCTATGTCTAGTTTATCTTTAAATATATTATTGAAGTGTTCATTATTCCACTTATGTACCTTTTCTTTAATCATTCTCATTTTTGAGACAAAGATGTACATTTTAGAACCTTTAAAATTCTCTTGCGTCCACCATTCTTTTTTAAGTACCATACAGTTGTCTAAAAACCACATTTTTTCACACTTAAATTGATTTCTAATTGGTTTATTGGGTTCAAAGAATTCAATACAAATGGGATAGTGATCAAAACTTGCAATTGGGAAACTGGGGCTTGGATCTCAGAGTTTAGTTCACTTAATACTCCTTTGAGGAAAAACCTATCTAATTTCTTAGCTATATATGTAAAATATTTCCTTTTGTTATTCCACGTATACTTACCATTATTAAATTAAATATCTATCAGATTGTTAAGGTCTGCCCAATTTTAAAAATCCTTGGTTGCTTGGGAGGTTTGTTGGATGCCTCCGAATTTCTCATCTATATTTAAAATTGTATTAAAATCACCTCTAAGTAGAATAAGTTCATTGTTATGGTTGTTGATGAAGGTACTAATTTCATGCCATAGATGTTTTTTATCACTATTAGAGGTTGGACCATATATGTTAATTAAGATAAATCATAGGTTGGTTTTGATACTATTGACTCTGCTACTCAACCATGAATTGTTTGAATTTAAAATATTCAATGTGACTTTCCTAGGATTCTAGATCATACCTAGACCTCCCGAGGCCCCTCTAGATTCATGTAGGTAACTATTCTGACTGCCCAATTTCTTTTCTAACTTAAATCCTTCTTCTTTGTTTAATTTTGTTTCTTGTAATATAATAATTTCATATTCAAAATGTTTTAGGTTCTATTTTAATAAGCATTTTTTGCTAGGGGCATTTAGCCCTCTAGCATTCCATGTCATGATCTTCATGCTGCCTTGGGAAGGATCTTCCCCTTCCCTACATAGAGTAGATGACTGATCTTTTGCTATTCCTTTGCCTACCCATCAACTTCTCTAAGTTCCTTGAGGGATTTCCTTCATCTTTTGGCTTTAATTCTACCATAATTTGGTGAGTCTATCCCTTCTTGATTCTTCAAAATGCCCAACTACTCTATGCTTCCTAGTACGTTTAATACTGTTTCAGATTGATTGCCTTATATTGTATCTTTATCTTCATTGATTTGCAAAATTTGTGCTACCTTCACTAACTGATCCTTTATAAGATTATCATCTTCCTAAGGAATCTTTGAAGGACTATCATCAAAGCCATAAACCCTTGCTGTAGTTACTTTATATTCTATTCTCAGAGGGAATTTCCTATTTTTGTTCACCTTTCTCAAATGATATCAAATCTCTTCTTAGGTCTTCATAAGTGTATTGATCTCCACCAATGTTTAAAACTCCTTGTATAAGGTCCTATCTCTATGAACTACTAATCTTATCTACATTCTCATAGTCAAATGCTTGGATTAATTCATCGGATAGAATATCTAAGTTTTCCTTCTTTGTTTCACTTAGTATTGACCCTTCACAGTCTTCGTCTTTTTCCTAATCCTTATTCAAAAAATCCTAGAATACTTGAATTGAGGTTTCTTTAATCTCACTTTATTCATTATCCTTTGCCTTATACTCATTGAGGTTGTGTTTTGGAGATGCTTTCCAAGTAGGGGGCGTCTACCAAAATTTGGTAAATAGATTTGTTGCCTTATTCTTAGGATTTCTAGTTTCCTTTGTAGTTATTTCTAATTGTTGCTTCGGTGTTTCCAACTTATCCTCTATATGTTTAGTCATTTCATCATCCGGAGCTTCAATGGAGAATAGTTGAATATTCTCTATCTCTTCTATTCTGCTCAGTATATTTCCAGGAATCTCTTTATCCTAGATTTTTGTCTCAATCTTTGATATTTTCCTATCCTCATTTAATGCTTTTGGGCTCTTACCCTTCTTTGTTTTCTCTGATTTTGTCTTAAATTCTTTTCTGTTGTTTATTGTATTTTGACTTCTTATGTTAGTCATGCTCTGTGAGGTATCTTTCATTACTCTGCTATGATCTTTGAGACTGAGGTCATTCTGCCTAGACTAGATTTTTAGACTAGGCCTGATACCTTTAGACTCCTATATATCTAATAATTCAACAGTTCCTTTATTCTTAACTGATCTTGGGAGGTTTCCTATTACCAAATTTTGGGAAATTTCCTTTTTATTCTCTTGTACTAACTTTAGTGCCTTCTTCTGATTTTCTTGAGAGGTGTGAGGGGGACTACTGCTATCCTTTGTTCCTGACTTGATTATCTTACCTTCTGCTTCATTCATTATTTCTGCATTTACTTTCTCTAATGTGATATGAGTAGCCTTTGGATTTCCTTGCTTGGGTATATCTTCCTTTTGATTCATTCTTTGATTTCTTATTTTCATCATGGGAAATGTAGCCATAAGATTTGTGGTAGTTTGAAGCTTTTTGAAGGTAATTTTCCTCTCATCATCTAGTTTGACAATCTATGAAAATTTTCCTTCAAGTCTATGTGCTTTTAGTTTATATAGAGATCTTCTAGTTATTATTTTGATGGGACTAAATTCCCCATTATTAACCTTATGTTTTACCAATAATTTCATGTTATTACAAAATTTAATTGAGGTGTCTATGCCAATTAGGTCTCCAATTGAAGAGCCTATTTCCTAATAATTTCTATTTGCTTTAGTTCTGGAGGGATGGAGTTAATAGAGATCCATGTTGGGATTTTTATATAAAAAAATTCTTCCTTACAATTAGGAATCCAATCAAAAAAATTTACCGCATAACCTTTAAAGAAGCAATCAGAGACATAAAGAAAGTCTTTTTTAACATACTCATCCGAACATTGGATATATATTAGTCTATCTGAATAGTGAGAAATACTTACCTGGCATTTGCAAAAGTCCTCAAGCCAAATAATGAGATTATGCATGTAGTGCCTGCCCCTAGTTCGCATTTCTGTTATCATTGTCAAATTCTTTTAGGTTGATTTTATGCATTGATTAGTTTAGAGATATTGGATTTACAATATTATGATATTATTTCATGTCTTGAATTACAAATGCATCAGTTATTATTGCTTAGTTGATTTCATTCATGTGTTGTTAATGGTATTTTGATGATCCTAGTTAGTAAATGTGGTTTCTTTCATAAAAATGTTAACATGATGTCTTTAATGATGATTATGTTGTATTGATAGAGATGCATTATTATATGTACGCATTTGATATTAGACTTATGATTTTTACGATACTTACCCCATACTTGCATGTGTATGGTGCGCGTGTTTATTTTATCTTTCTGTCTGACGTGTTTGATGTGGTTAAGGGAGGGAGTCGTAGTCACCTGCTAGTCGGGATCTACACGATGAACCACTCCCCACCATTGTCTATTTAGTTTAGATATATTATATACATGTACATGCTCGTCTTTTATGCAGGATGTAGGTACCGGGCATCGACTTCCCTGAATTGCCAGGATGAGCGTGCCCTATTACAAATACTCAAATGGTGAGAATGGGAAGATAACGATCAGGTCCAATCCTAGCCATAAGCCTATAATACTTGTCCTGCAAGGAGGACTCATAACAAACGGTCTACCCTTTTTAAACCCGTGAGTATTTTATGCGTATATTGTTTTGTGAGTCTTTAATGTATTTTCTATTAATTAAGTCTAATTAATAGATTAAATTAATAATTTAATTTAATGAAGAATTATTATGACTTTTTGAATATTTAATTATATTTAATTAATTGAGAAATTAATTAAATATAAAGAATTGAATTGGAAGATAAAAGTTTTAAGATTAAATTTAGAACATGATAATATTTATTTAATTTAATAATAATATATTTAGAGTTCATTTTTAAATAAATGCTAAATATTATTGTTATTTAAGTTAATAAATATTTATCAAATTAAACGTTCAAAATATATTAAAAAGGAAAAAGATATTAATTTATGGAAAAGATTTAAGTTCACATGAATGAGTTTTAAATATAAGAGATTAATTTAAAAGATAAAATATGTGAACTTGATTAAGATATTTTATTAAGTGCGCATGAGATTAAAGTTATAAATTTATTAAAGTAAAGTAAAGTGGAAAGTTAAATAAAGTAATTTAACAATTCACTTAAAGTGCATGAAGGAATAATAAAAGAATATTTTAATTTAAAAAGGAAATTAATTGTGCATGAATGAATTAATTAAATGAGAGAGAATTAAATATTGGAGATAAAAGTTAAAGTTTAAATTCAGAACGTGATTATATTTATTTAATTTAATAATAATGTATTTAGAGTGCATTTTTAAATAAATGCTAAATATTATTGTTATTTAAGTTAATAAATATTTTTATCAATTAAGTTTCTAACAATGAAATTAAAAGTGAAAAGATATTTAATTATCATAAAGATTATAGTTCGCATGATTTATGCATGAATTGGAAATTAAAAAAATTAATTGAAAAGATTAAACATGTGAAATTAATAAAGATATTTAATCGCATTAAGTGCGCATGAGATTTATAAGTTATAAATTGATTAAAATAGAAGTTGAGTGGAAATTAAATAAAGAGATTTAATAATCCATTTAACGTGCATGAAAATATGAAAGATAAGATAAATAAAGGTTGATTTTAGAGTTAACAAGATGGATCAAGAGACCTCTCGGGTAAACGCACAATTAGTGCCCCGATTGTAGGAAGAGAACTCCTTATCAAATTTGAGGGTTCATTTTTCAAGGGGGATTTTTGGGAGACAAGTTTGAGAACACACACAAGTTTTGGAGAGCAACTCAGAGGGTTTGCAAAAGAAAGGAATTTCTTGTGGCTTGAAGGATTTTGTGTAGGAATTTTCATCTTATTGTCAAAGTTTAGCATCAGTACGAGGTAGGGTTTGAAACTCCGTGAATGCATTTTCAATTTGGAAAATATATCTGTGTGCTCCGTGTTTGTTTGGGTGGTTGAAATTCTGTTTGTCGTCTTGATTGTTGTCCAAATCTGATTGATTGAAATTAGTCTTTCATTATTCATATTTATGAAGAAAATCGTAGAGAAAATTAATTTAAATCACGTAGGGTTTGAAAGAAAGGTAAATTCTAATTTAGAAAGAAAAATTTTGATCATTGCCATATTCGTCCTATCAGATTTAGATGGCAACTGTTTATATATATATATATATATATATATATATATATATATATATATATATATATTATAAAAGTTTTTGTTGATTATTTTTATTAACTATGGAGTTAATATAAATAAATTGAAATTGTTTAAAAAATTAAATGAATTAATAATGGGCAAAATATATTGTTGGGTTTTGTTTTGTTTTAAAAAAATTAAATTAAATTAAAAATAATAATATAATGCAGGGTGGGGATATTACCCCCCCCCCCCCCCCCCCCCCCGGTACCTATTGCCGACTTTAATAAGCCGCGGCAGCCGGTACCTCTGCTGCCGCAGGTAGCAGTTGTACTGCTGCTGCGTGCAGCAGGGTACCTGCTGTCGCAGGTACCAGGCCGGCGGGCCTTTAAATACACCTAAATAATATATGTTTCATTTTGTTTTAATAAAATTTAATACATTTTAAAATTTATTTAATTTAAATTGTAATAAATTTACATTATAAAATATATGTGATTTAATAAATATGAATGTTATTTAATATATATCAAAATTATTAAATGTTTTAAAGTTATTAAGTTTATTAAGTGTTAAATAACAAATGCTAGATGATAATTATAGCGTTGTTTATTATTATTATTGTCTAAATAATAATTAATAAAATAAATACTTAAGGAATTTAATAATGATTAATTAAAAGTTTTAATTAATTTATATTATTATGTATTTGGAAGATAAGAGAAAAGATTACTAAGTTTTGATAATATTTAATTAGAATACTTAATTAAACTATTATTAAAATAAATTAGAATCATAAACTGTATATTAATATGAATATGTTATGTAATTATTAATTAATTTAATTAAATATGATTTAATTAAGATTAATTAATGATGAAGGACATTCAATTAAGTTCTAAGCTTATATAATTTTATTAATATTGAGTTTTATAAAATTATAAGCTTCTTATTTTAAGACCAATAAGTATTATTTAATAACAAATAATTACCTTTGATAATTTTGAAAGAATTGACTTAAAAATGAATAGAGATAATTGTGCAATTTATAGGAATATAAGAATGGGTTAAATTACAGGGGTAAACGATGAATCTTATCTACTTGAAGCTTGCACTACAAACATGAACTAGAAACTTTATTGTTTAACTCAACTTTGTATTTTCAAATCAAACCCAACTGTGAGATTGTCTTGTTTTCTATGTGATGTTTATGCCTTTGGATTTTGGAGTCAATTAGGTGTTGACCAGTCTAGTATGAACACCAGAGGTTTTGTGAGATTTCTTGGATGCTATTTATGGGACTAGATGTTGTGATGTGTTTTGTGATTCATATTGGAGATTATATCTATGAGGTTTATCTTGTGGAGAAATTATGTGTACTTGGGTGGAAGAACCATCTTGTTATTAGGTTGCCTGTTAAGGAACCGAGTTTGATCTTTATGGGTGTTGTGGTATGGGACACAACTGTGTTTTTATGTGCTTAGGAGAGGTTGTCTAGGTACGTGACTTGGGAGTGGCTTGCATAGGGGTTCGGGACCCAAAGTGGTCAGTGCCAGGGTAACCTAATGCAAGTTATGTAATAAGTGATAATCTAGTAATTAAAATTTATGGGGGGGAAACACACTAAAAAGATAAGTTAGAGATTTTTGATCTACCCATGCCTTTAGTGCTTGTATAGACTAAGGATGGGAATGAGATGAGTGCCTTGTCTTCTTGAGAGGACTTTCTAGTTTTCCATATGTGTGATGTTGAGGGTCCGGGGTTCAGAGTAACTAGTCCTAGGTAACTCAACGCTTGAGGATCCGGGGTCTATTAAGAGATCAGTCCAAGGTAACTCAAGCAGCCATGTGATGACACTCCCTAGTATGTAGTTTGAGTCTCCTCTGTAGATTTGTGTATCTCCGGTGGTGTACTTATTGTTGGATGTGGTGTATCTATTGTCGAATGTGTTTATTATGGCTATTTACTTTCATTGATGATGATTGGTGATTCATGGATGATGTACTTTTGACATGTGGCTTTTGACTTGAGGTGATTGTCTTTTGTTGACTTTATCTTATGATCTTGGTATTTGGTTTATACTTGGTTTGTGTATGATGTTTGGTTATGTGGTGTCGGTATTGGATTGAGTGTTCTTACGTTTGGATTATTTTATCTTCTTGAGTAGTATGTGTTACCTTTGAGGTAGTTTTGGCTATTAGGGGTACCTTGCCTAAGAATGTTTTATGTTTGATAGCCGTATGTGGATTGTTCATTATCTTCCCTGCACGGTGGGAGTGGAAGCCTGACTAGGTAACCACGCGGTAGGGAGGTAGTGTCTTCTTACCATTTGGGTCCCCCTTTACATTGCTAGCTGTTGGATGTTCATTGCAGAAGATGTACCTTTATCATTCTTATTTCTTATCTCAGAGACTTCTTTTCAGATGATGTATATATGTTATCATGTATTCTGATGTATTGTATCTTTTCTCACATACCCTGCGACATGTGTAGCGGATGTTATTATTTGGATATACTTTCATTGTATTGTTTATACTTATGCAATTGCTTATGCGATTATGTATCTGGTATTTCTTTATGATCATGAGACATTGTACTTGGAACTTAAACTAATTAATTTAAAAATTATTAAATGTGACTCAACGTAAAGGAACTATTGAGGAATTGAAATTGTATCTATATTTGCATATGTGTATTTGATGTGTATGTTCATATTGCTTCCGCATTAATGTTATATTGATGTTGTTTAAACTTCAAAAAAAAAATAGTTCAGTAAACATTGTAACATGTTAGGTTTATTTCTCTTGGGTTCCCGAGCGAGGCGTTACAATGCATTTCTAATATTGGCCCATTCCAAAATGCAAAAATGCCAACTTTTAGGCATTCCTGCATTTATTTTCACTGTCCTGATTGCTTATAATCAGGACATTTTCATCTAGTTTGATTGGATTAGGGTTGAGAGGCAAGAGAGGGTATGAGTCAAGAAGAGGATGGAAGTTGGAGATCGGTGTTCTTCGGTGTGGGGGAATGTAAATATTGGGGGTGATGGGAGAAGCAAAGAGATTTGAATTTCCAGGTACTAGATCCATAGAGAGATCCGCAAGGAAACCTATCTTCTGGGCATATAAGGATTGATTGTTAGGGTTTGCATATTTGGTGAAGTTGAAGAAGTGAATTTGTTTGTCCGAGCTTAAAGTGGAAAGGATTATAGGTTAGTTGTATAAAGATCTTGAGGGTTGGGGTATTCACCTTCCGCAGTATGAGATTTAAACAAAAAATTACCATTTTGAATTTGAATTCAAGGTAAAATTGTGAAAAAACCTGGTTTGCATCTTGGTCGGTTCGATTGCTGAAATTATTCTTTATCGATGATAGTATTTGTAATCTTGTCTTTTCCACTCTATCCACTTGATTTGATACTGCAATGTACCCAAGCTTGAGAGATTTTTGTTGTTTAAATTGGGGTTCCAGATCCTGTGTCCCCTTTAAAATGGAGAACGCATTTGATATATTAACAATGTAGTTAAAATTTGTAGAAGCCTTTTTGTGGGATGGGCGAAGATTGAATCCACTTTATCTCGTATTTTGCTAGGGTTTCGGGTTGTCTGTAGAGGATGTCCTATACATTTCACGGGAGGCCTACATATTGGGGCAGCCATATTTCCTGCTTTTTTCAGGTTCTTTGAAAAGTTTGTCATATGCGCAGAGTAGAGCTATTCACATAGATACAATTTATATAACTTCTATTTTTTATTTCACAATTTTAAAGAGTTTTTTCTAATCCTTCTTCAAAATTTAAATGTTCATTTATTAGTACTTGTTGTAGACATATGTAATCACTATTTCATAACTAGTGATTAATAATACTCATTTCTACCAATGAAATAAATTTTTTTTTTAATTTCATAATACAATCAATACTTATATAGATGCATATTTCTTAAATTTATAAATTTTAAAAACAATTTTACTTTGATTTTATTGACTAAACAAATTGGGTCTTATAACGTATTTTCATAAACATTATTTTTCCCCAAAATTTTAGCCAAATTTTATGGATAGAACAAAATCAATGATAATTAAGAATATTAAGTATATAGATATACAATTATATGTTAAAATATCAATAGGATAAAATAATTAATTTTGTACAATTTTTTCATTTTCAATGTTTATGGTTATTTAGCCAATGGGCTATATGTGGGAACTTTGTTCTCATAAAATTACTTTTTTGGCTAGAAAATTGTCAGCCTTTGACTGAAAACTGTCAACCCTTGCCATTAATTATTTTGCGAGCAGTTTTATCTCACTCCAACTTTAACTCTTATTTTTCCCTATTTATTTAATTTAATTAGCTATTATCTACACTATTAACTCTTGTTTTTTTTCTTATTTATTTATTTATCTCCATTTTTAACTCTTGTATTTAATTTATAAATTTATTTATCTATACTTCAACTCTTATTTTATTTCTATTTATTTAGAAAATTAATTAGTTGTTATCTCCACTTTTAACTCATGTTTTTCTTTCTTTTTATTTAATTTTGATTTTAAAAATTGATTGAAGTTTTAGTTTTTAAATTATATGAATTAGTGTAGTTTTTTAACTTTAAATATTAATTTTTAGTTTAGCCAATAGAATATTTGTGGGAGTTCCTATTTCTTTACTATACATTTTTATATTTCTCATATTAATTTTTGGAGATTTTTTAAAATATATATATATATATATATATGTATATATATATATATATATATATATATATATTTGGTAAATGACTGAAGCCTTTGATTATATTTTTAAACAAATAAAGATACATCATAAGTATCTTCATTCAAACGGGCACTGTTAGGAAAGAACAGAGAAGAAAAACTCTAGTCTCGCCCAAGACTGTAGTCCTTTATTATTACATTATGAAAGGGGCATACCCCAGTTTCAAAATTAATTTTTATTACAAAGGAGCGGACAAGAGTCCTAATCTACATTTTGACTGTTCTGATGGAACCTAGACCAACCAAATATAATCCAGTTCCAAGAGAATCACTTTAACCCAAGTTTTAGACTCTTAGTGGGCATTCCTTCTTTGTTGTTTGATCTAAAATTCACATGCCTTACTATTCTGCTGAATAGTAGACTACTAAGAAGAAATCATTAGTATTATTAGTTAAGAGTAATTGAAAATTGCTTTCCTGATTAGATGTTAACATGCTTTGCTAACCAAGAATAGTCTAAAAAATGTTGATAATTTCTGAATTTGATTGAAAAATTCTCTTAGTCCTAACATTCTTTAATAAATTCGGATACCATCATAATAAATTAGGATCCTACTAAAAACTAGGTTTTAATATAACACTCTAAATTCCACAGAGTTATTAGGCAATAATTCTAACATATACGAAGGGGGGATTCAGTCTTACCAACAATGCCATTAAATAATGTCATATTAATAAACTATTTTTTCTTGATTTGTTTTTGGGTTATATTATAGAGTAACTTAATTACCCATTTGAAACTATGTAATTTTATTATCTTCAATAGTATGATCCTAATCTAAAATATCTTCTATCACTGTCGTAATTGTAGTCCTGATTTTAGACACAAGTGAGGAACTTCCCAAGTGTGATTAGTCTAGCAAAACTACACCATTTAGAAAAGCAAATCTTCTTAAAATGTATGTTTCTACTTTAGTTCTTATTCAAGATTTCTCTGCAATCTATTATGCAGAAAGTTCAAAAAAACATTAACCACAGAGAGATAGGAACTACACATTTGCTTCATTTGCTTTTATTTTCAGTTATTAAAAAACTAAGATCATTACCTCTGTAACTGCTAAAAGTAAACAAAAAAAAGGGAAATTTAAAAACCTCACAAGCATCAATGTTCAAAAGGAACAAATAATCAATTTATACAAAGCACACAAATGAAGTAGAAACATTCACATATATTAAGAGGGTAAATTTACATATTGTTAATTTGCTATTTTATTCATACATTTAAGCCAATAGACTTTAAATTAGTTAAGTTTTTAATTTTTTTTTTAAAAATTTAAAATTTTTAGTTTATAATTATTATTTTTTAAATTAGTTTAGTTTTTCACTTTAAATATTGATTTTGAGTTTAGCGAATAGGATTAGTGATTATGATATTTGTAAGATTGAATTTTTATTTTTAAATTGTTTTAATTTATTTTTTAAATTAGTGTGGTTTTTCATTTAAATATTGATTTTTAGTTTAGCTAATATGATATTTGTGGAGTTGTTATTTTTTAATATATTATTTTTATATTTCTCATATTAATTTTTCATAATAGTTTTTTTAAGGAGATTGTTTAAATGATTTTTTTTTTTCATATATTTAAGTTGGTAGATTTTAAATTAGTTTAGTTTTTTAAATTTTAAATGATATCTTTCATATATTTAAGCTAATAGACTTTAAATTAATAAGTATGAGATATTTTTCCACAACAAGTTAAATTGTGATATTGTTATCAGGGTTTAACTATGTAGTTTTTGAGTCAAACTCATTGACTTGTGTTTAATGAGTAGTGATTTACAAAAACCCATCATAATAAATAGAACACTTAGCACCATTGGATCTAGGTGATGCTCATAGAGGTGAAGCATTGAGACTTCCCTTAGTTTAGTTTTTAGTTTTTATAATTATTTTAGTTTATATTTTTTGCTCCACTTTTACGTGTTATTTTTTTTCATATTATGTTCTTATTAGTTTTTCATAATAGATTTTTATGGGGATATTTCTTAGATGATAATTTATTAGTATATAATAAATTAAATAAATAAATAATATTTATTTGATTTATTACAAAATTTTATTTTGTTTTGCTTAACGTAAGCACCTATAAGCTCAACACAAAAGCTTGTGATGCTAGTTTACATTCAAATTTTGATCTATCAAGTTATAGCTTAATTTTTAATTTAAAAAATTTATATATATAACTTTACACATTAAAAATAAACTAAGATTATTTATAAAATTTTATTAAATGATCATAAATATTATTTTTAATATAATTAATTATACCAATATAATTTTTTAAATTCTATTATAAAATATTGTAACAATTATAAAATAATGTATTTAATGCTTATGTTAAATATATAATTAAATTATAATTAAATTTACATATAAAATTATAATTAGCCAATAGGCTATTATAGTGGGAGTTTCACTAAAAACCTGTCCAACACTAGAAAATATTGTTGGTAAGTTGGTTAGTAGTTTTTAAGTGCCCGCCAAATGTTTTCAAATGTGAGGAAAATCATTGATCTAATCAAACCATGCCTTATCTTGGTATCATATTTTTATATCAAATGCAATCAAATCATATCTTTCATAAATATATGAATATGGTCAAATCTTTCATGGATACAAATATTGAATACAATGTTTGTATGTATGATGTTGATATTCCTTTAAGAATATTGAATATAGTGTTTATATTCAACTGCAAACTAAATTTAATATAATCCAAATACCATTGTAAATATTATCAACAATATCATATTCATCTCCAGAGATATTTTTGTTTCTTTTGTTTTGCCTACTTTGTATCCTTACATGATCAATAGAGTGTGTATGTGGTGATGGAGGATTCCACCCATCCTCTGCCAAAATAAGAAATCTGTTAATGTTGGTTCTAGAACTAGAAGTGATGAATGTAAAAATGACACAGAATAGTAGAGCTCGTTGCTTAAAATCCTACACACTTCAGAAAGCCTTTCAATTGCTTCCAAGAGGCCAATTCATGCTCCTATTAAAAATTATGGAGTTTATTAATAAATAATAACCAAAAACTACTTTAAAATTTAGACTATTGAAAATACATGAGGCAAAGTCCAACTTTATAAGCAACCCAATATAACTATAACCTAGATTAAAGCTAGTAAATAATAACATAGAATGCAAAGTCATCTGACTTGCCTTTACCAGCTTCTTAGCTCTCTCCAAATTCATAGGATCAGGGTAATTTACCATGACCACTCTTTCCACCTATTAAATGATAGAAATCCATGAAAATTGAATCAATGTTTGAAAAGAAATTATTCCTCAAGGGGATTGAAATGTATATAACAATCAGAAATTTTCTTGGGTTTTAAGTAACTTGAGCCCATCAAACATTGCAATGGACCATTAGAGGTTTATGATGGATACTATCAAAGAGGGAAAAGCTTTTTTTCAATGTCAATGTTATTTTGTTCCATCAATCTATTTTAAATCCTTAAAGCTCAAATATTCCTTAGCCTAAATAAACTCGATATGTGTATGCTTTGAACTAAATAAACTATAAATAAGAATACTATGGGTATTGAAAACCCTACTTAAAATATCTTTGGTTGTTGGATTAAGGCAAGAGCCTATAACACAATAATAACTTGTGAGCCTCTCATTTAGGAGGTCTTGGGTTCGAGTGTACTTGAGCTTGATATGTAAACTTGGGCAATCTAAAATTAATTTATTTTCTAAATGTTAATTCATTTTTTATAGATTTGGATATAGTGTTTTATAGAGGGGAATAGGGAAATTGTCTTTATATCCTCTATCTTCCTTTTACAAGCACAATATGTACTTATTGGTAATGTATCCTAATTATCTTCTTGAAGAAACAAATTTATTTTAATTTTGGTTGGACCTTCATAACTAGAAGCATAGTTCAAATGATGACATCACTTCTCAATTAAGTTTATTGTCATATAACTTGCTTACTGACCTCATTTACTAAACAAAACTATGTAACTAATACACCACTTTTTTCTTAATTGATCTTCAACAATTTTTGGCATACCCATTGCACACCAAGATGAGATTGCTAGTTATGTATATTTTACTATAATCTATTGGATGCATTGATTAAAAACAAAAGTACTTTGAAAGTGTTCTAGTTATATGACTTCATCATTATTTGAATGCATAGGAATCACCTATTATATATATTGTGACTAGGAGTCACGTTCCCAATGGAAGCAACTCCTACATGGATTCACCGCCATTGGGTTCGTGACTATCATGTCCCACTCAATCTCATTAACATGATCGGGGTTCCTTTAATTAAATAGTCACACATTATTTCAACTAGTCATTGTAAATGGTCAATTATAAAAATTACAATTCAAAATCATTTATTATTTGAATAAATGAACATGTAATGATAATTGCATAATGATAATATTTAAATATATACATATACATATACATAGTATATATAAATATATCTATAATTAGTTTTATCTGATTTGACTAAAAAAGTTTCATATAATTCATCCAGACTATCATTATTGAACATTTTTTGGAGGAGATTCTCAAAAAGGGTTCACAAAAGATTTTGCCCCTGTTCAATGAAAGGGGTTAGGGCATTTGGATTGTTGTTTTTGCTGGGGATGAGCTAAAATTTGATGTCAATTTTGAGGATTCAAATTTCAAAGTTGGATGATATTAATCTATTTTGAGCAATGGGGGCTTGGTGAGAAGAGAGGGCTAGGGATATTGTGAAACCTTTTGTTGTTAGTGTGGTGGTGAGGTCTAGAAGTGGCATTAGTTGGGAACTTTATTGGCTAAGGGGTCTGTTGAAAGGTAGTTGAAAAGATCAACGGTTTAAACCACTGCTATCAGAAGATCAATGGAGAGATGGTTTATTAAGGGAATTGAGAAAGGTCATAGCAGGTAGGGGACAAGAAAGAAAGAAGTCGAGTAGATGCAGGGTGCCCTATCTCTATCCGTAGATATATTGAAATAGTTTTCAATAGTATCCATAGGTATTAATACCTACGGTATTAATGCACTCTATTAGCATTCCTTCTTGCCAACCTAGCCATAGAATTTTAGGGCCCTTATAATTGTATATCTTCCTTTCAGGAGAAGAAATTAAATATAGTTATGGAATGATAATATGATCTAATGATAATGCAATAGTTGTCATTGATCAGAAAGGAAATCCAAGAGGAACTTGAGTTTTTCGTTCAATTACTGAGGAATTGAGAGAAGATCCCCCAACTAATGTTACTAGGTAGATGTGTCCACTCTCATTTCTGCAAAATGTTATCAATTCAATTTGTGGCACATATTATACCATGCCTAACATTACCAAATTTATTATTATTATTTTTAGATTTTGGTTACATGCATGTATAACATTTTGTTATCTCTAATGTCCCATTTTTTTAGATCTCCTTTTTGTTTAAAATGGATTTGTAAGAATTTGTCGGGAAAAATCATCCAAGATCAAGAAGCTCAAGCACTAGCACAATATAGACCAATAAAGTATTATTAGAATAACAATATGAAATTGGATTTATGTACATACACACTAGGACTATCTGAATATAAAAGCCTCTAGAATGACTAGGAGTGAGCACAGTGATCAGTCTCACAGCTAAGCACATGTCCACTAAGAGTGGATTATTCTCCATTGAGCACAGAAGTTAGTGCCATAATGAGAGGATAAGCTTACATAGGTGTGTCACATAAAATGATGTTGTAGACAACATGTACTAAATTAGAGTGCAAACAACTGTGTTGTGTACATGACAACTCAGTTGATTATGCAAACTACTATGTTGTAGACACCATGTGCTATAATGAGATACTATCTCCTATGTTTTGAACAAGATAACTCATATGAGTATGCATACTACTAGGTGTCTAATCTAATAAATATTAAAATAACGCATTAACGTAAGTAAACTTAAGTAAAGTGTAATAATAATTAATTATTTACACTAACACCCCCCCTTAAGTGCAACTTAGGGGAATGCATTTAAGCTCACAAAAGCTATAATGAAAATGCATGATGGGTCCTGGCTACTAGGCCATGTTAGGTAGCCATGTACAAATGCAATGAAATCTCTCTAAAAATAGAGAAAGAGGGAAAACCTCATGGGAAAAACCCTCCCCCAAAAAGAGAGATGAAAAAATAAGATGCATGGATGGATGGAGTAATTAAGACACCCCCATTAAACTATACATCATGTATATACAATAGAAAAGTATGAGAAGGACAAGACCCCATAAGAGGAAAAAGTCCCCCTCCCCTGCCCAACACCCCCATAAGAGAAAAGAAAAAGAAGAAGAAAGGAGACAAGGTAGTCCCCTAAAGAGCACAAGAGAGACACAAGAACACAAGAGACACCCCCCTATTCACTCAATCAAAGAACCCCCCCCAAAAATGATGCTTTTGGCACTTTATATGTAGTGCATTTACAATAGGCCACTTGTCAAAATGGACAAAAGTGAGCTTCTAATTTTGATGTTTACAACCTCCTCTTGGAGTTCAAATCTGGTACTTAGCAATGTAGCTTAGGTATACAACAAATTTGAAGTTTAATCAAAGCAATACAATGCAAAAAAAAACCTATTTATGAAAGTGGAATTTCTATACACACAAGCCTATAACCTGATTGAAGATCTAGAAAGTAGACGAAAAATTATACACTTTCAAAAAAAATGGAACTTGAATATGTGTTCAAATGAGCCCGAACTAAGCCTTTGAAGTTGCAAAAATTGGGATTTGTGATTTGTGGAAAATTCAAGAATAGAGATCTCAAACATCATGTACCAATGTGTAGATCATGAAATTCTACCCCAAAATATAAAAAATTGTCAGAAAAAGGAGTCCATATGAGGGAGATATCGCTGTTTGAAAATCACCTCTATAATTTTTTTTCTTGAATTGTTGTCGTTGCACCTCCAAAAATCAATTGACTTTAGATTTCACCTCAGATGTCTAATTTTGACGAAACAAGAGTCAATTTGGAGGTTTTTTGACCTTTTGAATATGATGCCAATATTTGATTTGCACCAACAAGCTCCAATCTTGTCCTGCAAAAAATCTCTCCTACTGGCCTAAAAGGCCAATTTTTTCGCAGAATTTCAGAAATAAAATGCAAATTTGAAAAGCAAAAATGTAGAGACGCAAAAATATTCAGATCTAAAAAATTAATTGCACAGATCTAAAGAGATCATACCAATTTAGCAAATTGGGCCTTTAGGTTCTGGTTTGCAAATTTTTTTTGCCTCAGATTTAACTATGGCATAGGGTAAGCAAATTTATTGTCAAAATTCACTGATTCGACGCTCCAGATGCAATGGTGAGATCCATTTTGGCTCTAGATGCTCCCAATGACTGTGATACTCCAGATTCGAATTGAGGTCCTCTGAGAGGTGAAGCAAAAGTGGTCTCAAATGGCTATGTGAAGAGAAGCTCCCTTAGCTCTGATACCACGTAAGAATTTGCCTTAGGGAAAAATCACCCAAGATCAAGAAGCTCAAGCACTAGCACAATATGGACCAATAAAGTATGATTAGAATAATAATATGAAATTGAATTTATGTACATACACACTAGGAGTGCCTAAATATAAAGGCCTTTAGAATGACTAGGAGTCAGTACAGTGATGAGTCTCACAACTAAGTACATGCACACTAAGAGTGGATATCCTCCATTGAGCACATAAGTTAGTGCGATAATGAGAGGATAAGCTTACATAGGTGTGTCACATAAAAAGATGTTGTAGACACCATGTGCTAAATTAGAGTGTGAACAACTATGTTTTCTACATGACAACTTAGTTGATTATGCAAACTCTTGTGTTGTAGACACCATGTGCTAAAATGAGATGCTAACTCCTGTGTTGTCAACAAGACAACTCATATGAGTATGCATACTCCTAAGTGTCTAATCTAATAAATAATAAAATAATGCATTAACCTAAGTAAACTTAAGTAAAGTGTGATTATAATTAATTATTTACACTAATAGGATTGAATCATCAACTCTCAAGATTTTTTATTAGTTTGTCCTATATAAAATAATTATCATTGTAATTTTGTATCTCTTACATAGTTTACCCATTTCATTAATTAAAATTTATCATAACAAGACAAAATTTGTTCAAAAAAATGAGGCGAGGGACTTGGGATGGTCTCAATTGTCTTCAATTATTTTGCACAAATCTTGCCACTATGGATGGAACACCACAGTAGACAATTCCCATGAAACTCCACCACAAATGTTTGCGAAACTACTTTTAACATGCTAGTATTTCTCCCACTTTCTTATTTGGCATTTTCTTTAATGGTGAGAGTTACATTATTCTTATTACTACTAATCAATCACCTCAAAACTACTATATGTAGTTGCACCATCAGTCCTATTCTAAGTAGGATAGGGAATTTCCTCTACAAAAAACTATGAGAAGGGTATTTTTGGAGCTCTACAATGAGACCCAACTACCCAGAATGATTGGTCTATTAATCACATAAGATCCATCAATTTTGGTTTTGGTTTCACATTTTACCATTTTATTTTGCTTGCTCGATGTTTTACATTTTTTTTGGTTCTATTTTTACAAGATTAATAGGATTGCACTGAATATACCTGTGTTGAAACCCAATTCCAACTTTAATTTTACCCAAACTTCTTGTAGTTGCATGAACAATGCCCTAAAGGTATTGTGTGCAATGTATATGATGCAACATGTTTGTAGTATGCAAAGGTAATATTACAAAGATGTGAATCATGAAGAACTAATATGTTCTTTTAATATTATTACAATATATCTTCATATCCTTTAACTATAAGCAACTGACTATATTGATAAGGGAATCTAGGAATTGATATGAAAATAGGAGAAATAGGGAATAATATTCTTTAAATAGATCCAATCTGATAGTTTTGACAAGGTGGCTTGCGACAATGGTATTGTCTATTAAGGCTTGGGAGTTTAGATGATCCTATTGTTGTTTTGATTTCATTAATATGTCTTAAACAAAGAAATGTACTTGTTGTGCAGATGGAGTTTGACAATGGTATTCTCTAAACATAGCCATACAAAAGTTATCACATTGAAGACCTATTGGAAACTACAATTGGAACAATTTTTATGTTGTCATTGATGTCAAATCTTGCTGGTAAGACATTTACTAACAATGTAGAGTGCCATATCTTATGATTGATGAAGAGGATTTGAAAAGAGAGCAAAGTAGATGAACTAGTGAAGTGTTTGAGTAAAAAGGAGTAAGTATGATGAAATTACAATGGACACTTGATCAGTTAGTATTTTACAAGATAATGTGTGGTTTGATCATTGTATAAAGTGTGGACAAAATGATTGAAGCTAAAAAAAATAAATCAGCCGAGTGATAGTACCAACCGAGTGAAATAGAAGGGAAATTGAAGTTATGACCAAGCTTAGTGAAGACCAAGTAAGCCAATGTAAGCCAAGTGAGACAAGAACATGAGAGATTGAGTTACTCATTGACAATCAAGCTGAAGAACATAGTGATGACTGAGTGTCAAAAAAATAATAGTTTGTGAAAGAATCAAGCTTTGAGGCCGACATAGTTGGATTTTTGGGAGAGTCAAAATGCATGAAAGATAAGGATTGATGAGCTGGCATATTTAATGCATGAATTGAGTTTGTTAAGTGATCTAAGGTGAAGATTTAATGATAAGTTTCACAAAAGAAATAGAAGGACCAAACAATGGACAAATTCAATGAATCTAATCAAACCCTAAGATCTACGGTTATGTATAAGCGGAAAAGATCAAAGCTACCTATTTAAGGAGGCATATGAGATGATTTACAAGTTGGTTCATTGTTGATTGGAAAAACTATGAAGGACAAGTGAAGAATAGAGTTGTAGAGGAAAAAGGAGAAGATTGGTGAACGTGATTGCTTGAAGAGTTACCAAGAAGATTAGAGATGGAGAATGTGATGAAGTCTAATCAATGAACCAAGAATGAGATGAATGAAGTTCTAGGCATGCAAAGTGAGTTTTATTTTATTAGATCAGCCTAGCTATTACTTTCTAACCATTGTAGCAGTAAAATTATTTAATCAAGGTTGACCTAACAATCATTGTAAATCCTTTAATCAAGGTGACCTTCTAATGAAATATTCTAAAGATCTCTAACAAGGCAACTCCTAACAAGGTGATTAAATCCTTTAATAGGATCAAACCTAACAGTGTGTTTTGTAACCTTTAACCGGGTTGGATCTTAACCAATCTCACTTTAGAAGAATGAAAAATTGGTAGCATGTTACGGGGTGGCTTTTCCCAAATTGGGTTTCCATGTTAAATCTTGGTGTCATACTTGTGTGAATGTTGTTTTCATGTTTCATGCTATTGAATGTTATATATTTTTCTATTATTAGACATATGCTAAATAGAGAGCTAAGTGACGAATGAATAAGTTGGATTACTAATGAGTTGCTATATGGACCAAGTGGTTCTATGAGTTTGAATAAGTTGTTTGAAGTTTTTGAATGTTGAATTGGTGCATCTAGACCTAAGGATAACTGATTCACCCCTTGCCCCCCTCTCAGTTATTCTAATACATCTAACACAACCATAATTCACCAACAAGGTGACACTCAAAGTCAAATTTACTTTCATTGAATGTTGCCAAATATGCGTAATGCAGAATTATCAGAACAAGATTGGGAATTACTAATGCATTGCACAAACAAAAAACTATGTATTTATGAAAAAATGCATTTGACTAGTCAATGCACCTTTACTCTACAAACACAATAGAAAAATGCTTAAATCACTCAATATTCACACTACACTTAGTATTGTTGTAAATACACACATACAACCACATAGTAATCATGATGTTGATTGATTTCTAAAAGAACTCTTTCTATATAGAGGCCAATGAACAATCTTGACAATAAACCTATAGATTCAAATGGGTCATGTAAATGGATCTCTCAGGGAGGTTGTAATTTTTTTTATACACCTGGTTGTAAACCCCCAATACTACCTCTAAATGTGGTTATCTGATTTGATAATTACAATAGACCACCTTGTAACCAAGATGATCAAGAAAAGTCTACCTAGAATGCCTATATCCTCGTGTAAGCATATGTAAATACCACTATCCATGCCATGAACACTCACCATACATAAATCCTAAAAATTGATACTTCAAAAAAAAAATTGATATTGGTAAAACATAACAATAAGGTTTTCCTTTTACAACTATGTCAAGAGTTACATCACTAAACAACCTTCACATAGAACCACCATTCTCCTTTGATCAAAATTTAAGAATGAGAATGATTCAAATACAATTGCCACAACTCTCACAATAGTGTAGAAAGATACAAATTCTCATACTTCTCATAAACCACATTTTATTCTTTTTAGCTAGTATAGATAATTTTTTTTCACTTATTTGGTGCACTTTTGTACCATTGATCTATTGTATACTATATTCCTTAAGATGTAAAAGGAAAAGGTATCATGCTAGAAGAGAAGAAAAAGAAGAAACAGAAAGAAGGATTAGGACTAAGAAAAGATGCAATGAAGAAGAATACGTAGAAGATCTACCTAACATAGCAGTGAACTTTAATCAACTTACATCACCAAGGACTAAAGCTTGACCAAGTCATATAAAGGAGCAAACTCCTCAGAAAGAGGATTCACCAATGAATGCCAAATAACTAGAGAAAATAGAAAAGGAGAAACTTGACGAAGAGCCCAAGTAAAGATCACCAAAAAAAATGCCACACTAGTTAAGCAGAAATCACCAAAAAAGACTGGAATGGAGAAATGATCAGAAAGGACAAACGAGGCATAGGTTCCCCAAGAAGACTGAACAAGAAAAGGTACCTAAAGAACAAAAGGAAGAAGATATACCAATAAGTTTTCCACACCTTCCATAGACGACAATCTAAAGAAGGTGCACACACTAGTGGGCTAAGCCACAAAGAAGAAATAAAAGTCTCTGAGCTAGAAGACACATATGTAAAAGAAGACACTCTAGTCAGAGAGGTTACATAGGAGAAGGCATAAAGTACTGAGAAAGAGAATGCACAAGAAAAAGAAGGAACTCCATAAATGGAATAAGTACCAACAACAAAAGAAACCTTGGTGCAAGAGCACCTAGAAGAGCTATTAAAGACATGAAGACAACAAGGGCTATGAATAGATTTGGTAAATCAATAAAGGTCAACTATGATTTCTTAAATCCTATTATGGCATTTGATTGTAATAAAACAAATATAAGGTCAACATATCCTTATGGTCTTGAAGGAGCCATAGGACCAATATATGAGATGTAATGGGTCTATAGGTAACAAGGGGTTAGTAAGTTTTTATGAATAAATAAATAATGCAATTTAATCAATTTGTGGACTTTCGTAATAATTTTTAGTCCATCTGTATCCATTTTGTCAAGGTTCTAAATTTGGAAATTGAAAATGTAACGATTGGTTTTAGGAGGGAAACTTATATTTTGTGTTGTTTAGGAGTTTAATCC
Source organism: Cupressus sempervirens (assembly GCA_028749045.1). Taxonomy (NCBI): domain Eukaryota; kingdom Viridiplantae; phylum Streptophyta; class Pinopsida; order Cupressales; family Cupressaceae; genus Cupressus; species Cupressus sempervirens. Next base: position 783,195,523 of record CM053792.1, read on the forward strand.
CATCAAATTACTTGAAATCGGTCACTGGCTACTATTTGATTTGGTGATTTTGCCAAAAAATATCACACCCTTTTTTGTAGCTACATGCTACCAAGATTCATTTCTTCTTGTTCCAAAAACAAACTGCTCATCATCTTGTAATGCATACATTATATTTAACTTACAAACAAAATTGTGTGTAAAGGATAATGCTATTTTGCTTCAAAAATAATTTACTTTGTGGGAAAACACATAACAATCTAACTATATTTGTTTTTTGCTTTCCTCTTCTACATTTATTTTTGTTTTCTACAAATCTATATGAATTTAGGAAAAAACTATGTATGTGGCCCAACCATTTATTATTAACCTATTTCAATTTAACTATGTTTATATTGTTTTCCTATTTTAGGTTTCCTTCCAAATTATAGTAAGTATTTGAAAAAGAAATATATGTGGAGAATCATTTTATATAGATTTTCACCTTTTGTCACTATCAACATACCCCTTGCTCCTTGGGGTGCAAGTGCTAGTTATAATTAATTAAGGCAAGTATAATCTTTGCAATAGATCTAGATATGAAAGAAATTATTAAAATAAAAATATGTTTGTAATAAGACATAGAATGGAAAATTATAGAATAACTAAACTTGTTTAGAATTAAAGAATATAAAGTTTGATCACTTTAGTTATTTTTGACACATAGAACAAAAAATTAGAAAATAATTCTACAATATATTATTTTTATTAGAATCTATGATATTTGAAATAAAGATTCATTGATTAAAATGACTATTTACATTACCATTTACTAGAATGGTCAGTTTTCTAAAGAATTAGAACTTAAATATATTACATATTTAGTTCATGTTAAAAAAATAAAAATCTCCCCAACAATTTAGGAAGCCATATTTTTACTTAGAGAAAATCAGAACGGGACAAATGGACCAAAACGGAAAATTATAACAAAATCTAAGATTTCGTGAAAAAAAGCAGCAAGAGATTACTGGAGTGTTACAAGTGCTCTTTAAAGGAAGGAGCGAATAATCGTTTGGATCTAATTTCTTTTCTCTACTCCTCGATCAGAGAAATCATAAAATAAGAATAAAACAAGACGAATCGAACAAGGAAGTAAGCAGACAAAAACAATTCGCGCGTTGATCAAGGTCTTCATTCAAAATTTGCGCTCAAACTACTTTCAATTATCGCAGTATCATCGGTAAGTTCATTCCAAACCCTTCAAAAAAGATTTCTGGTTAGGGTATTCAGCGTCGAAAAAATTCGTCGGTTTTCTCAATTGTGACGAGATTTGTTCTTGATAATCTTCTTTTTTCAAAAAATATGTGTGTGGGAATTGGTATAATTTTTTATGTATCTGTAGGGGATGGGTTTCCTTCTTCTGTGGACGGTGGGAACAAATAATAATGATTTGCACATATAAGTGGTTTTGGTTGGATTTTTTTTCCAATGGCAGAAAGGATAGGCTTATTGATTAATTTGGAGGAGGGAGGGAGGCAAGGATGAACGGCATAAAAAAAAAGAATATCAAGATCGAGCCTTTCAGGCATAGGATGAACATGGATCCCAAGCATGCCGACAAGACGTTGAAGATTCTGGCTGACGCGATTCACGAGATCTATAATCAGAATGCCAGCGGCTTGAGTTTTGAAGAACTTTACAGGTGCCCAATTCAAATTCAATTGCTCTCTCTCTCTCTCTCTCTGAAGTTATTATTTAGCTATCAGAATGTAAGAATTATCCATTTGCTTCAGATAAACTTGGTCACTTGTCTTATGGTGAGAGAATATTGAAAACCCTTAGTCTAAGGTGCCTAATTTTAAAATTACTAGTCTTTTTTCATTTGTAATTTTAGTGGAATTCAACATCAAACTTAAAGTCCATTCCACTTTAAGTATAATTTTTGTCAATTTGGCCATTTTAACATAGTGCTTGCTGATTTGCTCTTCTATTTAACAATAGATTTGCTGGGGTGTCTTTTGCCCATGTTGGTTTGGAATTCAAGCTGATTTATTTTTTGATCGGTAATTGAGGGACCAATTAGGGGTCCTTGCCCATAAAAACCAAAGAATGAGAATCTAAATCCAAAAGAACTTGGAACATACACATAACTATTGGGCATTACAGTACTCTTAGAAAGATATACCACCGCTAACATGCTAACAGAGCTTAAAATGCTAATAGGCTATTACACTGGGCAAAATAATGTAACATTGTACATTCTGCATAACAAAGAACTTCAGGTAGGAGCAAACGCTAGAGCCTAGCAGATACAAACAAATGTGTTTGATCTCCTATCCTTAAAAAAGAGAGCTCCATGGTCCACTAGGAGCCTTTGTTAATTGCCTCCACAGCTTTCATCTGTGATATTTCCTTTTTGCCCTTCCTCACAAACCATTCAACTCTTCCAAATGAGGAGGTGAGTTGTGAAGCAACAAACTCTCACTATCGGAAATAAATCCCCAACATCCAATAATAAGTCGAGATTAGCACCTTTCTTTTGCAGATACACCTATTGTTCCTTTGTGTCAAAGTAAAACTCAAACAAAGAAGATGAGATTTCAGAAAATGAATTGTGAACTTCAAATTCAATCACATAATCACCATGGATAGAACAGAAATTTGGTGTGCATAAACATAATGAATTGAAGACGTAACTTGTTTAATATTGAACCAGAAGATTATAATTTATTCAATAACAGATAGAAGATTACACAAGACATCATACACAAAATTGAGTGTGAAAAACCCTCCAGTTGAGGGTGAAAAACCCAGCACCACAAAATATAGATCCTTTACTGAATGCTCAAAAACAAATGCAATGACCTCAAGCTTATGATTGTTAACTCTTAACAGTCAATCGATAAGCCTTATTTGCAGTTCGATCATTTTGCTATGCATACAGAGAACATTCAGTGCTGCAAGTATCCCACAGACACTTTTAACTAAGATAAGAGTTTACACTTTACACTAATAAGATGATCATACACTGATCATTCATAATTTCAGTCATCTCCAGTGCTCACTGTAGTAGTAAATTATCACTATCTACAGTCAATTAAACTTAACATATCCACCCACTTCATTCATTTTGCCTGAAGCAAAATAAAATACAATACCCTGACTGTACACATGGTGAATACCAATGATGCTCAACCCCATTCAAACAGTCTAAGCAGGGAAGACCTCAGGGATACAACCGCTACTCAATAACGAACGTTCAACAGAAAGGATCCAACAACGATTCCAACTCACCTGAGCTACTTGACAATGTTAGAGACTTAGAGTATACAGCTGGACGACTCTCGGTGGCTGGTGACAGCTACACATACTATTAATTATCGGGGCATAAGCAAACATTATGGCACGTAAGGCAGCTGTTACAATAATACGTCCTCATCCAGAAGAATTGCTGCAACGAACTTTGTCTTTTTGTTATCAACCAAAAAACATATCATGGAAAGTCAAAAGACAGACGCTAAGAAGAGACTTTTCAGCTCCGAAGAGATGGTGACACTTAATAAAGATACTGTGACTCAACAACAACCGCAAATACATGTGCCACACCACACACAACGATCGATAGATACTCAAAACATGACTCTGAATTCCAATGGCTGTAAAATAATAAAATTTTGTCAATCCAGATTGTCGATAAGGATAAGAGGAAGACAGTTGAAGATAGACAGCAGGTACAAAGTGTGTAACTTGCTTTGAAAAACTCTTCATCATCTTTAGCGTTTAAAAAACAAGATGCAAGGAGCATGGTGCTACACCAAGAAAAGGAATGCAAATGTTGAACTGTTCTTAATACTAGTGATGTTACAGTTGATCTAGCTCTTCTGAAACAAACAGCAACATATTATACAATCTGTAGAATCTTAAGCAGAATCCAATACAACAGAGGTATCGGAAATGTAAAGAACATCAACACAGGTAAGAATGATATCCCTTGCAACTACCAAAACATTAACAACTCAAGCCAAAATGCAACACTTATTGCCAACAAATGCACATGCTATAAATGATAGATTGTTTGGTTCTCATCTTGAGAACATCTACTTGTGCCAAATTGGAATGAAGAAATGATGGACTTAATCTTAATTTCTAGATTTTTGATGAGATGGATGAGTCGTTAGGATTTGATCTTGGGTTATGAGTTTACCCACATTAATGGTGGAATGGATGCGTAAAGTTGACATTTCCCTTTTTATGGAGGTAAATATCTAGTTATCTAATATAATTAAATTATTAAATTATTTTGATTAATGAGTTAGCTATGTCTATTGATGAGTGAACTGATTTAACATGATGAATTAATTGATTTGGAGAAGATCTTGTGCCCCATCCATGACACACCATTTGCAGGACAATTGGGGTATTTGAAGACATACAAGTGAGAGAGAGAGATTCTCATGGTAGGCTCTCAAGGATGATGTTTTGTGCCATGTACATGTGTAATTTGTTGGTAGAATCAGTGAGATCATACTTTTCTAACAGGTCTATTCCTCAGCAGAAGTGGAGAGTATATCTGATTGACTTCATTACTGGGTCTTTTGAAAGTTCAGCAAAAGGATTGTATCTATGTGGTTGTGGATAGATTGATGAAGTTTGCACACTTCTCTATTGCAGTTGACTTTACAACATCTCAGGTGGCAGAGCTATTATTTTTAGAAAGTGTTTGGAATTCAACTTTGGAATCCCCTAGGACCATTATTAGTGATTGTGGTAACAAGTTCATGAGCATCATTTGTTTGGAGCTATTGCGATTAGCAAGTATGAAGTTGACTCTTGGTGGCAATTACCACCCTTAGAGGAATGGATAGATAATGATAGTCAATAAGTGGGTTGAGGGTTATTTTCTCAACTATTTTTTGGTTGAGGGGTATGAGTGCAATCATTGCATGTGGGCAAGTATACTATGTACTAGATGTTTATTGGTATGACTCCCTTTTGAGCATTGTATGGATATGATGCTTTATCAAAGTGTGGATTTGGCATTGGGTGATAGTAGAGCATTGGGAGCTTGGGATTGGCTACAAGACAATTAGGATATCCTTAAGGCACTTAAGGATAATATTCAACATGCATAGAGTCAACAAAAGATGTGTAGACCAGCATCAGGTTGAAAGAAAATTTGAGGTTTGAAACATTTTTTTTTGGTGCCTACAACCTTACAAATAGGGTACACTTAAGATGAGTGGGGCAGAGAAAGTCAAGATTTAGTTTAATGGTCCATACATAGTATTGAGGAGGATTGGAGAGGTAGCTTATAAGCTTGAGTTACCTTCCCAGAGTAAGATGCATATGGCTTTCGTGTGTCTTGCTTGAAGACTTGCTTGAAGACTTTGGGACAATATGTTTCTTCTTCACCCAATTTGCCTCCATTGGATGAGGGTCAATTGGTTTTGATATGTGTAGAGATTCTAGATTTGAGGGACATGAGGTTGTGGAGCAGAGTGATTAGAGTGTATTTGGTGCAATAGAGAGACTTGCCTTTTAAGGATGCCACATGAGAAGGAGAGATGATAGTAAAACATCCATCTTTGCAGTTGTTTGTGGGCAAAGTCTCAGGAAAGGAGGATTGTAATGTGTGAAACCCTAAAATAGTGGATAATTGTATTAACCAAATTTCACAGATAAATAGAGTTTACAAATGCTATAAAAAGCATTAACAATAAAACATAGTCGTCTAAATAAAGATGACAACTAAAAATAGAATTGTTTAAGACAATTCAAAAATAATGACTATTGACTAAGATTCTACAATACCAAGCTATAATTAACAAAAATCAAGGATACTAAAAATAGTCTAATACCCTCCCTTAAATGATCATTCTATCAACTACACCAAGTTGCCCCCTAAATTTAACAAATGTTTCCGAACTACAAGACTTGGTGAGTTTGCCTGCAGTCTGGTCCTCAATGGGGACATAGTCCAACATCATTGATCCATCTTCAACGAGCTGGTGAATATAATGACAATGAAGTTTAACATGCTTTGTCCACTCATGGAAGACTGGATTTTTGGCTATCTTCAGAACTACCTAATTATCACTTGACAGGGGTGCAGGGTCTGCTTGAGGCATGGACATATCTACAATCATTTGTCAAAGCCAAATTGCCTCACAAGTTGCCTCAAGAATACCTCAATATTCAACTTTGGTGGAGGAGAGAGCTACTGCTTGTTGCTTTTTACCGGTCCATGTGATTGCACCTATGCACAAACTGAAAACATACCCAAAAGTAGACTTTCTGTTGTCAATAGAACCTGCCCAATCCGAGTATGTAGAGTCAATGAGCCATCGACCTGTGTTCTGCCATAGAGAATGCAAAAATTAGGAATGGCCTTCACATATCTCAGCACACACTTTTTTGCAGGCTAATGTTTAGCTTTTAAGGCTGTTATGAAGTGAGAAATGTAGCTTACAACATAGCTGATGTCAGGTCTAGTGGCAGTGAGATAGATGAGACTGCCCACCATTTTCATTAACATTGATTCATCCAGCACCAATGAATTGCATTTGGCTGAAAGTTTCAGCCCTTTCTCCAGAGGTGTAGATGTTGGTTTGCAGTCATGCATCAAAAACTTATCTAACAAACTTTGACATACTTTGACTGAGGAATGAAGATGGAGGTATATGTCTGCCAAACCTCTATACGAAAGCAATAATGGAGAAGTCCCAAAACAGTAATGTCGAAAGTTTGGCACAAATTTTGTGCAACCTGCTTGACCAAATGTGCCACACTACCAATAATGATCACTCTATCAATATAGATGTTGCGAATAAGAATCTCACCACCAGCATGCTTGACATATAGATTTGAAACAAAAGGACTCTACTGAAACTTTTGATCAATCAAATACTTATTAATCTTTATGTACCATGCACGTGGAGCTTGCTTAAGGCCATAAAGAGCTGCTACCAATTTGCAAACCTGGTGTTCTTTACTTGTACTTGGAATCTTGGATGTTGTGTCATGTAGACCTCTTCCTGCAAATCACCATGGTGGAAGGCACTCTTGACATCCATTTGCTAAACTCTCCATACAAACTAAGCTGAAAGAGTGAGGATAATCTGAATCATACTCATTTTGGTTGGGAGCGAATGTTTCCTTATAGTCAATGTTCTCTTTCTGTGAAACCCTTTAGCTACTAACGGTGTCTTCTACTTGTCAAGTGCACCATCAACCTTATACGCCCACTTGCAGCCAGTTGGCTTCTTCCTTGGTGGAATATTTGACAACACTTTAGTGTTGTTTTTCATGAGACTCCGATGTTCATCGATCATAACTTGTTCCCACTCTAGTATACCTTTGGCCTCTGAATATGTCCGACCAGATCTACTTTCAAAAAGTTCACCAGCATGAAGATCACTAATGGTTTTGGCCCAATACTTAGGCTGGAGAGTAGAAGAACCAACATCTATTGCAGGAGGTACATAACTTGGAATCTGTGAATGTGGAGCCTGAATTTCTTGAGTAGGGGCGGGTGACATGTGTACGTACGAATCCTATCCATCTAGTGAACCGAATGGAAGACGAACATCCAAATTTGCAGCCTATGGAGGCTGATCTTCAAGGTCAAATCTGGAGAAGGCTGACACAAACTTTATTCATCATCAAACACCACATCTTAAAGGAAATACACCCATATTTTCTTGCTGAAATCATCAACAAACAAGAGAAAATACTTGCAACCAATGACTGATGGAGTGTACATGGGTCCACAAATATCTAAGCATCACCATCTGAAAATGGAGTCTGATGCTGTTTCCTAACTGACATGTTTTGCAAATTCCATGATTTTGTGTTTGATTCTCAGGTAATAGAACAACTAGACTATCTCGAGCCAACTAAGAGATAATGGATATTCAAATGCCCATACCACTGATGTCAGAAATTGCTAATGGAATTACTTCTGGTTGCCATGGCTTACTCCTAAGAATCCCTTGTATCAATGAGGTCTATGAAGACCATGGTCCCCAAGACTAAGTGTAACTGTAGTGTGAGACTTCTTGTCAACAATATTACACTTGTGCAAATTGTTTAACACTTAATTCATGTGTTTTTTAATTTTTATTAATGTGAAATGCAAATCAATCTAGATACATGTAGAAGGTTAGGGTAGAGATGGGTTGCTCTTTTATTTAGACCACCCCATCTTGGATCGATAAGATCATTATCACTTGTCGGCAAAGGGTTGTTGTATCATACCCTTCGGCTTAGTTGAGTCGAGTGTTCCAAGGTACCCATGCTTTCCTCTCCAATCGCTAGGACGGTTAGTTGTTAGGAGTGAACTAAAGAATGAAAGAAGTTATACATGAAGTGGTAGGCACAAGTAGGGGGTAGAGATAGGTTCCCCTTCTAAGTAGGCCACACCATGTTGGATGTACAAGGTTCCTACTATTTGTGGGCCAAGGGGGTAGTATCTCGCTTTTGAGTTTAGTTGAGGCTAATGTTCTAGGGCATCCTATTGTGCTTTCCTCTTCAACCCCTACTATGGTTGATATTTATAAATAGAACTGCAAGTTTCACATGAGATGTTATCAAATTGAATATCTTATTTGCTTTAAGGATTTAATAGATATCATACATTTTATAGAAAACTGTTTGTAAACAAACTTTTTGTGGAATTGTTACCTTTGGGCAAACTTATGTACACCCCATTTTAGGGACACTGCATATATTCACTTTTTCTAAACTATATTGTCAATCTAGAGGATCTTCAACTTCCTTCAAAGCTTAAGCCAAGGTTAGATGTTTGCTATAGCTTTCTACGTGTTGTGCATACTACCACCATTGTCGAAATCTTTGTTCCCATTCTTGGTATCTTCTTCTCTACTCTTACATTTCCCCTGGCCCTAGTGCTTATTCGTGTTCCTATGAGATGTTCACTCTATAAACTGCACATGCTTCTATTTGTCACAATATGCTGCACATAATTTTAAGGTTTGTGTTAGGATATTTTGTAAATGATTGAAGAGTTTGCATTCTTTTCTTGCAATAGCTTCATTTTTCCCTATTAGAAGAATAAACTTATTCATCTTTTGAGAAAAATATGGGTTTTATCTACATTGCTTCAAAGGCTTGATTTTTTTTTGGTTTGAATTGGATGGAAACCAATTTTATTTCCATTTGGCTTGACATAACAAATATATTATTGTGCCCATTTGTTGGGTTTTTAGTTGTTTTAGTATCCCAATAAAATCTTGAATGATTGAATTCCATTTATACTTGTAGTTTTCTAAGTCAATCTGGTTTTCCTCAATTGAATTTATGTCTCCTTTTTAAGTGTCTTGACATCAATAAATAAATAAAGGACCTACTTTTGCTTTGTTAATTTGAAATTTAATATGAAAATGTTGATGATTGTCATCTTTTCCTTGCCCTTCATTGCTGCCCAATCTAACCTTTTTGTGGAGTGAGATGCAAACAAGTTTCTCATCTGTCTTGGAACTACATCCCATTTCTTGGCCTTTATAAAGAACTCATGTCTTAATCTTATTTTGCAGTGTTTCTTTGAGGTTTAGGAATGGCAATTATCCTGAATTTTGGGGTAGTGTGTGGATTGCTTGTTAAAAAATGTATAATAATTGTTAAAAAATGTATTATAATAATTAAAAGAAGCTGCATTTTATCATCTATGAAAACAATGAGTAGGAGAAGTTGAAGTTTGTATAAAGCTTAACAATTTGACAATCAATTGATCTAGTGATTGATGATAAGCATCTTTGTGATAATTTTTATATTATCAATTGTACTGTTGGATTCTTGAACTTAATTTTCTTGTTCTCAACGAGACATAAGATAATTGTACTAACACCGGCTCGTTTGTTTTCTTAGAGGCAATCATTTACCACTTGATAGAGTGAATGGAAGTGTATGTTGACTTGTGGTAAGAGTTGCATGGCCATTGCTTGTATCAATAATTGAGGCCCTATTACCAACTCAATGGGTTTCCTTCTACCAAAGTTTCTATATCTATCTTCATAAAATTCATGTAGCTCTAGAGCTTGATGCATTTCATTTACACATGGAGTGCTCTTGACCTACATGTTATTGAAGCCATTGCAATGACACCAATTTGGGTTTAACATGTAGGTAGCCGCATGCAAAGAAGTGTTCAACATCTGCCTACCTCTATTGCATGACAGGTCAAATGGTTCATTGTAGAATTGTAAGATGAGTTTCTCTATAAAACAACGAACTTTATTTGACTTTGCATACTATTGATGCATTCATGTGCCTTCCCAATTCTAGGATTTGTAGAGGATTGTTGGCCTCCCCATCTAACCAATGTAAATATTAGGGGCCATGATAGAGTGTCTTCGGTATCCAACCAAGAAATGTTCACTCTCAACCCCTCCTTTGTCTTAGATTTCCACTTTGGTTTCATGGTTAGTTGGAATAGTCCATGCAACTCAATCATCATCCCAAATGGAACAAAGTGTATGTGTATTTGGTTTACGCAGGTCTGATAAATTCCTTCTTGGACTGAAATAATGGATTACATGTAGTGATTATAGACAAACATTCATACATTTACCTCCTTCCTATTTGATCCTTCTTCCCCTTTATATCTTCCCATGTGAGAGAGAGTTAACACCTCTTCATCATGTCTACATTTTGGCAAGATTCTCAACCCTTCATACTTACAACCTTTTTGAAAGTTCACAACCCTTTGGAAGAGTAACAACCCTTCATCATTTCTGTCTTTTGAAAGAGTAACTTCCTTATTTCCTTTAGATTCCTTTCTTTTTCCATTAATCCTTCTTTAAATCCTTTCTCTCCCCTTTTTCCCTCTATATTTCCTTTCAAATGAACTCTCCTCCCTCTAATATCTTATTTTGAGGGAGTTGCAACTCTTCATTACATATCTTTTGACCTTTCATTAAAATTAGTTATTTTATTTTTGATTGTATTAATAATTTATATTTAATTTTTTATTATTAATTTCTCATTTCAGATAGTGGACATGACAAATTCCATGGTTAAATGCAATGGTGAACTTAGATATATATCCACCTCTCATAGAAGTAAATGGGTTTCTGCCCAATCCTTGGAGTTCTAGGGGATTTCGTCCTTATACCAACTAATCATTGTTACCAGCAACAATGGATAAATGATAAATTTGATAAATCCCATAACATAACAAATGAGAGTAAAAGATCCATTTATAAAGCCCCTTTTAGTGGCTGATACACCTCCACTAAGTAATGCGGTATAAAACTCATTTGCGTTTTATAAATCAACTTACTTCTATAATGTTACTTTATAACATGAAGTAACTTTAGTAATATTAATAAGCCTGTAATATAATATTTTATTTTTGCCATCTCTCCATAGATTAAGTGGTGACTGAAAATGAATCCCTTATTAATATACCATTAGCCTACTAGGATGAGAAAATAGGCTAACCGAGCCCCTCATGAACTTACTGAGAAGGAGGGGACATTAACTTTAGACACAATGTTGGCTTGGATTTGTTGATAAAAATTTGATAAATTAAGAAAAAATTAAATTCCTTAAAATTACGAATTGAATATGAAATGTAGATACATAATGTATTGAATGAGTTCATAGAACATTGTATAAAATGTTTTTAATTTGATTCATTTAAAAAAGAGTACAATATTGCATCAACTTGCAAGCGCAATAGCAGCAATAGATATGGCATGTATTATGATGATTGAAAATTATCATTTAAAAAAAATTACAATTCCATGCAAGTTACAAATGTATCTTCACCATAAATTTCTTGCGGCTTCACTCTTGAACTAGAAGGTAATGACTCCTTTGACCAACATCATCACCCCCTTGAACTAGAAGGTAAAGACTCCTACCAATGTCATCACGAGTCATCATATCATCCAATCTCATGGCTCTCACTTTTGGTACACCCAAATTTTATGCATCTCAAAAATCAAGAATATTTTTTTTTGTCAACATGGGATCCTCATCCAATGTATTCTACCCACTATATAAATTAATGCAAGCAAAGTTAAATAACTTACGACTCATCATATCTAACCTCTTTGAGCAAAGGCAAAGGTTCTATTGCACCAGATGAGGTCACTGGGGTGTTTTTGTTTGAATTAGTTCACTTGCACCTGAAAGCACTACAAACAAAGCTGGAACAAAACTTAACGAGCTACATTTTCAAGATATGGTGTTTTTGACCCAATTTTCTTACCGAGAAGCCACAAAGAAGACACAACTTTGTAAGTAAACAATTAAAATGTACACATCAAAGATTATAAAATTTCAAGTGAAGCAAAAATTGAGCTTTTTAATCACATTTACTAGAGTTGTTCATCTTAGGTAGATCGCGGTGAAGCAAAGAGCTACCTTAAACACCCATGCATTTTTTGAACTTAAAATGAACAGTCTTTTAATTAGAATTTAGAAAAAAGCAAGCTAAATGATACTATTTAAAATTTAAATAGAAGTCTGAAGCGATATTGATGATTTTATTGGAGCTTTGCACATGACATCATCAAAATTGGTCTTTGCGAACCTCTTATTTTCTTTTTTTTTGAATCGAAGAGTTAACAAAGAAGTTTGAATTTACACTGATTATCTCAGTAGTCATCTTCACAAAGGCAATGTGTAGCAAAAAAGGTCATCAAAATGCTGGATTCCTTTCCTCGAGTAGTCTTGCTGTTGCCCAATCTCCTTAATTGGTAGTCCCAAATTATCATCATTTTTGTTTTGTTTGAGGCGTATTTGCCTAGGAACACTATCATATCCTTTGAAACTGCCAAAAAGTTGGTAAGTATGCAATACCTTATATGATATATCTATCCAGCCATCTAATACTATGGTATACACATGCTTGTGTTGTTGCCTCTTTTGCTCTTCAACTGTATTTGCATTTGCCTTTGGTTTCTATGGCAATGGTAAACTTTGTCATGTGGAATAGGCACTCATTGCCCTTTTCCTATAACTATCAATGACATGATTCAAGAGCTCCCAATATGGGCTTTTTGTTCTATTAAGGAAAGGTTTGTTTTTAGAGCCAAAAAATTGGGCATGTCATACTTTTTCCTCATGCTTGTATTTGTTCCAAGTTGCAAAGGTTATGTTCTTGGCTTGTTTTGTGGAGAAAAACTTCTTTTGATTGGACTCTACTATATCTTGATGTTGTGGATGTGTTTGCAAGGTCTTGCAAGTCTGTGGATCTTGACTAAAGCCCACAATGTCTATCATGGCTACTTTGTTTCCTAAGCTATTTTAGGATTCATCATTGCTAAATGTCTGGTTTTAATTGTCTCCCGTTTAACCTTTTGCTCAATGTTCAAACATAATTTCATGTTGTGGCCAACAGTTTGGGTAAAATGGTTGTGATGGTTGACAATTGGTCACTGATGCTCACCTTCAAAGCATTCTACTTGCAAATGATGGTACTCATAGTTGGTCTCGATGCACTATGCTTCCAAGAGGCCCTTTTTGTGCAAATTCCTTGGCTTCAAGTTCTTGATGCCATTGGATGTCAAAGCCCTGCTACATAAAGAAAGAAGGAAAATATATGCAATCACAGCATTTCAAGTACAATTTTATTAAATACACAAACCTTATAGTAAATCAGTGCATGCCAAACATGAAGAAATAGTGTAATTATCTTTCTTATTAAAAGCCTTTTTATTACATAAACTCTACACAAATTAAGAAATCAATAATTTCAATACAAGATACTAAATTAAATGATTTTAGAGCATGAATAAACTTGTAAATGAAGAATAATGATATATAAAAAACTTCTAAAAAGGCTTGCAAAAATATATGATTTCTTTAGAACTTCAAAACTTATAAATTGCATCCTCAATGACCCTAAATGGCCTTAAATTGTTCCAAGAAAAATTCAATCTTGTGAGGGAGAAAAAGAACTTGAATTAGGGTTTTAGAGTTAAAAAAATCCCTTGTTTGAGTTGCCTTTGGTATACAAATGAATCTATGCAGCATGATGGAGCCTAACGGGCCAATTTGGTAAGTACCTACTATGAGTTGGCATGCAGATCTTGCATTGACTTGGTGGCAAGTTGGAACATGAGTTACCTAGGAAGGATTGTTTTGAATTGATGATGTCAACATGACATCATCAAAGGGGAACGAAATTAGTAAATTGGAGCTTCAGATTTTTGGGTATGAATCCAAAGGGATGCTGGGAAGGGGAGGGCAAAAAGTCTTGGACAAATTTGTAGAGGGCTAAGGGAAATGTTGAGATGTTGGACTTTCAGGGAAAGCATGACTGAAATGAAAAGCTGAAGATGGGAGTGTTAGGGAGTCGAGGAATTCAGGGGTTGTGTACCAAAGGATGGATTGGATGAAGAATTGCAAAAGTCCGATAGATAATGGACTTAGGCTTTTGAAGACTTTCAGGCTTTTGGATGACAAAGTATGATATGAGGATAAGAGGAACGCTGATAGTCTGAAAGGCTGATAAACTTGACACTTGCGAAAAATTAAGTTTTGGACAGAGACAGAATGACATGAGTGGAAGTGAAACTCTGATGGTTTGATTGATAAAGGACTTAGCCACTTTAAATTTTGGACTTCGGAGATTGGAGAGATGGCCAAATTGTATGAGACCTTTCATTGTTTGTTTGTTGTACATCCCCATTTGAAATTGTTAGAATTCTTTAGAATAACTGAGAGGGGGGGGGGGGGGGGTGAATCAGTTATTCAAGGTCCAAATGCCCTAATAATACTTTTTCTACACTTTTCATCCATCCAAACTTAAATCAACCATATTAGTAAGTTACAGTAAATCAACATGCAGAGATAAAACATGCAAGATCAACACATGACACAATGATTTACGTGGAAACCCAATTTGGGAAAAACCACCAGTAACATGCTACTTGATTCTCACTCTTCTAAAGTGATGCCCTGTTAAAAGCCTGCCCTGTTAAAGGCTTACAACACACTATTAAATGTGACCTTGTTAGAGGATTTCACCAAACTGTTAGGAATGGGCTTGGTTAAAGGACTTTAGAACATTCACTTGGAATGTCACCCTGTTAAAGGATTTATCTCATGGCTATCAAACCAACCTAAGTCCATAGGATTTAAACTAACTGTTACAATTGCTAGAAAGTAACGATAGTGGCCTTTTGATCTGATATAACTTACAACATACTTTGCAGATTTCAGATCACACTTTCAGTTGAATCCTTATGCTTGGCTTCAATCACTTCAGCTCTGATTGCTTGTCTTCTTATCAAGCTTCGTCTCCTTGAGTCTTCTTACTCATCATGCCAATGCATCCATATTTGGGGTCTTATTATTGAAATAGAGTCACTATGCTCTCTTTCCTCCTTAGCACCTCCTTCAGCATTTTATGCTTTCATGCTTGACCGCCTCTCTCTCTCTTTTCTTCATGAACTTATGACTCGTTAAGTAGAAATCTGATTTTGCCTGTGCCGCTCAATTCTCCTTCTCCAATTTTAGGGTTTCAAAATGGATTTGGTAGGATACAATGTATCTACCTCATATCTTGTTCTCATCTAGAAACTTCGTTAGTTGTATCCTTAAAAACGTTTTACATGGTGTTCTGTGCCACCAGCTTCATTCTTATCTTCCATTTAATTGGCAAACTTCTAGATAACAACCTTGTCGGCTTGGATTTGGCGAATCTTCGATTTTCAAAATAATGCAACAACTCGACATTATTGTTTTTACTGGTGCACGACATCTCTGTGTTACTTGGCACTATTGGTTTTACTGGTGCTCGGCATCTCTGTGTTACTCGGGACCTATATCTGCTCGACACTTGTATCACTCGACACTTGAAGTTTACTCGGTACTTGATATCATTTGGCACTTGATATCACTCGGCATCTGAAGTTTACTCGGCACTTGAAGTTTACTCGGTACTTGATATCACTCGGCACTTGATATCACTCGGCATTTGAAGTTTACTCGGCACTTGATATTGATCTTGCTCGGCTTCAACTAGGAATCTGCTCGGCACCTACTAGCTTGCTCAGCTCCCTCTCTCTAATGAACTTTAGTTAGGCTTTACAAATGTCTTAGCTAAAAACCTTACATCTTTGATATGTTTCAGTGTGCCCATTCTCTGTGTCTTATAGTATGTCATCAACACAGTTTTTCATCAATGGCTTAGCTGATCCTTGTACTTCATTACAACATCATAATTTCAACCTTTCTCTTGGTGTAGTAGTTACATCTTATTGATTGCCTCCTCCTTGTCAATTAATTAACTGATAGTATTTGGATCACTAAAGCAATTGTCATTCCTGCAAATAGCAAGTTTGACATCAATGACAAAACAATGATTGAGAACATTCTTTACCATTTTCATATATCATTCCAACAACTTTCCTCATGATCTTTTCAATCATTTCCAACAATCTCCCTCTTTGGTATTGATGGCAAACCAAACTGATCAATTGATCAACTTAGTTACCACCAAGATTGTATACGTTATCTGCTACTTTTCTTTGCTGGCTTCATCTTTACTAGCTGATCTCATATATCTCCCTCTTTCATATATATTTCCCTCTTGCTTTGTATTGATCAGGTTTCACATTTCTCCCTCTTTGACATAAATGCCAAAGATGTAGCATCTTTATTATGCAAAATATGAGCTTTGGCTTCTTGTTGTTTTCTCCCTCTGTCACCATGCTTGTGATTGATTTGGAGTTTCTGCTCCTGCTGTTATCATCTGCATCATTCTTCTGATATTTCAATGATTCATTGCTGGTGATGTAGGGCAGTTTCCTTGTTGCTTTAAACTGCTTGAGTTAGGGGTATTACCCCCAACTTGCCTCTAAGATATTCATAAGCATCCTTTGGCAATGGTTTGGTGAAGATATCTGCAGTTTGTTCCTTTGTGTGAATGTATTCCAATTTCACTTGTTTGTCTTCTACTAGTTCTCTAACATAGTGATACTTGATCGCGATGTGCTTGGTTTTTGCATGCATTACTGGATTTTTGGGTATGTTTATAGCACTTGTGTTATCACAATACAATATCACAGGTTTTGTTACCTCTTCTTTCATTCCTTCCAATAGATGTGTGAGCCACACAATGTTTGTGCAATTGACTGCTGCTGCCACATATTCTGACTCTGCAGTGGATTGAGATGTGCATGTTTGTTTCTAGCTAGTCTAGGTAACTAACCTTTTGCCTAGAAATAGTGCACCTCCACTTGTGCTTTTTCTATCATCAATGTTGCCTCCCCAATCTGCATCTGTATATGCATTGAGCTCAAATTTTCCATTCTTTTTGTAGTATAGACCAAAGTTATCAGTTCCTTTAAGATATCTCATTATTCTTTTTACTGCTATGAGATGATTTTCTTTAGGATTAGCAGAGAATCTAGCCACTATTCCAACTGCTAATGCTATGTCTGGTCTACTATGTACAACATATTGTAGTTTTTCAATCATGGATCTGTATATTGTTTGATTGACTTCAACTGATTCATCATTTTTGGACAGCTTATTTCCTGTTGCCATTGGTGTGCTGACCGGTTTGGACTCCTCTAATCCAAATGTTTTGAGAATCTATTTGATGTACTTTGATTGTGTCACAAATATACCATGTTTGAGTTGATGTACTTGCAATCCAACAAAGAATTTTATTTCCCCAAACATAGACATCTCAAATTCATGTTTCATTTTGTTAGCAAAGCCTTTGCAAAGCACTTCCTTTCCACCAAACACTATGTCATCCACAAAGATTTCAGATACAATCATGTCTTTACCTTCTTCTGCTTTGATGTACATGTTGCTGTTATCATCAGTTCTTTCAAACCCTATTTGTATTAGATACTTGTGAAGTCTCTCATACCATGCTCTAGGTGCTTTGTTTCAAACCATAGAGTGCTTTATGTAGCTTACAAACCATATTCCTGTTGTTTTTGTCAACAAATCCTTCTGGTTGTTCAATGTAGACTTCTTCTTCTAGTATGCCATTTAAAAAAGCAGATTTTACATCCATCTGATAGACTTTCAAATCTTTATATGCAGCATATGCAAGTAAAGTTCTTACTCCTTCCATTCTAGCAACAGGGGCAAATGTTTTCCCATAGTCTATTCCTTCTTCTTGAGCATAACCCTTGCATACTAGTCTAGCTTTGTTTCTGGTAATCTCACCATTCTCATCTAGCTTGTTTCCGAATACCCACTTGGTGCCAATCACATTCTTGTCAACTGGTCTGGGAACCAAACTCCAGGTTTTGTTCTTCTTTATTTGATCAATCTCTTCTTCCATAGCTTTGTACTAGTCATCATCTTGTAATGCACCATATACTGTCTTAGGTTCAAATTTGCTGATTAGACATGATTCATGTCTTAGTCTGTTCTTTGTCATTGGTCTTGCATCTTTGTCACCAATTATCTGTTCAGCAGGGTGATGTCTTTTTACATATTTTGATAATCTTGGTTCTGTTCTTATTTCCATGTTTGATATTTCTGATTCAGGGTCACTATGTACTGAGTTTTTAGGTTGTTCTACATCTCTTTCATATGTACTGACTTCAGAATCAGATTGTGCATTTTCTTCATTTTGCAACTCGACTTCTGAATGCAGCTCGGCATTCACTGGTTGTGAGTCGGCTGAAACTGAAACTTGTTGTTGAGTTTCAATTTGATTGACATCATCCTCATCAGTCATTACTTCATAAAAATACACAAAGGTTCTGTATTCATCCATTCTGTTTGGTTCTTTAACTTGGACTTCTGTATGTTCATCAAAGTTTACATTTGCACTTTCCACAATTTTATTAGTGTTAGTATTCAAACACTTGTATGCCTTATTTCTAGTGGAATAACCAAGGAATATGCCTTCATCGCTTTATGCATCAAATTTTCCATTTCTAGCATCTTTAAAGATAAAACATTTGCAACCAAATACTTCGAAATGTTTTCCATTGGGTGAGTGACCATACCATAATTCAAAAGGTGTTGTATTTGTACCTTTCTTGACTTGTACTCGGTTCAGTGTATGAATAGCTACACTTACAGCTTTTCTCCAGTATTTTAGAGCAACAGTCTTTTCCATCATTAATGTTCTGACACAGTCAATCACAGATCTATTTCTTCTTTCAGCAATTCCATTCTGTGGGGGAGTTCTAGGAGCTGACATTTGTCTTTTGATTCCTTTATCATTACAAAATATCTCGAATTCATTTGATGTGAATTCACCACCTCTGTCTGATCTTAGGCATTTCAAGCTTTTTCTTGTTTCCTTTTCAACTCTAGCCACATACCACTTAAACATTTGAAAAGCATCAGATTTTTGTTTTAAGAACATAACAGTCATCATCCTGGACTAGTCATCAACAAACAACATTATGTATTTATTTCCTCTATAGCTTTGTACTTCCATTGGACCACATAAGTTAGTATGAACTAGTTCAAGTACTTCTTTGGATGTATAGTTTTTGCTTTTGAAATTTGACTTTATCATCTTTCCTACCTGACATTGTTTGCACATGATATTATTAGGCTTCTTCAATTTTGGTAAACCTCTGACTTCTTTCATTTTACTGATCTTGACCAGGTTGTCAAAGTTGACATGACATAATCTTCTATGCCAAAACCATTCATCATCAAATTTTGCAATAAAACAAGAAACATCATCCATATCAAGGTAAAACAGATTACTCCTTGTTTGATCTCCTTTTCTTATCAGTTTACCATCAGTATCATAGATTTTTGCAGTTTTGTTTCCAAATTCTACTTTGCATCCTATATTGCCTAACTGTGAGACACTCAGCAAATTGTAGTTTAATCCTTCAACATAGTATGCATTATCACATGAAATTTGTTCTGTGAGCTTAATGGAACCTTTTCCTTTGATTTGACATGGAGCATCATTACCAAATCTAACACTATTTCCATCATACTGAGTAAAGTTAACAAACTTACTTTTGTCTCCTGTCATGTGATGTGAGCATCCACTGTCTATGATCCACCCGTCATTCTTGTTCATACATGTTACTAGTGCTGTGGGCTCTTCTTCATCAGATTGATCCTTCATGGCTACATAAACAACTTCATCATCATTGTCATCAGAATTTTTTTCAACAATATAACACTTCTTACCTTTTTCTTTGTAATCTCTCTTGTCATCATCTCTTCTGAATTTGTTTTTGTTGCCTTCCTTGTAATCCTTTTTCTGTGTACACCTGGCAGCAATATGACCTACTTCATTGCAATTGAAACAAATGATAAACATCTTAACTTTGAATTTTCCTTTACCTCTGTGAAATCTTCTAGCAAGCAATGCTTCCAATTGTTCCACATCTTCCTCATCAGTGCTACTGTCACTGGATACATACTTCATTTTTCTTCCTTTCTTTGATTTCCCCTGTTCAGCATCTTTTAGTGATAACTTGGCCTTAAAGGCAGATTCAGCATTCTTTGGTCTGTAGTTGTCGAAATTAGATAACTCAAATGCAGTGAGTCTACCTATTATACCTTCAAAACTCAGATTGTTTCCTGATATACATCTTAGTTCTTGTATTGCTGATACTCTAATAGCATAGATAGGGAGCAAGGTTCTTAAGAACTTACTATTAACAGTATCTTCATCCAGTTGACCACTTAAGCATCTTATTGCATTTACCACTTCTTTTATTCTTGCGCTGTACTGAGCAGCATTCTCATTTTCCTCCATTTTCATATCATCAAACTTTCCTCTGAGACTTTCTCTTTTTGCTCTTTGTACATTCTGATCTCCTCCATAGATGTCTGATAGGGCTTTCCACATTTTGAATGCAGTGTCACATCCTTTGATATCATCAAATTCAGCATAGTTGAGTGCAGAGGCAATCTCCAACATTGTCTGATTGTGTTCCTGCTTGTTTTTCATGTCTTTTGCAGTAAGAGTACCAGTTGGATCTACATGTTCAATGACAATTGAATTTTGGGCATAATCTCCTATGGATCCAAGATGTAGCTTCATCAAACTTTGCCATGCAACAAAGTTGTCTTTGTTGAGCTTGAGAACTTCTCTCTCAGGCATTTTGATCTTTTCTGCTTATAGTTCTTTTAAACTGAATCAGCAGTTCATCTATGATACCAATTGTTAAAATTCTTTAGAATAACTGAGAGGGGGGGGGGGTGAATCAGTTATTCAAGGTCCAAATGCCCTAATAATACTTTTTCTACACTTTTAATAAATCCATACACTTTTCATCCATCCAAACTTAAATCAACCATATTAGTAAGTTACAGTAAATCAACATGGAAAGATAAAACATGGAAGATCAACACATGACACAATGATTTACGTGGAACCCAATTTGGGAAAAACCACCAGTAACATGCTATTTGATTCTCACTCTTTTAAAGTGATGCCCTGTTAAAAGCCTGCCCTGTTAAAGGCTTACAACACATTGTTAAATGTGACCTTGTTAGAGGATTTCACCAAACTGTTAGGAATGGGCCTGGTTAAAGGACTTTAGAATATTCACTTGGAATGTCACCCTGTTAAAGGATTTATCTCATGGCTATCAAACCAACCTAAGTCCATAGGATTTAAATTAACTGTTACAATTGCTAGAAAGTAACGATAATGGCCTTTTGATTTGATATAACTTACAACATACTTTGCAGATTTCAGATCACACTTTCAGTTCAATCCTTATGCTTGGCTTCAATCACTTCAGCTCTGGTTGCTTGTTTTCTTATCAAGCTTCGTCTCCTTGACTCTTCTTACTCATCATACCAATGCATCCATATCTGGGGTCTTCTTATTGAAACAGAGTAACTATGCTCTCTTTCCTCCTTAGCACCTCCTTCAGCATTTTATGCTTTCATGCTTGACCGCCTCTCTCTCTCTTTTCTTCATGAACTTATGACTTCTTAAGTAGAAATCTGATTTTGCCTTTGCCGCTCAATTCTCCTCCAATTTTAGGGTTTCAAAATGGATTTGGTAGGATACAATGTATCTACCTTATATCTTGTTCTCATCTAGAAACTTCGTCAGTTGTATCCTTAAAAACATTTTACATGGTGTTCTGTGCCACCAGTTCATAATTCTTATCTTCCATTTAATTGGCAAACTTCTAGATAACAACCTTGTCGGCTTGGATTTGGCGAATCTTCGATTTTCAAAATAATGCAGCAACTCGGCATTATTGTTTTTACTGGTGCGCGGCATCTCTGTGTTACTTGGCACTATTGGTTTTACTGATGCTCGGCATCTCTGTGTTACTCGGCACCTATATCTGCTCGGCACTTGTATCACTCAGCACTTGAAGTTTACTCGATACTTGATATCACTCGACATCTGAAGTTTACTCGGCACTTGAAGTTTACTTGGTACTTGATATCACTCGGCACTTGATATCACTCGGCATCTGAAATTTACTCGGCACTTGATATTGATCTTGCTCGGCTTCAACTAGGAATCTACTCGACACCTACTAGCTTGCTCGGCTCCCTCTCTCTAATGAACTTTAGTTAGGCTTTACAGATGTCTTAGCTAAAAACCTTACATCTTTGATATGTTTCAATGTGCCCATTCTCTGTGTCTTATAGTATGTCATCAACACACTTTTTCATCAATGGCTTAGCTGATCCTTGTACTTCGTTACAACATCATAACTTCAACCTTTCTCTTGGTGTACTAGTTACATCTTATTGATTGCCTCCTCCTTGTCAATCAATTAACTGATAGTATTTGGATCACTAAAGCAATTGTCATTCCTGCAAATAGCAAGTTTGACATCAATGACAAAACAATGATTGAGAACATTCTTTACCATTTCCATATATCATTCCAACAACTTTCCTCATGATCTTTTCAATCATTTCCAACAGAAATGTCTTTCTTTGTTTTTCTTTCCCTTAAATACATTGAGGCTACTTTAGTGCTCCTCATTGTCATCAACACAGCTACTGCATGAAACTTGTGTTAGATGGGACTGCCTGTGTACCTGCATCTCTAGTTGACTAAAATATATATTGTTTAGACATATCTATTCATAGGCTTCTGTCCCCATTATAAAAAACATTATGTTTCTGTACATGTGTCTCACATATCTTGGTATATCTGACTGTGAATGGGTAGTGGACAGTTTGATGCCATAATGTTTTTTTCCACGGAATGATAGCTTTTCTTTTCAAGTAAATGCTTCAGCTTGAACTTTCATCTGGCCTTAAGTTTCTTATCCAACCAATGTTATCATTCTTCATACAGTTATATGGAAATTCAATCTCCTGGATTGAATTTTCTTTTTTTCCTTGTCTCTCTCCTCTTTAATTTTGAACATAGACACAGGAAAACTTGAACAGGGATGAGTACCTTGTCTCAACACTAAACCTTTATATCCTAGTAAGTATTTCTTTTTAGTTTATATACAATAGATGCATCCTTCTTCGTAGACCTTCTCAATGTAATATAGATGGATGTACCCTTATTCGTATACCTCATGTATCTAATTTCCATATAATGCCCCGTTGTTGTACCTACATCCAACGTTTATTATGATTGTGAATAAGAGAACAGGTTGATACCCTAATGGTTAAACTTATTTTCATTGAGTAAGAAATAAAAGTATATGATGCTTTTTGGAGGAAAGATTTCAGCTTTATATTTCTTTCAACTAGGTTTGTTTCCCACTCAAAAGCCCAATAACTCTTCATGAAACTTGTTGTTTACATTGTCCTGAATGTACCTCTCAGATAGTTTGTGGTTACTGGACCTAGTTTCTGCAACCATGTCTGTCCCCCTTAATTTGAATTACTGGCAAGGAGTTCTTGTAATGAATTTTTTCTTGACAGTATCCAAATTATCTTTCTTGATAGTTTGTGTTGATTAAAATTGTTTTTATTGCTGCAATAGCTTGGTCTGTTACTTGGAATTGTTTACAAGGAGTTATGTATATTTTGTTGGTAGTGACATTTTCTCACATCTAGTACTAGCGTATTTTCATTTCAATTATCTTTAATTTTCTTTTTTCCTTGTTTAGAGTTGCTCTCAACCTGTTCTTTCCATTTGATTGGTTCATCCATCGATTTAGCGTGATTGTTTGCATCTGTCTATCTCCTCTGTTCATCTCTGCAGGTACTTATTTCATATGTGATGGCCAATTTAAAGGGGTTTCAGGCTGATTTATTGATCAAATTCGGAATAACAAACTCAAGCATGACATAACAACCTTGTTACAATATTTGGATTAATATATTTCCTTAATTCATTTGCTCTACTGTATCTGTTTATGCATTTGTTCAGTATTACCAGTGGCTTCTATGTATTTTGATATGTGGAAGTGCTTGGAAAAACTGTCAATTTCTGTCAATTTTATTAGTGTATTTTTACATACAGGAGTGCTTACAATATGGTGCTTCATAAATATGGAGATAAGCTGTATTCTGGCCTTGTGACTGCGATAACAATTCATCTAAAGGATATAGCCAAAGCAGTTGATGGAGCACAAGGGAGTTTGTTTTTGGAAGAGTTAAACAGAAAATGGGTGGACCATAATAAAGCATTGCAGATGATTCGAGATATTTTTATGTACATGGACAGAACATATGTAGCCAATGCTAACCAACCACCAGTCTATGACCTAGGTCTAAAGTTGTGGATGGATTATATCATCCATGGTAAAAAAATAAAGGACAGGCTGCAGGGTACTCTTCTTGAGCTTGTACGTTGTGAACGAACAGGTGAGGTTATCAATCGAGGTTTAATGCGCAATATTATCAAGATGTTTACAGAGCTAGGTTCTTCTGTTTACCAAGATGATTTTGAGAAACCTTTTCTGGAAGAGGCTTCAAATTTTTATTCGATTGAATCTCAACAATTCATTGAATGCACTGATTGTGGGGACTATCTCAAGAAAGCTGAGAGAAGGTTGAATGAAGAGACAGAGAGGGTTTCACACTATCTAGATGCAAAGAGTGAGGCTAAGATTACAAATGTTGTAGAGAAAGAAATGATAGAAAATCATATGCAGAGATTGGTTCATATGGAAAATTCAGGGCTAATAAGCATGCTTGTGGATGACAAGTTTGATGATTTACATCGAATGTACAACTTGTTTCACCGAGTTCCCACAGGACTGGCCACTATCCAAGATGTAATGACATCTCATTTGCATGAGATAGGGAAACAGTTGGTAACTGATCCAGAGAGACTGAAAGATCCAGTGGACTTTGTGCAACATCTTGTTGATGTGAAGGATAAGTATACTAATATTATAAGCACATCATTCAACAATGACAAGACCTTCCTAAATGCCTTGAATTCAGCTTTTGAGTACTTCATCAATTTAAATCCAAGGTCACCTGAGTTTATTTCTCTGTTTGTCGATGACAAGCTTCGGAAAGGCCTTAAAGTAGTCAATGAAGATGATGTGGAGGCAGTTTTGGAGAAAGTGATGGCATTGTTTCGATATCTTCAAGAGAAGGATGTCTTTGAAAAATATTACAAGCAACACTTAGCAAAGAGACTTTTATCAGGAAAGACTGCTTCAGATGATTCAGAGAGAAGCCTTATAGTGAGATTAAAAACAGAGTGTGGTTATCAGTTCACTTCAAAGTTGGAAGGCATGTTTACAGACATGAAAACTTCTCGGGACACTTTGCAAGGTTTCAATTCGATGTTGAGAGCATCTGGTGATGCCAATGAAGGTCCTACTTTGGCTGTCCAGGTTCTCACTACAGGTTCGTGGCCAACACAAGCTGGTGCAAGGTGCAACTTGCCAAAAGAGATTTTGGTAGTGTGTGACAAGTTCAAGGCATACTATTTAAGTACTCACACTGGCCGTAGGCTGACATGGCAGACAAACATGGGCACAGCAGATTTAAAGGCAGTCTTTGCAAAAGGTCAGAAGCATGAACTTAATGTCTCAACCTATCAGATGTGTATCCTTATGCTTTTTAATTCTGCACAGCACTTGAGTTATAATGAAATTGCACAAGCAACGGACATACCTGCTTCGGACCTTAAAAGATGCCTGCAGTCTCTTGCATGTGTAAGGGGAAGAAATGTGCTTGTTAAGGAACCTATGGGAAGGGACATTGATGAAGAAGATAATTTCTACTTCAATGAGAACTTTAGTTGTAAATTTTACAAGGTAAAAATTGGCATGGTTGCTGCGCAAAAAGAGAGTGAGCTAGAAAAACAGGAGACCCGTCAGAAGGTGGAGGAAGATAGGAAGCCCCAAATTGAAGCTGCCATTGTTAGGATTATGAAAGCAAGGCGTATTTTAGACCATAACAATATTGTTGCTGAGGTAACTACACAGTTACAGGCACGTTTTTTGCCAAACCCTTCCGTGATAAAGAGACGGATTGAGTCACTTATAGAAAGGGAGTTCTTGGAAAGGGATAAGACCGATCGAAAAATGTACAAGTATCTTGCCTGAGGGTTCAATTTTTTTTTCACTCTTAAATTGTTTGAATTGTATATCTGATTAACAGAGCAGCAAGGTTTTTAACATTATGATTAGCATATTGTTGTCACCTGCAAGGTTGCTCTGAATGATGTAATTTCTTCATCTTTGGACATTCAAATATGATTTGCAGAGCAAGGATATGACAAATTGTCATATTCTTTTTGTGAACTGTTTTAAAGATAATTTGCTTGATATAAGCTATCTCCACTTGTATCTACTTGTGCTCAGTCTTACATTCGATTTCTATCCTTTTAATCTGATACCCAATTGAGCTTCAAATAAAAGATCTAGTTATGTTTCTCAACTCACTCAACATTTTCATTGGTTATTTGTCTGACATATAGTAGATACAGTCATGCACGTGCTCAAATTTGATTGCATAAAATATTATAACTGTTATGGGTTATAGACAAATTTAATTTTTACTTGTTCTAAAGCTTGAATTGCAATTATGATATGCATGAGTAATTAGTTGAATTGCTTTAGAACATAGCAATGTGATGTAACTGGACATTCCACTCATATGGAAATGGTATTTTAAAAAAGAAATGAGATTCACTCATTGATTAGCATTTCCTTTTCTGCTATCTTCTATTATCTGAGGATTATTAAGTGATTTGAAGCACATCCTCACAGACCTGGCTCTGGAATACTTGTGCCACAGTTTGGTGTTACTTGAAATGGCTTATGATGGAAGTGTTCTTGTTCCTTATACTTGCATGGGCAAGGTAATGTCAATCATTTTATTGCAGTCTCTTCATTTTTGGAATCAGGGGTGAATGCTTTTGATCCGGAGCTATGAATCAGTAAGGCCACAAACGGGGGACCTCATACCCACTTAAGCATTTAACAATAGCATCCCCCAGCAGGGTTCAAACCTTGATGACAAGAACAACAAAATTACTACTAAACCATCAAAACATGTCAATATCTGCATTTTTTATTGCAGACTGTTGTACATTTGAAGTTTTTGATTAATTAGAGATGGAATTAAATATCGACATTACTTAAAAGATTTGTAAGTGAATTGTAGGCTTACGGAATAAATCTTTGTCCAAACTTTTTCTATTAATGTTTAAATTTGAATTTAGAAGTTAATGCCCACAAGCTAAGCTTCTGTAACTTTTTACGTTATCCTTTGGTCAATAGACATTGTTCTACGTGGGCTATTTTACAACATTCTTGCTCTTGCTGTTGGACACCAAATTTTAATTCATCTTCTAGTACAATATTAATATGCTAATTACTGTTGACTACAAAGAGAACTGGAATGACTTACCTATATTAAGGCTATGCAAAATGATTTTTATACGTATTTATGAAAATATACTGTACTGTTGAGACTTAAAATTTGGGTAAGGCACGTGACTATTGTTGATATCATCTTGACATAGTGTGAGTGGGTATAAATTCAATAAGAACATGGTAGAGGATATCACTACAGTATCACACCAAAGCTCACCAGTAGAGGATTTCATTACATTTTCACACTACATGCGATCGTTTGGGTGTTGGCATTATGACAAATTAAGAGGTGGATTGTAAGGCATTATTTCTAGCAAAAGCTGTCAACTCAATATGCGACTATACGGAGAAATTCACACAGCTTTGTGGTTAAAATGTCTAATATGATTTGTTAGCAGTCTCCTTCCTGGTTTGATGAGGCAAGTACTTCCGGATTCATGCTTCAAGGGCCTTTCTAGTTATCATGTAATGCAATACACATAGTTCAGGATTTGTTCTATAATTCTTAATTCCATCTGCAAATTCATGAACCCCAATAAGCACTGAAATAAATCCAGATAAAATATTATGATGTTATCTTCCACTAGAATTTACATTTTCATGCAAGCAGCAGGTTATATTAGCCCCTAGTACAATTTTTGTGTAGATCAATAATAGTCTTGACACAAATGATCAAAATAAAAAATACCCCTTGGTTTCATGCAAGAGTAATAGATAATATTCCAAACACTGACCTTTCTGACAGATCTTAACTGCTACAGTAAAAGAAATACCTACACAGAGAGAATAAATCTGCATAAAGTTTACCAGAATGAACACATGATATACATGGTGAAAAATCTTTCCAGAGAAAACCCCCACATTCCAAAAGCACAACACTTTGTATTATCTGTAAACAAAGCAATTACAATTTACAACACAATGACCACACTAAGCTTCTTAAACATGAGTATATTACAATCAATCCTACCCTCTGACAGGAAATACACTAAGCTCTTAAATACCTCCAATTTATAGAGAAATCAAGGAAGTAGGCTAGTAAAAAATGATAGCTTGTCTGAAATCAATTGGTACATTTCCCAATCACTTGTAAGCATGCATACGACACTTATACATCATTTTCTATCCCCTTACCCAGGCCTTCAAACTTGGGCACCCAAAATTTATTATTTTAAAGTATGTATAGTGTTTTGACATACATAATAGCTGTGAAAAGTGACAGCACTTATGGCTCTAAGATAGATTGCCATTACTGACAATTAATAGCTGGTTTTTACGACCTGTCTTAACCCAATTTGCACTCCCACTTTGCCATTTTGTCATAAATTTGGGTTCTTTCATGTCAAAACTTGTCATAAGTCATTATAGCTTCTTCGAGATTACCTAAGGTGCCGATACATGTCAAAATAAGTGTTCCACAAAGTGGGATGCCTAGCTCCTCATATGAGAACAAAAACATCCTTTCACCCTCCCAAAATGATGACAGATCACCATGTCATGTTACACAAGATGACAAAATCCAATGTGCAAGAAATTACAATATAGACATGAAAAACACGTTAAATAGATAAATCAATTCTAGGAAATACTGAGGTTGAGACACCTTAATCCCAACATTCCCAAGGGAAGTCACATACATCTGTTTCATTCAGTGTCACAACACTTTCACATTGCAGGATGAGAGTATCAGAATTGTTCCTCAATGTTTTAATTTCAAGTATGGAGAATATGTCAACTACAAACATTTCAATTACCATTTTTCTGGTCCAAAATTTCTTCAGTCAAACATCTTCCACATATCCAAATTTCTGATTTTACATTATGTATATTATGGTAAAATAATGAACGTGTAATTAAACAGAGATCATGAATGGTCTATATATAAAAGATACAAGAGAATGTTTCTATAACGAACAAGAAAGGAAATGTAAACATTCTTGTAGAGTGAAGAAGAATGAAAAATAAAGTTTCCATAATCAAAATAAGAAATTTATGGGAACATTACAAAAAGGGTGACCATTAGAAAAAGATGGAGGAGAGAGTAAATAGAAACTATCTAATATTGTAATACCCCTCTTATGGTCAATCTATCTTCAAAAAACAACAATTTTTATGTCCTCAAAACACGTAAAAAGAAACATCGGGTTGATTAGAGAGGTCTGCATGTTCTGCAATGTTGGCCTGTGGTTGGGATCCACTCTGCTTCCACTGATCAGAAGCAATGTGAGTTCCGCATTCTTGGATCACATGACCAAATTTGTGGCAATAGCTGCACCAAATTTACTTCTTGGAGCTATTCTGATATTGAGTTGATGACTGAGATGAGCCTTTATCGTTGTTAAAGGATTGAGCTGAAAATGCTTGTTCAGAGGAGAATGCAACAATGCTGCCAAATTGTTGTTTCCAATGATCTTGCTGCAGAAGTTTGGAGCACAGATTTGAGAATTTTAGGTCAACATCAGCTGCAGCAATGTTGAGTGTCTCAATAATGACATACTTTTTAGAGTAATGATCACCATATCCCCTTCTTGCATTTTACGGCCAATGGCCTCAAACTGATCCTTGATGTCCTTAATCCTTAGAAGATGGTTTTGTAAGGACGTATGCTCATCCATGATTATAGAGAATAACCGATTCTTTAGAAAGAAGGCTTTGCTTTTATCTGATTTCAATATTTTCCAGATCTTTGCAGCTGTCTTGCCAGACGACACTTGGGGTAGTTGATCATCAGTAATTGAGAGCTTAATAAGCATAATCACGACGCGATTATGCTTATCAAACTTTTCTTGAGTAACATCGATTGCGGTAGGACGAGTCTTGGTACCCATAACAAGTGCCCTAAGGTGACGATACTTGAAGATCGTCATTATTCTCTGCTTCCACGTGTTGTATCTCTTTTCGTTGAATCATTGACTGCCTTCCAGCATAAGACTGGTGAGAGAAATTTTGATATGTGGAAGATGTTTGACTGAAGAAATTTTGTTATGTGGAAGACGTTTGACTGAAGAAATTTTGGACCAGAAAAATGGTAATTGAAATGTTTGTAGTTGACATATTAATTGAATCACAATATTAGCCAATAGGCTTCTATAGTTCATATAGCCCCTTGATGGTGACATCGGAAACACAATAAATCGTTATTGATATTTTGAGGACAATATAGAGCAACCACTTAAAGATATCAAAGAGTTTGTCTGTGTCAATGTGTTTTTGAGCACATCCAATGTCAAAGATATCTTTTATTTCTCTATTAGTAAAGTTTTTTTTATTTTTCATTTTAGAAATTTAATTTTGTTAGTAGTGTGTTTATTTCTTAAATAGCATTCATAATAGAGCAACTCATACAAATGAGTTCCATAGGTAAATAGTGATAATAATTGCATGAACAGTTGAACTTTTGTCATGTTTAAGCCAGTGACCTTGTCAATGAACAGTACATATGGTTAGCATTTTATCCTTACATTATTACAATATTAGATAGTCTTTATTTACTCTCTTCCATCTTTTTCTAATGGTCACTCTTTTTCTAATGTTTCAATAAACTCATGTTTCCATTGTGATTCAATTAATACACATTCCACGTATTTTAAAAACCGTATGTGCAAGCATCTAAACATGAGAAAGGTGGCCAGGTTAGTTTCATGTAAACCAAAAGCAGCAATTAAAAGCCTCTTGTTTCTAGAGGAAGGCTTACAACTTGTGTTATTTCAAGATTGCTTTAAAATTCTTTTACTAGTTTGTTTCTACTATGTTGTATGTAAATTCAGTGTCTGTCACTTGCGTGGGTTTCTTATTGGTTTCAAATTTATGCATTTCTTTTTGCTGGAGAGCTATGTATGACTCGTGAAATATGGAGCTTATGTTGTCTTATTATAAAATGTTCAATGAGAAAACCAAACTATTTGAATTAGTTTGTTTTATATACAAATTATAATTGCCTACTTGACTAGTCATATACATCATGGAACATCATCATTTTTAGTAGACATAAAGAGAGTTTGATCA
Source organism: Cupressus sempervirens (assembly GCA_028749045.1). Taxonomy (NCBI): domain Eukaryota; kingdom Viridiplantae; phylum Streptophyta; class Pinopsida; order Cupressales; family Cupressaceae; genus Cupressus; species Cupressus sempervirens. The sequence continues at coordinate 783,227,157 of CM053792.1, forward strand.
ATGGGGCTCTGAGCTCGTGCAGTCAAATAGGTAGGTTACCCCAAGCAAGACAGCAATTTGATGTATGAGGGTAATTTCAATTGAAGAAGCCCATAAGGGAATATTTTTGCATTTTTGATGTGTTGTACAGATTCATACTACGTTTACTGGATCACCTGGTGGTATACTAGACCGGGGTATGTTTGAAGTGGATCCCTCATATGCTTTGACTTCCTGGTGGATTCTGGCAGGGCATGGCCATAGACATTTGAATTCCACAATAATATATATATCTTTCCTTCTGACAAACACAATTAACAAAATTGAAACTTAAATGAAAAATAGAAACACAAATGAGAAATAGAAACAACTTTACCGATAGAGAAATAAAAGGTACTCTTGACACTGAACATAACCTCAAAAACACATTGTGGGACAAATCTAATTGACATCTTGAAGTGGCTGCTCCATCATACTGAGAATACACACTCACCTACAGAGATTTTGAATCTTGGCTTCTCAAATTATCAAAATGATTTATTATGTGTTACTAATGTCTCCATCAAGCTGCAAAAAGATCATTATGTAAGGGTTATATTAACTATTAAAGCCTTCTGGCTAAAATTATGATTCTATTACCATGCTTTCACTGTATTTGAAAACAAATTATTTCGTTCAGAACTATATTTGCCAGTGTCTAAGCATGAGAAGTGTGGCTTAAATTAAAGGCAGCACATAGATGTCTTTTATTTCTAGCAGATGGCCTACAACTTGTGTTTTTTCTTAAAAGATAAGGCTGTTAGGCCTAAACATTTTATTAATAGTAACAAGGAAGCATTACAGCTGAGCATAGAGGATCCATGTCTAACAACAATATCTGAGGCATACATGGAAAAATTACCGACTAATTGCAGAGTGGTGATTTTTTACTCAGTTTTTGAGCAGGGCAAGTTTGAAGAAAAAAATCACAATGTTTTTGTTTGCAGCACATTGGTTTGGCAGTGAGGGAAGAAAGGAGTCTTCCAAGCCCTTACTAGGTTATTGCAATTGATTAGAAGCAGATTCGATTAGCTGGTCCACTTGACATAGATGATATAGATCCTTATGGTGATTGGACAATGCAAGAGCAACTTCCATTGTTTACAGTGGAGGACATCATTGATTTGGAGAGACATGCTATGGAGGAGGGGGATGCATTGGGTTTCACACTAGATGAGGAGGATGAGTTAGATGAGGAGTCAATGCCATTGCTAGGAGGAGCTACATCCCAGATGGAGGATGAGCTACACACATTATCAGAGATACCGAGTGAGGAGGCAAAATCACATCTAGTGCATGTTACTAGACTTGGACGAGCTTCTTGTAATGCCCTGCCCAAGAATTCTTGGAAACAAGGATATTATACATACACTAACATATTTTCTTATGTTTAAATAAAACTTATAACTACACACACATCATACATAATAATTGCAAGCAAAAGACTTAACCAACGAACCAAAGATTCCCAAGTCTACCATTACTCTCAAAAGTATCCATTATTCACCCAGGTGATTAGCATATAAGATTCATTCCAATTACTATATTTGCATTCGATATGATGTTCATTTTAATGCTCAAGTACAAGTTCCTAGATGGTTAGTCATACAAGTTAATTTTCAGGTTTAAAAAGCAACTAAAGTGAGAAAACTATTCTATCCCAAAAGTGGTCGATAGTTGATCTATTCCAGATAGGGAAGGTACAACTCCCAAATGCACATTCCAAAACACCAAATTGCAAACTCCAAAAAAGTCCACAAGTGCTCATTGCCCAAAGTACGATGAAACACAACCAATATCGTACAATAAAACTCCTTCATGAGTATGATGAAATGCATTATCGTACAATAAAATGCATAAAACTGGTGAGATACTTCACTAGTAAGCAGTATGATGAAACACCAATATTGATCAATAAAATATTTCAGCGTATGATACAAGAATTTGCTGGCTATAGAAAAGAGTACAAACACAAAAGAAGGAAAGCAACCTCCACACTGGGGTGTATTGGATATACACGAATCAAGGAGATAAGCACTCGAACGAACCTCAAATACCAATACAACAATTAAACATCCAAAACATCTAACAAACAAGATACACAAATAACCGAATACAAGAATAATCCGCACTAAAAGTGCAAGTAAAAAAGTGAAGTCAAGAGGACAAGAGGAGGGATAAGTCGCCAAGATCCTACATCTGGAAGATAGTTGTTCCCGTTCTCCAATCGGTAAGTATAGGTAGCAACGCCTCCTAACCACATGGACCACGTAGGCACACTCGACTGTGCTCATGGAGATAATGACCCGACCACAGTCACATAAAACAAAAGTATGCAAGGCTTACACACAAACACCAAACAAAGCACGATACAATAACATAATGATTATGAATGCAATAGTAGAGTGTAATCGCTTGGTTTGTACTAGCCTAAGATGTATGTGGGTATGGTAGTTCAACTCTCTCGTGAGACCTCATATCGTGTCCTTATACTAGCTCGTGCAAGAGTTTGGTGTCCGCAGTAACACACCACCCTTGACCTCAACTACTAATAAGGTGGTTCTATTATATTACGTTAAGTTTTATTATCCCACTTGTTTTAATTTGGTTATCACTTTTTGGAACCTCCTCACATTACCTTGTCAACCACTTGCGGGTTGGGGCACCCACAAGAGGGCTCACCACCCTACTACCCTACAATGCATACCTAAATCCAAGAGTTTGGATCTCACAAGATCTTGCCATAGGTATGCGTGCATGCTTGTTGGTGTATGCACGCATGCTCGTGCGTGCGCACAACCAACTTCACTTGAAACAATGATAAACAATATGCAAAAGTTGGATTTAAAAAATGCAACATTATAAGAAAATCATGCACACTCATGAAAAAAACTGAGTTGAAACCAAAGGAAGCATGCATTCATGAAGGAAGCTTGTTGTGGGAGTTTGGGCATGATTTGAAAATGGGTTTTCAGTTTCATTGAAATCTGAGATGTCGGAATTTTGGGTGTTTTTGGTGTCACCTCATTTTGTGTGCCTCAAATTGGCTTGACTTAAATTTTGTGTTAGAAAGTTTTTCTATAGAGTAAAATAGAGGACATTCTAAAGTATTTTATATCTTGATCTAAATGTGTGCTTTCACTTGTAAAATGTGGATTTTGAATATTGGTTCCTTTTGGGCATTCTATGCCATCCTCAGATGCTATGGATGATTTATAGATTTCATTGATGGTTTTCACAAAGAACTTACTGGGTACTTGGCAAGTCTGAGCCTTTGACATTTACCAAATGTGAAAATTGAGGATTAAACACTCCAAACAGACTTTATTTTCAGTTATTCATGCATTTTTTTCCTTTCAAGAAACTATGAAGATACTAAGGTGCATGTGGCTTTGAAGGTATTCATTTGATTTTGGTGGTGGCGGCTTTGCCCTTTGCCCTTGCCTTGTATCATGAGCAAGATGTGTTGCCCCTTGACTCCAGTGAAGTCGTGGGACGTGAAGCCAGAGAATACTAATTTGGATGCTTCCACTTCCCAACACATTGCACTTGAGAGTGTGAAAGGGAGCACACACTTTTAGTGTGAGTGGAAATGGCACTACTTGTGGCTCATCGAATGTTCCTATATCATTTAGTATCAATGATGATGATGTTGACGCTTTAGAAAATTCATGAATTAAAATTGATTATAGCATTCTAATATCAAAATATCAAACTTTTAAGTTTGAAAAGTAAATACTTTATAATATCAATCATTTATATTTTGAATGACATTTGAGTTTATGGTGGTATTGTTGATTATATGATGCCATGTGGTATTCTAAATTTGATTCCTGCCATTATCCATGAAGTCTATGAATTTGAAGCAGGATCTGAACTAGAATGACAACTTTGGTTTCAAACTCTTGCCTTTTGATCATGCTTGTGCTAAAGTAACCATTACCAAACTGCCTAATCCTTGATAAAACTTTGTAGCTCTTTGTACTTGATAGAAAAATCATGTTCATTCAAAATATTATATACCTTTCTGATTTCTTTTAGCTTCAACATGCACAGAGGATACAGACCATTGTGTTAATAATTTGCAAATTAAAAGATGTGAACTGATAAATAACATAAAAGTCAGCAGCACATTACAAACCAAGGTCAATATTACATGTTGAATTTTATCGCAAGGAAAAAATGAGGTCAACAAAATTAAACTATTTACTATTGCCAAAAATGCTGATCTCCTGATTATTCAGCTATACAACTTTCCAATGATCTTGAATTCTTCCTGTGAAAAAAACCTGCTACAGTATAGAGATGTTACATTGTGGATTAAAACTAGTGCAGGTTTATTAACAGAATTTCTTTCACTAAATATACTAAACTATCTAAAGCCAAGCTTGTACACATGTTCACTATTAAAGGAACTTCTGCGCAGCTCGTAGTTGAAAGGCTAGAGCTTGTAAAGGCAGATATGACATTGAGAAACCAAATTCTGCACCTTGAAAGATCTTTAAATAGGTTCATGCAGTTTCCCTTATCAATACATGAATTCAAATGTATGATTCTAATACACAACCTGTGGCTCAAAATCAGCATAGTCCACAGAACCTGATTCTACAGGTGGCATCATATAGGTTGATATTAATTCTGACACCAATGCAGCTATTAAAGGAATTCTCTTCAGGTTCTTTATGAAGCTAGGAGCTTGGCTTTCTCCAATCGCTATAATCTGTTGATTTATCTCTACCATCCTATCAAGTTTTCTCTTGAACTCTGGATTTTCAACATCCAAGACTGCGGGAAAAATCCTAGCTGTTGTTCGGTTTGTCTGCATGAATCAAGGAGATAAATCTTATAATAGCTAAACAAAATATACTGCAACTCACTTTGACTAATTTTATAAGAATTTTCTTCAAATTAGTAAGACTGTATCCATTATTTCTTGCTCACCTCAATGATCACATGCATATCAAACTCTTTTGTGTTTAGTCCAATTCCCTCATAAAATGCTGTCCTCTGGCAGTCGTTTAGGTACATTGTAACATAAACCTGGAAATGGAAAATTGAGTGTTCAAAGTAGAGATTTCCCAACAATATCTGATACCAAATGAAAGTAGTTAAAAAGAATATTTGCCTAAATAATGATGGGCTATCATAGCTTGACACTACTGACCGAAAGACAGAAGAATCTTGACCACAACTTCGCTTTCCAGTCATTCAAAAATTGTGGCTGCGCCTTCATTAAAGCCGAGAAGAAGTCACCATGTCTGTTTTCATCCTGGCACCAATTCTCAAAGTACTTGAAAATAGGATACACTTGATGCTCGGGATTAGCTTTAAGATGCCTGTAAATGGTAATGTACCTCCAGTATCCAATCTTCTCTGATAGATAAGTAGCATAAAATATGAATTTAGGCTTGAAAAATGTATACTTGCGTGCTTTAGTCAAGAAGCCAAGATCCAATGCAAGATTGAAATCTGATAAACCCTTGTTGAGAAACCTGTAAAAAATTAATCGCACATCATGTCTTATAAGTGGAACTGTTGAACAGACATATCACGGCATAAACAAGAACTGCAATTATCTAGTTTTCTAGTTAACAAAAGAATTTTCTAGTTTAATCTGTAAGTTTGACAGATATTTATCCCAGCAAGCAAGCATAACAATAAAAATGTCATGTCAGATGTGCAATCAAGGAGCCTTTTTCATTGAAAGTTTATCCTTTTCGTATGTATATGATATATCTATATATAAAAAAATCTGATCCTAGTGGCAAGATAAATTAGATTGCAACATACCCTGCATGTCGAGCTTCATCTCTGGACATGAGGGAGAAAATCTCAGCCACAACTGGGTTTGTTTTCTGCAAGTTCCCAATGATCAGTTAGCCTCTCCGCATACCCATTGATTAAAATCACTAAAATCAGGGTGTCAAAACATTACTGTTATATGAATTGATTTTACTGCTGAATAACTGATTGAAATTAATATTGAGGCGAAAACTTCTAAACTTTATTGATTAAGAACATCAATCTGTGCCTACATAAGAGAGTCAGTCCCCACACGAATATCTGATATCCTTTTGTAATCTACTTTAAACATCAATAAGCTATATGTGTAAAACTATTAGAAATTTGTAAACAAGGATAAATAGATATGCTTTACCAATCAAGATATATTTTAATTGAAAAATACATACTTTCAACACAAGCCCTTCTAGGTAAATGCTGACCTCCCACTATTGAGAAATATGATAAGAAAACTGCATTGCATTCATAGAATGATGGATGTGTCATCAATGCAATCCTAGGAACACATAAAGTACATTTGATTCATAACCTAGCATACCAGAGAATCATGCTTAGCTGTGGCGAGAGAGAGAGAGAGAGAGAGAGAGAGAGAGAGAGAGAGAGAGAGCTGGTCAATGGAACTCAGGAAGTACAAGCAACTAAAAAAACTAAGTTAAATATCCAAGGATATGATAATTAAATACTAGGGTAAAAATATATAATGTTATGAAGAATAGCTTAATACAAAGTACAAAAAAGAGATGAACAAATAAAGTTTCACTGTTAAAAGTGTTTAAAATCTGAGCAATAAGATATCTAGTATAAGTATAAATAATCCTACAAGAGGACAACCCTTAGAAACATGGAGTTTATGAAAATCATGGATACCATGCAAGAAGATCTTGGACCAGAAGAATGAACATCATCAACTGTTGCTATCAAAGAACTGGAGTAAAATCTGAGAATGCTCATATGGGAATGGCTAGGTTGGCCAAATCCTTGCTGAACAGAGTACTCCAACTATAGCATCACTTTACATTCAGGCTTCAATGAACATTAGGAGCAGTCTAAGAAGTAGTAACATGGATCCGAAGACAGCTTGATGCCTCCAATGCTTGAGTGTTGGGCTGAAAGGAGGAGGTAATCATCCTAGCAGATCCACAACTCACTGAAATGGATCCTCGATTAAGATTAATAATCTTTCAAAGAAAGTGCAGTACCTGTGATTAAAGAAGTGAAAGAAGGTGGAGAAAGAACCACCACTATTCAAAAAGACAATGGTATCTCATAGTAGATGAGGCACCGAAAAATAAAGTGTTCTTCAATCTCAACCTCCTAAGTAGCACAAATGTTGCAGATTGTATTCTGACTACTCTGCTGTGCACTCCTCCATATGGATAATTATATCTGCTGCATTAAAACAAACATTAAAGATACACATTGATATCAAATCTCAATAGGATTCGATTAGAATTCACAATGATTTCTCCAACCTGTCACTGTCCCATCTGCAGAATTCTCACATTTTATGGGCAGTTCAAAATATAGTACTTTTTCTCTCCATAGTAGATGCATACTTCTATATATTGTTGAATCTGTAATTTTTTAAGCACTCTCTTAGCAAGAGTCCAGCTCCCCAGAGCTGAAAAAGGGTTTGAAAAATGAAGTTGTATGAATCTGTATCAAGTCTTAAGTTTGAATGTAGCAATGTTTTATTGGAGGGTTGCAGATCATATTCATGATGTCTTGTTTCATTTTGATTAATATAATTTTCAAGTCTGTTTTATTTTTCTGCTCCTCCTATATCCTTCAACATATGGTAGGTCCTATCTCTTGACACATAATTTGGGGCACTACACCCTCCATCAGCCAAGTGGAATCTTCAATATGCATGATCAATGATGTCAGAAATGTTCCAACCATCTACAATTTCATCTAACCGTCCAACATAGAGAGTCGGCTGTGGAGAAGTCCAATTGGCTCAAATAATAGACATTTATATCCTTCCTAACAACTCTGATGCATATCATGAAGAAAGAAAGTACATAGGGGCATCTAAGACAGAAAGTTTACATTGTTTATAAAGGCAGTCTATGGAGGGTCAGACAGAGAAAAACAAAATGCCAATTTCAACATTTCTGCTCATGAGAACACATTGCTACTGGGGGAAATCCCAGAGATAGGGTCCAAAATATGGTCGAACCCTGCATTGAGAACCAAAAGAAGAAGATTGGAAAGGACAACTTTGAAGAGGAGTGATTTAGCATTGTTGAATTCATTGTTGGATCTACTAGACGCTGGAAAGAAAAACTTGTAAGAATTAATTCTTAGGCTTGGCAGTGGAGATCATATGTTGTAGGCTTACACCAAGCAGGAAAACAGTTTGAAGCATCCAGCAGCAGACCCTCAAATACTCAATCCTGGTGGCCACCTTTTCCAAGGTGTAGTAGTACCAGATTGGATCTTCTCTTTGCAGGGGAACTGATTTGAGGACAAGTAAATGACACACAGCGTCACCATGAAAGGATTCACGCTGTTACCAGAATACAAATGCTCCTGCTATGGAGGACACATTAGCCCAATACGCCTCTTTAGCCTTGACGCTGCAATGTGCACATCTTTAATGCGTACAATAGCCTGTGTTTTTTGTTCACCCTTCTCAGAATTTTTCTGGAGAACATTGGATGGCACAGATTTATCCTCACCCTGTATTTTGGCAATGGAGATTTCTAACATTGTAACAGTTATATGCTATTTCATGGTAGGTAACTGTTATCTGATATGATGGTCATGCTTAGTAGCAGTTTCTATGCCTTTGTGTAGTGGTTCTGGAGTTTAATTTGAACCTTTAAGCTTGTGGGCTTCTTTAGAATATTTCAATATTTCTTATTCTTATTCCAAATAAAAACCAATAAACAAACTTTTCCAAGTCAGCTTCTACTACTAACACAAGGCCTCCGAGTTTACTACAACTAGGGAAAATGTCCATTCAGGGGTCAATGTGCATTTAGCCTTCTTTGCCATTTCATAATTACCAAAATCACAAGATAGTTGGATATCACTCTTACAGTTGAGTATATTCCTACTACTTTACCCGGACTTAGATTGGAAAATATGTATGATTTATAGTTATATGTGTAAAGTTTAAAGAATCTTGGTGGAGACTTATTAATCAGTTTCAGTCTGATTTATTTGATACGGCAGACTGGTGTCTTTCTTATCTATCCTAGAATCCTTTACTGTTTATATATCTGTTCATATTGTAGTAGAATCCAATTCTGGCCTGAGATCTTTATGCCACTTTATTGATTTGATCTGCAGACACAGATTGGAACTAATACATATACATGTTGAAACATGACCGAACAGGGGCATGACCCTACGTGGTCATGCCTCAACATGTACATGTACTGGCACCGATTCATAACCAATTAGTTAATGATAACAACTTTAGTATATGCTACGATAAGGTGAGACCCGATAGTTATGAATGCTAAGTGCAATGAATATCACCTGATACTATAATCGAAGTGAAGGATTATAGTCAGGTTTATAGCCTCAATGAATTCGATATCGTCAGGTTTATAGCCTCTCGATATAATCAGACTTAGTTTATCTGCAGAGAATCGTTAGTAGATATAATCCATATTTGAACGTATAAGGTTAAGCATTTAATAGAGAAAATACTGCACTAATATAAGACAGCAATATATATATATATATATATATATATATATATATATATATATATATATATATATATATATATATATATATATATATATATGAATATTAATTACTAACTAAATCAGATGTTTCAATTAATTAATTGCTAACCTTCTTAACAATACGAAGAAAGATACATAATAAATGGCGATCATCAATAGACATTGAAGAGTCATAACAAAAGATAAATATGGAGTTGTATCTTGTCAACCACTTTGTGCTGATATATTTTCATTGCGTATTACAAGGTTGGTACATAAACTGATGCCTTGACACACTAATCTTTGAGGAATACTAAAGAATGAGGATAAGCAAGTGAAGCTGAATTATGTTAGCAATTGATATGCTCTGTTGTGTGCTTTAAGATAAAGTGCAGCGACTAAAACTATCTTCCCCTGATAAAATATTACAAAATACTTACCAGCAATATTGCACTGGTGTATAGGTAAATTAATTTGCACTGATATATATATATATATATATATATATATATATATATATATATATATATATATATATATATATATATATGAATATTAATTACTAACTAAATCAGATGTTTCAATTAATTAATTGCTAACCTTCTTAACAATACGAAGAAAGATACATAATAAATGGTGATCATCAATAGACATTGAAGAGTCATGACAAAAGATAAATATGGAGTTGTATCTTGTCAACCACTTTGTGCTGATATATTTTCATGACGTATTACAAGGTTGGTACATAAACTGATGCCTTGACACACTAATCTTTGAGGAATACTAAAGAATGAGGATAAGCAAGTGAAGCTGAATTATGTTAGCAATTGATATGCTCTGTTGTTTGCTTTAAGATAAAGTGCAGCGACTAAAACTATCTTCCCCTGATAAAATATTAAAAAATACTTACCAGCAATATTGCACTGGTATATAGGTAAATTAATTTGCACTGAATTCTATAGCTTCAATAATGTACTCACACTTTTTTTACAAGCCATGTTTATGGTAAGCTATCAATATTGTCTCCAACTCCGATTTACTGAGCATTCTTCCTTTCTGTAGACTATGTCATATCTTATCCGATTCATCAGAATTTATTTCAATTGCACTAATTCAGTTTACTAGAAATTAGTAGATCAGTGAATGTGAATGAAATCTTATCACGCTTTTCTTACCAGAGGTATTAGGCAATCAACAAGAGCATGATTTTGCACCGTCCACTAGGGTTCCTTGCAAGCTGAGTTCTCCCACAGATGATTTGCATTTGAATACAAGAGAGAGAGCTATTAGAAACCATGAGGACAGATGCAAATCCTTAGCAAATAACTGATTAATGTAAACATTGGTTTTCAGTTCATGGCCTATCCAGCACTCCAATTTGGAATGAGACCTCCCTTGTGGAATGAGGTTTTTCTCTTTAACCTACATCTATTATTTCAAATTCAAGCATTCTTGAGGTGTTAGGGATTTGTAAGAAAGCTCTACTAAGAAGCCCATGCCAATCTGCTCACATCCCGAGAGAATTGGCTCACTCTTCAGGTTTAGCATTTAAGAACAATCCATCTCCCAACTGTAGAAGGGCCAATAGCTCAACGGTGGAGAGCCCCAACAGCAGCCAAAACATATTTAACGGTACATTCTAGGTGTGAGCCCTAGATAGTCTACGGAAATTAACATCTGGTACATAAGCACCTAAAAGTTGTGCTATGAAACAAAGAGAATAAAACTAAGTTGTCTATAAAACAAGCTTAAAGATGTTCTGATACACCTCAATAGTATAAGAATAATTATGCGGGAATGATAAAATCAAATTAAACAGGAAAAAATAGAGTAAAAAAACAGGAATTACAGACCTTCAGTCTTCTTCCAAGCTCCTTATAGAGTAGAAATCCAGAGAATTCAGCAGTACAAGACCTCTCAAGGAACTCAACAAAAATCTGCCTTAGTGGACCTTGCATTTTATCAGCAGCAGCTTTGAATTCAGCATTCCTGACAAAATGGGTCTGGTTATAATCCGTCTTAAACTCAGCCAGCAATGCCTTGAACTCAGACTGATCAAGATTTTTATTGATTTCAGTGTTGAAAAGTCTCTCCATCTCATCAAAATCTGTGGTGTAAAATCGAGGAGAAAGCAAGGATTCCTTCATGGGTTCCTTGGCTCCCTTCCTTGGTGCGTCCTTAACAACCTCTGCAGCCATCACTCGCACACCACGACGAGGAGAAAAAGAAGCAGACGAAATTCTTTCCTTATTTACCATAAACGAGTGATGATTTAAGCTCCTGTGAGACGATAAATAGGATGATTCATGTGACGAAAAAGGCTTAGCCTGAGCCAGGCCTGTGAATGAATGTGCTGCAATGGCTGCCATCGAGCTACTCTTCTCACACAATGACACCCCAGGAGGATTGTATTATAAAACTTTGAGGGCCTTATAGGTGGTGTTCGTGTGGACACGTAGGATTTCAACATCACCGGTAAGAGATAAGAAAACTTAATTCTATTGGTTTCACGGATTCCATTAGATCAAGACATGCTATAGCCGATGATTGTGCTGGTATAGAATCCCCATAATGGATAGAAATATCTGGTTATATTATTATTATTATTATTAACGCATTTCTTACATTTGTTTTTGTTTCTCCATTGGTTAGGATTTTTATAATCATTATTATTTTAAATTTTTTTTTATTTGATTGGCTAAAAGAACTAGGTTCATTTGTAATTATGTTTTGGATTATGTGTAACGCATTTCTTACATTTGTTTTTGTTTCTCCATAGGTTAGGATTTTTATAATCATTATTATTTTTAAATTTTTATTTGATTGGCTAAAAGAGCTAGGTTCATTTGTAATTATGTTTTGGATTATGTGTAACTTGTGTTTTGATTTTTATATACATTATTGTAACATTAATATGTTAATTAAAATATATTAATAATTTGTTTGTGAGGAGGTTAGAGAGGAGTTAGCTTGCTAATATATGTTGAAGGAACAAAATAATATACTAATTCCTCTACCGATGTTACTAATGATAATGTTAATAAATCTATTGAGCATAGAACTGAAATTGCAAATCATTAGGATTCAACATCTTTCGAGAATAATCTTACTTTATGCTCACTTAAGACCTCAAATGACACAAATTAGATCCCTTGTGAATCATAATCTATTTATGACATTACGAGAATAGATCAAGAGATGGATGAAGATTTCATAGGAGATGGGGCAAATGGAGAGATAAATAAACAAATTGAAGGGGTGTTTATCAAAGCCTATTGAGTAAGTAAATAGAGAATTGGAAGGAGTGTTAGAAAGTAAAGTCCACCAAGATAACTGAGAGGGGTGGGGGGTGGGTGAGTCAATTATCCAACTATTATAATAATTATTAACCTTGTTAATCTTTAAACATATGAGCAATATAGCCAACAACCATAACAAGATACTCATACACAATAACACTAAATATGTTAACTAGGGAAACCCTTGATCAGAGGGAAAACTCCAGTGGGAATGGTACCCACAAAATGATGTACTAATATAAAAGTTCCTTGTTAGAGGATGGACTCTATTAGGAGACAATGAAATACATTCATTATATATCAGTCCTTGTTTGGACACTTTGAATCCCTGTTAGGAGATTCCAACCATGTTAAGAGTTGTGCCAACCCTATTAGGAATTGTAGAAGACAGACGAACCCACAATCCAAACAACTTTAGGGGAAAGATAATTGAACTCACTGCCCAAGTGATCTTCGTATTTTTCCTTGCAAAATAATAGAATAAACCATACTTGAACTTGCTCTTTCTCTATCCTGTCAACCAGACCAATCCTCTATCCTGATCCTAATACCAGATCACCAACTTCACATCCCATAATTCTTTGGATTGTTGTTGCTAGACTTTCAGTCCATCCTTTTTAAGCTTCTAGCTTGGTGAGTTTTTAGTGAATTAGATGTTTAAGTCCTTGTCTAGATAGCCCCTAGGTGGCTCTCTTCTCATCAAACATCCTTAAGGCTTCTCTTATGTGTTCTTTCTAGGTTTTTCTTGTTTTGCTTCCCCTACACCTCTATACGAGATTCTCACTTTTTCTTAGCATCAAGGTCTTAGGTGATCTAGTTGTGGGTAGGTTGTTGTCCGAGTGCCTTCCTGATGAGAAGAGAGTCTATCTTGGTTCTACAATGTGTTTCTATATTTAGCAATGTATTTTTCCGTTGTTGGCACACTTCATCGGGGAAGATTCTAAAGAGTAAAACAATGATGACATCTCCAGGCGTATTTGAAGACTGATTCATGATGAGAAGGTCAGAAGAACAAAGATCTAAAGCTATGGAATCTCAGAGTAAAAATCCGAAGTCAAAATTCAATTTTGTGTAGAGAAAAAAATTTCCATCTATATGGTTACTTCCCCTTTGGAAGTGAACATCTTCAAGTTAATTTCTAAAACCAAGCTAAGAAGTGATAAGTAAAAGCAACCAAATCAGTGAGAGATATTTCTAGTTGTTTATTTCTCCAGAAGAACGATGTCTCAATGGTGCCTTTTTGTTTAAAATGAAAACATGGAGCTTTCATCCTAGAAGATATAAAAGATAAATAAATGTCAAAGTTGGATGTGAAGACATTCTTTGAAGATGCCATAAGATATTTCTATTGGAGTAATTTGTTAAGTGTGATCTCAGATCAAAGGAAATCATTATCCAAGTGCTTGAGGCAAAAAGTTCATATCGTGGCTTCTCCAAATTAAGTGATAAATAACAAAGAAAAGCCTTGTGTGGAAAAGAAAGCAATAAGGTATTCAAGGCACCAAAGGAGTAGTCCTCACGATGCACTCCTAAATCAAAGGAAATCAAGAGATAAGGCAAGCTTACGAAAAAGCAAGTTAATGCCTCCTCCACACTTAAAGAATTGTAGTGCAGGCCCTTGTGCCAAATTCCAAAGTTAAAATGATAGCTTCCAATACGCTTAAACTAAAGGATTTAGTAAGTCAATGATCTCGCTACTACAAGAGATTTAAGTAAATCTTATGTTAATCAGATTTTTCAGCTATCATATGGGTAGAAGTAAAGCGATTTAAAGAGTTGTTAATCTACCTAATTGATTGCAAATCCAATCATTACGACCACTAGTTGTGAGTTATTTCATTTGTGTGGCACCAACGTTCAAAATTTTGAGTCTATATGACCAGGTTTCTGCAAAACGAAGTTCCTTATTTTGTAATGGCTATTTTGTTCAAATAATTGCTTTCTCTATGTGAAATTACAAGCTAATGGCAATCAAGGCTGCTAGGTATGATCGTATGATTGGATTAGAGAGTGAGTTGAAGAAATTTTCTGATACTTCTTTCAAGTTTTTCGACCTAGGTGACTTGCACAGAAGACTAAACACCCAACCCATCCATCCAATCACGCAAAAAGGAAAGCAGATTAGTCGAGGTTGTCGGTTTCCCCATGTCTGTGTAAGCACCATAATTGGTAAGGGAATGCATTGAGAGATACAATCCGAAGACAAAACAAATCTTGTTGCCTGACTAATCTATTCTTCTTTTAGTGAATAAAGAGTTGATGTAGTCTGCCTTTGGGATTCCAATTAAGGAGGAATATTGTGACATTGATTTTTCATCATCTACATCAATGTTTAATGAGAATAAGACTCTAAGAAGAGAAGATATGTAGAAAACATGGTTTCAAACTCCTTGAGGGAAAAAGAGAAAAATGTTGAGGACTCTCTTTGAAACCAATTTGAAGAAGGAAATTGTGGATATCTTGGTGTTGTTGCATAGATTAAAGAGAAAGGAGGAGATCTTGGATTTCATTGAGCATCACTTCTACTTGGTCTAGGTCATCTATGTTGAAGGATTACAAATTGATTGGGCTCAAATTATATGCGAAGAGCTTGCCTCTTGGTTAAATTCCACAAAGGCATTCAAACAGTTCTTTATGTCATCATATTTGTGTTGACATATCAATCAAGTTTGTTGTTAGTGACACACACTTATTTAGATTTCTACCAAGTCCTTTGGACAAATCTTAGTGGTTATCGAGCAGTCACAGTTATAGTGAAGATCGACAGTGTAAATTGTGCATCTCAGTGTATGCCGAGTTTACCAGTGCAAGCTGAGTTGTGCAGTATTCATTGAGTTCGCAATGTATGTCATGCGAGTCTAGTGTTAACCGAGCTACTCAGCATTAACCAAGAGACTCAGTTTATACCGAGCTCGAAGTGATAGTGTTTACCAAGTCATAAAATGCAAATCAAGAGACTCAGTTTATATGTTAAAGTTTCACAGTATCTACCAAGTCACCAATGTAGATCGAGTTTAGGACTACTTGGAAGTGATCAGTATGGACTGAGCTTCTATGTCTACCAAGTGCATGATGATGCTGAGCATTGATAGTAGATGCCGAGTATCAGAACCTCACTGAGTTAGTCTTCAGAACCTGAATGTCTTCATGTGGGCCGATTTAGTAATATTTGTGGTAACTTGTATTATGGCCGATTTTGTAATTTGTAATTTGTATAATTGGATTGATATATGTAATGCATTATATCATATCCAAAGAGTATGTATGAATAGGCATAAGAATGTGAAGATGTAAATGCAAACAAAATCAGACAAAAGTAGGAGTGAATTACAAAGGCTACAATAGTATAAGGAGCAACAAAGTCATATCTATCACAACAAGGTGATCAATACTTAAAGGAATCTCATTCAAAAAACCAAGTTGTAGATCAAAGATCTTCTACTATTTCATCCTAATAGGTGGATCAGTCAAATCCTTTCACAAAGTAGACCTAATAGTCTTTTGTAAATCTCTTTACCGAGTGCATACTTAATTGTATGTTTGTAAATCATTTCACAAGGTGGACCTATTAGTCCTTATTGCTCCTAACAGGGCAGATCATTAGAAGTGATCAATGTAGGCTTTAACAGGCTATCTTTATACTACAGTACTAAAGTTGTGGGTATCATCCCTACCCCAGTTTTACTTTCTATTTGGAAGGTTTCTAGGTCACCAAATCTTTGTGTCACAATGTTATGAATGCTTTCTTATGCATGCAATTAGATCAGAGTTTACATAATGAATTATATGCTAATTGAATGGTTGGATTAAGAGTTGAAATTGTTGAAGTTTTCGAAGTTACTGATTCACCCCTCCCCTCTTAGTGACTTAGCTCAGTCTTGAATATTTCCAATAATTTGATATACACCTTAGCCACACATCATCTATGACTTGGCCTACCTAGTATTGAAAACTTTGATGAGAACACCAAGGTACATGAATTCTATCCTCACCTATAATTGCAAAGGAGGTTTGAAGAATACGTAAGGGTCAATGATGCCTTTACAATGAGGCTATGCTGGGAATTGCAAGGGTGCCATGAGTGGAGTTTTTCACCAGAAGCCATATCAACAATTAGCCAGTTCGGATGTTGTTTCATCCAATTTCTATATTTCTACTACCTGAAGATTGGTGCATTTGATGGTTTCCTGAAGAGACTCCCCAAATATCCCAAAGATAAGGTAGTTCTTGTTGAGTTATTTAGACAGATATTAGAAGTGAAAACCTTATGTTCTAATGTGAAGAAGATAGTTGGGATTTCATTTCCAATTGTGGTAGGACCTTATTCTTGTGCCTCAAGTCCTAATGCTCGAAATTTAGTTAAAGCCTTTGAGAACAAAGTTAAATTGATTGATTATGAAGTTTTAAGACCTTAGTATGATTTTGTTAACTTTGTAAAAGATCATTTGAAGCTTGGGTATGCTTCTAGGCATGTTCTGGATATTGAAGATTATTGGGCCGAATGTTATAATGAGTACCAAACTAGAGAAAGGTACTAGTCTAGGTTGACACTTGATGAGATTAAGTTGTATAATGACATTGTTGATGTTAGTGATCTTGTAGATGATGACTCTTATATGTGACCCTCAACCTATGAGAAAATCAAGGACACTCATATAGTGTCAATTCTGCTTGAAAGTCCTGTTATTGATACAATGGATGTCCTCATGAGTGGTATCATCAAAAGGATAGATAAATGGGTAGAATGGACTAGAGCAAGAAGAAAAAGAACTAGAGCCACAAGTTCTGTTAGTGGAGTATCTTCTAGAACAACTCAACTACTACTACTTCCACTACTGCTGCTACATCAACATCCGTTGGACCAACATAATCTGTTGGTGGAGGGGAAGACCAACCTCCCAAGGATAATGTATAAGTCCCTCCAACCTGTGGAGGAGGATCTCTATAAGATACTGTAAAATTTGGAGATAAAGGGATAGAGAAAGTTAAAGAAAAGGAGAAGGAGAAATCAGTAGCCAAGGACTCCTCCCTTGTGCCAGTTATCAACCTTGATGGGGATAATAACCCATTGGATGGTCAAGAGCAGGAAGCATCTCAACAAGGTGACACTCTAGACCTCTATGTTACTAAGGCAATTGCCTTTCCATTTTCTAGCCAAAGCAATTCGACACCCCCAGTTGCAAGGCCGACTTTTGCCTATGCTTCTATTTATGGTAATTGGTTCAAGGTCATTGGATCAACAACCCTGCAATCAACACTCAATGTCCTTTCAACTCAATCTTGGTTAGAAGAGACCATAGATAGAAAGAAGAGGATATGTGAGGAAGGTGCTCCATCAAAAGACCTCATTGTACATGAAACTAAATCTCATCTAGTGCTAAAGAAGGTGAAAAATTAGAAGACTCTAGCAACATTGGCAATAGATTCTTCTACTAGTCACATCCTAGTGGGGATTGCAGAACCTCAAAATTAGGGAAAATTTCATGAGTTAACTCCTAATGATTTTCATATTAGAATGGTTGACATAGGCATTCCAGTGCATGATTCTATGGTCAACATCTAAAAGTCAACAAATATAAAGATTGAAGATAGATTAGAGGAGTTAAGGTCAGAGAAAGAGGTAATAAAAGCCTCAAATAAAGAATTAATGGATTTCATCAGAGTTGCATTTGGAAGCACATCTACAAGTACATTTGACCCAAGTGTAGAGGTGATGCAAGGAAGGATAGGGAAAACTAGGGCCAAAGGCACACCCAGCTCTCCAAACTACCCTGCAAGTGTTAACACAATAGAAGCAAACACAAAGAACAACAACCGAAGGAGGAAGAAGAGTAAAACAATTTCATCGATTCTTCAAATATTCAACATTCATGCCCAGCTGTAAGGCATTCTCGGTTATGGCTAGATACAAAATACATTTATACACAAAGATCAACAACAAATTCACACTTTCTAGTTTTTCTCTCAAATCCTTTCTTCAAACTACCCTAAAACTGTCCTAGCTCTAAGCCTAAACACTCTATTTATACTAGCCAAAATGGCTTACAGATCATTCTAGAACATGGAGAAGCCACAAGTTGGCTCTCAACAAATATTAAATGAAAATAAACCTAACATTAAATACACAAGTCGGCTTGCATCTGCAATTAATTGTCCTAAAATTGATGTTGGAGAAAGATCACGATATCTCCTAGTTTCGATTAAGTTAGACCTTGCACTTCAAATTGTGGGTAGATATCTAGGTCCTCTACAACCCCTTAAGTGCGCAAAGTCTAATTTATCAAGGAAAAGTGCGCATCCATTCCAAAAGTTGAGCACAAAAAATTGTCATGTAGAACTGCCAAAAATTGATATTTTGGGAGAATTACCATAACTCCCAACCTATAAGGAGTTAGAACTTGCACCTTGGACCATAGTAATCTAGGCCCTCTTCAATCCTTGAAGTGCGCAACCTTTCACTCATTATGGAAAATTAAATACATGGTCTGCAAGAGAAACCTAGAAACCAAAAAATGTAGTTTCAACAAAACCTAGTTTCAATAGCAAGATGAAAATTGAAAACATGCAGGATAGTAGTGCAACCCAGGATGCTCTTGCATTAGTCAACCAGGGCTAGAAGAAATGATTCTCCTAAATCATTGAGTTTTCACAACCTAAGATGAATCCAACTTAGATTGAGAAATCCATGAAGCATCTTCGATAGGTCTGTTCTTCCACTTCATTAGATATTCATAGTAATCTTTTCCTCTTGTGCTCTTACCAATTCTTTGATCCAATATCTGTTCAACTTCTTCAATCTGTTTCTTAGGATAATTATCAGGTATAGTAACTTCATCATTTGACTCATGATATATATATAGATCAACAACATTGAATATAGGAGATATATCCATTTCATCAGGCAACTCAATTTCATAGGCATTTCCATTGTCAAACTTCATCAAGATCTTACAAGGTCCAAACTTTTTCATCTTCAACTTACTGTATGTTCCAATAGGAAATCTTCCTTTCTTTAGATGAATCATCACCTCGTCACCAACTTGAAAATCATGATTTCTTCTAGACCAATGAACATTCTCCTTATAATTTTGATTACTTTGTTCTATCCTCAACTTCACTTCCTTAAGGAAAGATTTCATATAATCAACAAATTCTTCTCGTGCAACACTTCTCTTTTCTTCACCAACAACATCTCTCAAATCTAATACTCCTCTAGGCTTCATTCCAGTAACAATCTCAAAAGGTTTCTTTCCTATACTTCTATTAACAAAATTATTATATGCAAATTTAGCTTGTGCCAATACCATCTCCTAATTACTTGGCTTATTCCCAACTAAATATCTCAGCAAATTACCCAAGCTTCTATTCACAACCTCTGTCTATTCATCTATATGTGGATGGAATGTAGAACTAAGCTTCAACTCAGTACCCATCTTCTTCCACAAAGTCTTCCAAAAATATCCAACAAACTTACTGTCTCTGTCAGAAATAATACTTCTTGGTAATCCATACAATCTTACAATCTCTTTAAAGAAAAGCTCAGCAACATGCTCAACATCTGATTTCTTCTTACATGGCATGGAATGAGCCATCTTAGAAAATCTGTCCATTACAACAAATATAGAATCATACCCCTTCACTGTCTTAGGTAAACCAAGAACAAAATCCATACTGATGTCACTCCAAGGTTTCTCAGGAACAGTAATAGATCTATACAAACCAATGTTTTAACTCACTCCTTTTCTAACTTGAAAAAAACTCCACAACTCTTTACAAATTTCTAAATATCCTTATTCATTTATGGCCACTAATACTTCTCTTTTAGCAAACTCAATGTCTTATCAATTCAAAAATGTCCAGCCAATCCACCACTATGCTTTTCCTTAATTAGATTCAACCTCATAGAAGTTCTAGGAATACACAAAAGAATACCTTTAAACAACATACCTTCCTGGATGAAATACTCATCATACTTACATGATTTGTCAGATTTAATGCTTTGCACTCTCTCCATGCCTCAGAAAAATCAGGATCAACATCATACAACTTTTTCGTTTCATCAAAACCAAGAACTTGAACCTTCATTTTAGTCAACAAAGAACATCTTCTACTCAATGCATTAGCAACTCTATTAGTAACTCCACTCTTGTGCTTAATGACAAATATAAAATTCTACAAGTATTCAACCCACATCATATGTCTCTGATTCAATTTATGTTGACTTCCCAAGTATTGTAAAGCTTTATGATCAATATACAACACAAAATCCTTAGGAATCAAATAATGTCTCCACTTCTTCAAGGCTTGAACAATAACATAAAACTCTTGATCAGACATAGAATACTTCCTTTTAGCATCATTCAACTTCTCACTAAAGAAAGCAACAAGTTTACCTTCTTGACTTAATATAGCTCCTATTGCATTACCACTTGCATCACATTCAACTTGAAATACTTAATTGAAATCAGGTAAAGCCAATATAGGTAATTCAACAACCTTTTGTTTCAAAGTCTCAAAACTCTTATCAGCTCCATGTGTCCACTTGAGTTCCTTTCTATCTCCTCTCATTGTCTTAGTCATAACATTACAAAGAAAACTGAAATTCTTTATAAACTTTCTATAAAAACTAGCAAAACCATGAAATGATCTTACCTCACCCACATTATCAGGTGTAGGCCACTCCAAGATTGCTTTAACCTTCTCAGGATCCATCTTCAATCCATCAGCTGAAACCACAAATCCCAAATACATAATCTCTTTTTGCATAAAAGAACACTTTTTCAGATTAATCAACAACTTTTCCTCTTTCAACCTCTGTAATATTTGTCTAATATGCTCAAGATGTTCTTCCTCAGTCTTACTGAATATCTTAATGTCATCCAAATAAACAATCACAAACTTACCCAAGAATCTTTTCAGAACCTCATTCATCAACTGCATGAAAGTACTAGGTACATTGTTCAAACCAAAAGGCATAACCAACCATTCATACAAACCATCTTTTATCTTGAAAGAAGTCTTCCATTCATCACCTTCCTTGATTCTGATAAGATGATAGCCACTCTTCAAATCAATCGTGGTAAAATACTTTGCTCCACTCAAACAATCCATTATGTCATCCATCCTTAGTATAGGAAACCTATATTTCACTGTGATCTTGTTAATAGCTCTGGAATCAATACACATTCTCCATTCTCCATTCTTTTTAGGTGCTAATACAACATGTACAATACATGGACTCAAACTTTCTCTGATCAAACCTTTCTGCAACAACTCATTTACTTGTCTGTTAAGTTCTTCATTCTCTGTAGGTGTCAATCTATTTGGAAAACTAGCTCCAGGAACCTGCAAGATCGTAACCCTCTACAAGTTATAGGTCAAATCTACAAATTTGCAACCCCTGCAACCAAATCCAAATAAGGGTTCTACATGATCCAATCTCCATAAGGATGAACCTTAAGCTCTGATACCACCTGATGCAAAGAAGGATAGGGAAAACTAGGGCCAAATGCACACCCAACTCTCCGAACCACCCTGCAAGAGTTAACACAACGGAAGAAAACACAAAGAACAACAACCAAAGGAGGAATAAGAGTAAAATACTTCATTGATTCTTCAAATATTCAACATACATGACTAGCTATAATGCCTTCTAGGTTATGGCCAGATACAAAATACATTCATACATAAAGATCAACAACAAATTTGCACTTTCCAGTTTTGCTCTCAAATCCTTTCTTCAAAGAGCCTTAAAACTATCCTAGCTCTAAGCCTAAACACTCTATTTATACTAGCCAAAATGGCTTACAGATTATTCTAGAACATGGAGAAGCCACAAGCTAGCTCTTACCAAATATTAAATGAAAATAAACCTAACATTAAATACACAAGTCAACCTACAATCACAATTAACTGTCCTAAAACTGATGTTTGAGCAAGATTGCGATATCTCCTAGTTTTGATTGAGTTAGAACTCAGGCTTTAAGCTGTGGGTCGATATCTAGGTGCTCTACAACCCTTGAAGTGTGCAAAGTTTGATTCATCAAGGAAAAGTGTGCATCCATTCCGAAAGTTGAGCATAGAAAACTGTTGCACAGAACTACCAGAAATTGATGTTCCCGGGGAATAGCCATAACTGCCAACCTATAAGGAGTTAGAACTTGCACCTTGGACCATAGATAGTAATCTAGGCCCTCTTCAATCCCTAAAGTGTACAACCTTTCATTCATTATGAAAAATTAGTTACATGGTCTGCAACAGGAACCAAAAAATTAGAAAAAATAGTTTTAGCAAAGCCCAGTTTTAGTAGCAAGATAAAAATTGAAAACATGCAAGATAGTAGTGCAACTCAGGATGCTCCTGCATCAAAAAAATAGGGCTAGAAGAAATGATTCTCCTGAACCATTGAGTTGTCACAACCTAAGATGAATCCAACTCAAATTGAGAAATCCATGAAGCATATTCCATAGGTTTGTTCTTCCACTTCACTAGATATTCATAGTAATCTTTTCCTCTTGTGCTCTTACCAATTCTCTGATCCAATATTTGTTCAACTTCTTCAATCTGCTTCTTAGGATAATCATTAGGTATAGTAACTTCATCATCTAACTCATGATACTTATATAGATCAGCAACATTGAATATAAGAGATATATAAGATAGTAGTGCAACTCAGGATGCTCCTGCATCAAAAAAATAGGGCTAGAAGAAATGATTCTCCTGAACCATTGAGTTGTCACAACCTAAGATGAATCCAACTCAAATTGAGAAATCCATGAAGCATATTCCATAGGTTTGTTCTTCCACTTCACTAGATATTCATAGTAATCTTTTCCTCTTGTGCTCTTACCAATTCTCTGATCCAATATTTGTTCAACTTCTTCAATCTGCTTCTTAGGATAATCATTAGGTATAGTAACTTCATCATCTAACTCATGATACTTATATAGATCAACAACATTGAATATAAGAGATATATCCATGCTGTCAGGAAACTCAGTTTCATAGGTGTTTCCATTATCAAACTTCATCAAGATCTTACAAGGTCCAAACTTTTTCATCTTCAACTTACTATATGTTCCAATAGGAAATCTTCCTTTCTTTAGATGAACCATCACCTCATCACCAACTTGAAAATCATGATTTCTTCTAGACTAATCAACATTCTCCTTATAATTTTGATTAATTTGTTCTATCCTCAACTTCACTTCCTTATGCAAAGATTTCATATAATTAGCAAATTCTTCTCCTGCACCACTTCTCTTTTCTTCACCAGTAACATCTCTCAAATCTGATACTCCTCTAGGCTTCATTCCAGTAACAATCTCAAAAGGTGTCTTTCCTGTACTTCTATTCACGAAATTATTATATGCAAATTCAGCTTGTGCCAATACCATCTCTTGATTACTTGGATTATTCCCAACTAAACATCTCAACAAATTGCCCAAGCTTCTATTCACAACCTCTATATTTCCATCTATCTATGGATGGAATGTAGAACTGAACTTCAACTCAGTACTCATCTTCTTCCACAAAGTCTTCTAAAAATAACCAAAAAGCTTACTGTCTCTGTCAAAAATAATACTTCTTGGTAATCCATGCAATCTCACAATCTCTTTAAAGAAAAGTTTAGCAACATGCTCAGTAATTGATGTCTTCTTACATGGTATGAAATGAGCCATCTTAGAAAATCTGTCCACTAAAACAAATATACAATCATACCCTTTCATTGTCTTAGGTAATCCAAGAACAAATCCATACAAATGTCACTCCATGGTTTCTCAGGAACAGTAATAGGTGTATACAAACCAATATTTTGACTCACTCCTTTTGCAACTTGAAAAACCCCACAACTCTTTACAAATGTCTGAACATCCTTATTCATTTATGGCCAATAATACTTCTTTTTTAGCAAACTCAATGTTTTATCAATTCCAAAATGTCCAGCCAATCCATCACTATGCTTTTCTTTAATCATATTCAACCTCATAGAACTTCTAGGAATACATAACTGAATACCTTTAAACAACATACCTTCTTGAATGAAATATTCATCATACTTACATGATTTGTCAGATTTGGTGCTCTGCAGTCTCTCCATGCCTCAGAAAAATCATGATCAACTTCACACAACTCTTTCATTTCATCAAAACCAAGAGCTTCAACCTTCATTTCAGTCAACAAAGAACGTTTTCTACTCAATGCATCAACAACTCTATTAGTAACTCCACTCTTGTGCTGAATGAAAAATGTAAAATTCTGCAAGTACTTAACCCACTTCATATGTCTCTGATTCAATTTTTTTTGACTTCCCAAGTATTGTAAAGCTTTATGGTCAGTATACAACACAAACTCCTTAGGAATCAAATAATGTCTCCACTTCTTCAAGGCTTGAACAATAGCATAAAATTCTTGATCATACACATAATACTTCCTTATAGCATCATTCAACTTCTTACTAAAGAAAGCAACAGGTTTACCTTCTTGACTTATTATAGCTCCTATTGTATGACCACTTGCATCACATTCAAGTTGACATACTTTATTGAAATCAAGTAAAGCCAATATAGGTAATTCAACAACCTTGTGTTTCAAAGTCTCAAAACTCTTATCAGCTCCATGTGTCCACTTGAATTCCTTTTTATCTCCTCTCATTTTCTTACTCATAACATTACAAACAGAAATGAAATTCTTTATAAACTTTCTATAAAAACTAGCCAAACCATGAAATGATCTTACCTCACCCACATTCTCAGGTGTAAGCCACTCTCAAATTGCTTTAACCTTCTCAAGATCCATCTTCAATCCATCAACTAAAACCACAAATCCCAAACACACAATCTCCTTTTGCATAAAGAACACTTTTTTAGATTAATCAACAACTTTTCCTCTTTCAACCTTTGCAATACTTGTCTAATATGCTCAATATGTTCTTCCTTAGTTTTACTAAATATCATAATGTCATCCAAATAAACAATCACAAACTTACCGAAGAATCTTTTCAGAACCTCATTCATTAACCACATGAAAGTACTAGGTGCATTGGTCAAACCAAAAGGCATAACCAACCATTCAGACAAACTATCTTTTGTCTTGAAAGCATTTTTCCATTCATCACCTTCCCTGATTCTAATTTGATGATAGCCACTCTTCAAATCAATCTTGGTAAAATAAATTTCTCCACTCAAACAATCCATTATGTCATCCATCCTCGACATAGGAAACCTATATTTCATGATGATCTTGTTAACAGCTCCTGAATCAGTACACATTCTCCATTCTCCATTCTTTTTAGGTGTTAATACAATAGGTACAACACATGGACTCAAACTTTCTCTAATCAAACCTTTCTGCAACAACTCATGCACTTGTTTGTTAAGTTCTTCATTCTCTGTAGGTGTCAATCTATTTGGCAAACTAGCTCTAGGAATCAAATCCATACAATGACTTATACTTCTAACTGGAGGTAAACCATCAGGAATATCATTAGCAATGATATCTTTATATTCATTCAATAGTTTTGCAATTTTTTCTATCACTCTGTCATCACCAACTTCTGCTACTTGGTCATTACTACCAACACTCGGTCCTCTAGGAACTATAGCAAAAAAACCTTGATTCTTCTTTACTTTCTTTTCAAATTGCTTTCCATTAGCCATACAAACTTTTATTGTAGTACAACTGACCTCTTCTAGACTTTCAATTAAAGGCAACAATATTTTTTCTTCCCATTTACCCAAAGAGTATATTGATTCAATCTTCCATCATGTACAACATATCTATCATATTGCCAAGGTCTACCCAACAAAATATGACAACAATCCATGGTCATAATATCACACAACACTTCATCAAAGTAATGTCCAATTTTGAACTTCACAATACATTGCTCACTTACCAATATCTTATGCTCATCTTTGATCCATGAAACATGATAAGGTTTGGGATGTTTCAGCCTTTGCAATTGCAACTTTGTAACTAGTTCTTCTGATGCCAAGTTTGTTGAACTTCCACTATTAATGATCACCCTGCAACATTTTCCAGCCATCTTACATCTGGTCTTGAAAAGACTTCTTCTAAGGATAGGTTCCTCTTCACTTCCCTTATTACATAAGGTCCTTCTTACCATCATATTTTCTCCAGCCTCAAGTCCACTTGGTGAACTCTCAATGTCTCCTTGAATCACAACATTTCTATTATTTTTCCCACTTTCAGAAGATTTGCATTCAAAAGATCTATGCCCTTCTTTGCCACATCTGAAACAATTACCACGAAAACTACCTCTAGAATAAGAATTACCTCTTCCTCGGTAAGAACTGCCACCTTTCCACTTGGTCTTGTCTTTTTCATCATTCTTCCATTTAGATTTTCCTTTATCCTACACAAAATTATTAGATCTTCCACCTTCACCATAAGATCTACCTCTACCTCTCTGGAATCTACCACCTCTACCTTTTTGTTTTTATTCATGCTTCTTTGTTAAGATCTCCTCAACTTTCAAGGCATATTGATATCATTCTTCCACACTTTTCAACTTTACAAAACTTATTTCATCTTGAATTTCAGATCTCAATCCATTTATGTACCTTGCAATTTTCTCAACATCATCATCCACATGTCCAGATCTTATGTACAATCTATAAGATTCCTCTGTATACTCTTTCATAGTCATATCCTTTTGTTTCAAATTTTGCATCTTTCTCAACAAGCTAGCTTGGTAATCAGCAAGAAGTAATTTGTTCTTTACCTTGTTTACCATCTTTTGTCATGTTCTAATCTTCTCCTTTCCTCTCCTTTGTCTATCAGTTTGTAGATGCTCCCACCATAGTGAAGCATGACCTTTCAATCTAGTAACTATAATCTTCACCTTTCTATTATCAGTAGTGTTTTCATACTCAAATAAATTCTCCATATCTGATATCCAATCCAACACAACATTGGTATCCAATTTTCCATCATAAGAAACAACTTCTACAATAGGCTTTGAATTTTCCCTTGATAATACTCTTAATAATCTTTCTTCATCATGATCTTCTTCAAGTTCTAGATTATGGTTTGGTGCGGTTGCTTCATCATCACTTACATCATCAAGATGTGCTCCTCTCATTTGGGTTGTCTCCACAACATCTAATATGGCTACAATTTGTCTCAATTGATCCAATATAGTATTATCAACATTTCCTCTACCACGAACCATCTTTACAAATTGGGTTCCTACAAGATTGTAACCCTCTGCAAGTTATAGGTCAAATCTGCAGAATAGTAACCCTACAACCAAATTCAAATCAGGGTTCTACATGATCCAATCTCCACAAGGATGAACCTCAAGCTTTGATACCACCTGACACAAGGAAGGATAGTGAAAAATAGGGTCAAAGGCACACCCAACTCTCTGAACCACCTTGCAAGAGTTAACACAAAAAAAGAAAACACAAAGAACAATAACCAAAGGAGGAAGAAGAGAAAAATACTTTCATTGATTCATCAAATATTCAACATACATGCCTAGCTGTAATGCCTTCTAGGTTATGTCTAGATACAAAATACATATATACACAAAGATCAACAATAAATTAGCAGTTTCTAGTTTTTCTCTCAAATCCTCTCTTCAAATTGCCCTAAAATTGTCCTAACTCTAAGCCCAAACACTCTATTTATACTATCCAAAATGGCTTATAGATCATTCTAGAACATAGAGAAGCCACAAGTTGGCTCTTATAAAATATTAAATGAAAATAAACCTAACATTAAATACACAAGTCAGCTTGCATCTACAATTAACTATCCTGAAACTGATGTTTGAGCAAGATCATGATATCTCCTAGTTCTGATTAAGTTAGAACTCACACTTCAAATTGTGTGTAGATATCTAGGTCCTCTACAACTTCAAACTGTCATGCAGAACTGCCAGAAATTGATGTTTCGGGAGAATTTCCATAACTCCCAACCTATAAGGAATCAGAACTTGCACCTTGGATCATCGATAGTACTCTAGGCCCTCTTCAATATTTGAAGTGCACAACATTTCATTCATTATGGAAAATTGGTTACATGGTTTGCAATAGGCACCCTGAAACCAAAAAATAGAGTTTCAACAAAACCCAATTTCAACAACAACAACATAAAAACTAAAAACATGTAGGATAGTAGTGCAACCCAGGATGCTCCTACATCAAGAGGAGAACACAAATTTATTTCTCAAGCATTAAGAAGAGAGGCAATTTGGACAAGTTAGTTGTGCTTGGATTGATGAATTGAAGATCCAAGGTCCCCCTCTCATTAAGAACCTTGGAAATCTATTACTAGACATAGATAGATTGAGAGAAGCAATGTCAAATCACTAGACTTCAAAGATGCTTTGTGTAGTAATCATGAAATGTAATTAGCCAGTTCTAAAGGGCCTATAAATGTAACTTTTTGATAAGTGAATAAGATCACCAAAATTTTGATGTGGGAAAACCCCTATAGCTGGGACTACTATGTGAGAGTCTACATTCATGTTATTTTAATTTTAGCTTTTGCTTAGCTAAAACTGGGTTTTGGAGGAGCAATTTCAGAGAAGAATGGTTTCAGAAAAGGGGAATTATTTGCGTGCTCCACATGTTTTTCATTTTAGCATCAGATCTAGCGATCTAGCTTGGAAGCCTATGAGTCGAGCCGCTGCCCTCTATCATCACTACATTCTGCCATTGCGGCCTCTTGTCGCCACTTGTGAGCCACCTGCTTATGGGTCATTGCCCTTTGTTGTCACTATCTTTTGCCACTGCAACTTTTGTTGATGAGACTTCTATCTCAAGAATTGCTATTGTCTGTTGTGCTTTGCTTGCCCTAGCCATGATCTACTCGGGAGCTATCACTGTTGCTCTGCACCACTCCTCACTCCTTCCATGTCTTCTATAAAGGGACTCTACCATAGGAAAATTGCCAACTTCTAGTTTGGTGCCAATGTCTTCAAATAGGTTATTGGGTACCAACTATTCGACGAATTGTGCATCACATTTGGTTTCAGATTCTTTGCTTGCTACCATTCCCTTGACTTGACCTCACTATTGTGTGGAGGTATTTGGTGGAATTCAACACATCTATTATGAAATCATGACACATGACACACTAAACTTTTGGAACAGTTAGCTATCTATAAACTATTTGATAGAATGCTTGGTCTATGGTAATGCTATGAGTTTCCAAGGGTATCTTCTTTTTGTGGGCATACCTTCCTTCTTTGTGAGCCATGACACCCTTATCTAAGCCAATTACACTCTAGTAACTTGCTGATCACTTGACTATAGTGGAGTCTGCTAATGTTGTCTTGCAAAGTGTTGTTTTTTAGTTAACTTCACTCTATATTAAACTCATAGAATAGTTGACTTTGTTGGAATCTGAGAACCACACACTATGAGATACTGTGCAATCTCTAGTCGCTGAGACGACGGGCCTTAAGGCTAATTTGGACTCTGCTACCATGCAACTCAGGGAGTTAGATACTATTAAAGAGAAATAATCAGAGATCATGGATAGACATTCTTCACTATTAAAGAAGATTGAATTGAAGGTGAAGTCTTGGGCTTATTTATGCAACTTTGTGGCTTAGGCTCCTCTTTCAAGCATTGCGAAGTTAGTACAAGGGAAGATGAACGATGAGTGGGTTAGGCAGACTCATGACCTAAACCTACAAGTCTGTGGTCTCTCCTCCATTGATGATCCCTCGACTACTGGATACTCCTTGCTCAAGGATCAACTAGACATTTTAGACATCACTCTTGACACGTGTTGGTTAGGCCTAGATGACACTCTCTTTATTGGGTTCCTCTCCCTCTCTAACAAGTTGTTGGCTCTTAGGGAAAAGAGAAAGTTATTCTTTCATTCCCCTAAGATCTACCTAGATGAGGACCTCACCCAATCACAGGTGGTAGAACTCAAGCAAGCTTGTGCTCTTGTTGTGGCAGCCAGATAAGAGGGTAAATATGCAGTCATTAGAAATCTAAAGTAGTAATCCATGACACCTTTCCTATAGGTTGGGTTTTGAGGGTGGCCTTTAAGGCCAAATGATGTGTTCAGTAGTAGTTGAGCATGGGCTCTTTGTGCCTTAACTACTAGAACGACAATGGTATCCTCTAGTCTATGCCTGGCTTACTTAATGACACTATTGGCTCTACCGACCTTCTTTTTATTACAAAGACACATGAGAGCCCCATGCATCCTCTTCTCAATATTTTTGGTTATCAGTGGCTCTCCTCTTTTAGAGACTAGGTCAGGTGCTTTGGTGGGGTTAGAGGTTTTAGTGGGGTCACTTGTCTTATTCAGGACCACCTTTTCAGTACTATTGCCTTGGTTCACTCTGAAAACTATGCTAGGTTCATGTAGATTCACATTGATCAAGGGACCTCGCTCTATAGAGATACGTATGTCGATATTTGTTACTTCCTGCTAGCATCTTTGTACTATGCAGTTCATAACACTAAGGGTGGGGACCCCTATGAGGACCTTCTTGAGCACATTACCAAATTCTTTTCCGTGGGGACATCATCATTTTGGGAGACTTTAATGCATAGACCAGAGACCTACAACCTCCCCTCCATGATTGTAGGTCTGATCCCATGTGTATGATTGCTTTTGATGCTGGTTCTATGGATCTGCATCAGCTCTCTGAGGATTGTCAAGGGCCCTTCACTAGGTAGGGTTGAAATTTGTTACAGCTTTGTGAATCATCAGACTTAGTGATCTTGAATGGGCTCTCTTGCTTTCCTGGATCCAAACTCTTCACTTGTTGGCCACATGGTGGTGGTGCTAGTGTTGTGGACTATGTTCTCCTTACTGCCTCCTTCATCCCTCTCATTTTTTGCTTTACCATCTCTCACCTTCGTCTAGCTGACCATGCCCTCCTTAGCATCACCCTTCAAGGAGCCCTAACACCTCCTATCCCTTCCTTATCCACTTCTTGTTTCCCTCATCTTCTAGTGACCTCCCCCCTTTCCCCTCCCATGCTCACACTTCTTTTCACTTCATTGATGGTGACATGAAGCTCTTCATCCATCACCTTAGATGACTTCTCCTGCAGGATCCCTTCTTTGATTTTGGGGATGCCACCTCCATGTTCTGCTCACTTGTGTCTGCCTTGTGGGAGTCTTCCTTTCTCCATTTCTCACTGCACCTTCTCGTTCACCCCTCGCCCCACTTGTAGATCTTGCCTCATGAGCCAGTGGTTCAATGAGGACTGCAAATCCTTTCATTGCATGCTTCACCCTACTCCACCCACTTCTTCCTCCTCTTCGTCTCAGTTGAGGCTCAACTACTACTGCTTTCTTCACCATAAGAAATGGAAGTTCACTTTGCTATAGTATAGATCTCTTTGTGCCACATTCTTCCAGTCTCCAAATCTCTTTTGGTGCACCATGTTTCCTCGCCACCCTCCTCCCTCCTCTCTGGACCTTCACTCCCTTACCTCCCACACCTCCACCCTCTATGATATTCCTGCCCAACCCCCTCTCCATCTCATCCTCCAACTCACCTATTGTCACTTCTTCTCCTTTTCCCACATTAGTGAGTTAGTTAGAGTTATGAATAATAGCAAAACACCAGATGAGGAAGGATTCCAAGTAGAACTCTTCAAGTTAGGTATCTCTATCCTTGGTCCCTTTCTTACAATTCTCTTTAATCTATTGGTATGTGTCAACTTTCCCAACTCTTGGCTATGACATATTATCTATTTGATCCATAAATTTGGGCCAACTTCCAACCCTGGGAACTATAGGACCATCATGGTTGGGCATTACCTTAACCAAACTCTATGCAACTATGCTAAACGATATCCTATCTCGATCAACAACATTGCTAGGCTAGAGGTCAGGTTGGGTTTCGTACAGATTTTCAAACCACTGATCACATTTTGACCTTACAGGCCATTATTGAGGAGGCTTGCCACCGTTCGATAAAAGTTTACTGTTGTTTTGTTCAGTTTCGCAAAGCCTTCGAATCTATTCCTCTAAAGGCTCTCTTTTAGCATCTTAGGGGCATCGGGATCTTAAAGATTCTCCTTACATCTATTATAAGGTTATACAAGTGCATTGTGGACAGATTCAAGACTCCACAAGGCTTCTCTGACCCTATCCAAAGCACTATCATGGTGAAACAACGTTGCCTTCTCTCCCCCCACTCTCTTTGGCATCTTCATTGACGAGCTTGAGGCATTTCTCTGTGATTGCTCACTCCCTAGTGATGGTTGTTATTTACATGAGGTGTTGATCTCTATTCTCCTATTTGCTGATGATATGATTCTGCTAACATCTTCCCCCGATGGTCTTCAGTGGCTCCTTGATGTCTTGACCTCTTTTTGCGACTCACGTGAGCTAGTTGTAAATTTGGGCAAGACTTGGGTTATGCTCTTCAATTGTTTGAAGACATCACACATCCATTTTTACTTCTAGGGTACTGAGATCAATATTGCATCTTCATATACTTACTTGGGGGTTAAGTTTTCTAGACCTTGGTTTAGCCTGAGGCCAGCCATGCAACCTAGAGTCAACAAGGGGCTCGACTCCCATGCTATTCTTGAGCGACAGTGCTTTCGACACCACTTCTATGACACCATGACTAAGATGTCCCTTCTTGACTCCCTAGTCAAGCCTACTATCCTCTATGGCTCTATTGTTTGGGGCCCCTCCCTCTTGGAGTTTGAGTGGGCCTCTGTTGAGAGAGTCCAAACTCTTTTCCTTTGGTGCATTATTAGATGTCATCAGTCCACACTGCACAAGATCATTTTGGTAGAGTTTGGTGCTCACCCTTTTAGATTGGGGACCATCTTTGATTTTGTTTGGCTTCTTCATTGGCTCTGGAGCTTTTCTGATTCCTCCAATGGTCATCATAGATATTCCTACTTGGCTTATTGTTCCTCTATGGAGGTTGTGGGTTCAGACTCTAGTCATAGGTGTTGTTGTTGGTACACCTATGTCTTTGCCCTCTTGGGCTTGATTGGTATTAGTTTGGATCATCTTCCTCCCTTTTAGTTTTCTCTAGACACTCCAACCCATCTTCTTCCACCTCAGTTGGAGTTGAATAAGCATGTTAGACTTGACATCTATAGATAGCATGTTATCATGACCTAGAAGAATCCCCCAGGTGGACTCCACTTGCCTATGGCCTTCTATGCTGAGCACTTCCTTGATATCTAGGATAGGATCATCTTATGCCCCTGGTACCTCACTTGTCATTGGAATCATGCTCTTCGCATCTCCTTGGGATCTTTTAGAGTGGGATCTCACCAGCTACTATTCAGATTGATCTCCAAATCGGCAAGAAGGACATGATCTATTAGCTTTGTCACCTCAGGGAGGTTGAGACTGAGTCTCACTTTATTTTTCTTTGTCCCATTTACTATGAGATCTAAGAGAGATTCTATTATTTGTTTAAAGAGTGTCGGTCTCTTCCCTCATTTTTTGGATATATTGACTAGCATTATCTTGCACTCTACCTTGGAAAGACCATGTAGCTTTGCAAGCACACTATACAACTCCATCTTTGCTTGACATCGACCCTTAGGCAACTCATCATGTCTTTCTTTAGCCTACAGTTCCTGCTTGAGGATTGAAGTGGCCTCTCTGCACTATCTCAATTCACATTAGATTTGTGAGACCCCGAAGAGACCGCACTCGACAATGTCCCTCTAGTAGACTTCAGAGGCAACCTTCCAGAGTACCTGATTGCTCTAATGTCCACCTTTCCATTCTAGAGTACTTCTTCTTGTGAGGAGTTCTTCACTATTTTTATTACTTTTCTTGGTACTTTTGTTGTTTTTCTTTCACATTCTTTTTGTGGACACCATTTGGTGCTTCCCCCTACTGGAGATTTCCCTTAGTACTGTTTCCAGTCCCTTAGACCATCTTGGTCTCCTATTGGAATTAAGATTTATCTTATCTTATCTTATCTTGCATGATTTTTGAAATGAAATGGGCTATTAATGAAAGCTATGGGATTGAAAATAAAATGGGATATTTTGCCTTCATTTAGTGGTTATATGACATATTACCATCATTTATAGTATTTTCTCATTTCCTTTGTTTTATCCAAGAGAGTTTCATACGTATTTTCATTTTTGTGTGAGCGGCTTAAGGTTTGGTTAATGTAAAGTACTGAGTAAGTAGCAATTGGTTGTTGCGAAAT
Organism: Cupressus sempervirens; assembly: GCA_028749045.1. Lineage (NCBI taxonomy): Eukaryota > Viridiplantae > Streptophyta > Pinopsida > Cupressales > Cupressaceae > Cupressus > Cupressus sempervirens. Next base: position 783,262,117 of record CM053792.1, read on the forward strand.
CACAATAACTTGGGCAATCTAGGTATTTTTTAGTTAATCACTTTCTCTCTTCTTATGTAGTGTGCATCAATAAATAATCTTGCATTCGGTAGATTAAATAGACCACATTTAGGTGTTGGAAGAGCTTAAAAGTGACTCATATGCATTCATAACTATGGAATTTGTGAGTCATCATCTAACACCTGCCTAGATTATTTAAATTATTAGGAAATTTGGTCATACCTCTTCTGCTTTTTGGTTAAGAGCATACCCTAAATCTTGCTAACTTACTAAAAATAATATTCATTTTAAATCTTTGCACACAAGGGAGTTGTACCTTTCAATTTAGAGGTCTTTGATAGAACACCTACATTGACCCATTCTATTGCTAATAGATTTTTCTTTCACCACATTGGGCACATTGAGAGGTAGGGTATAAACCAAAAGAAGGAAGACAAACTATTAACCAACAATTGCTTACTTGCATTTACCAAATACTCTTCTCTTGTTCACACAATCCACAGTTCATGCATATATCCTTCCTTTATACCATGTCCTCAAAACAATTCCTTGAGTTGGCCTTGAGGATTTCCCAATTAATTATGATAGGACCTATTTAAGATAATTAATTGTCTTACAATTATACAACATTGTCGGCTTATAGTCTTCACAATTTCTCATATTTGCAACCTTAGACCTTGCACACTTGCTGAATCCATCAGCAAGCTCTTTACTATTTCTGTCTAACCTCGCATATCAAGATTCTATTTCTATTAGGAGATACAATCCAAATATCAGAAACTGCTTCTTAGCCACTCTTTCTATAAACTGTCATCTATAAATCTTGAATATCTTCTTCATGTCTTTGACTTCCTTTATACACACTTAACCACTTCATTAGGACACAATGTAGAATACGTCCTTAACTGCGCTTGACTTGATCATCGATACTCCATCTGTATGACCTCATTCTCTATCTTGTACTCTGTTAGTCTTCATGGAAACACTGTTATGTTTCAATCAATGACAAACACATACATGAATGAAACATGTCAAAGATAAACAATCTCTCCAATGCTTAGGATACTCCCCCAAATGAATACCATCAACATTCATGCTAACAATCTCCCCCTTTGGCATTGATGACAACATAGATGAAAAATATCTAATTTCCAAGAATACCAAAACAAAATTTGTTGTTGTTGTTGTTCTCTTGTTTTCAAATCCTCTTCATCAATCAAATCTGAAACTCACAAGAATACTTCTCTATCCACATCTCTTCTTTAGAATCGACACCATCATTTGTTCACACTTTGACTCTCAAGAACAACTCTCAACTTTTCCCCCATTCATGTTTCTCCCCATTGACATCAACAATACTTCTCCCCCATAAGAGATGCTTTTCATGTACATACTCTCTCCCCCATTAGAGAATCTTCTCCCCCTTTTATGGTACTTCTCTCTCCAAAACATAGGATATGTTTTTCATGCATACTTCTCCCCCATTGACATCAATGACAAAGGATTCATTATGTCAATCATCTGCTCCAAGTCTTCAATCATCTCAAGTGTCCAAAGAAACTGTTTGAAACCATCTATCAAGAATCCTTGATGACTCTGCTCATCTTAGATACTCCCCTATATAGGAAGCATCATCATTCAATTTAGTCAAACAATAGTGCTCTGAACCACTAGACGGATGCACTTTCTACATCGTCTACTTAGAAGTAGGTAGGGGCATAACCCCAAGCATACCATACAAATACTCAAATGTATCTTTAGAAAAAAGCTTCATAAAGATATTTGCAATATGATCTCTTGTACTTACATATTCCAATCTGATTTCTTTCTCAAAACATGATTTTTAATGGTTATATGCTTAGTCTTAGAATGCAACTCAGGATTCTTAGACATACTTACTATAGTTGTGTTATCACAATGTATGATAACATGTTTTGAAAACTTTATTCTACTATCTTTTAACATTTGCTCCATCCACATGATCTGATTACAATTGTTTGATGTTGCTACATACTCTACTTTAGCTATACTCTTTGAAATACAATCATGTTTCTTTCTTGGTGAAGGAACTAATCTTCCTCCAAGAAAAAATGCTCCACCACTAGCGCTCTTCCTATCATCCACACTACTTGCCCAATCCACATTAGTGTAAGCACACAAAGTACAATCACTTGATATATCATACAATAATCCACAATTAGGTGTACCATTTAGATATCTAAATATCCTCTTTACTGCTGTATAATGTGATTCCTTAGGATCAACTTGAACTTTTGCGACTATCCCAACTACATTTTCTATATCTGGTTTGGTGTGAGTTAGATATTGCAAACCTACAATCATAGGTCTATACTTCTTCTTCTCAATTGTAGGTGTCTCATCCTTGTTGGATAACTTGTGACTAGTTATTATAGGTGTACCAATAGAGTTACAACTTTCCAAACCAAATATTTTCAATAAGTCTTTGAAGTACTTAGCTTGTGATATGAAAATACCATCCCTATTTTGTATAATTTGTAATTTCAAGAAAAAAATCATCTCACCAATCATACTCATCTCAAATTCATTCTTCATTTCATCAAAAAATTTATTAGTTTCTTCGTCATTACCTCCAAAGCTTATGTCATCAAAAAATACTACAATGATTAATGATCAATATTCCATTCTCAATTCCTTTTAAATATAAGTTACTATCTATTGTACCTTAGCAAGTCCAAGTTTTTCCAAATACTTATCCAATCTTGTATACCAGGTTCTAGGAGCTTGATTTAGATGATACAATGCTTTCTTCAATCTTCATATCATGTTTTTTTCATCTGTCAATGAAAAACCTTCAGGTTCAATGTAGACTTTTGCTTCAAGTTCTCCATTTAGAAATGATGACTTCACATCCGTCTGATACACTTTGAATTTTTTATTTGCTGCATAAGCCAGGAACATTCTCACTACTTCCATTTTGGCAATAGGACAAATGTCTTTTCATAGTCCATACCTTCTTTCTATGAATATCCTTTGCATACCAGTCTAGCTTTATTCCTGACAACTTCACCTTGTTCATTCATCTTATTTTTGAATACCCATTTTTTTCCTATAACATTCTTATCTTTAGGTCTAGGAACCAATTCCTATGTATCATTCTTCACAATATGATCTAGTTTTTCCTTCATTGCTTGAATCCAATGATCATCCTTACATGCCTCATCTGTGCTCTTAGGTTCAACTTGAGAAATCAAACATAATTCCTCATGTACTTTGTTTCTTGTCATTACTCATTTATCTTTTGCTTCCAATAATTTTTTTAACAAGGCGATTCTTTTCCAAATTCCTATTTGGTGTAGGAGTTGTTACCTCAACTCTTTCTCTCAGCTCTAATATATGTTATTTTCTTTGCTCAATAATTTGTACATAATTTTGCAAATCATTATTATTCTCAAAGAAAACTATAATATTTTCTTTGACAACTTTAGGATTATCTTCTTCTTTATCATCAATAATAATTACTAAAGCTATTTCTTCCATTACTTCTTCTTTCTCAATCAATTCAAGCTCATCATCTTTACTATCATTCAAGAATCTTTTCATATTTTCTTTAAATTCTTCATCATCATTAGACATGAAATTCTTTCTATTTGTTCTTACTCTCTTAGGACATCTGGGGTGAAAATGACCAAATTCTTCACATGTCCAACAAATGAAAATTTTCATACCATTTGGCTCTCTTTTCATAAGCATATCAATACCTTCTTTGATCTTCTTGTCTTCTTTGGATCTAGATTTTTCTTTACTTATGCTTCTATTCTTTTTTATGCAACAAAAAGACTCTGGATATGGAAACTCAATCTTCTATTCTATACATTAATCTGATATCTCACCAAGGAACTTCATCTTTTGAATATCAAAATTAACTTCATCAAACTTTGGACGTCCTTTCCTAAAGTGACCCACCATTGATCTCCCAAAGTTGTTAAGCTTTCTCTTCAAGGACCTGATGCTTTGATACCAATTGTCAAAAAGTAAAGTCCATGAAGGTAACTAAGAGAGGGCGGGGGGTTTGGGGAATCAATTATCCAACTATTATAACAATTATCAACCTTATTAACCCTTAAATATGTGAGCAATATAATCATCAACCATAATAAGATACTCATACACAATAACACCAGATATGTTAACTAGAGAAACCCTTGATCAGAGGGAAAACCCTAGTGACAATGGTACCCACAAAATGATGTACTAATATAAAAGTTCCTTGTTAGAGGATGCACTCTGTTAGGAATAATGAAATACATTCAATACATATCAGTCCCTGTTAGGAGATTCCAACCCTGTTAGTAGTTGTGCCAATCCTATTAGGAATTGTAGAAGGCAGATGGACCCATTGTCCAAACAACTTTAGGGGCAAGATCATTGAACTCACTATCCAACTGATCTCCATATTATTCCTTGCAAAATAATAGAATAAATTAGACTCGAACTTCCTCTTTTTCTATCCTATCAACTGAACTAATCCTCTATCCTAATCTTAATATCAGATCACCAACCTTACATCCAATAATCCCTTGGATTGCTTACTCATATTTACCAAACACTTTTCTCTTGCTCGCATAATTGGCCACACTTCATACATCTTTTTAAACAAGGAAAATATCCTTCCTTTATACCATGTTCTCAAAAAAAATCCTTGAGTCGGCCTTGAAGCTTTCCTAATTAATTATAGTAGGACCTCTTTAAAATAATTAATTATTTTATACTTACACAATACTATTGGCTCATAGTCTTTAAAAATTCTCACACGTGCAACCTCAAACCCTGCACACTTGCTAACATCATCAATAGGCTATCTAATATCATTGTCTAACCTTGCATATCAATATTCTATCTATGTTAGGAGATACTATCCAAACATCAAAAACTTCTTCTGAGGCACTCTCTATGTAAACCGTCCTTTGTAAATCTTGAATATCTTATGCATGTCTTTGACTTCCTTTATGCATGCTTAACCACTTCATTAGGATATAGTGTAGAATATGTCCTTAATTGTGCTTGACCTGATCATCAATATTCCATTCGTATGACCTTGTTCTATATTTTCTACTCTGCTAGTCTTCATAGAAATAATGATATGTTGACATCAATGACAAACATAGTCATGAATGTAACATTTCAATCATAAACAATATCTCCAATACTTAGGATACTCCCCCAAAGGAATACCATCAAAATTCATGCAAACAAGGAGTAGTCAAAATGGGAAATGAAGTACCTTTAGATTAATTATTTTTTATAGGTGACCAATAGAAGTGAAGATAAATTAGGAATTGCTACAACTTTCCCTAGAAATTAGGATAGATCAATTGAAAAGCAAGCTAAACATGCTATTGTGTATCATGAAGGAAAAGGGAAGATCCTTCCCAAGGAGAAATGGAACTCACTAGGTCGAAAGTTAGGGGCCTACATGCCCCTAGAAAAAAACACTTATTAAAACATAATCTAAATATTTGGGACTAAAAAAATACATTAATTCAAGAAACCAAACTCAATGAAGATGGAATGAACAAACTTAGAAGGAAAGTTGGACTATGGAAAATTGAGAGTGGAGATGTGGATGAAGCATGCAAAAGCTTACCCAAATTTTGGGATCCTAGGAAAGTTAATAATAAAATTCACATCAAGATATCCACTTGGATGGGAGGATGGGTTTGTAGTATTAAGAGCTCATGAAGTTTTTTCTTAATTGATGTATATGGCCCAATCAACACCAACAACAAAAAGAAAACATGGAAGGAAATTGAAAACTACTATAACCTTCATAGGGACCAAAATTATATTTTTTGGGATGACTTCAATGTTAATTTGGATGTAAGTGATAAAAGTGGTGGCATCCAATGTGAGTCACAATTGCTAAAAGATTTTAGAGATTGGATAACTCATAACAAAATTCTAGATATTAAAATGGATAATGGTTCATTTACTTGGAAAAATAGGAGAGACACATTTAGTAATACAGTAGAAAAATTAAATAGGCTTATGTTTCTAAGGGATCTTGTCACCTTAAATAACACACTATCAACATCTATGCTTTCCATATCTAGATTAGACCATTTTCATATTAGATTATAAGTTATTGAAGAAATTAAACCCACTAAGAACCCTTTTAAATTTGTAAACATGTGCTAGATAAGGATTTTTAAGGTTTAGTAGAACAATGGTGGAAGGAAGAAAGTTTTGAAGGGTAAAAACTGTTTTCTTTTAAGTCAATTTTGAAATCTCTAAAAGTATTTTTTAAGAATTGGAATAAAGTACACTCAAAATATTTTTATGGAAAAAATTGAGGTGGAGAAGAATATTAAGGAATCAAATGAAGAAGTCATAAGAGTAGGTATGTATAGAGCTAGCTATGTTAAGGAAAAATAGTTGCTCCAAAAACATGAGGAGCTTTTGTCCAAAGAGGAACAAAAATCAAGAAAAACTTGGCTTTATGAAGGTGACATAAATTCAAAGTTTTTCTACAATGGTATGAAATATAAAAAAAGTGTTAAAAGGACCTTGAAAATACAAAATGATAAAATAAAAATAATAAAAAACCTCAAAGACATAGCAAAATAATTTGTTAAATTTTATCAAAATATAGTAAATAATTAGGGGTTTCTTGATTTGGGTGCACAACAATAGATGATAAATAATATGCTTAAACTAATTTTAGAAGAGGATAGAGTCCTAAAAAGTGAATTTTTCATGGAGGAAATTAAATATGCACTTTTTCATTACACCCTAATAGATCACTAGGGCTAGATGGATTTAAGGAATGACTCTTTCAAAAATTACCTTTTTTAGGGAAATAATTATGGTCCAAGAAACTCAAAACACTAGAAAATTAGGTAAACTTCTTAGGGAGGTTATTAACACTTTCCTTACTCTCATACCTAAAAAAGAAATCACTAAGGAGCTAGGTGATGTTAGACCTATTTCTCTATATAATACAATTTTTAAGAACCTAACTAAAGCCCTTGCTAATAGATTTAAAAAATTATTGTCTCACGTTGTATCATAAGGAAAAATTCTTGTCATTGCTAGTAGATCCATCTTTGATGGTATTATTATAGTGCAAGAAATTGTACATTCAGTGCAACAAAACAAGGAACTTAGCATGCTAATTAAATTAGACATTTAGATTGCTTATGAAAATGTTGATTGGAGATTCTCGTGTAAATGCCTTGAATCATTTGGTTTTTCAAAATAATAGATTACCCTAATTTTTTGTTGTATTTCTACCCCCAATATTTTTCTACTACTCGATGGTACACCTGAAGGTTTTTTTGATATATCTAGGGGATTGGGACAAGGTGATCCCATACCCTATTTCCTCTTTATTATTATGGAAGAAGAATTTGGCAGGGAAGTCTTGAAGTAAAATCAACAAGGTTTAATCTTAGGTATCAAAGTTACATGAGGGATACCTTATATCACAATTCACCAACGATACTTTATTACAAGAATGGGTGAAATATTTGAAGCTAGGAACTATAAGGAAATATTAAAATTGAACATGAAAGCCTCAATATAGAGGATTAATGCCAAAAAGAGTAAGGTATTCTTCCTATATACTAATGTTATGTTTGAGAATGAGATATGTCAAATTTTAGGTTTTCAAGAAAGGAGAGTCCCCTTGTAGATACTTGGGAATGTCCCTTGATAAATGTAATAGATTTGACAAATTATGGGACCCTTTATCTAAAATAATAGACCAAAAAATGAAAAATTGGAAAGGGAAGTGACAATCTAATGTGTGTAAGAGAATTATTCTTAGGTTTGTGTTATCAATAATTCCCACTTACCAGATGTCATAATCATCCCTCACAGAAGGTGCAAAAGACAAATTGGAAAGAAACTAAGATATTTTTTGGCAAGGGTTGTTAAATAACAAGAAGATGACTCTAACCACATGGGAGAAGATATGAAGACCTCCCATAGTTGGAGGAATAGTTACTAAAAACATAAAATGACAAATTTTGGCTCTAGAGACCAAACTCGTGTGGAAAAAGCTATTGAGAACCTAACAAGAAATGGGTTAAAATACTTATGAATAAATATATTCAGGTAATGGTCCTAATAACATCTTTAAAAGTAGTAATCCACCAAGAGGATCTAGAGCCAAAAAAATTACTCTATAATGTAGGGAGATTATTAAAGAAAAACTTACCTAGGATATATGATCTAAAGAATCAACACTTTTTTGGGAGGATTCTTATGGAGCCTATCCTAGTTTGGATAGTTTGACATCATCTCCAAGAATTAAAGAAGTACTTTTTATCTCTCAAATTTTGCACCCTATGCCAATCTTCATAAAACTAGACATAATCTAGATAAACATGAGATTATTTCAAGGTTGTGGGTGACATGTAGCTGAAATGAACCTTCAGAAAAGGCCAACTTCCTTAAGTATCACCTAAAACTAAAATTTTATGAAGAAAAAGGTTAAGAATTAAATTTGAACTACAACCTATTGCTACAAGAGGCGATAAATCATAACTTAAAATTGCAAAAATTAGTAATTACTTGGATGTCACTCACATGCATTTACAAAAGACACTAACCACAATTCCAAGTCTATGCATATATATTTCACAAAAAGGCCTAAAAAATTCATGAAAAGAGAGAGGAAGAAATCAACTCTTCACTAAAACAAATTAAAATAAATTCTTCTGACACTATCTGTAACTTGTAACAACACATTGAAAGACTGCAAATAAGGTACTTCTATGAGACAAAAATGAAAGGAAATATAATCTTTCACTAATAATTTCTATCAATCATGTGCTAAATAAACTATCCTTGCAATGTATGAGAAGGTCTAGAATGCAAAAAAATGGCTTCCAATATATAAAATTACATCTGCAACAAGTGATCTACAATACTCAAAACAATGAAGATCTAGGATTGAACAAAAATCACTATCTTCTTTGCCAAAAATACAAAGTCCTTACAAAATGAGTGAAAAAATCACTAAATACATTTCTTCAACCAACTGGGGTCGAATGCACAAAAATATCCCCCAAAAGTAGGCCCCTACACTCTCTAAAAATAAAGTCATATGCATGAGAGCCTCTCCAAGTCATTAACAACCTTATAACTCATCAAAATCACTCTTAAAAGTGCTCCAAATGATCATAAATGCTCCTTACCAATATCTAAGATGTCAAATCTAACCCCTAAATCTATTCCAACATTTCTATATTCTCTCCTCTTGTCGGTAAACTAATTCAACTTCTTGAGAAGAAGTCATATAGGTCATGAATGCATCTTATTTTCTGCAATTAATATCATTACCTACTTTCTCCTTTGAAATATTTCAATAAGTATTAACTAATTTATAAAATTACCAATCAACAATTATTAAATTATAATATAATTGTGTAGAGATAAATGGTAATATATTATTTTATATAATAACATGATAATGTTGACAAAGGAGATATGTATTATCATAGAATTACATAAAATAACATATGAGCAATACAAATGCCATAGATAAAGTGATTTAGGAGCATCTTGGGTCTTTGAGCAATCTTGCATTAAAAAAAAAATGTTTCTTATGGTCTATACCAGTCTGTTGTTCATAAAGTAGCCATTGCTACTTTTGGCTTCTTGTTGTGTGAAGTTGATATTATGTCAAGGACCTATTCTAGATCTTTTTCCTAAGCACACAAGTTCTAATGTTTCATCTTCTTCGAGTTCTGTGTTGTTATTTATGATCCCTATTTTTTTATTGTTTTATCCAGCGAGGCACGTTGTTTTGATTAGCATGGTTTCCTATTCTTACATGGAAACTTGTGTAGTCAAGGGCCAAATCCTAACACACATATGAACCTATCTTTAAGTGCATGTTACTTAATGTTGTCCTTTACTTGGATTTTGGTTTACTCTTCCTAGATTGGGCCTATATTGTAATTAAATGCTTGACTAGCCAACTTGTGGCTTAGCTAACTAAATAAGAAGCCTAGTTTTAGAAGTAGGAAAGGGGCATTCTTAGAGGAATAGAATATAGAATATGCAAGCTTGGACTTTGAATTATTATTCTTAATTTTGTTTAAGGTCACAACCTAGAGGCATCATAGCTGAGCATGTTTCTATTATATATGCAAAGTTAAATAATTACACCTATGAATATGTTGCATCTGGCTACGTGTTCTCTATTATTCATTTGTTTTTATGTCTAAGCTTCAGTGTGAAACTTTGAGCAGGGGGATATTGGTAGGTTTAAGTTGAGTTGATTCCACCTTATTTCTACCTGTTTATCTCCTCCTTGCAATTAGGTGGTATCATAGCATAGTTATTTCTTGTGGCTTGGACTATGGAGAACCTTGTTGAATGGGTTGTAGGATGGTAGGTTTGAAATCTAACCTATAACTTGCAAAAGTTACAATCTTGAAGGAACTATTGTCAAAATGGTACGAGGCAGAGAAAATGACAAAATGCTGTTATGGACATTTTGAGGTAGATTGTAGTGAGAATTGAAGTTGTTAAAACAATGTAGAGAAGAGGTGTGCATCTTGAGGATGTTAGTGATGATGAAGAAGAAACATCAAATCCTAATCTTGAACATGAGGTTAAACAAGATGAGGAAATGCTTTTGAAAGTTTTATCTAGGGAAAATGGTAGACCTGGTGTAGAAGCTTCTTGCTATGATGGAAGACTTGAGACTAATGCAGTATTAGATTGGATTACTGAGATGGATAAATATTTAGAGTATGAAGGTGCTTCTGATAACAAGAAGGTTAAGATAGAATTCACAAAGTTGAAAGGTCGTGCTTCACTTTGGTGGGATCATTTGCAAACTAAGAGATAGAAGAGGGAAAAAGAAAAGATCAAGACATGGGTGAAGATGATTGGAAAAATGAAGAAGAAGTTTCTCCTTGTGGATTACCAAGTAAATTTTTTGAGGAAAATGCAAAATTTGAGGCAAAAAGACACGAGTATGAAAGAATATACTAAGGAATTCTACAAGTTGCATATCAAATTTGCACACATGGATGACAAAGTTGAGAAAGTGGGTAGATACTTAAATGGTTTAAGGACATCAATTAAAGATGATATTAACTATATTAAAATGGATAGTGTAGATGAAGCATTTCATTATGCTTTAAAGGTAGAATAAATATTGGCAAAGAGATATGACCAAATATAGAGAAGAAGAGGTGACATATTTCAAAGAAGTTGAGGCAAAACCTCTATATGGAGAAAGTAGTAGATCTAACAACACAATGCAAGATGAAGGAAAGTCAGAATGGAAGGAAGAACCTGCTAGAAAAAGAGGTAGTTATACTAAAGGTAGCTATATTGGTTACTCTAGGAATAATAATGGTGGAAAAAGAGAAGAAAGATATTGGTTTAAGGGTACTTGTTATAAATGTGGTGGACATATAACTTATGAATGTCTCCAAAAATAAGATTGGAGGTAATATCAGAAGCACTTTGACTTGATAAGAAGTTGCTGAAACACCTAATGAACCTAAAAAGGGTGAGAAATTGATGTTAAGAAGGCTCTTGTGGAATAAATAAGTTGATAAAGAACCTATTTTGAAAATAAGTTTTTTTCAAAAGTAGGTGTGCGATTTTTGGAAATGTTACAAGGTAATCATTGATAGTGGAAGTTCTAATAATTTTGCATGTGAGGAGCTGGTTAACAACTTGCAGCTACAGAGTGTTGTCCTACATTTTGCCACCAAAAAATATAGTTAATAGTACAAAACTTTTTCAACTTAGTTTTATTTTTCTTTGAGTTGATTCATTATTTAATTGGTCAACATTGATCAACCAATTGACCACAATTGATATAATGAATCTTTTTATTGATTAAACTATATAAACTATATGGGTAAAAGTACAAACTTGTGTCACCTTTTAGGCTGACTTATTAGAACGACAAAATTTAATTATTTCAATCTAAAAATCAATTTTATTCAAATATATGATCTAAACAAATTCATTCTAGCTAAGTTATATATGGTCTCATACTTTTCCAATTGGTAATGCCCATTAAATGCATGTTTTATACTAGTTTGTAAACAATTACCAAAGAAATATAATTATTTCAAAAAACTTACATTTCAATAACTCTTACTATTTTTTATGATATTTGTTTAATAACTTATAAACACCATTTTACAAAGCTCAAAGTCAAGAATATCCTCATGTAGAGTTTATATTGTTTTAATTAGATATAGTATATTGTAATTATAAAATTCTATAAGCACATATTTTAACACTCGAAAAGATGTCATTTTTGAGAAAGTAAAAAAATCATTTCAATAAAATTTAAAAATTATATGACATTCTAGAGGAGAGAGTCCTCTTCTATAATGTATAATTTTTACTCTGGTTAGAATAGATTAGTTTTGAAAATTGTGCTGGGAAATGAAAACTATCAAGTTTAGGTGAGTTGAAATTTGAATCATTATAAAAGAAAAAATATAGGTCTAAAGCCAATTATTACTTTTGAATGTTCTAGATATATATGTTAGCTATAACATAGTCTTGGATCAAAGGGAGATAAGCTTATTTTCATATATTTTTGTGGTGGGAACTAGACCTTTAATTTTTAGCATTTTTTAGCAACTAGAAAGTGATCTATAAAAATTATGAAAATATATCAATTCTTATTTCAAATAATTGTTAAAATTTATAATCCTAAACTTGATAAATTTCTACACATTTGATTAGTTTACTTCATGTTCAAATTCTAAATAATAATACTAGTTTTATAACATTGAAGGTGAACAATTATACTTTTGTTAGCCTTTTCCTTTACAACAGGGTGACACAGGTTTGTGCTTTTATCCATATAGTGTAAAAATTATTTTTTGATTCAATTAAGTGACATTTCCTCAAAAATTAATTAGACATGTGCTTAATTAATCATTTAAGTTGTGCATATACATATTTTTCAACCTATTTATATGTTTACATGCAAATGCCACTAGAGATCACGTTTTTGCATTAGAAAGGCATTTTGAATTATTTAAAACATGTAAATGCATGTATTTTAAAATATGCAATGGGTTTCCTAGAATGTGTCTTGCATGTAAAGGACTCTTTAAATGTGCAATGACCCTCCAAGAGTGCGATTTTGCACTCTATGCTTGGTTTAGACAAGTTTAAAACATGTAATGCTCTCCCTAGAATATGATTTGCATCTAGACATCAAATGCATGTCTTTCTAAAATGTGAAAATGTACTCCAAGAGTGTGTTTTGCATAAAAAACCAAGTTGCATGTAATTTAAAACATGAAAATTCACTCCAAGAGTGCAATTTACATAAGTAAGTAAGTTTCATGTCATTTAAAATATGCAATATTCCTTATAGAGTGTGATTTGCCTTTGAAATACATGCTAATGCATCTAGAGACCATGATTTGTAAAGAGGACAAAAATCTTCACTGTCTTGAATCCCAAGATCACGTTTTTGCTAAGAAAATATAGATCCACCCATGATATGGCTAGAAATCTATGAGATCAAGGTCATTTTTGCATCTTCGTGCATTCTTATGCCCTAGACGTTGAATCTCATACAAAAAATGTTTCTTATCATAATGTTTCGAGACCACATTTTTTTAAAAAATGCTCATATTTTTGCTCAATTTTGGCATTTAAATCCATGCCATTGCTGTTGGTTAACATATTTTTGCCTTTTAATGGAAAAATTGACTCATGTTATTGCATATTGAGATCACATTTTTTGCAAAAAAATCCAAGAGCATGGTATTTGTTAAAAGCATCTTGAATATTGATGATTAAGAAGCACGTTTTTGGCATCCATATCCAAAAATGCCTTATTGATTGCTCATTAATCTTTATTATTTACAAGTGTAGAGGAAGTCAAAATAGTTGGTTGAAGATTTGAATTTGGAGGAGACTCATTCTTTAAATCTATTAATCTTCCACTTTTGGCTCTTTGATCTCTAAGTAAGTAGACATTTTCAATTTTTCTTGTCAATTCAAATTTATATTTCTATTTTATTGCATCTTTCCATTCATCCTTGTATATTAGTCCCGAGATGTGTCTTGAAAAGTGCAAATTTTCTTCAAATAAGAGGAGAACTCCCATTTTTGAGTTTTTAGAATTTCTCCATGTTCTAAATTTGAATTTTCATAAGAGAGAAATTTTGTTCTTGTCATGTTTAAGTCAAAGACCAAAGGTATGCTTTCATTTTGTGTTTAGTTTATTGGTTGTTTCCTTGCTGATTTGTTTTCAAAGAAGTTGCAAGTTCTTTCCCAAGAATATAAGATCATTTCACTTAATTCCACTTTTCACCTTTCCATGCACACTGTATCTCATTCTCCACATGTGTTTGCATGTGATCTCATCCCTCATTCACATTTAAATGCAATTTCCTTCTTCATTCTCATGTAGATGCATTTCCATCCTTTGAACCTAATTGCGCGTTTGCATAAAAATAATGACTACATGTAAATCACTTTACATGTAATTACATCTAGAGAACCCGATTTTGACTAAAGGTCACTATTTAAAAAGATGAAATTCTCATGTGCCTAGCCTTCATTCCTCAAGGTATTTACATAAGGGCTAATCCTTTACTCACATCAATTCCATCTTTCTGAATCTCATTTCAGCCCTTTGCATATGCTTACCATTTTCATTTAAAGCCATTGCATAAGAACTTTTAAATCCATACTCTGAACACTTTATCCTTCATAGATCCATTGTTACCAATCAAGAATCAACGTCTTTATGGAATCGGTATTGTCTAATGATGTGTTCACATTTTGGAATTTTCATGTTTTAGCACAAGTAATGTCCTCATCCACAAAATCCAAAATAAAGATGAAGTATCAATATCACAAAGAGTTAGCTCATATGATTGCATCTTAGGTTTCATCACCTCTAGATAATGTTTTTGACATAGAGATCAAACATCTTGACATGGCTGATTTCATACAAATGATCGAAGCTCCTTCAAGTTATGAAATGAGATGCATCAAGAAGAGTAATATTCATTTGGTGTCTACTTTCCCTATGGCTTACTTGGAACTAGAATTCGTCTTAGGATGTGCACAAAATTGTAGTCCAAAGACCAAAACAATCAAATATGTAGATGGAAAGGTCATCATTAGCCTTGACCTAGAGGTTATTGAACAAATATCTAATGTTCCTCAAAATGTAGTGTGTGGATTTATCAAAGGAGATATCTTTGGAGTTCCATTTAGAAACATTGACTTCACATCCATCTAATACACTTGAAACTTCTTATTTATTGCATAAGCCAATAACATTTTCACCGCTTCAATTCTGACAATAGGTGCAAATGTCTCTTCATAGTCTACACCTTCTTGCTGTGAATCACAATCTCACCTTGTTCATTCATCTTATTTCTAAAAACTCACTTAGTTCCTATCATATTATTATCCTTAGGTCTAGGGACCAATTACCATGTGATTCTTTACAATCTGATCTAGTTCTTCCTTCATTTCTTGAATCTAATGATCATCCCTACATGCTCCTTTTGCAATTTTTGGTTCAACTTGAGAAATCAAACATAAATCTTCATGTAATCTATTTCTTTTTCATAACTCATATGTATTTTCTTCCAATAATTTGATTCGTAGGGTGATTCTTTGTCAAATTCTTATTTGTTGTTGGTGTTACTATCTCAACTCTTACTTTTGGTCTAGGTTTAGATCTTGGTTCCTCTTTCTGTTCCACAACTTGAATATCATTCTAAAAATCATTGTTAGTCTCATAGAACAAATAAATATTCTCATGGTTAGACTTAGGATTATCTTCTTCATTAGAATTATAATCAAGTATCCTTTGTTGAATTCCAAACTGCTCATCCACTTTCACATTTGTGCTCTCAACAATAGTTTTAGTCATCTGATTAAAATATCTATAAGATTTTCTTTTGAATGAATAACCAAGCAATATCCATTCATTACTTCTTTCATAAAACTTACAAATATCATCATCTCTCTTGATATAACATTTATGTTGGAATTACAATAGGAAAGGTAAACTCTGGGGGAGGGGGTGAATCATTGCTTTAAACTTTAACCCATAAAATATTCACCACACATCCATCTCACATATTCAATAAGTAAACTGAAATACCATGTAAAGAATATACATCTAAAGTATATAAACAAGTAAGTGTTCACCCATATATGACACAAGATATGATTATCTAGAAACCCTCCAATGAGAAGGTAAAACTAGGGTGGAAATGACACCCACAAATCTTCACTACTATAGTAATAAAATGTATCCAATGAAGGTTACAATGGTTGATCATGAAACATGATCTACCTTGTTAAAGGCTTACAAAGATTGTTAGGTCTTACCCTATTAAAGGATTTCAACACCCTGTTAGAAGTGTGCATGGTTAAAGGACTTCAACTCACAATTAAGTAAGCACCTTGTTAGAGGATTTCAATACAACTTATTAGGACTACTTTGTTAAGAGATTTAATTGATTCACTTGTTAGAATGTCTCAACAATGATCTTATGATTAGCAATCTATTGCTTGATGTTAGATCACCTTTATATTGATATGTACTTGATCCTTCTTGATCAGATGTCTCTCCATTGTTCACTATTTCATTCATTTATTCTCCTTTAACTAATTCTGCAATGCAATTCAAATCATAATTCCTTGGTCACCATGAATGCCCTTTTTACACATGCAAAACTCTCCTTGATCATTTATTCCCTCTTCATAAAAGTTTAGGGTTTGTCCTCCTTAAGAAGACCTAGGTGACTTAGGGTTAGGTATGAATCAACGGTTGTGATTCATCCATATTGCTGCTTAAACATTCCCTTTACTTAATTGGATGCATGTAATACATAGGGATTCCCACTTAAGATTTTTTCTTATCAACAAAATATCGTAATTCAATCCTTAAGTCAGCCCAAAAATGGTTTACATAGTAGTTTGTGCCAATACAAATAACTATGACAAAAACTATGTTACTGGCCATTTGAAGTTGCTGGTGCTTGACACTAACTATGAATTCAATACTGTCACTCGACATCTGAATGACTTGACATGCACTGCTTTCTCGACTCTTGTATCACTCAACACATACTGTCTGCTTGACACTTGAGTGACTTGAAATATGAGTTACTTGGCACTCACTGTTTACTTAACATGCTCTAATTTATATGTTATGCTCGACATAAGTTACTTGTTTGACA
Organism: Cupressus sempervirens; assembly: GCA_028749045.1. Lineage (NCBI taxonomy): Eukaryota > Viridiplantae > Streptophyta > Pinopsida > Cupressales > Cupressaceae > Cupressus > Cupressus sempervirens. Next base: position 783,279,327 of record CM053792.1, read on the forward strand.
TGAACTCAGTAAATGACTTAAGTGTATAGACACTCACTTGTCAAAACCAATATGAGATTAACAATTTACTTCCAAAAATTTAGAAATACTTTACTGATGGTGCATGTCCGAACCATAATTCATAATGAGTCTTGTTCATACATTTTTTGATTTGTGCTCTATTCATATTATAAATTGTTATATTAATTACTTCTCTCCAAAATGTCTTTAATACATCATTCTCAAACATCATAGCTCTTGTTTATTTTCTTATAGACCCATTTTTTCTCTCAGCCATACCATTCTTCTTAGGTGTTTTAGGGGATGACAGTTATCTTTTAATCTCATTCACTTCACAAAAGGTGTTAAACTCATTTGAAGTAAATTCTCCACCACTATCATAAAAAAAACATTTAATCTTCAATCTAGACTTGTTCTCAACTCTATTATTGAATACTTTAAACTTTTCAAATGCTTCATATTTTTCTCTAAGAAAATATAGTCACATCATCCTAGCAAAGTCATTAACAAGAATCATAAGCTCCCTTTGTCCATTGAATCCTCTTGTCTTTGTAGGACCACTTAAATCAGTGTGAACGATCTCCAATCTCATTTTTGTAGTGAAATTCTTGTTAGGGAAGGAAATTTTCTTCTTCTTAGCCATAACACATCCTTGCAAACAATACTCATAGGCTTTACAATTTTAGAGAAATATCTCACAACAAGTAGGCTACTTTCTTTCAGAAATGATCAAAGTTAATATGACAAAACCTTTTATGCCACAACCATTTATCGTCAACCTTAGAAACCAAACATGTCATCTTTGTAAGGTTCAATTGAAAGACATTACCTCTAGATCATTCCAGTACCAATCATCTCACTATTCTTATCCTTGATAATGCATGTCTTCTCTATAAACTACAACTAATATCCCTTATCAACTAACTGTCCAACACTTAAAAGGTTATGTTTCAATCCATCAACTGAGTAAACATCATCACTATTAGTTTTAGCATCAAGGAAAATAGATATTATCCCCTTAATGTGACAAGTTGCATTGTTACCAACTCTAAAAATTCGTCCATCACAACTATTGAACTCAAAAAATTTATTCATATCACCAATCATATGATGTGAACAACTATCTATGATTTGACCAACTTTCTTCTCAACCTGTGGCACTAGGGCTTTCTTTTCTCTAACTTCTTTTTCAAGATTTCCTTATTTTTATATCAATAAATCCTAATTCATCATCACTCTCACTCTTATCCTTAGATTCATCATCATTTTTTGCATACAAACATTCTCTAGGCCTTCTAGACTTGAAATTATTTTTTTACTTCTTTACTATTATAGGGCATTTAGAAGCATAATGGCCAAACTTATTACAAGCCCAACATTTAAATATTTTCTTACCATCTAGTTCTCTTTTCACAAGCGAGGAAATCCCCTCTTCAATATTTCTATCTTCTTTAGATCTTGATCTACTAATGTTAGCATAATCTCTAGTGGTGCCTACACTTCTTGATAAGGAAGGGCAAACACTTAATGCACTAAAGGTGGTATTCACTCTAGGAAAATCTCTAGACTCTTTCAAACTTACTTCTATTGCTTCCAATCTTCCAAGAAGAGTCTCTCTAGAAAATTTCTCAGTACAAGGTATCACTTGCTCAATCATCTGTGTTGTCTTCTTGAATGGTGGTGTCAAAGCCTTCAAGATCTTCCATATGATTTCATCCTCATCTTTAGTTCTATTATAAGACTTGATTCCTATAATAATTTTTGATATTTTGCCAATATAACTTCTTACAGATTCATCTTCCATCATTTTAGCCACTTGAGATAGACATACCCAATTTTGCAATATGATTCTCTTAGTAGGCTTATAATCTTCAAAAGTAGATTCCAAAGCTTTCCAAATTTCATGAGATGTTACCAAAGTTTTTAACTATTTATACTCATTTTTAGGAAGAGCTAACAAAATTGCTTCTCTGGCAAGCATGTTACACATGAACAAATCTCTTTTAGCTTATGTATATTCTTCAAGTTTTCTTTCTTCGATAATGGTCTTCCCATTCTTTGTAATTAGCCAATATCTTGGACCTAGGCATAATAGGCATATCTTCATCTTCTCTTTCGAGGTGTCATAGTTAACTTCATCAAACTTACGACTTTCATTTCTCAAATGACTCATCATTGATCTCTTTAAGTTGTTCAACTTTTCCTTCAAGGACCTAATGTTCTGATACTAATTGTTAGAAAGTGAAGTCCATCAAGATAACTAAGAGGGGGGGGGGCTCAGTTATTAGATCAATACAACTATTATCAACCTTATTAAATCTTAAACATGTGAAGAATATTAATAGCATCCATAAGAAGATACTCATACACAATAACACTAGATACTTTAACTAGGGAAACCCTTGATTGAAGGATAAACTCTAGTGGGGATGGTACCCACAAAATGATGTACTAATATATAAGTTCCTTGTAAGAGGATAGAGTTTATTAGGATCCAACAAAATACATTTAATATATATTAATCTCTGTTAGGAGACTTTGAATCCCTATTAGGAGATTCCAACCTTGTTAAGAGTTGTAGAAGGAAGATGGACCCATTTTCCAAAAAATTTCAAGGGAAAGATCATTGAATTCATTGTGCAACTGGCCTCTGTATTATTCATTTCAGAACAATAGAAATGTAACTAATCTCATCAGCTCAGATTCTTTCTCTATCTTCTTACCGTGTCACTACCACACCAAAAAACTTCTCAGATCTCAATACTAGATCTCCAACTTTGCATCACAATGATCTCTTTGATTGCATACTCACATTTACCAATCTTCACAAATCTAATACAATCTTCTTCTATCCATGCATACTTCATTACAAGGAAAATAAATTTCCTTTATACCATATACTCAAAATAATTCATTGAGTCATCCTTGATGCTTTTCCAATTACAATTATAATAGGACGTCAATAAGATAAGATAATACATTACATCTTTTCATAATTACAATACACTATCACCTCACAATTTGTGCAACTTTTCACACATGTGACCTTAGACTTTGTATTTTTATAATATCGTCATTAGACTATCTATTGTCTATGTCTAACCACGCTTATCTAGATTCTATCTCTGTTAGGAGATATAATACAATTATAAGAAACTGCTTCTTAGAAACACTATCTACAAACTTTCTTTTATAAATCACAAATAACTCTCACCAATGTATGACTTTATGTACTCACACTTAACTACAACAATAGGCACAATGTAGAATATGTCTCTAACTATGCTTGACCTCATCTTCAATACTCTATCCATATGACCTCATTCTCTATCTACTATTTTGCCAATCTTCTTAGTATATTGACATCAATGACAAACATAGTCATAAATACAACAAACATTCATGTTGTCAATTTTTCTAATGCTCTAGCAATGCTAGAATACTTCCCCAAAGGAATGTCATAAATATTGAATTCTAACACCTTAGTAGTAGAAAAGGTGTGAAAGTAGGACCCTTATATCTTTGTACATGTCATATTCTTCCTTTTACTTCAATAGTTTTAGAGAAAAATGAATAATTAGGAAAAAAATTACAGTTTAGAAGGGAGAAAAAATAGTTTTTGTGGATTCTAAAATATCACAATGGAAAAAATAACTAGGGCACACGAGTGAGAAAGGTATAAAATTATTTTATTCAACAAAAGTTTTACTAGGTTTGAAATGTGGCAATATGGATTTCTATGAAAGTTGTATTTATGGAAAACAAAAGTGAGTGAGCTTTGTGAAGAGTGGGAAGGACAATAAAAATGAAAAATTAGAGCTTGTGCATACAGATGTATAGGGACTAAATTAGGTATCTTCCCTTGGTGGATCTCATTTCGTTGATGATGCAAGTATAAAAGTATGAGTTTATTTTCTTAGACATAAATCTGATGCATTTCAATTTCTTAAAAAATTTAAATGCTTGGAGAATGAGACTGGTAAAAAGCTAAATTGTCTCAGATATGATAATGGTGGTGAGTATTGTAGAAAATATATTAATTTTATAGTTCTAGTAATGGTATTCATATACATAAAATTGATCTAAACACTCCACAAGAAAATGGAATGCCTAAATGCATGAACATGATAACAATGGAGTGTGCAAGGAAAACAATGTTGCATGTTGGACTTCCCTTGAACATATGGGTAGAGGTTGTCAATATTAGTGTGTATTTGATCAATAAAGGTCCCTCTACTCCTTTGGGTTATGGTGTTCCAAAGGAAGCATGGATAGGTAAGAAGGTGATTTATTCTTTCTCAAAACCTTATTAATTCTCAAACATGTGATCAACATAAACAACAACCATAAGAATATAACTATACACAATAACACATGATATATTAACTACAAAAACCATACATTAGAGGGAAAAGCCTGGTGATATATAGGTTCCTTAAAAGAGAATGTAATCTTATAGGAGCCAATGAAATAAATTCAATGTATATCAAATCCTATTAGGAGACTTTGAATTCCAGTGAGGAGATTCCAACCCTATTAGGAATTGTGCCAACCTTGTCAAGAGTTGTAGAATGCATAATGACCCACTATCCAAATAGCTTTAGGGTCAGACCACCAAACTCATTGTCCAACTAGCCTTTGGATTATCCCTTGCAGAATAATACCAAATACAATTGATCTTAGCAACTCATACTCTTTCTCAGTCCTCTTACTATACCTCTTCTACACCAAATACTTCTTAGATGTCAATCAATACTAGATCCAAAAGCTTGCATCACAATAATCCCTTAAATTTCTTACTTAGATTATACTTCACATTCAACATTCACTTCACTTCACCTTATCTCATCTCATCATGAATCACAAGGAAAATGACTTTCCTTTATACCAATTTCTCAAGATAATTTATTGAGTCAACCTTGAGGCTTTCCCAATCTACAATTACAATAAGACCTCATTAGGATAAAACAATACAGATTACATTACATCTTTCTATTAATACATAACATTTTTAGCTCATAGTCTTTAAAACTCTTCATGCGTATAACCTCAAACTTTGCGCACTCATTATCATCATCATCAGGATGTCTTCTATCTTTATCTAACTATACTCAACTAGATTCTATCCTTGTTAGGAGATATAACCCAATTACCAAAAAACTACTTCTTAGGAACTTTTTTTGTAAACTATAATCTATAAATCTCAAATAAATGTCACCACTCTTTGACTTTATGCATGCACACTTAACCATAGAATCGAGAAACTTTGTAGAACATGTCTTTGATCTTCTATTTGCGCTAACGTAGTCTCTATCTTTTATTTTGCCAATCTTCATAGTATTAACACTATGTTGACATCAATGAGAAACATTACCATGAATGCAACATGTAACAACTACAACAATCTTTGAAGTCCTCTGACTATGCTAGGATACTCCCCCATTAGAATATCTTCAACATTTATGCTATTAAAAACATATACTGCAAACCATAGTGAATCTTAGATGGTAAAAAAGGCTAAGTAGATCTCCAGAAAGATTTTCTCCTTCTTTGTATTCTATTTTATTAACAGATGTTGGTGAACTTGAATTTATGATGAACTTTTGTAAGTGTATACAAAGATTTAGTGGGAGCATGCAATTACAAATGAAATGGACTCTTTGATGAAAAATTGGACTTGGGATTTATGTAAGTTGTCTGTAGGTAAAAGGAATTTACAAAATAAATGGGTTTATAGGTTGAAAGAAGAGGATGGAGGTAAGAAAAAATCTAAAGCTAGGCCATATTTAAAAGGATTTGCATAGAAAAAAGGAATTAATTTTGATCAGATATTTTCTCCACTTGTTGAAGTGACTTCTATTTGTACTATTTTGAGTATTGTGGCTATTAAAGATTTGCATTTATAATGGCTTAATGTTAAAAAAACTCTTCTTCATTTTAATTTAGATGAATAAATTCATATATATCTAACAACCATATGGATTTGAGGTCAAAGGTAACGAGAACTTAGTGCACAAATTGAGAAAAGTCTATATGGATTGAAGCAAGCACCTCAATAATGGTATCTTAAATTTGATAGTTTTATTTTAACCATTGTGTTTATTTTAAAAGGTTGGATGATGACAACTACATTATATTATATATGTTGTCGATATGCTTGTAGAAAGATCTAACATGGACCACATTAAGAGATTGAAATAACAATTAGCACATCCATCTGCTATGAAGGATTGAGGGGAAGAAAACCAAATCCTTGGTATGAAAATTTGTAGAGATATAAAAAAGGAAATTGTCTCTATCTCAGGCTAATTATAATGATAAGGTGTTGCAACATTTCTCTATCGAGAATGACAAAGATGTCAATACATTTTTACCTAGTCAGTTGAAATTGACTAAGGATATGTTTCCAAAGACACAAGAAGAGGAGGACACAATGTCCAAGGTACCTTATGCTTTCACTATATGAAGTTTGATGTATGTTATAGTATGAAATAGACTAGATATTACACATGCAGTGGAATTTATTAGGAGTTATATGAGTCTCCCTATCATTGAGAACTAGAATGTAGCTAAATAGATTCTCAAATATTTGAAAGGAACACCTAGTAAGTGTTCACATTTTGGGGGATCTACTACTTATTTAGAAGACTATGCTGAATAAGATTTGGTAGGGGATCTTGATACTAGGTGAAACACTATAGGTTATGTATTTACTATTGGTGGGACAATAATGAGCTAGGTTTCTTAGTTACAAAAGGTGAATTCTTTATCCACTATAGAGATAGAGCATGTTGCATCTATAGAGGCAGCCAAAGAGATAATATTGCTTCAATTCTTCATGGAAGAATTGAGACATCCATAGAGGGATAATTATTTGTCTATAAATAGTGAGAATGTTATTCATATTACCAATATTTTTTCTCTTCATTCAAAGAAAAAATACATATGGTTTTGGTAACATTTCATTTCATCTATTTTAGATGATGGACAATTTAAGCTAGACAAGATACATTCATATTATAATCTAGTATATATACTTACAACATTAGTGATAAGAGAGTGTTAGTTTGTGGTGATTGATCAGGGAAGTACTATACATACTCCATAATTCATTGGTAGGGTTTGGGGCCAAGTTGGGCCTCAAGAGGGGGTTTGGGGGCGACTGTCTCCGATAATTTTTTTGGGATATTTTATTGACATTTTTGGGCCAACATGTTGTAACTAATTTTAACCCTAAAATGGAAAAAATACTTATATAAAAAGGGCTTAGGGTTAGGTATTTTTATAGGGTGTGATGCAAAAATTGCTTCTTGCAATGGTATCGAGCTGTATGGGATTACAAATTGTAATCAGGTTGTAATCATTGGATTGTAATAATCTTTATATTTTAATAATCTTGGAATATTTGTTTGGTGGATGTAGCCCAAGGATTGGGTGAACCATGTTAAATCTTGGTTCTTTGTGTACTCTTTTGTGCGATTTATTATTTTTTGATATTGTTTATATTTGCAAGTAATTGTTCTTTCTGTTCGTGGTTAATCCTAACAACTGGTATCAGAGCAAGGTTGTCTTTCTTTTTTGTTGGCTATTCTCTACATGAAAGTCCCATGGTTGAGTGGGAGTCTCATAGTTGAGTGAGAGCAATGAAAAACGAGGGTAAGTTGAAGGTTGAGAAGTTTAATGGGCAGAACTTTTAGTTATGGAAAATGCAAATGGAAGACCATCTTTATTATAAGGATTTGTGGAAGCCATTGGAAGGAAAAGCCAAGAAACAAAGAATTATGAAAAATGAGGACTAGAAAATTTTAGATAGAAAGGCCCTTGGAAGCATTCGATTATGCCGAGCACCATCGATGACATTTAACATTACAAAAGAAAAGACAAAAAAAGTGATGATGGAAACCCTAACAAAATTGTATGAAAAGCCCTCCACTTCAAATAAGGTATTTCTCTTGAAGCATTTATTTAGTATGAAGATGAAATAAGGTGGATTTGTTGCAGATCACTTAAACATGTTTAATACTATTACTAGTTAGTTATCTTCTGTGCATGTCAATTTTGATGAAGAAATTATGGCTTTCTTGATTTTGTGTTCTTTGCATGAAAGTTGGAATGGCTTGGTAATGACTATGAGTAATTCTATTTCTAGATCAATACCCTAAAATATGATGATGTGATTGATGTTATTTTGAGTGAAGAAACTCGTAGAAAAAGCTCAAGTGGATCTACATCAAGAAGTGCTTTAAACAGAGAAAGCAAAAGCAGAATGACTGAGAGAGGAAACAATTTTGGAAATTGTGGGAAATTAAGAGGAAAGTCAAAGAGGAAGAGGTCTCGATCCAGAGGACCAAGAGATTGCTGGTATTGTGGGAAACTAGGGCATAAAAAGAAAGATTGATGGACTCAAAAGAACAATGAAGGAGATAAACTAGAAGGGAACAAGGAGTCAAATGTGTTAAGTAATAAATCCGAAGAGGATGCTTACTTCTTAAATTAGAAAGTGTTGATGATTCTTGGGTTTTAGATTTTGGGGTTTCATTTCATGCTACACCCCATAAAGGTTATTTTATTGATTATGTCCAAGGGGATTTTGGGCTTGTTATTTGGTGGATAATGAATCCTATTAGATTTTTGGAAAGGGAAAAGTTAAGATTAAGTTGCAAAATGAGAATCATTGGCTACTGCATTAGGTAAGACATGTTCCAAAGGTGAGTAGGAATTTAATGTTGGTAGGGAAACTCAGTGATGAGGGTTGCATAGTTACTTTTAATGATAAAAATTGAAAGATTTCAAAAGTTCCCTTGTAGTAGAAAAGTTTTTGAAAGTAGACATCTTATATCTTTGTACAAGACATACTATTCCTTCTACTTTAATTATTTTAGAGAAAAATGAATGTTCAGGGACAATTGTTGCAATTGAGCAAGAAGAACAAATAACTATTGTAGATTCTGATACAACATTGTGGCACTACAGACTTGGGCACATGAGTGAGAAAGCTATAAAATTACTTTATTCAAAGAAAGCTTTACCAGTTTTCAAATGTGTCAATATGGATTTTTGTGAAAGTTGTGTGTATAGAAAATAAAAGAGAGTGAGTTTTGTGAAGGAAAAAAGAGAGAGAAATTATAGCTTACGCATATAGATGTATGGGGACTAGCTCAAGTACCTCCCGCTGGTGGCTTTCATTATTATGTTACATTTATTGATGATGTAACTAGAAAAGTATGGGTTTACTTAGATAGAAATCTGTTGTATTTCAAACTTTTAAGAAATAAAAATGCTTGGTTGAAAATGAGACTTGTAAAAAGCTAAAATGTCTCAGATCTAATAATGGTGGTGAGTATTACAGTCATGAATTTGAAGATTATTGATCCACTGATGGTATTTGTAGATTAAAAACTATTCCAAGGACTCCACATGAAAATAGAGTGATTGAACACATGAACATGACAACAAGACTTGAGATTTTTGAAAGTTACCTGTAATAAAAGGGCTTTACAGAATAAATGGGTTTACAGGTTGAAAGAAGAGGATGGCTCAGGCAAGTAAAAATGACTTCAATTCACACTATTTTAAGTATTGTGGCTACTAAGGATTTGCATTTGGGTTGCTAGATGTCAAAACAACCTTTTTTGATGGTGATATATATATATATATATATGGATGGCACAACCATAGGGATTTGAGGTCAAAGGTAAGGAGAACTTAGTGTGCAGATTGTAGAAAAGTTTATATGGCTTGAAGCAAGCACCTCGGCAATGGTATCTGAATTTTGACTGTTTTATGCATGAGCATGGATATAGTAGGTGTCATTTAAATCATTGTGTTTATTTTAAGAGGTTGGATAATGACAGCTACATTATTTTATGTTTATATGTTGATGACATGCTTATAGCTAGGTCTAACATGGATAACATTAAGGGTTTAAAATAAAATTTAGTAGATTCATTTGCTATGACGAATTTGGGGGTAGAAAAAAAATCCTTGCTATGAAAATTTGTAGTGATAAGAAGAATAAGAAATTGACATTATCTTAGGCTGATTATATTAAGAAGGTGTTGTAACATTTCTCTATGGAGAATGCTAAAGTTGTTAGCACACCTTTACCTAGTCATTTGAAGTTGACTAAGGAGATGTGTCCAAAGACACAAGAAGAGGATGATAAGATGTCCAAGGTACCTTATGCTTTAGCTATAGGAAGGTTGATGTATGCTATGGTATATACAAGGCTAGATATTGCATATACATTGGGAGTCATTAGCAGGTATATGAGTCATCTAGGAATTGAGCATTGGAATGTAGTCAAATGGATTCTTAGATATTTGATAGAAGTTAATCTAGTCTAATACTAAATTACAAGAATATGTTGACTCAGATTTGGAGGGGATATTGATACCGAGTGGAGTACTACAGGTTATGTATTTACTATTAGTGAGGCAACAATGAGTCAGGTTTCTCAATTATAGAAGGCTAATGCTTTATCCACTACAAAGGCATGGTATGTTGTTGTTACATGGGCAGCCAAGGAGATGATATGGATTTAGTTCTTCCTAGAAGAATTGGGAAACCCTTAAAGGGATAATTATTTTATTATAGATAGTTAGAGTGTCATTCATGTTATGAAGAATTCTACTGCATTCAAAGAAAATACATATAGTTGAAGTACTATTTCATTAGGTCTATTTTGGATGATGGATAGTTAAAGTTGGACAAGATAGATATATATGAAAATCTAGTAGATATGTTTGCAAAGGTAGCGACAAGGGAGAAGTTGAACTCCTCTTTAGCTTCAGTTGGTCTTCTTGACTAAATAAATTAATAAAACAACTCAGTTTAGGGTGGTTTGATGTTCTAGTGGGAGCCTCATGGAGTAATGATATTGCTATAGACCTAGTCTCCAAGTGGGATATTGTTGCCTAGAGTGGAGCCTGATCAGTCCCTAAGAGGGAGATTGTTAGTTTGTGGTGACTGATCAAGAAAGTATTGTACATACTTCATTATTCCTTAGCGGGGTTATTTATTGGCAATTTTGGGCCAACATGTTGTAACTAATTTTAACTCTAAAGTGACAAAAATACCTGTATAAAATGGGCTTAGGGTTAGGGTTTTTCATAAGGTGTGATGTCAAAATTGCTTCTTATGGTTGTACTGAGCTGTAAGGGATTACAAATTGTAATCAAGTTGTAATCACTGGAACATAATAATAGTGGACTCGTTGTTTGGTGGACGTAACCCAAGGATTGGGTGAACCATGTTAAATCTTCGTGTCTTGTGTTCTCCTTTATGCGATTTATTATTTTCTAATATTATTTATATTTCCATGCAATTGTTATTTCTATTCATTGTTAATCCTAATAGGGAGAATTGGAACTCCTGTTCAGCTTTAGTTGGTCTTCTAGACTAAGCAGAATAAAGAAACAAATGAGTCTAGGGTGGTTTGAACCAATTGGAGACTCATGTGGTAGCAATATTGCTACAAGGTTAGTCTCCAAATGAGAGGTGGTTTAATGTGGAGCCTATTCAATCTTGAAGTGCAAGATTGTTGATATGTGATGACTAATCAGGGAAGTGTTGTACACCTTTTCTGGTTGCATAGTCAAGGATTTTTTTAGGTTAACTTGTAAAAATTATCTAATCCTAATTTTTGTGAGTCGAAAAAAGACTATATAAAATAGATTAGGGTTAGGGATTTTATGGTGTGTGATGTGATAGTAGCTTCTTGTGGTAGTATTGAGTTGTAAGGGATTATTTATTGTAATCATTGGATTATAATAATATTGGACTCGTTATATGGTGGATGTATCCCATGGATTGGGTGAACCACATTAAATCTTTGTGTCTTGTGTTCTCTTCTATGTGCTTTATTATTTTTATGATATTGGTTATATTTGCATGTAATAGTTATTTCTATATCTTTAAATCTTGACACAAACCGTTGATCAAATCTCTTGATCTAATTAAAAAGATGAATGATAATTCTCTCAAATAGAAAACAAGCACCATTGAAATGTAATATTCATTTTTCTTAAGTGGTAAAAACAAGCAAGACAATTTATTTTAAGGAAAAAAATAGAACATCATTTATATGTAGTACTATGTGGTATAAATTTTTTCCATCACTAATGAGGATGAATTATGTTTTTTTATTGAAGTGGATTTTTATACTAAAAAACTAATGTCTAGAAATAGATTACATTTGTGTATTGTAACATTGACAGAATCAAATTATTATTTCTCCATATGTAACAAACTTTGTATTTACCATGAGTGGTCTTTTCTCATAGCAAACTAAGTATGTAGCTTTAGACTCCTTATCAAGATAGAAATCAATTAGTAACCATTCAAATTGCCCTTAATTTTCATTGTATTATTTATATAGTTTATAAAATAAGTTATAAATCATGATTTAGATGTTTCAATTTTTTCAACAATTTAATATACTAAATATTTTTTTGGATTAAAGTAAAAACAAGTTTTGAGGGGACTCAAAATCCCATACAAATTAAGAAATCATAAAACATGTGTTCATAGTACCAACATAACAACTAGGTTTTATAGGGACTTGAAACTTGAGAATAGATACAATTACAAACAAATCAAAATCCCTAAAGGGAAAAGAAACCAATTAATAGCACACAATCCTAGGACCAAAAACTAGAACTAAAGACTAGGAACACAAACCTCGAAGTCCAACCAAAAAAGAAAAAAAATAAAGTAACCCACTAAACCAATTCCTCAACAACTCTAGCTAGATTCTTCCCAATAACAACTTCTCCAATTGAATATTTTGTAGTAAAACCTGGAGCCACTTCAGTGGCCTTCTTCATACTCAACTTTGTACACTCACTCAGACCCCCACTCAGTGAAGCATCCATATGGGAAACTATCTCCTCTTTGCTTCTCCTTCCTAAGCTAGTGGCAACAACACATAATCTAGAAGTGACCATATCCATATGTTTCCCACTATCCTTGACCAGTTGGCACATCTTAACCTCACAGTCAAACAACTTACCAGGGATATTCCAACCTTCAAATCCAGCTCAATCCTTTTATTTTTTCTAGCTTCTAGGATAGTTTGCAAATCCCCCACCATCTTCTTCAAAGATTTTATCTCATTATATATTCAAGTGTTTACCACAAGGTAGATGTCAGCCTTCAACTTATCCTTATGAAGGAATTCTAGGCTATCACTATAGTCCTCCCTGTCCATTGCACTAGGTTCCCTAATAGCCAATTTACCCTTAGGAAAATGTTGACCACTATTAAAATCTTCAAGTATAGCATCAACCATTTCTTCTAGTAGGATCTTCTCATTCATGACTTTTTTCTCACCTGGGTCATCCACATTCTAGTTCGTAAGCTCATTCTACATAGGATTTCACAATTGACTATCTGGAGCTTGTGTCAACCCATCCTTCCTTTCCTCAGGTTGCTCTTTTTCCTCCCTAGTCTCATGTCTAGAAAATTTATCCTTCATAGGAGTCTCTAAAGTCTCTGGAGGAGTAAAATCTTGAACCTCAGTCCCCACCTTCTTCTCTAATTTTGGGGTTTCAATGACATTACCCTTGTTTTTAGAAACCCTCTTCAAATCATTCCCCCTTCTCATAGTTTTCACTGAAGTCTTCCCTGGTTACTAGAGTAGCCTTTATTATTAGAGCTACATCCTTCATTGTCAGTCTCAACCTCATCTTTACAATCACATACAATTTATTTTGTTTCCTCCTTCTCAGCCTCAGTATCTTTTGAATTCATCTTCTTAGTCATTTTCTTTCTCGTCACATAAACCTTCTTCCTCTTTCTCTCTCAATTCATTGCCTCCTCTCCTACTTCTCCACACACCAAGCCTCCATAGTCTTATTCTCATCATGACCCAACTTCCCTTTCTTTAAATCAACCTTGTCCAAGGAACCGTTAATTAATTTATTTTTTTTCTTGGCCGAGGATAAAGACACTCATGTGGCCTTATCCTTGCAAATTCTTCAATACAAATAAATAAGACCTCATGGAAGGTGGGTTTTCTCTCCTTTTTACGATGAGCCCTAAGCCCTTGAAACAATGAGTATTTCAAATAAAAATGAAACAAGATCCTATCTTCGTACCTAAAATGGCTGGAAAAAAATGGTAATTGTGAACCCTTTTAGACTGACCATCTAGGATGAAATACTTTCTAACATAAGATAGGACATCCTACCAAATTTCCTATATTTGATCTAAATCCAAAAACTCCCCAAACTTCATCAATTTCTTCTCCTCCTCAGGGGCATTAGGAAGTTTTTTTAGTATTGCATTGGAGATTTTTGTTTCCTTTTTGAATTTTATACCCGTGTTGGGAAGCTGAGTTATCTCAACAAGAAAATCCTCCATAATTGACACAGAGATCCCATACGTTGTCACTTTCTCCATAGACCAATTTTTTAAAAATTACTCTATTATGTACGACTTAAAACCATGTAGCTTCTCAAGATAACTAGTGACCTTACCTTTTTTAAGCAACTTCAAAATAGGGGCATTCTAATTCCAATGCATGTAGCTTGAAGGTTCTACTTCCTTAGCCCCCCTCCCATCTTTCAGACTGGAATCAAAGTTAACTTTCATTGAGAAATGATTGCACTAACAGAAATAACAAAATAGTTTTTAAAACATGACTTCAAGAGCACGCATAATATGTGGCAGATTAAGATTAATATATGAAATGTTAAAATTTAAAATATTTGAATTTGCAAATATAAAATTAACATTTAAAAAACTTTAAAATAAATTACTATATGAAATTAATATATAAATATAACTAATATATTTAAAAATTTCAAAACACAAATTAAATATTAATATTATAGAATAATAGGTATAATATCAAAGGATGAAGGACTAGAAATGTCACAAGTAATAATGTTATATTTGAATTAGGTCATTGTAGTGTTTTTTTATTACTAGGAAGACAATTTGAGGTAAGATGCATTTCTCTATTATATTAATCTATTATATTAATATATGGATATAAGTGGCAGATTCTTGCATTTCTCATACTAAAAAGAGTGGTAGGATATAAGTATGAAATGATTGGAGCATTATGAGAAATGCAAGAAATGGTAGAATATGGAAAAAATATACTATTGTAAGTGGGAATTGATAAAGGTAAAGAAACACATAGGAGACTTGAAGGAATAGTGGAAACAATAGGACTAAGAATAGTAACATGTGTGGGATTGAGATTTTGAATGGAAGTTAGTATGATGGGTGGAGCATAACTAGTGGACATAATCGGAATAGAGGTAGACTTTCAATAGAGAGTCATTCACTTTTGATTTAGAGTACCCTTTTTAGGTACTTTCACTTGAAAAAACTTTTTTTTATCACATAAAATGTACAGAATACTTTCAATACAAATCAATTTTGATAGAAAGAATTACTTTCTGTGGAAACCCCTGATTAGGCCTAGTTTAACAAGGACAACAAATTTCTAAAGAAATCATGGCTGGTGCACTCAATTAGAGGGCTCAAATGGGAAAACAAAAACAATCCCATCTGAATACACAAATACTCAAAATACAATTTCTAATAATTATAGATTTGATAAATTTTAAGTTCATTATGATTTTTTTGCATGAATCACATGTAGATTTACTACCCAAAATAAACCTTTGGATTATACATTCATGGAAAAATAGAAAACAAGATAGTATAAATTTTGAAAATTAACCAAAAACTATGTATTGGAGTCTACTTTCTATCAAAAGAAGAAATTCTAAAATGAGATAAATACACAAGTTATATATGTAAAATAGAATGCATTTCTAAATTAAAGTCAAGTCAACTTCTAAGGTTATTTAAATATGAAATACTAAGAATAAAGACATGAAACCAATTTCATGATCTAAATATGGATGTTAAAATATAAATTCAAAAGAATAACATTGATATCTATTTTAAAGAAAAAAATAATGCATTTTACAAATAGTGACACTCTTTAAAATTAGAGTTTTAGCAACATACAAATTTTTTCATGGGAGAAAAAATAATTGAATAAAATAAATTCAAAAATATATTTAGAAACTAAAAAAAATAAATTTAAAAGTCTAATTTATTTCAACTTCAAATTTATAACCATTTTAATGAAAATATTCATCCAAAAGTAGAAGTTAAAAAAAAATCTAAAGTTCATTTTCTATTTGGATGTCTACATAAGAAATTTTTAGAAGCATCCAAAAGAGCTAGACCCCATCACATTTCTAAACTTCACTTGATATTGGACAAGTTCATTAAGAGGCTATAAATAGTTGTAAAATAACCACAAAAGCATTTCTCTACAAACTAGCACTTTAATTAGAAGTGTATACTTTTTTCTGTTTTTCATGCAATGCATTGCTTTGTCCTCATTACCCTTTATGTCAACATGTCGGCCAATTACCACACTTATAAGTTCAATAAATTTTGTATGATAGTAGGTCATGCAACTATTGTTTACTTGATAATTTTCTAAATTGTGTGATTGAATGATCACTTGTCAATGTCTATTGTTATTCACTAAAATGTTACAACCCTAAATGTTTTTCCCACTTTCCAAGCCATGTTCATTCTAACATGCTCACAATTCCCTTGCATTATAATTCCTAAGGCACCCAAGTTACACATCTCCAATAACTTTATTTATGTTTCCCTTTATCATGTCATCCCCTTAAATATATAAAACTCATTGACTATTTATTACACACCCACAAGAGCACAATTGCTAGTACATAATAATATTATCTCTTCTTTTTAAGTCATTCTCGTATATAATTTCTTAAGAACATAATAGAAGCATTCCAAATCCTTGATAAAATCTCTAGATCTAGTTAAAAAGATGCATGCAATTTCCCTCACATCAAAAAAGGACACCATTGGAATGTAATATTCCTTATACTCAAGTAGTAAAAACAAGCATGGAAATTTCTTTTGACAAAAAAGAGAGAGCACTATTTATATGTAATATTATGTGACATAAGTCACTCCCATTATAATTGTAACATGTTTGTAATATATAAAATTATTAAAAACTCTAAATATCTCTTAAGGCCTCATCTTCATCATGAGAAGAGTAGAAAGAGTGTATAATTGAATTAACGTCACAAGTATGCATGTTTGTCTCATCAAGATTATTAGAAAAACAGAAGGATCAAAACCAAAGGAGTTCATAAGTCTATAAATTTTCCTAACCAAAGTATTATGTGTAGTATTCAAGCTAATAATATTGATGCACAATAAAACTAAAGGGATATAAATCTAATTAAAATTTAAGATTTGAAAGAGATATACAATTCAAATTAAGAAAAATAATAATTTTATTTTTTATGAAAATTATATCTAACCGTCAAATGTAAATATTTAATGTTAATTATAGAAAGTATAATTAGTTATGAAAAGATGATCTAGCTAGCAAAATTATAAGTCTATAAGGAGAGATGGGTTATCTAAAAATGTACACGAAGAAATGGGAAGTAATCATATTGGGTGAATCACTTCCTATTTTTATGAAAATGATATATTCTCACTTAAACACTAAGTGAGAATGCAACTAAATTAATCCTTTCAAATGAAGGCCCTTTAAGCAACATATTCACGCAAAATTATCTCTTTTTTATCAAGTCAATCCTTTGTAAATATTTTTTGATCACGTATGAAATTTTTAGAACATCGAAAAGAGCTATAAGATAGGGATGACTTTAACAAATCCCCTCCCTAAAAATTTATAAATTCATGGCGAATCCAACAATAGTTTTGGGAAAAAACATTTAAATTTCTACCAACAAATTTTTTTCAAGGGTGGGAAATTTTTAATCTTAGGGCTAATTTTTCTTTGACAATAGTAAAATTTCATAAAATTGAGATGATTTTATCCCTATTAATAGAGAAAAAATATAATCCTAGAGGAAATTTTCTCCCTTGTAATAGAAAAATATACATTGTATGAGGCAATTTTTCTTGTTTAATGGGAAACATATATATTATATTATGTGATTTTTTCTATTTAATGAAAAAAATCATATTGTATTAGGCAAATTTTCCCTTGTAATGAAAAAATAATATAAAGAGTTCACAAATGTGCACTTTGAGACAACAAATAAGGTCATTTAATTTGTAAATGATGTGATTACTAAATGAATTAATGACTATAAATTATTTGTATGGTTATCAAATTGGTTGTGAGACTACTGAAAGATTGTGATTAGTATAAAATCACTGATTGATCAGAAAGTAAGGTACCAAAAGGATGATGCATATGTGGAATGTCCTATTGCATTTATGGCATAATGGAAACTAGACATAAAAACATTCTTTAAAATGCATACATCCTACTTGCCATTATCATAAATGTAATTGATTGCTAGTAATGGGACCACCAATGGTATAGGAATTGTCGAATGAATCCCTATTGTTAACCCAGATTTGACTCTAGATGAGGATAAGAAGCAAAGTGATATTATTGCTGGGCTTATAGAAGCTTTATAGGTTCTCTCTGCCAATCTCGTGGATGCCATAAAAGAGTTGGAAAAGGAGTACAAGTTTTCAATTTTTTGAGAATCTGCTACAAATGCGTTAACACTGCCATTATATTTTGGTATGCGTTTTTCACATGCAACTTCCTCTCACAATTATATTGAGCATTGGACATGAATAGACATGTCCCTTCAAGGTACATGTCTATTTGATGATCAACTACTTAATATTAATTTATTCATTTATATATGTATGCATATATATATATATATATATATATATATATATATATATATATATATATATATATATATATATATATATATATATATATATATATATATATATATGCATACATATATAAACTTACAATAATAATAAACAATAATATACTTACACATAAACTTACACATATAATTTATATATAATATATGATGAACACACACACATATATATAAAGGATAAAGACATTTGAATTGACTAAAACTTTAACACTCCCTCTTAGTCAAGAAGGATAAATACATTTTGATAATCAAAGGTAAAGGATGATCCATATTTTGAATAACCCAAAGATGATCAATAAGGTAACATCTAAGCTCTTAGTTATTAAAAATACCTAGTATGCATTTATACAAACAACCCAAAGATAATCCAAATGATGATATCCAAGCTCTTAGTTGTTAGACTCACAAAATGCATACTTACCTCATATCCAATATGCACCTATACTTGAACAACTCAAAGACAGTCAATTTAATGACATCTAAGCACTCAGTTGTAAGTCTCACAAGATGCATATTCTCATGATTTTAGTACAAAACTTACTCAAAATGTATAACATGGAGTTTATCCAACTAAAGATGCCACACATCAACACTCCCTCTTAGCTAGGGAGGATAAACAAAAGAAATATATCACCTCAATGCAAAATAAGGTTTGATATTGCAAGTCTTGGTCTCCCAAAATATTGGCATTTGATATCCACCAACTACTTCAAAAGTTTTGATATCACATATGATATCAAGAGTATTGGCCTCCTAGAATATCGATGATATTCTTCAAATACTCTTTGAGTAATGGCCTTAGAGATACACGACATTCACCATATACTCACTTTGTTTAATCTCATGATAGAAGCTACTGTAAGATCGTCACCTTACAATAACTTCAGCAAATACAAGTGACATCATTTCAAAGTCATCACCTCCTCATGATGTACACAGGGGGTAGGCCCATTAAAATCGCATAGTCACAAGGTATATTCAAGAATCACAGTCCTCTTGATTGGTACAACTGTATGATCGTTGGAGAATCCATCTCAACATGATTTTTTCCCTTTGGATCATCGAAGGTTGAATCATATCCTCTATTTGCTTCCTCCTTTTCAAGGTTGCTTGAAATAGTAGACTCCCTCTTTATCTCAATCTCCCTCTTCCTATAATAACATTCTCAGAGGAAAAGATCAAGGCACATAGCTTTCATTGTAAAAAAAAAAAAAGAGAAACTACTATAATACTCAAGACTAATAATTTTTTATCAATCCAATATAAAATAGATAAATATCTAATTTAAAGATATATTCTCCTAAAGAATATAAATCACTAATATTTATTATTCTTTATAAATCTCATATATTTATACATGAGAGTTATCAAGTTAAGCATTAAATTATCAATGAGGAACACCTACATTAGTTCTCATATATAATAATTTATCAATTTAAAACATCTATATTCATTGGTAAATATATAAAATCATATTTAAAAACATATGTTCCATACCTTATAAGCTCTTCAGAAATAAATGTTCACATATTCCTTCATAGTGGATAGTCATTTGTACCTCAATTTGTTCTTGAATTAATTTGTGGGGATCGGTCTTCTAAGGCCTCAATACTCCAATTGAAGCAAGCCACTTTGATTAATATTCTACTCCAAGTTCAGTGGAATCAGTGAATGACTAAAAGTAAGGAAAGTAGATTTTTTCTAAAAATCCTTTCCCAAACTCAATAAATAACTTCTCTATTATAATTGGATCAACCAAATAAATGACCATCCTCATTTAAATATCTTTCCATAATTTCTTTTGTAGTGTCTACTCCTAACCTTTCCCATCGCTACTAGACTTTGACTATCCTATGTCGCTACTTTTTCTATTCGCTCCCATATCAGGTTTGTAGAGCTACTCTTGTGCTATGAACTCATTTGAAGGTATTATAAACATGAATATGTCACTCAGCCTCATCATATCCTATAGCTCCTTCCTTCTTATATGATTATCTTATTTAAATACCTCTCTTCAAATTGTAATCCCTCCTCTTAGGAATAATAATATAATGATTACTTCATCCTTGAAAGAGTTCAAATACCACGTATTGATATTATCATGTATAATGGCGATGATTTCCATCATCAATCTATAGACTATTCTTTTCCTCAATGGGCAATTTATATATTTAAAGATCTATGCTATTTTCCTTTGAATGCAATTTCTTACAAGGAACATGATCTTCACATTCATTCTTAATGTCACGTGAAATCAATTGTCTTCATTCTATGATCTTTGTATAGGATGTGGCTATCCTCCATCCAAATTGTATAGTTGACCAATTTTCAAAAAATAAAAAACATCATAGATTTTTCTGAAAATTTTAGTGTTTGATCTTCACATAGTTTGTAGTCGAAAACAACAAAAAATTTGGAAAAAAATCACTATGTTCTCGTGAATCTAAGAAAAAATAGTTTGACTTTGTTTTGTCTTCAGTACATTTTGAATGAAAATTAGCCTGTCCCCTTGAATATGTCATATGTATAATTAAAAGCGTTATCACATAGAATCTTCAAACTTCTCTTGACTCCCTGTGCTCTTCATTTGATGCTAAAGGCATTGCTATATCTGTCCTCTTTCTTCCCTTGTCGTGAGTATGCTACCAATTTGTATATATGTTGCTGAGTCATACATTATTATGATGATTTGACTATTCCTTGCTGAGTCATTGTTTCCAATCACTAACTACATAATAGAATGTCTAATGTTATTTTTTTGTACGAAATCAAACGCTTCTGACTGAATTTGTAAACTTCCTCGTGCTGACTTCTACTCGCTGAGCATCAACGAATACTCTTTCCCTGATCATACTGGCATGGATAATCACGAGTACTGTGTAATTATCATCTTTTACTCTAGAGTGAGTTATATATTTTAGACTGGAGGGTTTTCCTCATTGTGATTCTTCAAAAGTAGTAGCTATAATGATTATAAACCAGTCACCCAACATCTTTAAAATGTTAATATGTGTATTTTCTATTCCATGATATAAACCAGTTATTCACTACACTTCAATATTCTATTTTTAACGAGAATGCAAATATCTATAAGAAGAACCATAATCAAATTACACGATTCATGTCTACACTTAAATGTCATCCCTCCTTATACTAAACAAAATCAGGCCCAACTCTCTGGGTGCACAAAAGCTTCATCATGAGCTGTGACGCAAGTTTCCATGGGGAGATGCAACCCGCACTTAATTGACTGTAATCAGTGTCAACTATGACCATTAAACCACCAATGAAGGGACCCTTCCATGATCTGATAGGCCTCAAGCTTCGACGACGTACATGAATAGACCCTTCCATGATAAAAATTTGTATGATATAAGATTCATGAAAATTTTAACTGCTATTCTGAGTGGTTCAAATCTGTTTTAATACCATCTTGAATTTCTCAAGGATCTAATGCAAATGTATTAATACTACCATTATATTTTGGTATGTGTTTTTCTCATGCAACTGCCTCTCACATTTATATTGAGCTTAAGACATGATAATCAAATACTTAATATTAATTTATTCATATATATATATTCTCAAATAATAATAATTTTACATATAATATATGATGAACCTACATATACAAAGGAGAAAGGCATCTGAATTGACTAAAATTTTAACAGAAAGGAAGACCTTCAAGTAATGTTCATTGAAATGGATTTAAACCATGCTAATTTTGAAGAAAAAATTTAAAATATGGTGGAATAAAAAATCGAGAACTTGAACACTTTTGGATTTTTTTGAAGAATAAAAGAAGCATTATGCAAAGAATGGTCAATTTAGGGTTTATTTTATAAAATTTATTGGTTTGAAGTTTTTTGCTTCCCTTTTTAGGAAAACCACAACCATTTTTGGTATAATATATATACATATGAAGATGAAATGCAAAGTAGATATAGAGAATATAGTGAAAAGAAAACTCCTTTTTGATATTTCAGTAGCATGGTGTTTTCCTTTCAGCTCTAGTTCTTTTATAGTTATCAAATGATGTATTTGATTATTACTTTTCAAAATTGTAGTTGTGTGAATCCTAATTGAGTTTTCTAGTTAGTAAGTATTTTATAATCATTAAAAGTTAGGGTACATAGTACTCACACAAGCTTGAATTACATGTTTGAAGTGATGACTTTTCGAAAAATGTTTCAAATTTATTGGTATCAGTATTAAGTCTAAGACTTTTTAATGTGTATTATGTGTCATATCTCTAACATGCACATAACATCTAACTACCATTCCATGATTATTTATCAATGTGATGCAGGAGTATCTTGCATCACAAAAATATAAGGGGGCATGACGAAAAAATAAAAAATAAAATAAAATTTAGTTTTTTAAAAAAATGTGGAGGGGAGAGAAAGTGACAAAAATTGGAAGAAAAAAAAAAAAAAAAGAAAAACGGTAAAAAAGGTATTTAGTTTATCAAGGTGCATGGGTAGCATAAAAAGCAAAATAAGAAAAAAAGTTGTCATTTCATTTATCAAGGTGTGTAGGTGACATTTTAGAAGTTTGTGGAAAGTTCCTTAAATCATGCATTTAATATTCATTGTGATCCACAAAGGAAATGTAGTTTTCTAATTGGACCACATGGTGGTGCTTGGTTGTCATGGAGTGTCTATTTAATAATATTTTTTAAGGTAGTTGCATTTACCTTTTATCGCACATTGGTTGTGGTTGTAATATGACACAACACAAGGCAAGAGAGTCCCCAAAGGAGATGTTCTAGCACTCAACAAACAACCACACAAAAGAATATAAATAATAACATAGAGATTTAGATCCACACAATGCTAATTCTCATAACAAGATTTTCATCCAACATGCACAACTATAAGGCCTTCTAGGTTACGGCCAAATACATCAACAATTACAATAAAAGTTCAACGAGATCTTCAAAGATCCAAATGACTAGCTAGCCTAGATCCACAATCGGGTAGAGAACTCCAAGATGAATCTCATCTCGCACTTGCAAGCCACAAAGAAGCCTTCTTGTTTCTCAAGCCACACTTAGCTTCTAACTTTTCTCAAACTTCTCTATCTTGACTATTCTTCTTCTCCATGTTGGATGATGATAATCCCTCTAGACTCCACAAGACCATATACTAATACTTGTTGGAATTTTTTAGAATAACTATGAGGGGGGGGGGGGGGCGTTGAATCAGTTATCCAAGGTCCAAATGTACAAATGAAACTTTTTAATGCCTAGTAGACTTGTATCCATAAAACCTTATCATGCATGCATCCATTAGATAATACAATACTTAAATTTTGTAGGTTATTGTCCTAAGTCAAAACAACTTTGCAAAAATGTAAACATGAAGCAACATAAGAACATTCACACAATTTTGACACAAGGATTTTATGTGGAAACCCAAGTTGGGAAAAACCACTAGTAACATGCTACTAATTCTCACTCTTTTGAAGTTATGCCCTGTGAAAGGCCAACCCTATTAAATGTGACCTAGTTAAATTATTTCAATCACCTTGTTGGGAGTGAGTCTTGTTAGAGAACTTTAGACGATCCATTAGAATGTCACTTGGTTAAAGGATTTACAAATGACTATTAGGTCAACTTTAATCCAAGGATTTACCCTAGACTGATACAATTATTAGAGAGTAATAATAAGGCTTGATCTAATAACAAATTATAACTCACTTGCAGATTATAGATCTCTATTTCAGTCCTCTATTTTGTTTGGCATTCACACACTTCAACTTTGATAGCATGTTCACCCTTCAAGCATTCATACTCTTAAGCCTTCGTACTTTATATGCTAACTATAGTCACCTTTGTTTAGCCATTAAATGAAGCAATACCATAGACTCATTTTCTTCCTTAGGTTCTTGCACATGACAACTATTGTCACAAAAGTTTACACCCTTGCCTAAAGTTTTTACCTAAAGGAAACCTTGTGAAATGAGGAAACAACCTCCAAGTTGTGGGACTTAAACAATGAGGTTGAGTCTCCAGAGAAGGCTAACTTCCTTTCTTATCAGGGTGCACCTAAACTACACCTAGAGAGAAAAACGGAAGAAATCATGCATGAAACACTTACCTAATCTATATTAAGGGGGTGATGCATCAAAATAGAGTGTCCAACCCTATATCTGCCCATACATACTTGACTATCATGACATCAAAATATATAGATTCATACTTGTTTAATCAAAAAATCACATGTAGATTAGATAACCAAATGAGTGACACAAGGAAGAAGAGTTTCACTATATATCATTCATAGGCCAAAAAGAGATATAGTCATGCAAATGATAGAAAACCATAATACACTGATGAGGGGAAAATGAATCTCACACAGTACATCAATTGATGAAAGAGATAAGGCAGAATGCCATGAAGTTTAAAGGTAAAGGGAGTTTACAATGTGCATGCCAAAGCAATGCAAAAGAAAACAGAGTAGAGTTGACCCTGACAAGGGTTTGGAAATGTGCCTTTATAGTTTAAGCATAACCTTTAGATTGCTTCACAACTTCATCAATGCATTTAAGACTATCAGAGGGTGATTAGATGCAATCTAGATGATAGATTCAATTTGGTACACCTTCAGAGGCATGAAAATCATCAAACCTTGACTAGAAGAGAGCCTAAAGGCAACATGAAATGATGCCATTAATGCTAAAACTCTTCAAATGGACAACTAGTTAGCAAGAAACATGTCTTTTACATCTTTCTAGCATGGCATTTAGTTGAGAGTGGTTGAGATCGATCATGGAGATTAAAGACTGTGTAGGAAAAACTACTTTATTCCATCCTTGGCTTGACAAATCATCAAGAATCAATAGTCAACTAGGTCAAGCAACTAGAATGAGCCACACGGACCAATAATATTACTTCCTTTCGCCAACTGGCAAAGTCTTCACAATTTGACTACCTTATCCTTTTGACCTTGCCACCTTTTAAACTTTATTGTTATTTGTCCTGCAAAACTATGAACTTAACCATGACTATTTATTGCTTACTCTCCACCTGGGCCCATTGAGACACATGTCCACCCACTGTTATGTCACCATGGATAATGAACTTGCATCTTTTGCTAACAACATAATGACGACGCTTGATCTACATTCAATTCAATTGGCTCAAAGATGAATTAACCCTTATCAGTACCTTGTCCAATGAAAGCATTGCCCTATGTCGACTCATTTGACAAATTATCCACCTTGCCTATGGCCCACAAAGGAAATAGGACCCACATGTCCATGCATCGCATCATTGTTATCTCACTAAGAAAAATGAATGTACATTTTTCCATAGCGATATAGCAACAACTATTGATCACCCTAGATCTGACAATGGACAAAAATACACTGAGAAACTAGCTCATTTTCATGAGGTGTGAATAAAACCTTGCTAGCTATATTCCATTTGACAATTCCACTAGCAACAGAGAAAGAAAGACCCACCCTAGATATGTGACACACTGTCACTTTGTCGTTAAGACTTTTGGTCATACAATTACTGACAATGACAAAGCAACCACCATAGATCTTGGAAGATCTGAGGGATGAAAGGATGCGGGCCCACTAGAACTTTAATAACATGCTCACTTGGATACTAAGGAAATAAAATATAACCTAAGGTCTAAAATGTATTTTTTGTGACATTGGGCCATTTGAATATTCAAATAAATGCAACCATTGGGCAAGTTTGACAACAAAACCTAATTTTGGCACCAGCTATCTCTATAAATTGAGAATTAAGATCTTTTGATGCTTAACCTCAATCTTCCATTTTTGGGTTAGGCAGGATTATGTAGGATACAATAAATCTACCCACTTTTCAATTTGGTTCCTCAAGAAACTTCTTCTACAATCTTCCTTGAATTGGCCTCAAAATGGTCTACCTTGAATTCTATGCCAATAAATCATCATAGTTATCTTCAATATGTTTCACACAATTCAAGAAAACAAAATAGTTAGCTCAAATTCATTAAATCTTCTATTTAACACATTTATTGGCACTTGACATCAATATGGTGTCACTCAACATCTTTATTGTTTTGTCACTCAACCAACACTAAAGTTTACTGATGCTCAACATCAGCTAAACTTTACTCAACATATATTAACAATCACTCAGCTTGCACTATTTTCTATCTTTTCTCAACCTCTTATTTTTCATTCAGCTTCCAATGATTTCTACTTAGCTTATACTGATTGCTCAAGAAGGCTTGGCAGACACTTTTCTTACTTGATCATCTTCCAGTCTTAACTTGAGTAATCTTTCATTTCATATTTTAAGTAGATAAGCAATACACTATAGCATCAATGTCTTGCTTGGTCTTAGTGCTTCTTTTACATACCAAATAACTCAACCTTTCTCTAAGTGCTATTGTTGTCTTCTCTTTTCAAATCATCTTCATCAATCAACTAAATGATAGCTTTCAAACCAAAAAAAAACAATTGTCTTACTAGTTGGTAGCAGGTTTGACATCATTGAAAAAATAATGATTGTTCCATTATAGGTTCTTCTCTTCAACACAATCTTATATCAATAATATTAAACCAAGCCCCAAGTTGGCCTATCAACCCTTACATTAAATAAACACTCATATCAAATACACCCTCAAGCCACGATTCGACTTGAAAACAAATATTAAATATGTAACATAAATTAAATACTTAAGATAGGCCCCAAGTTTAGAATGCATAACTAACTCATAAGACTACATAAGAATACATACACTTAGAAATAGGTCCTGTTGAGATAATGGGTGTTGCACACATTACATAATATTTTTATATTGTGTTATTTTATTTTATTATGTAATGTTGTACCTAGATGGATGTGCAACATGTAAAGATTCCCACGAAATATTCTTGATGAGTTGTATTGTAACATTGTGATAATATTTTATGCAATTATTTAATATTGGGGAAAAGAATTAAATTCCCAATATTAAATGTGGGGTCAGTGGGTTAGGTGGCACATGGTTTTAGCACACGGTTTATGTAATACCACTTGGTGGTTTTGTGGGATTTGCTACTATATAAGCAACCATAAGGGTAGTTGTTGTAGAGTGTGAGAAAGGCAAGAGTCGAGCGGAACAAAGCTTGACAGGTTAGCCAAGGGAGCATTTGTGAATGTTGGAAGCATGGCATGGGATGTGTGGATTCATGCTTGTTCACATGGATTGCTTAGTGGTGGCTATGGCTTTGAAGGCTTCCATGGTTGTATTGCAATGGTGTTTTTGCTAAATAATACATGGTGATGGATACTTTTGGAAGTTGGGTTTTTCCCTCAATGAGGGTTTCCCAGGGTATATCTTGTGTTACAATTTTTGTGGGTATGTTGTCCATTCTCTTATGTGGGATTTTAATTTCGTATTTATTTCATATCTATTATGGGTTATGTGGAAACAATTATATTTTTTATTGCAAGTTTCCTTACAAGTGGTATCAGAGCTATGGTTTTATTATTTTAACCTTAGATTGAATCCAGGGGAATGCATGAGAGGATAAAATAAAGGGCAAGATATATGAATTGTTTATTGTAGATCTTAGGGTTTTGGGTTTGCTATTATGATGGGATGTTGGTAGATTTTGGGCATGTGAAATTTTTGGAGAAAATGATTTTTTGAATGTTTCATTTAAATGAGGGTTTTAGGGGGGAGCTTGCAAAAATGATCTCTTGGGCAAAAATAGACCTCACCATTGGATTTGGGTCAATGTTTCCATAAATTTTGATATATAATTTGCCCTAGTTTGGCCATGAGTAGAGGAAATGAAAGAGTTTTTTAGTTTCAGCTTGTGATGGCTGTCAAATTTATTCCTGTCAAAATTTTTGTCACAAAAAAATAAAATCATGGTGAAACTGGTAAAAAGATTGTCTTAGTAAAATGACCATAACTTTCTCTTAGGATATTATATTTTAGATTTCTTGTAGGCGTTGGAAAGATAATTCAGAGCAATACAATTTAGCATAGGTTTGGTATTATGGTTTTGATGTTTTGTTAGGTTTTAAGAGTTTAAAAGTCAGATGTTGTTTATTTTGAGCATAGATTAGGGCATAACTTGGGCATACAGAGTTGAATTTTGGACTTCAAGCAGTCAACAAAAAGCTCTTAGAAAGCTTTTGGAAAGCTCTACACATTGGTTCAGATTTGGTGTAGGTTTGGCATGATTTATTTGGTAATATATTGAAAAGCTCTTGGAAAGCTCTACACATTGGTTCAGATTTGGTGTAGGTTTGGCATCATTTATTTGGTAATATATTGATCTGAACAATTTGTGGTATATATTGACTATGGTAGCATTGTGAGTTAATGACATTGTATGTTTGGAGATTTGATGTCATTGTATACTCAGTTCATATTTCAAATTTGTCTCATAATGATATGGTTATCAATATTTGGTTTGGATATGTATGATGACTTGTTGAGTCTACAAGTTGTACAGTGTTATAAGCGGTCTATACTTATAGGTTGCATTTATGGCTTGGTTATAGGTTGTCTTTGCCCATTAATCTTTCATTATTAATGCATATTCAGATTGGTGTCTTGAATTTTGGTTGTCTATGCCCTAAGTCACATGATTTTCTAATTTTTTCTTCATGTAGAAGGGATGAGATGTTGTTACTAGGTACAATCATGGTGGAGGATTGTGGTTGAATTTTTTATGCTGATTGGTTTGACACATTAAGAGTCAGATGCTTGATTCATGGATGTGATCATGGTGCCATGGATTTTTGGCATGACATGATTGGGTATACAGGTACATCTTTGATGTTTTTTAGTTTAGATTTTTGATTTTTTATGGTCGTATATCTTCTTGGTTGAGGATCATTGTTATTTGGTTTCTTTTGAGGAGCTCATGATGTGCACTTTGAGTTCTTTGATGGTTTGATGCCTTGGTTGACTCTCATGGTTAGAGGATAGTTTTTCATCATGATATCATGGATAGCTTGGATACACGGTTTAGTGGGAGCTTGTGACAGTGATGAGGTGATAGTGCAGGATTAGTTCCTAGTTTGGTTTGGATCTTCATGTAGGAGATGGACTTTATGATGCCATGGGAAACTTGGTACCACGATTGAGTGGGAGTTGTTGGCATTGATGTACTTATTGAATGTTTGCAAATGTTGTAGATTTGTCTTAGATCCTATTGCTATAGAAGCATCTTTAACATTTGCATGGTGCACTTGGTTATCTTCATGGTATGTGAAGATGGTTAGATCTTGAGGACTCATGAGGTTGTTGGTTATCTTCATGGTGTGTGAAGATGGTTCTTCATGATGGTTTTCTTCATGATGTGTGGAGATGGTTGCATCTTGAGGACTTATGGGGTTCTTGGTAAAGGTGTGGTTTATGCTTTCATTTGGCATGTTATCCTTAGTGTTAGGATGATTTCATTTTTATGTCATGGTATACTCTTGATACACATTTAGAGTTTTGAAATGTTATAATGTGTCCATATAGAGCATGTTCTCTCTTTGGCTGAGATGGTTTAGATCATGTTGTCATGTTTATGTTCTTGAGGCCATGGTTGGAACTTTGACATTGATCTTAGTTTAGTTTCTTTGTATTGAGTACATTGATCATAAGCTGTATACTTCATGATATTTCTATGTTGCATTTGGAGTTGGCATGAATTTATTGGTTACAGGTGTTCATGGATACTTAGAGACAGTGTTGATGCTAATTTCTCTTGGATTAGAGAATTGTTTGTTGGGACAATTGTTTGGTTTGAGTAGGAAGTCTGAGGGGCATTCACCTGATATGGAATTGAGAGGAGATTGTTCTTAGATGCGTCTTGGTTGGAGATTTGGGTATCTTGATGAGCATTCTCATTCCCCACTCTTAGTCTACTTGGCGGTTTGCTACTTGAGAGGTATAGCCCATTGTTTCTCTCAATTGCACTATATTTATGCTTGTCTTTCATGGATATGGATCTTGAGCTATGGTACATGAGTTAGTTCTTGAGGGTTCATTTGAGAGATTGTTTAGAATTGGTTATCTCCATGTGCATATTTTTTTATGTTTATTGAGTTTGGGAGATGGTTTAATATTGGGCATATTCCTTGGATTAGGAATGATTTATGAGTTTGATCTTTTTGTGAGAGGCTTACATCCATGATTAGTTATATGGTATGGTTCAGGTGTTATTGAGGCTTCTTGTTGGGGTTTTATGGAGGATATCATACTTGCACAGTTTACATCTAGAGGTGTGTGTAGAAGGACATGATACAGGTTATGATTTGCATGGTTTCTCTCTAGTCTTGGTTATCTTCCTAGATGTTCAGCTTCACTTACAGTGGATTTGAGATTGGTAAGAGATTGTGATCATTGGTTTGTGCTCATGTATGTCATGAGAGAGATGACATGGTTATTCCTTTATCTCTTTCCTTTGTTGGTTGTGGAGAGCTTGAGAGAGTGTTGTAGACTTGTTATGAGAGTTGTTATTGCAGATTGTTGGTTTACATATTGTGGATGTCCTTGATACTACATGGATTCATTTCTTTGAGATGTTGTGAGTGGATTGGTTATAGATTTGACATTATCTTTTGCAAGGGGAGCTTCTTGGTATATATATGTGGCAAGTATTACTCTTGAGGCTTGTGATTGTAGGTTATATATTAGATATGTCAATATTGTGAGATTCACTTGGTATAACTTTGGAGATATGGATAGTTGGATGGGTTTGGCACTTGCTGTTGGTGCTATTTCAGCTATGGATATTTTGATAACTATAGATACATGTGATTACCTTTGGATCAGGTTTTTATGCTTGGAATTTCAATTGGTACAAGATTTTATGATCTTCTAATGTGACAGGTTGGGTAGCTTTCTCTTTGAATGAATTCTATGAATGTTCTATAACACGACACAATAGGAGGTGAGATCATTCATGTTTGAG
This sequence comes from Cupressus sempervirens, assembly GCA_028749045.1. Taxonomy (NCBI): domain Eukaryota; kingdom Viridiplantae; phylum Streptophyta; class Pinopsida; order Cupressales; family Cupressaceae; genus Cupressus; species Cupressus sempervirens. The sequence goes on from CM053792.1 coordinate 783,311,006, forward strand.
ATGCTGGATAGTTTGATTTTGTTGCAGGTACCAGGATGGAGCACATGGTGTACTTTGATCCATGATGGTGGATGTGTTGGGAGGGATTATTCCCTTGTTCATTTATGTGGCTACAGATTGACCCTATGCAATGTATACAACAAGTGAGAGATTGTTGAGATAATGGGTGTTGCACACATTGCATAATATTTTTATATTTTATTATTTTACTTTATTATGTAATGTTGTAACTAGATGGGCGTACAACATGTAAAGATTCCTATGGAATATTCTTGATGAGTTATATTGTAACATTGTGATAATATTTTATGTACAATTATTTAATATTGGGGAAAAGAATTAAATGCCCAATACTGAATGTGGGGTTAGTGGGTTAGGTGGCACATGGTTTTAGCACATGGTTAATGTAATACCACTTGGTGGTTTTGTGGGATTATCTACTATATAAGCAGCCACAATGGTAGTTGTTGTAGAATGTGAGAAAGGCAAGAGTCGAGCGAGACAAGGCTTGATAGGTTAGCCAAGGGAGCATTTGTGAAGGTTGGAAGCATGGCATGGGATGTGTGGATTCATGCTTGTTCACATGGATTTCTTGGTGGTGGCTATGGCTTTGAAAGCTTCCAGAGTTGTATTACAATGGTGTTTTTGCTAAATAATACATGGTAATGGATACTTTTGGAGGCTGGATTTTTCCCTCAATGAGGGTTTCCTAGGGTATATCTTGTGTTACATTTTTGTGGGTATGTTTTCTATTCTCTTGCATGTGGATTTTAATTATGTATTTATTTAAGATCTATTATGGGTTATGTGAAATGGTTATATTCCTTATTGCAAGTTTCCTTATAGGTCCATGTACCAACTAACTATCCAAATCCAAGAGCGCACACACCAACTCCATGGGATCGAAGCTCACAAATATAATATCTAAAGCTCTGTTAGTAAATAGGAACACATTACAACAAACTAGTAAAATGAATCTCATTCCAAGACAATGACTACAAACATCATGCACACTTAAGGAAAGGTTCCCCGAAATGCCTCAAAAAATCCCCAACTGCATGAATCATAACTCCACAAACTCGAGCACGAAGCCCCTACATAAAGGATTGATGACTTCCCTAGGATGCTCCTACATCAGATACCCCAAGTAAGAAGAAAAGATGTTCTTAATAGTTGGATGAACATCTTTTAGGATTCAACACATAAACCTCGAATTGGTTTTTCACATACATGTCCTCTACCACATCAACTTGTACACTCTTACCTTTGTTCTTCTTAAGCAACTTCTTTTTCGCAAGTCCCATCTTCACATATGTCTTCAGTGTACAATAGGTTTTCTTTCGATGCTGATCTCTAACCCTCTCAAAATCTTTCAACTCAACTTGGCTACCAATACTCAAGTTCCTTCTACCAAGTTCTTCATTCTGCAAAGGAATTGGGGAATTCTTCCTTCCACCTTTCTAAATAGTAATCACATTCTTGAAACAATCATGCACAATCCTACAATCATATTGCCAAGGTCTACCAAGTTATATGTGACAACTACTCATGTCCACAATATCATACAACACTTGATCCTTATACTACCCAATCTGGAAATCAATAAGACATTGTTCCCTCATTTCCAAAGCATGTTCATCTTGTAACTAGCCAATCCTATAAGGACAAGGATGTCTTACCCTCTTCAAACCAAGTTTCTAAACCATCTCCTCAACAATTAGGTTATTAGTACTACCACTATCCACAATCACATTACAGATTTTACTTCCAGATCTATAGTGAGTCTTGAAAAATTTTCTCTTTTGGTATGATTCTAGCACCATCTTACCAAGCAATACTGTATGAATGAACAAACTATCTCCATTAATTTTAGGTTCATTTTCTAAGTCTTCAGCCTCTTGTACCACAATAATTCTTCTATCACCAACCTCAGGACATTCAAAATATCTATGTCCTTATTCACCACATATATAGCAAGTACTCTTAAGTTCACCTTTGTCCATCCTCTTCCTCTCTTCAACAGGTTTTGGTTCATCTTCAACAATTTATTTGTGAACCTTCCCTCAAGGATTACCTTGATGTCCCCTCTTCAACTTCTATTCTTCTCTCAAAGCATATTGATAAGCATCCTCAACGGAAGTGATATTCAACATACCAAACTCATCCTGAATATTGAATCTCAAAGCATTAATATATCTAGCCACATTCTCTTTTGATATTTCTCTGTATCCAGGCTGAATAGTCAACTTGTAAAACTCCTCTATGTATTATTTCATAGTCATATCTTTTTGCTTCAAATTCTGCAACTTCTTAAAAAACTCAAGCTCATAATTAGCTGGAATGAACTTAGCCTTCAATTTAGTCACCATTAATCTCTATCTAGTGATCTTAATTTCACCTTCCTCTTCTCTATCTCCCTGTAATTCCTTCTACCATAAAGCAACATGTCCTTTCAACTTAGTTTGTTCCAACCTCACTTTGAGTGGATCTTCAATATCCTTTAACTCAAAGTAGTCTTCCAATTCATCAATCCAATCAGTCAGGTCTTCAGCATTCAAAGTACCTAAAAAATTAGAAACCTCCATCTTATGCTTCAGTTTCAACTAAGATCCAGATCTATCAAACTGACCAATCCTATTTCCCATAGGTCTCTCAAATTGATGAGTTCTACCTTCAACACTCGATCCAACAACCTCAAAGTCTTCAACAACTTCCTCATAACCATCTTTGGTACCCATATTGCAAGGTACACAACCTATAATACTTATGATCTAAATGATCACATCAATTTTCATTAGCCGCATCTCATATTTGAAATATGCTTTAATCTTCTTTGAGATCCTTACTTCGATAGCATCAAATAGATCTTCAATTGCCCCTAGGGTCCAACTGTACCAACAAAATCTTTCGAGATCTTTGCAAACCCTTTGCAACAAATCAACCAAATCCAACCTTCTCTCTAATACCACCCAACACAGTGCAAGGTCAGAGAGTCGCAAAAGGAGATGTCCTAGCCCCCAACAAATAACCACACAATGGAATATAAATAATAACATAGAGATTTATATCCACACAATGCCAATTCTCATAATAAGATTTTCATCCATCATGCCTGACTGTAAGGCCTTTTAGGTTACAGAAAAATACATCAATAATTACAATAAAAGTATAGTAAGATCTCGAAAGATCAAAACCACTATCTAACCCAGATCCAAAACTTGGTAGAGAACTCCAAGAATAATCTCAACTCATGCTCATAAGCCACCAAGAAACTGTCTTGTTTCCAAAGCCACACCTAGCTTCTAGCTTGTTCAAACTTCACTATCACAACTACTCTTCTTCTCCATGTTGGATGATGATAATCCCTCTAGACTCCACAAGCCCTCTACTTATACTAAACCAAGTCACAAGTTGACCTAACAACCTTTACATTAAATAAACACTCATATTAAATACACCCTCAAACCACAATTTGGCTTGGCTACAAACATTAAATACATAACATAAATTTAATACTTAGGAGAGACCCCAAGTTTATAATGCATAACTAACTCATAACACCACATAAGAATATGTGCACTTAGGCATAGGTCCACATGCCAACCAACTATCCAAATCTAAGAGTGTACACACCAAGTCCCTAGGATCGAAGCTCACAAATACAATCTCCAAAGATCTGCTAGTAAATAGGAACACATTACTAACAACCACTAAAATGACTCTAACTCCAAGATGATGACTCCAAAAATCACACACACTTAAGGAAAGGTTCCCTAATATGCCTCGAACAGATCCCCAACCGCATGAATCATAAATCCACAAACTCGAGCACAGAGCCCTTGCATACAAGATTTTTGACTTCCCTAGAATGCTTTTGCATCATAATATCTTGGGTGGTAACTAACTATATAAGAAAGGCATACGAGAATTTTTAAGAAAGATTTGGAGGTGATAGATCTTATTTGGGAAGCTCTTGTGGTAGAAGTTCTTCAAGTATAAGCTCTTTGGTTGCAAGCTCTTCTTGTATAGAATCTCTTTGTGTGCAAGCTAGTAGGAAGCTGTTAGTGTGGAAGCTTTCTTATATTGTAATAATTTGGAGATCTCTCATTTGGAGAACTTATAATGAATTTTAAGTATTGATGGATTCTTTGTAAAGCATTTTGGCTTCTCTTTGTCTCTATTTTGTTATGTATTTTGGTTGTTAGTTGGTAAGGGTGGTGTGGTCCTTGGCTAGTGGTATCAGAGCATAAATTCATCAAGTGGTATAAGAGAAACCCTTCATCAATGGTCTCAAAGAGGGAGTTCCTAAGCATGTGGATAGATCATTGTCACCAAATGTGAGGAAGTTTTCACTAGGACCTTGAGTTGGGTGAAGTTTTTTAAGGAGTTCTTGATGTATAGACAGATCTTCGACTATGAGGCAGTTTACATGAGGTGCATACTTTACACAAAGTTTTTCTTATGTAGACATGATTATGGAGAAGAGAAAGAAGAAGATGAATTTTTTGATTGGATGGATTATGAGGATTCCTAGACTTGATAAATTTAGAAAGAGAATCCAAGAAGAAATATTTTTGGATTTGCAAAAGAAGATGAATGAGTTAGAAGTATAATTGTGAAAGAGAAGTGCACTTTATTAGAAGAGAGATGTTGATAATCATTTGGATGCGATAAAAAAGAAGATACAATGAATTATCACGTTGCATGCAGTACAAAAGAAAAGAAAGAGCATGAAGATGACAAGAATTGTGAACTTGAAGTAGATGAAGATGATGCAAAGACTTTAATAGTAGAGAAAGAGTAGAATTTCTTGGTTGGAGGTCAAAGAAGTGAAGTGGTTGCATGCCTTGTTGATGACATGGATGAAATAAACAAAGATGAATATATGGAAAAGGTAAATTTCTACGCATCATGGGATGTTGAATTTGAGATGGATTTGAAAGACGATGATGGTTTCATTGAGGACCTTGTTAGTGATGTATTGTATGCAAAAGAAGACTTGTTTTGTATTAAAAAGTTTTTTATAAGTACATTATATCCTACAAGATTAGAGGAGGGTAAGATTTATACTTGGGAAAAGTTGATTGTAGAGGATTATTGTCAGCAACAGATACTTGTTCCAACTATATGTTGGAAAAGAGGAAAGAACGAAATATATTGGCAACAAATACTATTCCAGCTAGGTGTTGGAAGAGAAGAAAAAAAATGTCAACTGTGGCTACTTTTTTTGTGAATCCATATTCACAAATTTTTTCCTACCACAAGTGTCTGATGTAGGAGCCTCTTGTATCACAAAAATAAAAATAAAAGGGGGCATGGCATACTAAAAAAATTAAGAAATTGTGGAGGAAAGTGATGAAAATTGGAGAAAAAAATAATTTTAAAAATGAAAAAGGGGAAAAAGAGAAAAAAAAGGTACTTTGTTTAACAAGGTACATGGGTGCTAAAAAGATGAGTAGGTGACATTTTAGAATTTTTTGGAAAGTTCCTTAAATCATGCTTTTAAAATTTGTTGTGATCCATAAAGGCAATGCAATTTTCTAATTTGACCACATGGTGGTGCTTGGTTGTCATTTAGTGGGTATTTAATAATTTTTTGTAAGGTAGTTGTAGTTACCTTTTATCCCACATTGGTTGTGTTTGTAATATATAGGGTGGTAAGTGCCTATGTAAGAAAGGCGTAAGAGCATTTGTAAGAAAGACTTGGAGGTGAAAGATCTTATTTGGGAAGCTCTTGTGGTAGAAGTTCTTCAAATATAATCTCTTTGGTTGCAAGCTCTTCTTATGTGGAAGCACTTAGTGTGCAGGCTAGCAAGAAGCTTCTCTTAGTGTGGAAACTCTCTTATATTGTAAGAATTTGGAGTTCTCTCATTTGGAGAACTTGTAATGAATTTCAAGTATTCATGGATTATTTGTAAAGCATTTTGGCTTCTCTTTGTCTCCATGTTGTGAAGTATTTTGGTTGTTAGTTAGTAAGCATGGTGTGGTCCTTTATTAGTGGTTTCAGAGCATACCTTCATCAAGTGGTATCAGATAAACCCTTCATCAAAATGCTTGAGGTTTATTTTGGGCCAAACATCTTGAACAAAACCTCAACCTTGTTTAAGTCTTTAGAATGGTGACATGTCTCCTTCCACCTTGTACCACTTGTAGAAGATATTAAATAAATGTCTTATTACTCTTAGTGACATTCCCTCACACGCATTAAACATCTTTTTTGGTATAAACCTGTGTTTATGAGGAAGATTTGCAAAGATTTAGTCATTTAAAATATTGAATTGGAGGGACAGATGGTTAGGGACTAGGGTTAAGAAATCTTTACAAACCTGAGATTATTTATAAGCAATCAAAATTCTTTATTTTTCATCTCTCTTCTTATCTTTGGTAGTCACTAGTCTGGTAGACTGTTAGTGGTATCAGTTAATAAATTATGGTCTCGTTTAGTTAATTGGTTTGGTACTCATTGCTCTGTAGATAATTTAATTTACAATGAATTTGTCTATTTTCATTCATTTATTGGTAGTTAATTAATTTCTCCTATTTTTTAAAATTGGGAATCAAGATAGAAAGTTGAATTCATCTCACATGCACATTGGAAGAGGTGCAAAAGGCCTTTCTAAGTGACATCCCCGATGAAAACCTCCACTCAATTTCTAATGAGTTTGGGCCTTTCATCTTTAACATTGTAAGAATGGGCTTGACCCAAAGTTTCTAGAAAATGTTAACATGTACTGTGTCAACATGGACATGATGTCTCATTTTCTAACCTCTCTCCTTGACCTCAGAAAAAAGGATCAACATTGTAGTGTTGTTGAGGAAGACCTTTAAAGAAGAGTACTTGAGAAACAACGTTGAGCTTTCTATTTATGCACAATTAGGGGTGGAGATCCCTTATGCAAGTGAACATCAAAAACTTCTACAACCTGGCCATAATGGAAACCATTTCTACTTGGCCTTAATGTTGGGCAGTTGAAGCACCATGGAAAATCAATACAAATGGGAAAATATTTTCTTTGAAAATAGGTTTTATATGGATGAAGTGGAAGGCAATCAATAGCTTTAAGAATTCACAAACATAACTCTGTCTAATTATTTCTACACATATGCACTTGTAGGGAAAAATCACTAGAGTTTTCCCACGACTCATCACCCCTTTTGACATTTTTGTGTGGTTTCTATTTTTCTATATCAAATGACGATTCATGTACATACATCTAGCTATACATTGTAATTTTTAAGAAATATCAATGGAAATTTCATAGTTTCATTTACAATTGTGTTTTATTGTTTTGTTTTCATAATCTAGCTTTTTTGAAATTTTACTATAAATTTCTAAAAAACAAAATATAACATTTAACAATGATTTAAAATTAAAAGATTGAGGTTTTGTAATATCCCTTTTATAAAAAGGAGTTAAAAAAATAAAACAATAATAATTAAATAAATATTATAATTATATTGTAATATAATATAAGATCTAAGTTAAATATATGATTATAAATAATCATCATCAATAGAGATACATGTCATAGAAAAAGTTAAAGTATTGATAATTTTTCCAAAACATATGAAACTCTTCCTTTTTAACGTGCAACATAAATGATTTTTGATAATATGGGTAGAATTGAAAAATAAATAGATAAATAATAAATAATAATATCATTTAATGAAATGAATAGAATAATTAACCATCAAATTTAATAGAGACTTCTTATAATACACAAGCAAATTCCACTAAAAACACATTATTTGGCCAACAAATGAATCACTATTGTTGTCACGATCTTTGGAAATAATAATGAAGTTCATAGGATATGACTTCATGACGGAAAGCAAGTCAAAGGACCACTAAACAAGATATATAAAAGTCAAAAATAGAATCAATATTCCTTGGCAAAGAAAATAACATTTTGACATGAATCAATCATCTACTAATGGAGCAGCAATGATATGTACGACCAACTTTAACGTATGGGATTCACTACCACATAGTTAGAAATCACAATAAACCATAGTGCAAGCCAAAATATGTAATACAAACAATGATAATAAGTAAGCCAAAAACCCTTATGCAATAACAATAATAATGCTGATTAAAAACAATTGAATATCACATTCTATGAGACAATTAATCAAATACAATGAGCATAATCAGCTCTAATAAAGTATGGAACGAATTAATTTGAACTAGCGGTCATCTAAGATCATAATATCAAATCCATCCAACTATATTGTAGCAAATAATCATGAATACATTAAACAAGGAGAATGCTTATATTAACAAAAATCAATTATAATTATTATAATTATTGTAATATGTGACTATTATATGTATCAACCATATAGTACAAAGGCAATTCACCAATCATATCGATACTATTCATAGTGATACTAAGTCAAGCAAATACAACAAGGGCTTCCTTGAGCTTGAGTCTTTGTCTCGTGCAAACATAGAAAGAAAATTATAAACATATTTTTTTAAAGGAACAAAATTGATAAAAATAGTTTTCTATATAGTATTAATAGATCTAAGTCAACAATATTACATAAAAGAACTCAAGAGAAAATATCTAGAGAGCAATACCTATAGGATGATAAATTTGTACTTAATGTAGAGTAGTAGAGAACTAATTTAAGGGAGCCAGATGCAACTCAAATTGTTCAATGACCCTAGAAAACATGGCATGTTAAATTGGTGTGTGGAAATTGTTCAATGACCCTAGAAAGCATGGCATGTTAAATTAGCGTATGGAAAGATAATAAGGGATAGATCTCAAATCTATACACCTTTAAATTGAATCTATTGATATATTTAGAAGCTGTAAATAATGTAAACTAATAAAATGAACACAACGAAGAAAATCTTGTCATTGGAGTGGTAACAGTAACAATTTGAATATTATAAATACCTAATTTAATTAATTTAGATTTCATGGAAAATGCATACTGTCATATTTCAATGTTGTAGCTAAGCTCAAACATTTAGCAGACATTGCATCATTGTATATATATATTCTCATTCAAATTTCATATTTAATATTTATCCATTAGACATACAGAAGTGTGTTTGATTAACCTAAATATTATGCCAAACCAAACAACCCCATAACAAAGCATTCAATTTTTCCTACACACTGAATATAATATAAATAGAAGAGATGATCAAACTATAATACAATATAACTAGAAGAGATGATCAAACTATAATAACATATTTAGTTTTTCATGTTTTCTCCATCAATGTCTAGTTATAAGAAGTTATCCAAAGTTTAGTTAATTAACCTTGATTTGATTGATTTCGTCCATTTAAATATGATAATTTTTTTGTGAAAACATGCCCAACAGTAAATACTCCCAACTAAACTGTATTTTTCTCTCACACAGAATACAATTGCAAAGGTCTGTAACTGTGCATAACATCATCTAATGTGCAATAAGAAATCTCTCTTGTTCAAACCTTATATACACATTTATTTTTATTAACTTTCTGTACCGTTTAAAACTTATAACCCTAATTTTCACATTACAAAACTCTATAGTAAACTCAACATTAACAAACATTTATATATGAATCTTCACTACCCATCCAAAATATGAAAAATTAAGAAACAGAGAAAGAAAAGAGCACCAAACAATGAAGCTAGTAATAAATAGGAAAAGTGAAGAATTACAAAGAAAAAGCATATGAAGCATGAAGGAAAGAAGGCAATTATTGTGGAAGTGTGGTAACAAACAAAGAAACTACTGCTTTCACTCGTAATTGGCTCGCCATGTTTAAATTCCATGTTTCATATTCTGTTAGTCTTGTGTCAAAAATGATTTTCCTACAATAAAAGGTCAGATAAACAAAATGGTTTGTGAGCCCTGGTTTTAAGAGAAACTCTGATTTTGGTAAAAGTTCATGTATCATAATTATTCAATACAAGATAGTTTTTTAATTTCTGAAGCCAAATAGTAAGGGGTTGGAACAATCACAGATGAGATTCAATAAAATCCAAGAAATCTATAGCCAAACTGGTACATCGATGAAATGAGACAAAGTTTTAAACTGGGTATAAGTCCATGAAAATTATGATCAATTTCAAAATTTTGTGGGATTTAAGTTTTACTTGTAGTAGTTTTAAGATATGGTCCATCAAACAAGCTTAACACATGCAATTTATTCATGAGCTAGACTACAAAATATGTTTCATTTATATTTCTTAATTTTCTTTTAACTACATTTGAGTGCAAAGCATTATTAGGATTGGTGACCTTTTAAAAAGGTCTATTTATTCAAACAAAATAAAAACTATGTTTCATTAGTAGATCAAAGTAAGAACAAGTAATATTGGACTTGATGATCTTTTAAAAATGTATTTTCTTTCAAAATTATGAAAATAAGATTCTTCATTTTCCCTTCTTCTATTATAAAGATCATGTAGAAGGAGTTACTGTAAACATCTAAAGATAAAAGGTAGGTCAATGAATTTAAGTGTAAAATAAGAATTTAAGTGTAAAATAAGAGAGTTGAATTTGATAGCAATATAAAAATAGATTGAGTTGAATTTGATAGCAATATAAAAATAGATTAAGAGAATTTAATTTGATTTTACTTTTAGATTGATTTTATTTTTATTGTTTATATTTTATGATTTATTTCATTTTAATAAAAAATTTAGTTATTATTGTAGTAAACAAATTTTAACAATATCACTTAATCAGTCACACCTTATTAAAGAATATTAAACCAAAAGCTTAATTTACATCTAATTTCTTTTATCAAAACAAAACCATTAAAATATTTCTAAGAATTATCTTAATTTAAACTCAATTACCATTATCCAAACAATAATTATCAAAACAAAACCATTAAACTATTTCTAAGAATTATCTTAATAAGTTAAATCGAACACATCCCAAAAAAAACAAAAAAACCAAGCACCCCCTATGCACAAGTTGGTATTATACAAAGGTTTTCAAAGATTTAATTGCATCAATGAATTGTAATTGAATCAAAATAAGGTAATTAAGTGTCATTCTATATCATTCAAAAAATACATTTTTAAAAAAAGTATAATATAAAGAAATACATGTGAAATGAAATCTCCTATTTTGTTGAAACTGGAATTTAATATCACATAGATGAAATAAAATCTCCTCAATGTTTCACCACTTCATTTTCAAATCATAAAACAAATGCAGTAAAAGTCACAAAGAGTAAATTCTATTAAAAAAATTCAATAGCTCACGAGATGATATGCACCAGAATTGAATAAAATGTAAAAGATTTGTCATCTGTTGAGTCTCATGATTGTAAAAACAAATGTTGAGGAGTGAGTTACTTGAAAACCAATTCAATAGATCACATTTTTCTTTCCTTTTGTAGGTTCTTTTATTGTTTATTGCTTTGTTTTATTCCCACTGAAAGACAAAATAAGAAGATCAATTGTAAATATGAGTAACAATTTTCCTAGTAGCCATGTATGATGCCACATAATCTTTCCTTAATTGACCTGCCTATTGCATGCAAAGCACCACACTAATGTAGACCTAATATAATTAAAAGCGTAAAATAATAAATGCTAGGAGTAATCACAAAAGAGATTATATAATATTTTTAGGAACCATATAATTGTCAGGAACATAATAATTACAAATGGAGGAAAAAATATGCCACTTACCTTTTCATAAAATGTCATATGAAATGTTGTAAAAAATTTCATAATATTTCTATGAAAATAGAGAAGACTAATTCTTCAATTCTTCCAACACTTTAGTTTTACATGGGATTATTGGGAATGCACAATTTTCAAGAAATGAAAGTTAATGCTCTAAAACTTTAGTCTCATGTCTTAAAGACAGGGACTAATAAAAAATCAAATCATACAGTTTGATTGAAAGTATGATCTTGAAAATCCTAATTTGATTGGTAATGTCAATAGAAAAATCTACGAAAGAATCACATAGTAACATTTTATGGGAGACGAAAAAATCATGTTCAATGCTATTCTTTAATGCAGATTTGATATTAGTATTAAGTAGCATATCTATTGAAAATAATACCTCTGAAGATTTGATATTAGTAATGTGATTATATTGGATAATCAGATTTGATTTGCATTGATCAACATAATGGTTTACCTTAAAATTACAATATATTCATACCTAAATAAATTGTGTATGACAATAACCTTACATATTTTCTAAAGTATGGAAGATCATCGATATGTGGCGAGAGAGGACCAATAATATTGAGACTTTTGAACTCTATGTAAACATCAATATTAATGTCTACTTTCGAAATTGTTCTTTCTCAACAATTTTATCAGTTATAATGGCTTAGCTATCAACACTGGGTAAGTCTACCTATCTGGGGATCACATTCAAAGAAGAGGGGGGAAGATTGGAAAGCTCAAGGGTCTAGATAAATGTTATTACTGTATCAATGTCCTCGCTCTCCTAGGGAAATTAATAGAAGACTCGCCAAGTAAACCTATATTCGAACTCCCTTCCAGCATGACCTAGTGGTTGAGCACCAAAGAGGAGCCCAATTGAGACAAATTAATTGACAAACAATTGATTGTATGTAGTCGTGATGACTGGAAATGATAAATAACCGAGTTTAATTTTTTGTACCTATATATGTTGAGAATTTTTTACCATGAGAGTAAAAGAAAGTTTACCCACACCAACATTTTCTTGCAGGCTAGTTTTTAAGAGTTTACAAATAAGAGATATGAGGATAACACACTTTCCTCTTAAAGCCCTTCAATTATTATTAGAATTATACACCCCAATGAATCAAAGGCCACCAAGGTGGTGTTTATCTAAAACCAATCTCCTCACTATGAATTATCTTCCAAAACCAACAATGACACTATGTGCAAAGATTGCTAAGCTTGATTAGTATGCTTGCAATAGTTCCATGGAGAAGAAATGGAGAATAAAAAACTAAAAATGATGGATGATAAGGATGATGATTGAATTCTATTTCAAACTTAAAAACACATCATCCCACAAACCTCATAATGGAGTTGACCCCTTGAACCAAGATTGCATTGATAAAGGATAGGCCCAAAGTCTTCATTTCATATAGTATATACATGATTAGATTTTCAATGTCTAGGTAACATATATCAATCTATAGATAGATTAGTAGATGTAGTTGCTAGCTATTAGATTCCAATCAGTTTTCTCTGAAATATGGTGCTCCTAAATATATTGTTCTCAAGTTAATATGTATGTTTCTTTATTCGCTTCTTTAATGTTTTTAGGAAACTACGGGTTCAGATAAAAAAAATTATTTTTAGAAAACTATGGGTTCAAATAAGACAAATTATCTTCCTTGTAGTCATATTGTAGACTTGCTATTGAGGCTATTTTTGACAAAATATGCAAAATAAAAATGAATCAGCAAATAATAAATATAAGTTAACTAAGAAAGGATGGCTTTGGTTGATTAGAATCTTACAGTTTTTGGAACTAAGGCTTTTTCTGATCCTATTTCAGTCTCACAATCTGCACTCACAAAACAAATCAACAAAGTTTGAATTAAGGGTTGGTTGTTAAAAGAGAAGAAAAAATTACTTTAACAATCTTAACATAAGATTTCTCATTGAGCCCATAAAAAATTCCTCTTTATCAAATTAAATTGGTGTTAATAAAGTTTGATACTTGGAATGATTGGTTGAGCCTCATCACCTAAATCGGTGGCAAAGGCTACTCCCTGTGTATGATCTTCAGAGAATTCATCTGCTATCAAATGTTCTACATTTTATCAAAATATTGGTAATTTTTTTTAGTAAATAGAGGTATACTAAGCATTTAAATGATATTAAACCTTCAAAATGATAGAAAACCAAAAAAAAGTTACAAAAAGATCTAATGGAGCATTAAATTGGATTTTGAAACATCAATTTGCATAGGAAAAGGCATCAATTTCATCAATTTTTTGGTTTAGGAAATTTCATAGAAATACTCAGTCAAATCTTTGGCAATAATAATAGTAAAAGCACTCAATTTTGTTAACATAATGTAAGGCACACCCTCAACTATAACTTGGAGGTCTTTGCATTGTTCCCATGGGCTTTCAAAAATATTTCTAAGCAAGCTTCATTAGAGTAACTTTTCTGAATTGAAGAGAAAATTATTTGAGAAAATTCAACACAATTTCATTGAAGAAAAGTACATTATGTTAGAAAATAAAACTTATCAAGTTTTTTTGTTTTTATCCATGCTTTATTGAACAGAGCTTAATTTCTTAGTATGTAAGCTAACTAAGGAATATTTATGATTTTTTCAGTTTTATACTTTGCAAAAAGAGGGGTTAAAATTTATTAAGACAGAAAGGAATACAACAAGTAGAGCTCAATAACGAGCTCGATCCTAAGCAACAAGATCATCAAATTCTTGCACCATCTCAAATGACAGTTGCCTCCTATCCCTAATATTCCAACCCGGATCATGACTAGATGCCCATTTGGCTAAACATTCAGCAGTTCTATTCCATTCACGAGGAATATACGTGAACCTAATGAACTAAAAAGAGGAAGAGAAGAAAAGAATTTTCTTAACAATAGCAGCCAACTGCCAACTAACATCCTCAAGCTCTTGCGAAGAAAGCATGTTCACCACTACCTGGGAATCAGACTCACAGATAATCTTACTCTATCCCCGCAAGCAACACTATTCCACAGCATATAAAATAGCTCGAGCTTCCATGAGATTGTTAGTATAATCACCCTTATGAACTGAGAAGAAAAATTTAACATCCCCAGAACTACAACGAGCCACTCCGCCAATACCAGCCAGACCAGGATTCCCACGGGAAGAACCATCAGTGTTAATTTTCAGAACTCCACAGGGAGGAGGAGTCCAGTGCCCATCCCGGTTAACCTGACCCTTCCTCTGATGATGAAGCTGGTTGGACATAGAAGGAAACCTATGAGCTGTAGCCCCATCCTACAGATGAAAATTGAGGCGATTATAGATAGCAAGATCAACTGGATCCATACTCCCATCAAGCTCACACTTCACAAGAATAGTTTCCTGAAGAGAATGTGATATTTTCCACCAAAGATGCAAAACAACAAGCCGAACATCTTGGAATATGCGACGATTCCTCTCCAACTAGATATGCCAAAGCATGAAAGATGGGCCAGCAATCCAAGCAGCATGGAGAAAAGAAGACTTGGAGGGAGCAGTACCCAAGCAGGCCCAGAACTCAGGAAAAGAGGAAGCATGCCGACAAGAGCAACCCCAAGCGCACCACCAAAGGTGCCATATCTGAGTAGAATAAGAGAAATGGAAGAATAGATGGGAGACAAACTCCTCTCCATTACCACACAAAAAACAATAAGAGGGGCCCTGAAATCCATGTTTACAAAGATTATCCCAGGTAAGACAACGGTTGTGAGCCACTAGCCACATGAAAAAATTACACTTGGACCAAGAAACTTTATTCCAAACTTGCTTCCACCAAGGGACCTCAGCATCCCCAAATAATTGTCTAGTTATCTCCTGATACCCAATAGAGACATGATATTTACCAGACAAGGTACCGCCCCAAGCCAAAACATCTGGACCAAGCAAAGAAGAACACTCTCTAGAGGCCATAATTTGAGAAAGCTCTTGACGATCCATGTCTGTACCTCTAGGAGGCCAATCAGAAGAATGCTTCCATCTGTAACCAACAACATGTCCCAATTGATAAGGAGTCTTGTAATGAGCCACTTTATCCCATCTAACAGCAAGAAAAGAGTCACAAAGAGGCTGAAGATGAGGGTATATGCATAAAATGGAAGGGAATCCATCCCAAGCATCAGACCAAAACAAAGCCCGAGAACCTCCTTTACATATCCAAAACAAACCCCTCTTTACCAACATCGCACCTGTCTTCAAAGTATGCCAAACCATTCAGCCATGACCTTCAAGAGGAAGTGCAGAAATAGAGCAAGGATTAGCACCATGAAAATATTTATGAGTGATAATACGAGCCCAAAGTTGATGTTGTCCAGAGCACCATCGCCAATAAAGTTTAGCAGCCAAAGCTTGACTACTCAATAGAGCAGATCGAAGACCAAGACCACCCTCCTTTTTAGGCCTACAAACAGTTGCCCAATTAACCAAGCTCCATTTAGTACTACACAAATTACCACTCCAAAGGAATTGTCGAGAAAGAGAATCAAACTCCTTGAGAAAGTAAATAGGTGCAGCGTGCACCATGCTTCGATAAGTAGGAAGAGCTTGGATAATAGCTTGAAGAAGAGTAACTCGGGCAGCAGTAGAAAGCCATCTATGAGTCCAATGATTTACCTTATCCTGAAGCTTGGTAATCAAATTTTTCTAGAAGAGATGTGGCTGCCTAGAAACAGCAATAGGGATGCCAAGATAAGTCAAAGGAAGTGATCCTATCTGAAACCGTAGGATACCAACAATCCTGTGCTGAATAGAATTAGGAGTGTTAAAAAAGTAAATGGAAGATTTGTGCTCATTAAATTTTTGGCCTGAAGCTGCCAAATAAACGTCCAAAGCATGTCGAAAGGCTTCAGCTTCCTTGATCCTAGCAAGACCAACAAGAGCAGAATCATCAACAAATTGAAGATGGGAAAGAGAAGGTAAGCCATTACCCCACCGCCAGCCTTGAATAGAATTCTGGGACACCTGATGCTTAATGAATCTGCCCAAGCCTTCAGCCATGATGATGAATAGATATGGGGAGAGAGGGTCACCCTGGCGGAGGCCTCTAGAAGCACCAAATAGTTGAGAAGGTTGACCATTAATAAGAACAGAAAAGGAGGCAGAAGTAACACAAATCATAATCCAACTCACCCAGTCAGAGCTAAATCCAAAAGAAAGAAGAATACTCCTTAGGAAGCTCCATTTAACTCTATCGTAGGCCTTAGCCATATCCAGCTTAACAAACATGGCTCTCTCCCTTGAAGTAGCCATAGAGTGAATAGCCTCAGTAGCAATAACCACCCCATCCAAAATTTGTCTGCCAGCAACAAAACCACCTTGTTCTTCTGAGATAATAATGGGAAGCCACCTTTTCAATCTCTCAACAATCAACTTAGTAATAACTTTGTAAACCACATTACATAAGACAATTGGTCTAAAAAACTCCAATTGATTAGCACCCTCTCTCTTAGGAATAAGAGTCAAGAATGTAGAGTTCAAAGCTCGAAGCATCTGCTTGCTAGCATAGGATTCTTTAACCACCTCCAACAAATCATGATTAATGATATCCCAAAATTCCTAAAAGAATTCAACTGGAAAGCCATCAGGACCAGGAGCCTTCCCCTTAGGCATGCCAAAGACCACCTCCTCCAGCTCTTCCAAAGAAATAGGACGCATGAGATAATCATTCATTTCCTGAGTGATAAGGGAAGGAATACAGGACAAAATAAGATTTTCTTCATTATCAGCAGGAGGAGAGTCCTCAAAGAAGAGGGTAGAGAAGTACCAAATAGTCTCCTGGAACAAAGCTGGTAAGGAATTCAGTTGGATACCTTGAGAATTAACCAAAGAAGAGATAGTGCTCTAATTCCAGTGAGATTGCACTGTTTTATGGAAAAAGGAAGTGTTATGATCACCTTCCTGGAGCCAATCAACTCTAGCCTTTTGCTTCCAAAAAATTTCCTCTCGAAGTTCCCATTCTTCTAGAGCTCTAGAAGCAAGGGATTCAACCTTGCCAAGATCCTCTGAGAAACCTCGATCTCTAATCTCCCTTGTGATGACATCAAGATCTTCTTGAACAAGCCTCTTCATAAAGTGAAGGTTCCCAAAGCATTCCCTATTCCATATCTTGAGCTGCCTTTTAACATATTGAAGCCTTTTAGAAAATGAGAACATTGCAGTACCATATGCAGGAGCACCATCTTTCCACCAACAGAAAACACAATCATGAAGAGAGGAGTCTCGAAGCCACATCAACTAGAACTTAAAAGGAGGATGCTTTAGAACATAAGCCCCTATAGCAGAAAATTTGATTGGCCAATGATCTGAACCCCTCCAATCAAGGATTTTGGAAGAGATAGTAAGGGTGCCACTAACCCAGAAGCAAGAAACAAGAAATCTATCCATACGTTCTGAGATAGCAGCAACACCAGTCCTGCGATTATTCCAGGTATAGAGACCATTAGAAGGCTTAACATCAGAGAGATGCAAAAGAGATATATGTTGCTGAAGAAGAGCAGAAGAAGGCCCCAATCTAGCCAAATCACCATGCTTCTCCTCCAGACTTAAAACTGAATTGAAGTCCCCTGCTAACGCCCAAGGATGATAAGGATGACAATTTCTAACATATTGAATATGTTCCCAAAGTTCCACCTTTCCCACAAGATCAAAAGGTGCATGCACATTAGTAACCATGATTACCTCTCCTGAGTCTAGAGAAAAAGCTACCATAGAGAGAGCTGAGTGAAAAGACATCCAGCCAAGAGGAGAAATTTTTTGAGGATCCCAAAATATAGCTAAATCACCCGCACTTCCTATTGCCCCAACACACTGGCATTGGCCACGAGACCAAATACTAGAGGCATGTTGGACCATAGACTCCACACAGAGCTTAGTCTCTTGGATACAAAAAACATCAGGGCTATGATCAACCACCAAGTTATGAATAGCCTTTTGTCTAGGGATGCTATTCAACCCCCTTACATTCCATGAGAGAATAATCATCATTGGGTAGAATTGGGAAAATGAGAATCCAAAGGTTTCACTGAACCATACTCAATCAATATATCTCCTGTGAGTTTAATCTTCTCTTGGTTTGTTTTGCGCCCACTCCTTAGAGGAGGAGTAGAAGAAGCCCGCTTAAAGGGTCAAGACATCAACCCCAAGGGGAGAGGAGAACCCTTGCCCTTACCTAAAGGTAGCACATTCTTAACCAAATCAGTTAAAACAACATCATTATCCTCCAACACTGTAGGAGTCACCAAAGCCTCAGTCACAGGAGCTACAGGGACCTCACAGTTTTGATATACTACAACTTGGGATGCCCCACAAGCATCATTAGGAACAGATCTCTCATCTGGGCAAACTGGATCAGAAGAGATAGGAGGAGGAATACCCTCCTCTAGAACCATACTATCTAGCACCTCAAAGTGGTTAAAACCTGAATCAGATAATCTTTCTTTCAAAGGCCTCTTTTGACCACGGCCCTTAGCACGAGGGCGAATAGGGGTAAATC
The DNA here is from genome assembly GCA_028749045.1 of Cupressus sempervirens. NCBI lineage: Eukaryota > Viridiplantae > Streptophyta > Pinopsida > Cupressales > Cupressaceae > Cupressus > Cupressus sempervirens. The sequence continues at coordinate 783,330,180 of CM053792.1, forward strand.
CATCCTTATCCTGCATTTGAGCCTTACCCTTACCTGTAGCATCTTGTAGATTCATCCCCTTGGTAGTATTAGCCATTTGAGATTGTCCTTTCCCTGTAGTATCTGCCAAACCACCAGTATTGCCAGCTGTAGAACCATCCACTCCTTTGAAACTTGAGTTACAGGGGCACTGACGTAGTAAATGACCATACTCATGAAAAATTCGACAACGGAAAGGGAGAGATTCATAATCTAACTACTGCACCCAAGAAAAATCCCCCATACAAATTTCCAAAGAATCTGGTAATGGGTTATTCAAATTAATTTCAACACAAATTCTAGCATAAGAAATAACCTTTTTATCGAGGGATTGATGTGCGATCACAGCCGGCTTCCCCAACAAAGCAGCAATTTGTCGAAGGATGTCTTCACGCCAAAATTCCAAGGGAAGACGAGGCAAGCGAACCCAAACTGGCACTGTTGAAGGGAGATCCTCAGCAGAATTAAAACTTGAATGCCAAGGTTTGACAAATAACCCCACATGGTTGTAGAAATAAGGGCCTCCTTCAAAAACACGATCCCGATCAGACATGCAAGAGAATACAACAAAAAAATAACTATTCCCCGCCAACATAATCTCCATATCGCCTTCCACCTACCATGAGTGACGGATCCATGCCTCAAGAGCGGATAGTGAAATCTGGATTCCAAGAAATTTGAATATCAAAGCATGCTTAGTCCAATAATCAATGTCCTCCATTACAACCGTTGGAGGAATAACCAGAACAAGGCGATCATGGCTACGCAAAAAACAACCATTAAATTTTTTCAGCTTGGAGCTCTCCCCTAAATAAAACGATTCAGATCGCATTGCATGCATAGTTGGAGAAGAACGATCTGTTCTCACCAACGGAGAAGAAATCCCAGGCCCTGCCATGCAAACAATAAAACCCCAATCCAAAATTGACTGTAGAAGATTTCCAAATACACCGACGCAAATTATGTTCAGTAGCTAGCAATCCAAACAGAACAGAAAAATAGTAAAGATCCAACACCAAGAACAGGCTAGGGGAAAAACCCTAGCCCAGCCGGCAACCAACGCTTCTCCACATTCTCCAAGTCAAAAATCCAATTGTGTTCAAATTTTATACTTTGAGGAAGCCTATACTATTGTAATTTCTTCAATGTAATTAATGAGAACTTTCATTTTTCATCTTCTATTCTGAATTTTTTCTTTTTACAATTGCATATTTTGTTCTATCATTCTAGCTAGATTTTTTGTTGGTTAAGCTAAAATTTTACATGGTATCAGAGCTCATGGCTACTTGAAAGGAGAATGCATTTTTTTGTTGTAGGTTTTGAAGAAGCTTAGAGCTTTTGAAGAATGGAGTTTCTTGCCTTTGCTTTCTTGAAGCTATATTGCTATTTTAAATGGAAGTCAAAGATTCTACTTCAACTCAAAAATAGAGACTTGCATGGAATAGTAATGACAACAAAGGTTGAACTAGATTCCATTGGTCCATCACAGATAGGACAAGATTATGTTCTTTTTTCATGGGTCTTGTCTTCATGTTTTTCTTAGTGACACATAACTTCAATGGACTTATCATGCCTTTCATTTCAAGATTTTAGAGGGTTTTTTGTTGTTTGTGTTGATGTTTCCTTGGTTACATAGTTGATTAGTTTTGTAGACAATTAGCACCTATATTTTCAACAAGCAATTTATTTTTGCATGGTTGAGTAGTGTTGTTCAGGTCACTCATACAGATTTATGTGTTATTTGCATCCTTAACTAATAGATGCTTTACCTTTATTTTTCATCTATTCATTATTTGGAGGCTTCTATGTAGATTATTGTCTTCTGTATCTTCAATTGATAGATGTTTTGCTTAGTTTTCCATCTACTCATTGTTTGAGTAGTGTCTTTTGGGGCACTCATGCAGATTGATCCTAATTTTCATCATAGTTTCAAAGTAGGTTTTTCATTCAACACTGTGACAGTTATCATTCAACAGTCATCCAATCTTTTCTTGTGTCTCAAAAGATGTTTTTCTAATGCATATTTTGAGAGGGGGTTTTGTCCCTATTGGGTTTTCCCTCTTTCCTCTTTCCTATTCTTGGGATTTTGTCTCCTTAGTTAGACTTAAGGGGGCAGGGGGTGTTAGAAAATAAAACTTATCATGTTTTTTATTTTTATACACGCTTTATTGGACAAAGCTTATTTTCTTAGTATGTAAGCTAACTAAGGAATACTTCTGATTTTTTCAGTTTTATTCATGTTTTTCCTCTACTTTTTGCTTTGAGGAAGCCTATATTATTGTAATTCCTTTAATTTAATTAATGAGAACTTTCATTTTTCATCTTTTGTTTTGAATTTTTTCTTTCTACAATTGCATATTTTGTTCTATCATTCTAGCTAGACTATTTGCTGGTTAAGCTAAAATTTTACACATCATACTTATAGTTGCAATAAAGGTTGATCTACACCATGCTTCTTCTCTACCTTTACTTCCTACCACCATGCATACATTGTAGATTTGAGGGATCATAGAGTGCTAGAGACGATTCTACCACATCCTTGTACAGATCCTACAACACTCCCACTTTTCTTCTCTGTCGACTTGAGGATTTTGAAGCCAGAGGTCTAGCTCTTTTCCATAGTTCTACAAATGCCCTTAGACATACTTTTGTAGGCATGATTGTGAATATAGAGGATTTCCCTATTTGGAATTGATTGCCTTTACCCTTTGTATCTTGTGCTAGGAGGACCATGGTTCTCATGGATGAATCTTTCCAATTGCTTCTTTTGGTTAAAATTCTGAACTTTGAAACTACTTTGCTAAAATTTTCCCATTTGCAAAAATTCTAAAATATGTCTGCTTCAATTCCACATGTTTTTGCATGTATTCTATGTGGCAAAGCATAGACATTGCATGTGGAGATTGTTTTTAGTGCTAGTTGTAAACTTCAAAATTTACATCAAATTTGTGGATTGGAAAAAAAAAAATACTACCCGTAAAAAGAGTTAGGACCAATTAGTAAATAGAACAAAGACAACAAAAAATTAACTCTTATAAATGAAAGGAAGGAGGCTATAGGTTAAATTATTTTCACAGATTTCAAAGCTAGATTAAAAGAAAGAAAGAAAAACAAAAGCTACAGTCTCCTACCTTACGACATATGGACTAATAAATGTCACCAAACAATGGATATTCACAAACTAATATTTCAAGGTCCAAGTTTAATTTATTAGTAAATGTTTGATATTTGAATGGGCTGATAAATAGTCTAATGGGATCATTGAAGAGAAATAAGAAACAAGTGATGTGTCAAAGTTCCTATCAATGGCTCATTTATGATGTAGATTAGGTTGAAGAAAGAGAATAATAAGAGTTGGTAATGGATGGAGAAAGATACCAAATTGTGTAAGGAAAGATAAAAAGAGGAATAGATTAGAAAGATAGAGAGAGGTAGAGCTAGATGTAAAAATAAAATATTAGGTATAATTAAAATAATATTTATATAAAGTAAATATGTAATACATAAAGTTAAGCTTTGTGAATAATTGATACATTGAGTCATTTATAATTTAGAAAATAGTAAATAAAATATATGTAATTGAAAAATAAGTGTACATTAGGTTTTGACTTCTTGTTTTATCCCCTTATTTTTCCTTGGTGAATTTCTTGCTTTTCCTCGGTTACCATGCATTAGCATTGGGTGATACTTTAAAGTATCGCATGCCCATAGAAGAAGAATCATGCGATGCTAGAAAGTATCACACACCCTTAAAAACTCTATTGTGTGACACTTTGAAGTATCACATTCCCATTGGAGAAAGGTTGTATGATATTTGAAAGTATCACACAATGCTGAATTAAAGTATCACCTAGGTTTTGGAAAAACCTGTCCAAGCGAATAGCAGACACTTTTCTGTTTGACTGAAAGTTTTTTGAAGGTGTTTTGGATACCCTTTACAATGTTCTTTAATACATTAGAATTGAATTTTGAATTCAGAATGTTTTTGGATTCAAAATCATTTGCATCCTTTTGTGGTTAATCATTTTGGTTAGTAGTGGCATTTGGAGATCCATTGGTGTTTCGCTATTTGTTTAGTCTTCGGTTGTGATCTTTGTGATCCTCGTATGTTGTATGTCGTGTGCATCCATACTTGTTAATTTTTTTAAACTTTTATCTTGGCTTATATTTATCCTTATTTGCAAGGATCTCCAAGCAGGGCATTACATGAAATGTGGGGCTTCAAGTGCCTTTTAGGATAGCATTGATATATTTGTTGAGGGATGTGGGATCAATAGTGGTCTCAGCAACATAAATAAGTTTGGAAATCCATTGAGATTTTTTTTTCTTGATTTGAGTAGTGGAAAGCAGGAAAAAATGAACATAAGTAGGGCCTTTTTAGCTATTCATGTTGTGCTAGATTTTCCCAAGCTCAGGGAGGTGTTTCAAGAAATAACTACGTTGTTTCTTAATCTCTTCTAGTAAAGTGGTTTATAGTGAGATCTCCATTTAATAATATAATGATTTTTTCATAAAATATTTGAATATATTTCAAATAGTGGCCTCACCATTGATTTCAAATAAAACTAATCAAGGTAAACAAACCCATCCTGAGGGAGAAATGATTATATATAGACATAAGCTTGACATGAAATCAATGGGTCATCAGATTGAAATATATAAAAATAATTAATGTAAAATCAAATAACATGTTTGCGATGTGTTATTATTTTTCCCAATTTTGGGTATATTTTAATGTTTTTTGTTATTTTTGATAATTTTTGACTGTTTTTGATATTTTTGATAATTTTTTACTATTTTTGATTTTTTTTTGGAAGATATTTGATTTGGTAATTGTTGGAGTTCTTTAGAATAACTGAGAGGGTGAAGTGAATCAGTTATCCAAGGTCTAGATGTATAAATAAATTTTTTTATAGCTTAGTGAACCTGTAAAACATTTATTATCATGCATGCATCCAAAATATTATGCAATCAATTAAAAATTATAGGTTACTATCAAATAAATTTGTAGAAATGTAAACATAAAACATAATAGATTTAAAAACACACGTGACACAATGATTTATGTGGAAAGCCAATTTGGAAAAAAACACTAGTAACGTGCTACTCTTTTTCACTCTTCTAAAGTGATGCCCTATGAAAGGCCAACCCTATTAAAGGTTACAATACACACTATTAAATGTGACCCTATTAAAGGATTTCAATCACCCTGTTAGGAGTGAGCCTTGTTAGAGGACTTTAGACCATTCACTTGGAATGTTACATAGTTAAAGGATTTACAAATGACTGTTAGGTCAACCTTAATCCAAAGGATTTACCCTAGACTGGTACAATTATTAGAGAGTAACAGTAAAGCTTGATTTGATAACAACTTACAAGTTCTTTTATAGAATACAAATCTTTGTTTCAATCCTCTATTATGCTTGGCTTTCACACTCTTCATCTCTAATAGCTTGTTCACCCTTCAAGCATTCATACCCTTAAACCTTCTTACTTAATATGCCAATGCAAACTCTTCTCTTAGGTCACTTGATGAAGCAAAACCCTTGACCCCTTATCTTTGTTGGGTTTTCATGCATGACATTTCTTTCTTCTGACCAACCATTCCTATAAATATGAAATTAAGAGCTTTTTTCGTTCATTCTCCATCGTCCAATTTAGGCTAGCATAGATTAAGTAGGATACAATGAATCTACCCCTAATTCCATATCACTTCTAGAAACTTCTTCAATCCTCTTTGAATTTGCCTCAAAATAGTTTACCATGATTCCTGTGCCACTAGCTCATCAATCTTATCTTCCACCTAGTTCACATAATCCAAGAATTACAAACCTATCAGCTCCAATCCATCGAATTCATGCTCTTTCTAATAATGTTGACACTTGGCATTAACTAACTTCTGATGCTTGACACATACTGTATTGCTCGATATCCTTTGTAATATCACTTGGCATGAACTAAAGTTTACTAGTGCTTGAAATCAACTAAATTTTACTTAGCATCCACTATTTTTCTCGGCATACACTAGAATAGACTTTTACTCGATTCGAATTGATTTTTTGCTCAGCTTGCACTAACTTTTCTCATATCTCACTATCCACTCGGTCAAGTTTTGTAGAAATTTTTTATTTAACTTTGTTCTTCTAAACTTTCTTATTCTAACCAACCTTTGCAACCTTAAGTAGATTATCAATGTATTATAATATTACTATCTTAGCTGATTCTAGTACTCCCTTTTTATATCATAACTCAACCTTTCCTCTAGCTGCTATTGTTACATCTTTTTGATCAAATCTTCTTCATCAATCAAATAAGTAATAGTACTTAAATCATATAACAAATTGTCTTACCAAAAAATAGTAGGTTTTACATTAGTGACAAAATAATGATGGAAACATATTTATCTATTCTCAACAATCTCCCTCTTTGGCATTGATGGAAAACCAAACTGATCAACCAAACTGATTAGGTTAAAATAGTAAGATTAACAAAATACAAAAAATAAAACGATTCCTTGTATCGAAATCTCTCCCTCTATCAACAACTTTCATCTTCTCAATAGGTTACATAAATTTTTGTCATCCTTATAACTCCCTCTGAATTACTTTTTATATCACTGTTGTATAGTAGCTCCCTCTTACTATATGTTATGATTTCTCCCTCCTTAATCAATTTCTAATCTTGTATATTTCTCCTGATCAGTAACTATCTCCCTCTTTGACTAGTAAATCTCTGCCTCTATCAGCAACTTTCATCATCTCAATAGTTTACAAAAATTTGTGTCAGTCTTGTAACTCCCTTTGAATTACTTCTTATAGCACCCTTATACAATAGCTCCCTCTTACTATATGTTAGGATTTCTCCCTCCTTGATCAATCTCCAATCTTGTATATTTCTCCTGATCAGTAACTATCTCCCTCTTTGACCGATAAATCTCTCCCTTTGGTCAATACATCTCTCCTTCTTTGACAATAATGCCAAAGAAAGACTTGTCATCTTAATATGCAAATATAAACTTCTTCAATTTCTCCCTTTGACACCTTGTGACTAATTTGTAGTTTCAACTCTTTGATTACTTTAGGCAGCTCCTAAAGTAAGGTCCACTGCATCAATTTGTAACATATGAAAATTAGCTTGTTTGATGCAGGGCACTCCTCTTTTTACTTGGCATAGTTGATACATTACTATTTTGATACTCATGACTCGATATGTTGGGACATTATTTGATGCACTAAAAATTATTATGTTATTTTATGATGTGTGATGCTTTACTTTTAGATATTTGATTTCATCATTTAATGCTTTATGTACATGTATAATGATGAAGTAAATGAATGCAAAACTAACACTTTGATTATGCAATTTTAATGGTAAAAAATATGAGTAGAATGAGATACATAATTGATTATTAGAAAGATGGATGTTTAAATTTACACGATTTTCTTAATATGTAATTTACATATATGCATGTGATTTCTTGAACTACTAATGTGTGCAATTAGTGTGCAGGATATTTAACTGGAAAATCTAATGGAAAGACTGAACTGTACCCCTTGCCAATTTGTGCTATTTCGCATTGTCTTTCTTTGAAGGTTGTTATTTAGTATTAAAATTCTCCTAGCTTTTTCTTGGGTTCTATTAAGTCTTTAAGGACTAAAAACATTAAATTTAAGTACCCTAGGGGTAAAGGTATGAGTTGGGAGTACTTTCCACACCCCTAGCCTCTTTGGTTGACTTTAGGGGTCACTCAAAAACCATACTTTTGGTTGATTGCGAAAATTGATTTGTCTCTTTCATGAGTTGGTGACTCAAACTCCACCTTGGGGTTACCTAAAGTCTAGTTGAGTTAGGATCATATTTAGAGGCATTTTGGAGAAGTTTTGAGGTTGTTACCCAATCTCTAGTTTTTAGAGAGAAGTTTTAAGATTGAAGGAAAGGAAGGAAAAAGCTCTTCTCAACTTGTCCTTTTACCATAACTTTTTGTGAAGGTAGGGTTCTTCACTCTTTTGATCATGTTTCTTCTTATTGTACATGCTTGATTCATGCATAAGGCATTGTGATGATATTTGTATTGCTTGTATGTGTGTTGAGGGTGTTTCAGAAGGGATCTTAACTTGTTCTTGGATATCATTCTTATTCCTTGCTTTGAAATTTTGAGGGGATTTCATGAGGATTGTTTTGGCATTGCTCACCCTTGGGTAGGGAAGAAGTGGCCAAGTATAGGGGAAGGGCCTTAGTTGGACCTCAATAGTGTAGAGTCTCCTCTCATGGTGAGAAGAGGGAAAGAGGGTAGGGTGTATGGGCCCCTACTTGTCATCACATACCTTGTATGAAAATTTGAATTCTTGTAGAAGGGAAGGAATAAAAATCCTTGTTTTATTCGCCTCGAAAGGGCATTTGTAGAAGAATAGAAGTTCTTGAATTTTAGCCCCGAAAGGGCTATTTTATGGTATGGTGATTGATGTGTCCTATTGAGAAAATCTGCCTCCCCCTATTTTGGTTCAAAGTTGAACCTATTGTGCAAAATCGAGTTGGGAATGCATGCTTGAATTGTTCATCATATATGTTGTTTTACCTCTGGGTTAGTTCTTGTCTTTCTCATGATTCCCTTGATGCATTGAAGATATTGGAAAAGACCTCTTGTGAAAGACCTAGAAGAGAATTCAATTGAATTTTAACATTATGTAAAAATGTATTTTAAATTTTGATGTATTTGGCAAAGACGTCGGGTTTTCTTACTGGTTCTTTTTTGATGGAGCCTTGAACTAGGTTGAATAATAAAGAGAAAAGATTGAGAAACTTTCTTGCATTGTAGCTTATGTTATTTCAGTTCTTGCATATGTGCATTGATGAGTAGATAGAATGATGGTGATCAATTACACATTTACAAGTTCAGTCTTGTTAAAGAAGGAAATTATATTATGTTGAAATTCTCAATTCAGTCTGTGTTTAATTGGAAATAAAACAAATCTTGTAATATTGCTTAAACACATTATCGGTTTCTTGGCATTTTGGCAAATTCAATTTGAAAGAAGTAAGATAGCATACACTTCCTTGTATTAAAATGTATGAAAAAAAAAAAAAAAAACATACACCCTTGTTATGAGGTTTAATTGGAAGGCATATATTGACAAAATTATAAACATCCCCCTTGTAAAAAAAGGTTGATTAAAAAAAAAGAAAATATATTTTTCTCAAAGGAAAACTAGACAGTTAGAAAATTTTTCATACTTCAACAAAAGGGCACCTACAGGAGCATTTTTTCTCTCTGGACTTTCTATGGCAAGTGTTTTATTCTTCAATTGTGTAACAGAGAATATTCTCTAAATACTTTATTTTGAATCTTAGGAAAAATAAAATTATATTATATTATATTTGTAATATCCTATCTATCCTACCCACTTAACTTTATGCACTAACTACTCCCCCCCCTGTCCTATAAAACTTTTTCTTTAATCCTTTTCCCTCCACTACAAACTTACCTAACTAACTCCTTTTCTATTTAAAACCCTTGTCATAGACAGGCGTAGACCTTGTTGACTCCTTGGCACTTAATTTTTGTTTGTGTTTTGCAAATTTTGATAGGAAGCATGTCATTGGTTCTACCTTAAGTCTGACTAGGCTTACTTTACCCCTATTTGACCTTCGTAGCATGTCCTTTTACGTGGTTAGATGCATTTATGGTGGCGCAATCATACTTACCTCCACCTTTCCATGCGCCTAGTTGAGCATTATGTTAGTCTACAACAACATTTGGTTGGTGAGAACTCCATTCACCAAGCCTCCTTGGATCACCCACCCAAGAAGGATTGTCACGCATAGGTGGAAGATTTCTACCAAGGGGGTTGCCTATCAGCACTTGGGCAGTGTGTATGCCCCTTGGGATTTGCATGACCATGTGGAGGGGGGGGGGGGGGGGGGGGGGGGGTAGATAGCTTAGGAGGCTAGTTAGCTAGTTTATATTTAGTTTAAGTTTAGTATTAGTTTAGAAGGTAATGAATTTTTTAGAGGTAGATTTAGGTTAGTTGTATTAGGTTTAGACTAGTGTGGTTAGTTTATTATTTTTAGTTAGTGGGTTTGGGTTAATGTTTTTATTTACATCTAAGTTAGTTGTCCTTGGTTAATGTTTGTTTTAACTTAGATTAGTTGTAATAAGTTAGTTTTAATTTTGGAGTTAGTATAAATGAAAATTAGTATGTGAATTTTAATAGTGCTAGTTAATATTGAAAATTGTTGTAAGTATAGTTGAAACGTCTTCTCTGCTTCAATATTATTAGATATTAGTTCTTATAAATATAGATTTAAAATTAAATGGTTAGTATTAAGGTTAGATTAGTATTATGTTAGTTTGGTATTAAAGTTAGCTTAGTTTAAAAGATAGTGTAGTTTAAATTAGAAGTGTTTAGATTTTAGATTAATTTAGAAATTAGTTTTAATTAAGTAGTACATTTGATTAGTATATTCAAAGTTTCAAGTATACTTAGTGTTAGCTATTATCTTGTTTTATTAAGTTAGCACTAATTGAGTAGGTTGTTTGCAATTGTTAAATTTAGATTTAAATTAAATAAAGTTTTAACTAATAAGTTGTTATGTTTAAACAAGTTTATTAGTATATGTCGGACTAATAAGATAATGCTAATTTATTTTGTTTTATCATTTAATAAAATATAAAGTATATTTATGTGTATGTTAGATGTGGCATTTATTTAATAGCCTTATGATTTTTTTTTAATATAATTCAACATCATTAGAATCGCATTCATTTGAATTGATATTCAAATAATTTTTTTAATATATTGTTGTAATATTAATGAAATAACAAATCAAATTTTGATATCAATTTAATAACGAGAGTTTAACGATTTCTTTCCTCTCATGCCTATAAACTTAAGATGTCATGTAGTAAACCTATTCTTACACTTGCGAATCAAACTCTTAAACCTTAGTAAACCATATTATTATTAAATTTTAAAAAATAATTCATGTGTTTTTGCCCTCATATTTTGGGCATGACATTTGACAATTTATGTCGTGTTACCATAGGTGTACTTACTGGTTTGGAATCCTTCAATCCAAAAGTTTTTAATATTTCCTTGACATACTTTGACTGAGTGATGTATGTATCATATTTCATCTGATGTACTTGCAAATCCACAAAGAACTTGATCTCTCCAAACATAGACATCTCAAATTCTTGCTTCATTTCATTTACAACAGTCTTTACATAAAGCATCTTGACCCCCAAATATGATATCATCAACAAAAAATTTAGATAACAAAATACCTTTGCATTTCTCTATCTTCATGTATAGATTGATGTTATCATTAGTCCTTTCAAATATAATCTTCACAAGACAATTATGAAATTTCTCATACCATGCTCTTTGTGCTTGTTTCAAACCATATAGAGCTTTGTGTAATCTACATACCATGTTCTTGCTGTTAACATCAAAAAATCCTTCTGGCTAGTCTATGTAAACTTCTTTCTCTAATATGCCATTCATAAATGCAGATTTAACATCTATATGATAAACTTTGAAACCTTTGTATGCAGAATAAGCAAGTAGAGTTCTTACTCCTTCCAATCTAGCAACAAGAGAAAATGTTTCTCCATAGTCAATTCCCTCTTCTTGTGCATATCCTTTGTAGACTAATCTTGCCTTATTCCTTGTGACTTCACCATTTTCATCTAGCTTATTTCTGAATACCCACTTGGTGCCAATTGCATTTTTGTCTTCTGGTCTAGGAACTAGAATCCATATTTTATTTTTCTCGATCTATTCAATCTCTTCTTCAATGGCTTTACTCCAATCTACATTTTCTAAGGAATCTCTCACTAATTTAGGTTTTTAATGTTTAGTAAACATGTATAATTTCTCAATCTATTTCTTGTCATTGGTCTAACATCTTTATCTCTAATAATTTGTGCAGTAGGATGAAATCTTTTGTTATATTTAGACAATCTTGGTTCAACTTTGGTATTTGGTCTATTTCCTTCAGAGTCACTATATTCATCTCTGTTAGGTAGTTCAACGTCTCTCTCATGTATACTAATCTCAGAATCAAAATGTGCTTCAACTTCATTTTGTAACTCGACATTTGAATGTAGCTCATTACTTGAATGCAACTCAACATTCATAATATGTGATTTGGTAGTCATTGAAACTTGTTGGTTTGTAGCTTGATTTGCAACATCTTCTTTAATAGGAATACCTTCATAAAAGTTTACAAATGATTTGTATTCTTTTGGTTGATTTATAGGTTCAATCTCATATACTTCTATATATTCATCAAATTTTACAATTTCACTTTTCACAACTTTGTTAGTGTTAGTATTTAAACAGTTATAAGCTTTACTTCTTGTGAAATAACCTAGGAATATACCTTCTTCACTTTTTACATCTACTTTACCATTCCTGAAGTCTTTGAGAATATTAGATTTTCTTCCAAATATCTTAAAATATTTTACATTTGGTGAGTGTCCATACTATAGTTCAAAAGGTGTTGAATGAGTACCTTTCTTGACTTGTATATGGTTCAAGGTATAGACAACTATACTTATAGCTTCTCCCCATTATTTCAAAGTAACATTTTTCTCTATCATGAGTGTCCTAGAATAGTCCATTATAGACTTGTTCCTCCTTTGAGAAATTCCATTTTGTGGAGGGGTTCTAGATGCAGACTTCTATCTTTTGATCATTCTATCATTACAGAACATCTCAAATTCATTTGATGTAAATTCTCCACCTCATTTGAAGTAAATTCTACTCCTTTGTTAGATCTCAAACATTTTAGACATTTATCTGTTTCCTTCTCAACTCTTGCTAAGTACCACTTAAACATTTATAAAGCATTATTTTTTTATTTTAGAAACATAACTGTCATCATTCTAGAATAATCATCAATAAGTAGCATAATGTACTTATCTCCTTTGTAGCTTTGCACTTAAATTGGTCCACACAAGTTGGTATGAACAATCTCTAGTATTCCTTTAGAGGTATGATTTTTACTCTTAAAACTTGACTTTTTTATTTTGCCTAACTGATATTGTTTGAACATTATGTTATTAGGCTTCTTCAACTTAGGCCAACCTCTAACTTTTCTCATGTTGCTAATACTAACCAAGTTATCAAAATTAATATGACATAACCTCTTGTGCCATAGCCACACATCATCAAAATTTACAATTAGACAAATAGCATCCTCTATATTAAGATAGAATAGATTGCTCCTAGTTTGATCACCCTTTCCAATCAATTTTACTTCAATATGATATATCTTAGCAATCTTGTTTTCAAACTGAAACTTATATCCTGAATTATTTAGTTGTGACACGTTCAACAGATTATAGTTAAGTCCTTCAACATAATAAGCATTATCACATAAAATATTTTCTATGAGTTTGATAGAACCTTTTCATTCTATCAAATATTATGCATCATTACCAAATCTTACACTATTTCCATCATAACAATTCAAGGTAATGAACTTACTTTTATCTCTAGTCATGTGATGTGAAATTCCGTTGTAAATGATCCATCTGTCATTCTTGTTTACACAAGACACAAGTGCAGTTGCCTCATCTTCATCAGATTCATCCTTCATTGCAATATACACCATTTCATCATCATGTTCATCCGATTCATCTCTTGTTTTCTCTTCACCCATATAGAAAGACTTCTTGCCTTTGTCTTTGTAGTCCTTGCTATCTTCATCTCTTCTACTTTTGTACTCGTCACCACCTCTGTAGCTCTTCTTCTCTAGACGTCTAGTTGCAATATGACCAATATCATTGTAATTAAAACAAATGATTGGTAATTTACCTTTGAACTTTCCTTTACCTCTACAGAATCTCCTTGCTAGTAGTGCTTCAAGTTGATCTACATCCTCCTCATCTGTATCACTGTCACTAGACACATACTTTATGTTTTTCTTCTTTTCTTCTCATTAGGTTCCTTCAATGATAGCTTAGCTTTGAAAGTAGATTCAATATTTTAAGGTTTGTAATTTTCAAAGTTGGATAGCTTAAAAGTAGTGAGCCTACCTACCAAACCTTTAAGTGATAGATTATTCCTTGGTATACATCTCAGTTCTTGAATTACAGAAACTCTAATAACATAGTTAGTATTTTTCTTAAAAAAATTCTTAGTACAATATCATCATATATTGTGCCAATAGCTCCTCTTATTGTATTAACAACATCTTTTATTCTTGAGGCATATTGACCAATATTTTCACCTTCTTGCATTCTCATATCATCAAACTTACCTCTGAGACTTTCAACTCCAGCTCTTAGAACATTAGTGTCTCCTCCATAGAAAGTGGTTAAGGCATCCTACGTTTTCTTTGCACTATCAAGACTTTTGATATGATCAAATTCAGAAAAATTAGGGTAGAGGTAATCTTTAGCATTGCCTGGTTGTGTTCTTTCTTCTTTTTCATATCCTTAGTAGTTGGGGCTCTAGCAAGATCAACATGCTCAATAGTAATGGTAGATTGTGCATGATCTGCAATTCCTCCAAGGTGTAGCTTCATCAAACTTTTCCAAGAAAAAAAGTTATCTCTATTAAGCTTGGGTACATCTCTTTTTAACATCTTGATCTTTGTGCTTCTAGTACCTTCAAACTAGTCCTCTTAAGCAAATGGCTCTGATACCAATTGTTGGAATTCTTTAGAATAATTGAGAGGGGGTGAATCAATTATCCAAGGTCCAAATGTATAAATAAAATTTTTCACAGCTTAGTGAACCCATAAAACATTTATCATCATGCATGCATCCAAAAGATTATGCAATCACTTAAAACTTGTAGGTTACTGTCAAATCAATTTGTAGAAATGTAAACATGAAACATAATAGATTCAACAACACACTTGACACAATGTTTTACATGAAAACTCAATTTGGGATAACATGCTACTCTTTTTCACTCTTTTGGAGTGATGCCCTATGAAAAGCCAACCCTATTAAAGGTTACAATACACATTTTTAAATGTGACCTTGTTTAAGGATTTCAATCACCCTATTAGGAGTGAGGCTTGTTAGAGGACTTTAGGATGTCACCCTTTAAAGGATTTACAAATGACTTTTAGGTCAACTTTAATCCAAAGGATTTATCCTAGACTGATACAATTATTAGAGATTAACAATAAGGCTCGATCTAATAACAACTTACAACTTCTTTTGTAGATTATAGACCATTGTTTTAGTCCTCTATTTTGCTTGGTTTTCGCAATCTTCATCTCTCATAGCTTGTTCACCCTTGAAGAATTCATACCCTTAAGCCTTCTTGCTTAACATGCCAATGTAGACTCTTCTCTTAGGTTATTTGATGAAGCAAAACCCTTGACTCATTTTCTTCCTTAGATTTTTGCACATGACATCTCTTGCTTCTAATCAACCATTCCTATAAATAGGAAATTAAGATCTTTTTTTGTTCATTCTCCATTGTCCAATTTAGGGTTAGGAAAGATTAGGTAGGATACAATGAATCTACCCCTAATTCCACATCACTTCTAGAAACTTCTTCTTCAATCCTCTTTTAATTCACCTCAAAATGGTTTACATGAATTCTATGCCACCAACTCATCAATCTTATCTTCCATCTGGTTCACAGAATCCAAGAAAACAAACTTGTTGGCTCTAATCCATCAAATTCATGATCTTTCTAATAATGTTGGCACTCGACATTAACTAGGTTTTTTTGCTCAACACATATTGCATTGCTTGGCATCCTCTGTAAAATCACTCAGCATGAACTAAAGTTTACTAGTGCTCGACATCAACTAAACTTTACTCAACATCCACTATTTTGCTTGGCATACACTAGAATAGACTTTTACTCTATTCCAACTAATTTTTTGCTTGGCTTGCACTAACTTTTCTCAGCTCACACTATCCACTCGGTCGATCTTTGCAAACAAATTTTGTTTAACATTGTTCTTCTAAACTTTCTTAGTGTAACCAACTTTTGCAACCTTAAGTGGATTATCAATGTACTATAATATCACTATTTTAGCTGAGTCTTGTACTTCCTTTTTATATCATAACTCAACATTTCCTCTAGGTGCTATTGTTACATCTTTTTGATTAAATCCTCTTCATCAATCAAATAAGTAATACTACTTAAATCATATAAGCAATTGTCTTATTAACAAATAGCAGGTTTGACATTAGTGACAAAACAATGATTGAAACACATTTATCTATTCTCAACAATGATTAGTGAAAAAGGACATAAGTGAGATTCTTTGGACTATGGGAATCATCAAGAATGACATGAGGGCCAAGAGGGATTTTGAGGAGCACATATGGATTTATTGAAGGAAAAAATGAATTTATGAGGCTAAAGTGGAATTTTAGGATTCAAAATGGATTTATGAATGCTAAAATGGACTTGTAGGGATCAATATGGATTTGTGAGGTCTAAAGTGGAATTTTAGGATCCAAAATGGATTTATGAAGGCTAAAATTGACTTATAGGGATCAACTAGTGGTGGTAGATATGTGAGATGTGCATTAATTTTCTTGCAATTCATGTTTGTGGTATCTCAAAAGAGGATCAAATCTTAGGTTTTCTCTAATTTTCCCCCTTTTCTGCTATGAACAATTGTGAATGCCAAGATAACCCCTAAAATTGTAACCCACAAGTGTTTCTTAATTGGGTATGTGAAAAATTGACTCAAATGCGGCATTTTGCACCCCCTTGATCCCACTTTCATTTAACCATGTCAGGTACCATGGAGGGAAGAAAATGGAAAGGTCACAAACAAGCAAGATTGGCATGGGAGGTTAATCTTAACCTCTATTTTGTTGGTCTCCTCATTAAAGGACTTGTTTTGTTTAGGAAATCCAAAGGTGTTATCGCTCACTCCTTTTACACCAGATTTCTTTAAAATTTTTTTTTTTTTGGTGTTTTTGATATTTTCAACTATGAGGTGCTTCCTCAAGGCTTTAGACATAGAACTGTTTAACATGAATGTTGTTAATGGGTTCTGCTAGTTCTTCCTCATCACATTCTAAATTTTTTTAAGTAATGGTCCCAAAAGATTCTGTAATGATTGATGAGTCCAGTTTTTGAGATGTTTTGTTTATGGTTTTTGAAGTATAGACTTGAATATCTTATAGTATTTCATAAGAATGATATAGTCTTTTATGTTTATAAGTGTTAACTATATGTATATTTGATGCTTATAGACCTTAAAGACAATACTAAATATATATGTCTAGATTTATGAATGTCATGATAAATTTGGTATATATCTTCTCTAGCTTTAATTGGTAGACCTCCTGTAGTTGTGTGACAAGGCTACATTAAAATAGGAAAAAATATATTATGATCATGCCTTGGATTCATGTTTGGATTTTGTTGTGTTAACCTTTTGCAGGAAGAATAAGGCAAGCAAGGAGTGTAGATGAGTGGGTCTTTCAAGGTAGATGACTATTTCAAAGTTCATTTATAACTACACTCCTTCCATCACTTTGTGATTGCTAATTTAGTTGAAGACAATTTAGCTGCTGAGCATTCCTATATTTCTAAAGCATTGAATGTAGTTTATCTTCTTGCATAAATGATGTTGTCGCTCTTGAAACTAAAAGTTGTTATGCTATGTAATAGAAGACCTAGTTTGTAAACATTCTATTTTTCCTAGTTTCCTTTAAATAAGTTGGAACTTATGTTTCCAGGGGAGTTAGATGTTTTTGAGAAATTCATGTTGTAATCAAGTAGTAGAGTAAAGCATCTTGATACTCTATATTGTGTCCATGTTTTATTGAACAAATACATGATAGTTTTTCACTTCTTTGAGTTATAATTCATTCAAACTTCAGTGGGGGCCCACATGGAAGGTGAATTATTTGTTCATGCTTAAGTAGAATTTAGTTAAGTTTCCTTTGAGTTGTTAACTATTGTTGTTCTTATAGTCACTGGTAGCAGAACCATTGATTGTATTCTGCAGCATAGGTTTATTTTCAGAGCATTATTTATTTACTGTTATGTTTTTCTTAGATGAGAAGTAGTCTATAAGTTTAATTTCTAGCATAAGTTTCCTATAGAAACTACTTTTACCTTAGTAGTGATGACTATTGAGAAGAACTAAAGCATAAAATTTGCAGTTACTATCTCAAGTTTATATTCCTGGATTGATACATTAAATGAGTTTAGTATGATGTTCTAAGTAGAAACATGATGAATTTCATCAATGAATTATTGTTTAAGGATGTCCAATCCTTGTGTTACTAGGATATTGTTCTAACCAATCATTTTTGGCAAGCTTTGATGCCTCCTCCTATAGCCAATATTACTTCCCCTAAACAAACTCATCAATTTCCTGCTCATCCTACTCCTAATCCCAACAATGCTAAGCCAACAATGCAGTAGTAGAGCTATACAATTTCCCTGAATGGCATCCATTTAAGATCTAGAACAACTCTTCCTCATTCAAAGCAACCTATTATTACTAAAGTGGGAGATAGCCAATTAAGGTTCCAATCCAACCTATTACTCCTATAGCACATGAACCTCCATTTCCTCATAGGTTGGAGGAACATGTTAAGCCGGTGGAAAATTGGGTAGTATTGGATTTTCCTACTCAACTAAAGTAAATGATAGTAAAGATTCCTTTGTTAGGTGCCATGAAAGAAGTACCTGTATATACTAAAGCTATTAAGGAAGCTTGCATAAAGCAGCTTGAAAGAAAGAGAAAAGATCCTAAAACCATTCATGTCCTAGGTCAATTATCTAAACTCATGTTGGAGAAATTGACAATTCCAAGGTATTTTGATCCTGGTAGTCTTGTGATAACAATCTATATTCAAGAAGACAATGCAAGTTGACAATGCCCTAGTTGACTTAGGTGCTACCATAAATGTCATGACCAGGGAGATAATGTCTCAGTTACATATCATCAGTCTTATAGAAGCACCCACCATCCTTTATCTTGTTGATAGTTTCTCCATTACACCTAATGAGATGGTAGAAGATGTTATGTTCACCTTGAGTTCTTGGGAATATCCAATTGACTTTTTTGTCCTCTCCCCAAATGCTAACATGGGAGGATACCCAATAATCCTAGGTAGACCTTGGATAGCTACTATTGATGCCTATATATCTAATGGAGTCAACATTAAACATCTGACTCTATATTCCCCAATTCACCCTTTCTTACAAGATGATCAAATCATCTGGCTAGATTTGGATGATATTGAACCTGAGGTCAATTTCATTCACCAGTTAATGATGATATCCAAGGAACCTTTTATAACTTCTAGGGGGGAGATGAGATCATTTCTTCCATTATTTTGAATGAATATGGAGTGGAAACCCAAGTGTGTTCCCAAGGGAATTGTGTTCTTAACACTTTTCTACCACCTACTGATGCTTTACAGTATTCAGAAACTTCAAAATTTCTTCACACATTGTTGCATCATGAAATGGAGTCTTTCCCAATTGCTCAACTAACCATGGTAGAAAAGGTCACCAAGCTAGAGGTTTTAGGTAGTTTTTTGACTTCCTCTCACTGGTGAGAAGTCCTACAACTTCTTACAAAATATCAATCAAATTTTTCTTGGGATTATACTAACATGAAGGTTCTAGACCCTAAGCTCTACACAAACAAAATTTATATCAGCTCTAAATCTAGACCTGTTCACCAACCTCAGCACTGGATAAATCTAGCTCTTAGGGATAGAGTCAAGAATGAGTTGCAGAAATTGTTAAATGCTAGATTCATCTCTCCAATTTTAGATAGTTAGTGGGTCTCCCCTCCTATTTTAGTGCCTAAGAAAGGAGGGAAGTGGAGAGTTTGTGTCACCTATAGGGAGCTTAACACAAAATTGATACAAAATTAGTACAAGCAATGTCATGACAAGTATGTTTCAGAATTTTTTTTTCTGTTCTTGACAAGGAACTCCTTTATGACTCTAGGTATCAACATAATCCTGGAAAATTCCAAACTAGATGGTTAGGGATGTATGAAATTATTGTAGTCTTTCCAAATGGAGCGGTCCAACTCTTCACTATGGATCAGGTTTGGTTCATATTGTTGGTCAATGTTCACAAGTTAAAATTATATCACAAACCAAAGAGTAAAGAGGGGTTCCTATAAAAATTCTCTTTTTTTGTTGGTGTTGTAGTTCCTACAACATCTCCTAATGAGCTTTTTTTTCTCATTTTCCTTCCTCACTCTAGTTGTTCTTCTCACTATCATAATAAACACTTTCAATGTGAAATTTGATTCTCCATAATAAAATTTTGCTTCATTTCTAGTCTACCACCCATCCATCTCATTATTTCATTCATTCATGGATGTCAATTACCACCTCACCAACACTTTCAGTTAGCACACATTCCAAGGTATGTGATATTAATTTTTTTTTCCAATGTTTTTCTGTATACCTTGTCACCACTGCAAGTGGGGGACTACTTGCACTATTTTAGCTGGGGGGAGTTATATTAGTTTTGTCATTATATTTACGCAATCATTTTATTTATTCTTTTGCCTTGTCATACATTTATTTTCTGCCAATGAATTGACATTTTTACAAATCCTTTTGTTGCATGCTATATTTTGCATGTATAAAACTAAGGTGGAAGAAATGTTGTGTATGAGTTATGAGGGATGTATTTATGAGTAATTATGAAATGATAACATGGAGATTTGCATTGATTTTAATCATAAGTTCTTATTTCTTGAGCTTCATTGCTCTAGAAATTTCATCCTGTAACTTACTATTTCAAGTTTTCTTGTCAAAATTTATGGTTGTCTATTATTCTCTCCTACAACTTTTTTTTGGGTACCCTAGAAATTAGACAATGGGAGGAGACCTGATTCAAAGAGATCCTACTATGCATAATACATTGCTCAAATAATAGAATTGTAGGTTGTATTTTGAAGCAAGGGGATGGACAAATTATGTTCAAAAGCTAACTAGCTGGGATGATGAGGTTGCATTTCAATTTCTCAACTTCTTAAAGAATGAAATGGCAACAATTAAAGGATGATTAAAGGTGCAATTTTCTCAGATAGTTTTGGTAGAAGTTATGGAACTACTATTGGAAGGTGAGGAATTTACAAAAGATCTTAACCCAACTTCCACTAGAGCTCAGTTCACTCTACATGGAGACCCAAAGCTTGATATTAATAAGAAACAAGGTACTGTTAGAGTATCTCTTCCTGAGCCTTTTCCATAATGTGCAATTTTTATCATTAAGTATTTCACTTGTGAAGGGCGATACTCATTTTTGCATGTTGTTCATTTCAAATTCTTGAGTCGTTTAAGGCATGATATCAAATCTATCAATGTCCCTAGTTTTGTATTTGGCATTTTGCGAAAACATGCCATACTAGTACAAGAGGGTAGATGAAACTCTGTCTCTCACCATTTCTTAATTAAGTTAATAGTGGAAAAAGCTTTAAAGGAGTAGTCAGATATTTCCTAAGAGGAATTTCTATTGCAGGGTTTTAAGGAGCCTATCCCAAAACTAGTTGGGTGTAGAGTAGGACAGAGGGTTAAAACTGCTAAAGGAATTAAAAAAATCTTTGTCAAAATTGGACAATGTTCTTCATCCAAAAAGAAAAAGGAAGCTAAGGTTAGAAGCCCTAATTCCTCTGACTTCCCTAATTCTACTAAATCCTCTACTTTAAGAATAGTTCAAGAAGAGGAATTGGAGAATCTTATAGAGAAGGTTGAAATTACCCCTATAGTAGAAACAATTTCCCTAGCGTAAGAAGTGAAAAATCAACCCTAGTACTAGTCAACAGGCTAAGGCATCTCCTGCAACCAAGAGCACTTCCAAAAAAAGGAAAGCCCTAAAAAAGGAAAAAACTCCATTAAGGATAAATGCTATGCAAAGAACAAAACCAACAAAGGAGATTCCAGATAATGAACCTCAGGTAACCCAAGATTCTAAGCTAAAGTAAGAAGAAAATGAAAATATCCAATAAGAGGTTTATTTGCGGCCTAAAATTTCTCAACAAGATGAGTAATGGATTGAAGTTATGGAACAGGGAAAATTTGAGGAATTTCATGATGGCAACATGGAGAAGGTTCTTGATAAGCCCAAGAATGCAAAAGTCATTATAATCAGAGATGACTCTAGCTCGAAGGAGTAGGCTTATGTATTTCAAGGACTAGCCTTTGGGAGTTTTTAGGGAATTAATTTAGGAAGTTATAATTTTGATGGTTATATTAGGGAAACAAATGAACCAAAGTTTTCTCCTACATCAAAATCTCCTATTGCAGAGAAGGATACCTATGAAGAAAATCTAGCTATTGATATGGACCTTATAAAAAAGGTGGTGGAGAAAATTTTGAATGAAGGACTAGAAACATTAGCTTTAGTGTCTCAACAATGCTCTAATCCTAAGAAATCTATGATTATTTGGATGGATCCTTTAAAAAGGATAAGTACTAACAAGGATAAGTCATCTATCCCTCAAACAGTAGATAATTCTCACCATAGTTCAATATTAGCTCAATCTAGTCCAACATCTTTGTTAGATGTTATTTTTCTATTGACTAAGTAATTAAATTTTGAGAGGGAAAAGTGGAAACAACAAAGGAAAAAATTGAATAAAATCATATGCAGTCATTATTAGGAAGCACTTGTTCAAGAGAAAAAGGTAGAACAATTAAGTGCAAAGCTTGAAAAAATTACATCCTTAATCCCTAACTTAATGGGTTGTAGATCCCCATCACTTGTCCATGCTCTATTTCTTAAAGAAAAACTATTGAACTATCAAATGACATGTATTATGTAGGATAGGACTTCCTCATTACAAGAGCCTATGCAATTTTTCCAAGCTTTCCATAACTCTCTTGTAGTCATCAATTTTTTTTTATGTGAACTTTATCTTCACAATCTTGTAGTTCCAGATGATCGAGTTTGGAATCCCTTACTTTATGTTGGGGATATTCAACTTAGAGCCTTCATGTCCTAGATACAAAATGAAATTAATTGGAACAATCAAGTTGAAGTGTATAGAAATTTGGAGTCAGACATTCCTTTGTTTCTAAGGCCTAAAGCAAAGGATCCTTGAACTCTTTATTATAATTGGTTAAGAATAGCCCCCTCTCAATTAGGTAGCGAGATCATCTATCCAATGAGGAAGGAAGCATTTAATGCATATGAGTAGATGGTGAATACTAAACTACTTGATGTTAGAGTAAATAATTAATTATTAATTATTTATTCTATTTACTTAAGCTTACTTAGGTAAATGCAGTTATTTAATACTTTTATATTTAATGCATGTAGTGATTAGTTGTTGACAACACGGGAGTTTGTTCCCTTCTAGTTGTCAAGCTTATCTTCTACCACCTTCCAGCTTGTTCTACAAGCTTCCATGAGCTCTTTATAAGCGGGCTCCCTCTTTGTATTAACATCACATTACTTCTTATTGTAAATACATTTCTTCTTGTGTTTGCATATGTGGTCTCTCATGTCCGTTTAGGGTTTTTCCCTTGCTCCATGCTCTTCCTCTTCATGGCTTCTCTTTGATAGGTTCTTGCATGCAGGTGATCTTGGGCATCTTCAGAGTTGGCTTTCCTCAACTCCAACATGGTATCAGAGCCTTCCTGCTGCAACTTCGTTGAAGAAATTTTGAAGCCATGATTTGGAGTCACAAACCCTAGTTTGTTTGTGTAATTTTTCTTCAAATCAGAGGATCAAAAAATTTTCGAAGCACTTTCAGGCCAAACGGACATCACCATTAGATCTGGAAGGCCATTTGCAGTTAGGATTCATATAAAACTTGTTTATTTTGGACACAGGGCATTTTTGGAGATTTTTTGAAGCCTCAAGGAGTTGCCGTACGGACTGTACGGACGAATTTCGTAGGAAAAAAAAAAAAATTTACTGGACGCGCACCGTCGGGCAGCCATCGCCGCACCACCCAGTAGCCGCCATCGTGTAGCTTGTCGGCCGCTAGCACCGGCAGCGCCGCCGCAGGGCGGCTGCGGCTTGGCCCCGCCCGTGGGCCACTCAGGTGCCACTCCATCAGCAACCTCCGTCGGTGGTTTTTTCGGCGCCGCCTCTCCTCTGTGAGCAGCTTCGCCGGTGCCAACAATCTCCGCCCTCTGCCACTCCGCCCGCTGTCAGCGACAGGTGTCTACCCAGTCAGCACTTTGCTAGCTCGGCCGAACAGTCAGCGACAACACAGCAGCCCAGTCACCTGTTCTGAGCGTGACACGTGGCAGGCGTGCCATGTGGCACATTGCCACGTGGCCCTTGCCATATCATCTACTGTACTACCACATGGCTCCTTTTTGCTGCAACGGCTTAGAAACCGTCAATTTTTTTGCAGTGTTTTGCTGACGTCAGTGCTGTGTCATCAGACCATCCTTGCACCTCTCCTGATTTGATTTTGAACCTCATTATGGTTTTTTGGCCATAACTTTTGCATACGGAGGTATTTTTCTGATCCGAAAGAAGTGCCGAAAAGATGGTTCCAAGACAGAGATTTTGGTGTAGGTATTTTTTAGTTTTGATGCATTTTTATTGCCCATTTTTTTAGTTGAAGTGCGAAGTTCTTTTTTTGACTCCGGCAAGCATATCTTTTGCATCCCATGCCTGTTTTTTGAAAACTTTATATTTTTGGAAAGATGGTTCTGTCACCTTTTCAGAAATGTAGTCCTTTTCCTTAGTTTTTGGCCTCTTCTCTTTCTATCATAGTTTTAGCATTTTTGCTATATGGTGGATATTTTGAGTATTTTAGGCCCAAGGATCATTTTTCTAGCATGGTTTGCTTTGTTTTTTGCTGTACTTTCCTTTGTTGCAGCTCTCTTTTCTATTCTGATCATTGTAGCTATCATTTTGAAGCACTTTTTTGTTTCGCACTGAGATAAAGTGTCACTTTTGCATTTCAGGAATTATGAACGTTGTTTTGAGTCAATTGTACTTGCACTATTTTCATAAAGCACCATGGGGGGATAGTTATTTTCTGTTTTAGGCCTTCTCCCTTTGTCAAGTGAGTGTCCCTTACATGACATTAGCCCCATGCAGAGTCAGTTAGACCGTGTCTTTATAGGTGTCTGTACCTCTTTTCCTCTCTCCTCGTTCTTGGTTCGTCTGCAGGAGATTTTGGCCCACCTTCTCAGTTCTTGGTTCGTCTGCAGGAGATTTTGGCCCACCTTCTCAGTTACCTTTCATCACACCCCGTCTGCATTAAGGGGGGGTTATGCTATTGGTCTAATGCATCCGTGGTTCTTTGGTTCCATAGTGTGAACTATGTATTCAGTGGTTGATCCTACATACAAGGCAATTGCAATGGCTGGCTACCTATGCATTTCGGTGAGATGGATCATCTACCATATAGACATGCTCGGTTCGTGCCTTCTTCTTCCATGGAGGTTTTTCAGATCAGTTGTTTGACAGATTTGTAGCTTCTTCATGCTTCAGTGATGCTGCTTCTTCATGATCACTCCTTGTTCCTGTTTTAGGGGACATTTTCCCTAGTTGGAGGCTTCTTCAGTTCTTCACTAGGTTCTTACCTCTTTTTGGGGGAGGATTTTTCCCACGTGGTTTTCCCTCTTTCCCCGTTTACAGAGGTTGCATCTCTTGCATTGTACTTGGGTACCTAACATGGCCTCGTTGCCGGGACCCATTCTGCATTTCATCTTAATTTTGTGAGCTTAAGGCATTTCCCTAAGTTGCACTTAAGGGGGGGTGTTAGAGTAAATAATTAATAATTAATTATTTATTCTATTTACTTAAGCTTACTTAGGTAAATGCAGTTATTTAATACTTTTATATTTAATGCATGTAGTGGTTAGTTGTTGACAACACGGGAGTTTGTTCCCTTCTAGTTGTCAAGCTTATCTTCTATCGCCTTCCAGCTTGTTCTACAAGCTTCCATGAGCTATTTATAAGCGAGCTCCCTCTTTGTATTAACATCACATTACTTCTTATTGTAAATACATTTCTTCTTGTGTTTGCATATGTGGTCTCTCATGTCCATTTAGGGTTTTTTTCCTTGCTCCATGCTCTTCCTCTTCATGGCTTCTCTTTGACAGGTTCTTGCATGCAGGTGATCTTGGGCGTCTTCAGAGTTGGCTTTCCTCAACTCCAACACTTGAGGCTAGAAATGCCATACATTGGCCCTGGAATAGTTTATTTGAGGAGATGAGAAAGAGAGAACCACATTCACCTCTCAATTTTGCTATGGCAACTCAGTGTGCTCCTTGGTACATTTCTTTGGGAAGAAAGAGAGAATTTTTTTGGATTCCATTAAGCTTTTAGCCCCCATTTTTATTGTCTCCATTACTTGAAAATTCAAAAAAACTAGATGGTTTTACCATGCATGAGGAAGAGGACAGGTGGAAGAAATATAGGATAAGAAAAAGGTTTACTGGAGTTTTGTAGAGGGAGGATTTGGACAGAGCATATATGCTAACTATAGGATGATAGTCAGGTTAAAAAAATTATTTGTTGTAGGACCAGCAAATCGCTAAGCTAGGGGGAATGATGAGTCAAGTTTTTAGGATGTTTTGTTTATGATTTTAGAAGTGTAGACTTGAATATCTTACAGTTTTTCATAAGCATGATACAGTCTTTTATATTTGTAAGTGTTAACTATATGTATATTTTATGCTTATGGAACTTAAAGACATTATTGAATATATATATCTAGATTAATGAATGTCATGGTAAATCTAGTATCTTTCTTCTATAGCTTCAGTGGGTAGAGCTCTTGTAGTTGTGTGACAAGGCTACAGTAAAATAAGAAAAAATTATTATGATCTATGCCTTGGATTCATGTTTGGATTTTGTTGTGTTAATATTTTGCAAGAAGAATAAGTTAGGTAAGGAGCATGGAATAAAGGATGAGTGGTTCTTTCAAGGTAGATGACTATTTTAGAGTTATTTTATAGCTCCACTCCTTCCATCACTTTGCATTGCTGATTTAGTTCAAGACAATTTAGTTGCTGAGCATTCCTATATTTCTGAAGCATTGAATGTAGTTTATCTTCTCACATAAATGATGATGTCACTCCCAAAACTAAAAGTTGTTATGCTATGTAATGGAAGACCTAGTTTGTAGGCCTTTTTTTTTTCCTAGTTTCCTTTAAATAAGTTGGAACTTATGTTTCTAGGGGAGTTAGATGCTTTTGAGAAATTCATGTTGTATTCAAGAAGTAGAGTAAAGCAACTTGATACTCTATATTGTGTCCATGTTTTATTGAATGAGTACATGATAGTTTTTCACTTCAATGTCTGAGTTATAATTCATTCACACTTCCATGGGGGCCTAGACAGAAGGTGAATTCTTTGTTCATGCTTAAGTAGAATTTAGTTAAGTTTCCTTTGAGTTGTTAAGTACTGTTGTTCCTACAGTCACTAGTAGTAGAGCCATTGATTATATCTTGTAGCATAGGTTTATTTCTAGAGTATAATTTGTTTACTGTTATGTTTTCCTTAGATGAGAACTAGTTTGTAACTTCAGTTTCTATTATAATTTTACTATAGCAAATGCTTTTAAATTAGTAGTGATGAGTATTGAGAAGAACTAAAGCATAAACTTTGCAATCACTATCTCAAGTTCACATTTCTAGATTAATATGTGAAATGAGTTTACCATGATGTTCTAAGTAGAAACATGATGAATTTCAGTAATGAATCATTATTTAAGGATGTCTAATCCTTGTGTTACTAGGATATTGTTCTAACTAATCAATGATATAAGGGCCAATGTAGTTGGCTTCCCATTTTTGTTCCTTTTTTCTTGCTACCTAATCTTTAGGGTTATCACAGAGGACTAGATCACCATTTTGAAAAATACAACGCTTGACCTTCTTGTTGTAGTGTCTAGACAACCTATTTTGATACACTTTAAGATGTTCATGTGATGTGTGTTGATGTTCTTCTAGGAATTACAGTTGTTCTAAGCAGGCCACTCTATAGTCTTCATCTAATGGGACATCATGGAGGGTGATTCTCAGAGATGGGATCTCAACCTCTAAAGGGAGAATTGCTTCACTACCATAGACTAGAGAGAAGGGTGTTGTGCCCATAGGTCATGATTTAACTGTAAATGCCAATCTCTACCAATGTCATTGGCAATTATTTTGAGGATTTTAATGATGTTCTTATTTGTGATCTCTTCTTTTCCATTTCCCTAGGGGTAGTAAATGGACGATGAATGGTGGATCATGTGAGACTTTTCACACAACTTGTTAATTATCTAATTTTTTAAGTAAAAGGAATTATCTGTTAAGATGGCATGAGGGTCAAATTGAAAAATGATATGGTTCAGGATGAATGAGGAGTTTTTTTGTTGGTGGAGTCTATGAGTGGTGTCGCTTCAACCCATTTGGTAAAGTATTCAATTATTGTTATAATCCTTTTGTGTCTGTTGGAAGAAGATGGGTGGATTGCATGAATCAAATCAAAACCCCACTCATAAAAGACCATGGTGTGGCCAATAGGTTGAGTTCTTGCACTGGTGCATGAATGAGGTTGCCATAGATTTCACATTTTTTATAGGTCTTGATATAGTCAATAGAATCTTTTTCCATGGTGGGCCAGAAATAGCCCATTCTAAGAATTTTCTTTGCTAATGTGAATCCATTGCAATCTAACCCACAGATACTTGCATGGACTTCTTGTAGAGAAACCCTAGACTTGTCCTTTTCAAGAAATCTAAATAAAGTTCTATCTAGACCTCTCCTATACAATGTATCAGCCACCAATGTGTAATGCGAGCTGTGTGTCAGATGAAGTTACATTGTTGGTTTAGGGATAGGTTGGTACGGATATTGTTATCACACAATTAGGTGGAAATGGAATCATACCAAGGGGATTCAAGAGTGTTTAAGTGGAAAATGATGTGGGATTTGGGTTCAGTAAATTCTAGTTGAACCACCTCCTCTACTAAGAATTCATATCGTACATGTTGGTTTGGTAGCTTCATAAAGGAGGCCAAAGTAGCCAATGCATCAATGACCCTATTCTTATCTCTAATAATTTGGTCAAAAGTAATCTAAAAAAAGCATGTCTTAAGTGTATCAACCATGTGCTTGTAGGATAACAATTTCTCATCCTTGATTTG